>CM053575.1:34458714-34772551 GCA_028646485.1 Cryptoprocta ferox | reverse complement strand
AGGGATACAGAAGTGCTGATGCATAGGGGCACTTGTACCCCAATGTTCGTAGCGGCACTTTCAACAATAGCCAAATCATGGAAAGAGCCTAAATGTCCATCAACTAATGAATGGATGAGGAAGATGTGGTTCATCTATACAATGGAATACTACATGGCAATGAGAAAGAATGAAATCTGGCCATTCGTAGCAAAGTGGATGGACCTCGAGGGTGTCATGCTAAGCGAAATAAGTCAGGCGGAGAAGGACAGATACCATATGTTTGCCCTCATAGGTCTAACAGGAGAAACCCAACAGAGGACCATGGGGAGGGGAAGGAGGAAAAAGAGTTAGGGAGAGGGAGGGAGACAAAACACGAGAGACTCTTGAATCCTGAAAACAAACTGAGGGGGGTAAGGGAAGGGGGAAAGGTAATGGGGGGGGTGATGGTCTTGGTGGAGGTCTTCTTGTGGGGAAGAGCTCTGGGTGTTATATGGAAACCAACCTGACAATAAACTATAAAGTTAAAAAAAATAAATTGACTTATTTCTCCTCCAGGTGTTATATTCAGCTCTTTTTCTCTAATTTAGAGTTTTCACTTCCTACCTCTACCATAATTAAATTCTCCCTGAGCCTATAGTAGTTTAACTGCCAGTGTTAACTACTTCATTTTTTCCAGACTGGGCTCATCAACCTTACATTTCAGTTCAAGTCTTTCTGAACAGTGCCCCTAAATGTGTTGGCTGTGTATTCATGAGCATTTCTCTGACTCAGGGAAGAAATCTGATTGCTATGGAACTTTTTCAGTCATCGGAAGCAAGCAGCAGAACTAATAGTTATTGCTGCTCTTGCCTGTTAATTAAACCAGTTTCTAAAACACTGCATTAATAGTTCATGAAATCAGAGAGTTCTGAAAAATTCAAGGGGCATTTCTCTCACTCTCATTGGATGAGGGCCCTAAAAAAATAAGTTAAACTCATGTATGTGTGTGTCCCAGGATTGCCAACGACTCAAGGATTACATAGTAATTAAAGGATGCTGAGATTGTAATTTAAGCCGTTTACAGCATGGTTACATTGAAACACACTTTATTAAAGGACCAGACTTCTAAACCACCCAATATATAATGTTCTGTGCCTTTGGGATCCAAACCTGTAATCTTGACATGTTGCTCTATCCAGAGGGAGTTGAGTGCAAAGGCAGGAGGTAATAGACAGCATTGTTCTACCAGATTTTGAAGCAAGCCTGCCAATGGTTGTTGGAGCTAGTGTGTGTACATATCTTAGCTAAAAGATGCTTATAAGACACATTTTAGTGCATTTGAGAAAACTGGCATCTATAATTTATCAAAGCAGCCATTTGAAAAATGAATAAAACAGCCACACCACTTTTGAATCACAAGTCTCAGACTTGCTCGCTAAAATACAAGTTATTTATTTTGAAAAGACCTGAGTGGCAGTTCTTGTATGTAGTTGTAAAGCTTTAAAAATGTTTCAATGTTTCTGCTTTAAAATTTTAACCAATTTTTAGTGAGATAGGTAAAGATAAATATATTAGGTAGAAACACTTTTTGAGAGTGCCCCCTCCCTCCGCCAAAACCCCCCCAAACATCAAAGTTTAAAATATTATCTATACTAAGGATTATCTCTAGTGGAGAAATTGAAGTAGGTACTGTGAATTAATACAGGATATGTTTTGTATTGTATTCAATAAAGAAAACTCTTTGAGAGGTGCCTGGTTGACTCAGTCAACCCATTAAGTGTTTCAGGTCATAATCTCATGGTTTGTGGAATTGAGCCCCACGATAGGGCTCTGCGCTGACAGCACAGAGCCTGCTTGGGATCCTCTCTCTCCCTCTCTCTCAGACCCCACCCTGCTCTCTCACTCTGTCTCTCTATCTCTCAAAATAAATGAATAAACTTAAAGAAAAAAAGAAAACTCTGAAAACAAAGAGTAAAAAACGATAGCAGGGACAGAGAGATTAGGGAAAGATAAAAGAAAGGACAATAACAATCAAAGAAAAAAACAGCAGAGATATTTCAGTAAGACTCAATGGAAATTTAGGTTAAAGACTGATAATAGGCCAGTAGAGGAATTCCCCTGGGAACAACATGAGAAAAATTTAATTTTTCTAATAAAATATTTAATTAGAAGTTGCTTGATCAAAATGCTTCAGGTAGGGTGTAGTATAGTTAAAAGAATACCCAGGAGTAGATGTTGGGAAGCATATCCCTAAATAGCCAGTGACTGTGTACAACTAAGCTCAAATGTTTTTAACCCATTTTTTATTTCCCTGATGAGAGAGCTGGTTCTTTCCAGATCAATGGCTCCATTATACTCCTATTACTCACACACATATGGAGTCTGATGCCTGTGAGCTCCAGTCTGGTGATGGAAGAAAGACAAAAGGACATGGAGGCGGAGCTATGAGAGACCATGAAGCTAGCTTTCTTCTTGCACAGAAAAAAAATCCTACTGGGTAGCTTAAAAGAAAGAGCAGTTCTATACACTCTGTCATAGCAGATTTTTTTTTTTTTTGGAAAGAAGAGATTTGGCTAATAGTCCAATTCTGTCAAATTTCACTAAAATCTTTACTGATTATTCAGAGACCCTTAGAATTTCGGTGGGTTTTGCAGGTTATTGAAGCTTGCTATTAATCCAGGGTCTTCTAGATAAGCCCTGGTTTCCAGGTCCTTTGAGCTCTTTGACAAAGATCTGTTGTCAGAATGCTGAGCAAATAATCTTTCCTAAAAATCCCTTACCAAAAAATTTAATTTCATGCAATTAATATAACTCATCTCCAGATATCTTCGTAGAAGACAGTTGCAACTTTGAGTTGGGAACAGAGATAAGCAGAACATAAAACTTGAAAAAGTCAGTTGAGAAAACGCAACACTTTGTAATTTCTGAGACTGACAGTATAGGGTTAGCTGTCAAAAAAAAAAACAAATAAAATTATAGTGTTTCCCTTTGTTGTTTAATCAAGTTGCCTCCTGAGTTTATAGAATGTGCTCTGTCATGCGTAGCTAAACTTTATTTTAGTTACATGCTTTGTGTTCATTAGGATATAAAATAGCCTGAGATGGTGCTATTAAATGGTTATTTTATGAAAGTAATTGTTCATATTTTATTGAGGGAAACTCAGAGTTAGGGAAAGTCTCCAAATCCCCCAACAATCTCAACCATTGCCACAGGGTATGGTAGACTTAATTCTCTAAATGGAGTCACACAGTTCAAATTCCAGCTGTGACGCTTTCTAGCTGGTGATTTGAGTGTATCGCTTAGTTCTTCAGTTCATACTCTGTTCATCTGTAAGGTGTTAACATAATACACACACCAAAAAGGGTGAAAGCTTTTTAAAAGATATCTATTCAAATGATTCCAGTGGTCAGCAAAATTGGATCCCGCCCCCCTCAACAATTCAAGAAAAGCTGTGTTGATCATTTGCTGGTGTATTCTCAGGTTCATCATCACCCATGCTCTGTCCTGGGTAACTGGTACCAGTACTAAATGATCTCTGTATGAATGAGAGATTGTTTTTCTGGGTGGACTCTGTCTGATTCAATTGTTTAATCTCCTTTTGAAGGATTATTAGCACACACTTTTATTTTTATTTGGCTCTACCTTCTGAATTATTCATGGTATATCACATTCCCCTGGTTAGCATAGGTTTATAAAAATTGTAATGAACAAAGTGATTAGACACTTTTATTTTTTTGTTTTCACATTAGGAAAAGTTCCATAAATCTAATTTTACTGTACTTTAGCTGGCCACATCTCCCTCTAATTTGTATTTACAAGTAATTGCACATGGTGAATAAGTACTTGTACTGTTTCAAATTATGCCTGTGAAATCACATTCTCATTCCAGTCTCATTTTTTAAAAAAATTATATTTTAATAGCTCCACTGCCCTGAAAAGCCATAACAATTTAATTATTTTGAATTTATTGTATTTGTGCCCATTTTCTATTCATCATCCATCTGTGTTATTGAAAACCTTGCAATTAATACTTAGAAGTTAATGAATTACTGGATGGAAAAGTCCTCTGATGTTAGCCATTGAAGGACTGAATCATTTTCCAACAGTGAAAAGGTAGAATGCAGGTATTTATAAAGGTGCCCACTTAGTTCCATCTTAGCCTGTGGTTTACTGGGTTGTAATCACTCTTAATTTGGAAACAATTTTGTTCAACTCTCTGCAGCTGTTGAATGGGAAAACTACATGTTCAGCATTGAGGATAAAGATGAGAGGGTATAGAGGGGAGGGTATAGAGGGGCTATTTTCATTAGTCAGGATAAGTAATGCTAGCTGTTGCAATACACTAAGATCTCAGTGGCTTAGCCCCCCCCCCCCCACACACAATATTGTTAACTGTTCATACAGGGCCTGATGTATGCCAGTGAAGGGTTTCCTTCATTCTAAGACATAGAGATATAGGCTCCATCAAACTTGTGATTCAATATTCTCAGCATATAGACTCTTAGATCAATTTGGCAAGGGAAAAAGGAGCTGGAGTTTCACCCAGGATGTTTTCAAGGGGCAGAACTGGGAATAGCTTGTATCATCCCTGTCTGATTCATTGATCAGCACCCAGTATCATTTACTTAACGTAATTACAAGGCAAGGCAGGGGGGCGGGGCGGGGAGCACATGGAATATTAGATAGATGCTTACTATGTCTGTTATGTCCATCAGACAGGTGGGGATGAACACCAGGAGATAGAACCATGTCCATATCTTTGCCCATCAAGTTTCTTCTTCCTGGATTATCTGGACTTCTTGCTTTCCTGAGGAATTCCCACCTAGCCCTTTTACTAAGAGATTTGGAATGTACATTTTCCTTGAAGCCTATCCAGATACCTTTAGGCAGATATAATTGCTCCTTTTCCTACATTTTTCCATTTGTTTTTACATTATAACTCTCAATAAGAAGAGCTCCTGTTTATTGAGTATTTACTTTAGGGCCATTTGTGGCATAGGGAGAGATCCGTTTGTCCAAAGATATCATCATCTCCATTCACCTTCTGGCTCTGTGGTCCCTGCATGATAATTCCTGGAACTACAAAATGAAGAGTATATTCCTTCCATCACTACTGCCTTGTGGAGGCCCAGTGGATTTATAACATATTCTCTTTTGGAGTATATTTCCAGAGGACACTAAGGTCTTACTATTTGATATGCTAAATAAAGTAATTCCTTCTCTCATGAATTTACTCTTGCATGCATTAAGCAACTATTAGACACCTGTGGTATGGCAGGCACTGTGTTAGAAATTGAAGATCAAAAAATGTTTTTCAGAGATTTCATTCTAGTAGTGGATCCTGGCATGACATAAAATTTCAATACAATAGGAGAAAGGAGTTGTAGGGAAGGGATGGTCGAAGTGCCCAAAAAGTTCATTGACTTTACAACTGTAAAACAAAAAATACTCAAAGTGCCTGGGTGGCTCAGTCAGTTAGGCAGCTGACTTTTGACTTCAGCTCAGGTCATGATCTCATGGTTCATGGGTTTGAGCCCTGTGTTGACCCATCTGCATTAAGAGCTCAGAGCCTTTTTTGGATTCACTCTTTCTTCCTTTCTCTCTGCCCCTTCCCTAATCTCTCTCTCTCTCTCTCTCTCTCTCTCTCTCTCTCTGTCTCTTTCTCTCAAAAAATAAATAAACTTAAAAAAAAATAAAACAAAACTTACTAATGGAAACCCTTTTATGTGTGGAGCCATTTTAGAATGTTATATTTTTTTTAGTTGTTTTGAATGTAGCCAGTATAGGGGCCTACTTTGTAACAAACAGGTCCTTCACAGAGAACTATGTGAAGGTAGGAATTCCAGCTGTGATTTACTTACATATGGGTGAGGGTACTCTAGATTCAGCTCAGCTTTGGAAAGGAGCCAGAGTGTTATACATTGTAGTCTCCAAAACACTTATGGTTATAAATCCTGAACTCATAGCTCTTGAGCTCCTGGAGGATAAGGGTTATCTTCTACCTATTTTGTTTCTTTTTGAAAGTTTCTTTTCTTTTTAAAAAAATTTTTTTTTAATTTATGTTTATTTATTTTTGAGAGTGATAGAGACAGAGTGCCAGCACGGGAGGAGTGGAGAGACAGGGAGACACAGAATCTGAAGCCAACTTCAGGTTCTGAGCTGTTAGCACAGAGCCTGATGCAGGGCGGAGCCCGAACTCGAGGACTACGAGATCATGACCTGAGAGGAAATCAGGCTCCCAACTGACTGAGCCACCCAGATGCCCTTCTTTCTTTTTTATAAATTAATAATTCATAGTGCCCGGCACCGTGCCTGCCTCAAAACACTCACTTACTCAACAACAGTTTTTTGAATATCCCGTGTATGCTAGTAACCATCGATACAATAGGAAAAACCTATATCTCTTTTAGCTCTGACCAAAAACTCTTTCATAGCTTCAACTCAGTGCTTAGAATGGGTCTAAGAATACAGTAAGGTTAACTTTAGTTTAAAAAGCAAGTTTCTTACATTTACTTTATCGACATTGCCCAATTGTAAAGTGTGCTGCAATCTGTTCTTATCAAGTATCCAAATTCGCTGCATTTAGTTAAGAACTTACATAAAGAAAAAATAGTCAAACCTCTTTCGCTGAGTTGCTTTTTATTTTTGGGAGAAGCCAGTTGGTTAATTCTCTACTCTAGTGATTTATTTTTGGTACATTTGCTCATTACATTTAGTGCAATATAATTACAAACTAGGGTTGGCAGCATGTGAGCTCAATGTAAAGTGTGATTATTTTCCTCATTAATTATATCCAAAGCTCACTATCTCCTTTACACAGGTTTCTTGAAGTTTGATAGTTTTTCAAAAGAATTCAGAAGCATCAGTGGAAAAAATGTACTTTTTTTTTTTTACAAAAGACATAATTTGGTTTAATTCACTGTGATTGGTTCCTGTGTTTTTAAAAAAAATAATCTATGTAGATTTCTATTTTGTTTCACTTTATGAGAAATATTGATCAGCAGTTTGCTACTTTGAAAAGGGGGGTTATGTACCCAATTCTTTGTGAGAAAAAAATGGAAAGTATTTAATTATTGAGTTTGCTTCCTTTATTCATACTCAATACTTCTCTTTATTCATAAATACTAATATTTTATTCATAAACATTCATGAAAAACTGAAACCAACATTGAATAATTTAAATGCATTTATTTAAGTTTAAATGTTATTAACATACAGTTTTACATTAGTTTTACGTATGCAATACAATGGTTCAACAATTCTGTATACTAGCCACAGCTCACCATAAGTGTATTTCTTTTTTTTTTTTTTTTGAGGTTTATTTATTCATTTTGAGAGAGAGAAAAAAACCGTGAGTGGGAGAGGGGCAGAGAGAGAGGGAGAGAGAGAGAGAATCCCAAGGAGACTCCTCACTTTCAGTGTAGAGCCCAATGTGGGGCGTAAACCCACTAACTGTGAAATCATGACCTTAGCCGAAGTCAGAAACTTAACTGACTGAGCCACTCAGGCGCCCTGATAAGTGTACTCTTAATTCCCTTTATCTATTTCACCTGTCCCTCCACTTAGTTTTCTGTATTTAAGAAAGCCACCAATTAGTTCTCTGTATTTAAGAGTCTAATTTTTGTCTTTTTTTTCCCTTTGTTCATTTGTTTTGTTTTTAAAATCCTACATATGAATGAAATCATATGGTATTTGTCTTTCTCTGTCTTATTTATTTACCGAATACATACTATTTTTTGAAAAGCATTATTGGATTAATTTAGAAGCTTTTTATAAACTTTATGGTTGAGGATTCTTTTTTTGAGTTCTTGTATGTGGCATGATAAAATGTGTGTGTGCACAGTATTTTAAGAGTAGTATTTTTTTGAATAATGATAACTAAGATTTTCCATTTAAATATGGTTTGATAGAAATAATATTAATTGACAATAAAATAAAATGATGATAAAATTTATCCATTTTTTCAGAGAAAATAGATTCTACAGTATAGAGGTTTATGCTTGATACTACCAAAAATCTGTGAATAGAAATATTTCAAAATAGCATTGATTATGGTAATTCTAAAACTATTAAACATTCAATTCTAGTATCATAATTTACTTAATATTCCTCATCCAGTTTGGGTTTTCTCATCCATATACCTTAATTCAATTTTTTTTCTTGACTTGGAATATTCTGCTCTCTTATCTCCCCAAATCTGTCAAGGACTCAACAAGGCTTAGTTCCCATATCTCCCCCTTAATGAAGGATGCATAATACTTCCCATTCTTTTCCTTGAGTGATCTGTCCTATATGATTTTTTTTCCTACTTGTATTCCTTTATTTGGGCAACCATGAGCTCCTTGAGGATAGACTAGGTTGTCAATATATTTTAATTTCCTAAGCAACTGGTGCTGGCAGAATGGAGAACAAGTCTCTACATCTTCATCCAGAAACAGAACACACAAGTTACCAAAGTAAGCTTCAAAAAACACAACACATTAAATATCTACCCCTCTACCACCCCGAGCTTCCATGCTATATTTTAATATGTTACATGAATAAGTTGTCTCATTAAGTGATAAACACACCTAGTGATAAAATCATTAAACTGTGCCACCATATTCTGTTATACACAGTGTGTTATGGATACTACTCTGAACACTGGATATTTCAAGAGACCCGTAAGGGGAATATAGTTTTCTTGAGAAATAAAACATCTAGCTCTTGGTGCTTCAAGGCAATAGTAATAGAATATGTGATCTGAGCAAATGAGATTCTACTGAGTTCCTGCTGTTCATTTTCTTATTTGGTGATGTTTTTATATATTTTAGTTTTTCTATTTATCTTCCTCATTGATATTCTTTCTTATGCCTCAAGTGTTTTTTACCTTATCACCATTCTTCTAAATCTTTCTAAAAGTTTTTTCTATGCCAAATCTATAGAGTGTAAAGATATCTGCATCTTTCTAATACAATCGATGTGGGAATATACTCTTCAATAAAGAAATGTTAGTAATTGTTCTAATCTGTCATCTGTTCTGTGTGCAATTCATTATTTTAAGGTACTGTTTATTTAAGTAATTCCTAAAAGTCTTCAGTAAGTACTCTCTATGATCTTCTCTGAGTTTTTATTGTTTAGATATAAAACTGGATTCTTTTTATTATTCAATGAAGATACTCTACAACTCTGAAGACAGTCTATTTAGATTTTGTTCTAATCTCCTATTATTTCTGTGGTAGGATCCCTTCCCTAAGAAAAGAAAATAAATAAAAAAAGAAAAAACTTCGAGGCAACCTGGCTACATGACAAAATCTATCACGACTTTGTAACATGAGACCACTTAATCCGACTGCATGTTTGTGTGTTACCATATATGGGACACAAAGAAGTAGAAAATGTATAAAAATCTAGATGACGTGGCCTTTGGGGCTCAGTTCTTAGGGTATGAACCCAATGGAGCTGTGCTGTCATGGATAAAGTTGCTTCCTGGAAAGAAAAGCCTCAGTGTCAACTCTCTGTGCAAGAATCCTGCTACATTTCCTTTTTCAACTTGCCTATTAATTAGCCCCAGTTAATACTTTGCGTGTTATTTCATGTTACAGAATTCCAGACACTCAAGGTTGGACAACTGTTAACCCAGTACTTGAATTCCCATTGTATCACTCAGTGTTCTGAACCTGGAGTATTATATACTTCCAGAAAATCCTGGGCAAGAAGTGTCTTTATTTTGTATTAAGATAAACTATTTTCTTCACAAGTTTTCCCACTAACACTCTAACCACTATCTAATCCAAGTTCAAATTGAATGCGTTTATACGCATTCAATGTATATCATGTATATCACAAATATACAATTTATCCTTTCATATCATTAAAGTTTGCCTTCTCTAAGATAATTCCAATTACTGTCACTTCAACCATGTGGTTCCTAATTTCTGAAATTATTTTTTTATTTAGTATCTCTCTTGTAATGTGATACTCAAATTTGAAGACTATTGAAGACTATATCCCAAGGATGATATGAATAATACTGAATAAAAATACATTTTTTTTCAGTGACTCTCAAGTGGAGGAGCATAATTTCATTCCCTACCTCCAGAATAGCAGAGCCTCTATTACTGATCTTTTAAATTTTACAGCCACCACCCTGACCCCTTCAGTGTTGAAAATCATTGTATATAATGAGAGTCAATACTGAAAAAATTGTGTTGCCTGTCTACAAAAGTTAAGTACCACTATTTTACACAAAATACTTCTGTTATTGCTCTTCAAAATCAATTCAGATTATAATTTACTTAAAATGAATAGGCTCTTCAAACTTACTGCATTTAAATCATGATTATTACCACTTTGCCTGATGGAGTTGATTTGATGGTAAAGATGAGGAATCTCAAATGTATTACCTAGAAAATCAAATAGAATTCTCTGGGGAAAAATATGATCGTATGAAAACAGGCTTGCATGTTCTTTTCCCAGAAACTATTAGAAATGAGTAAAGAACAGTAAAGAAAAAAATAGGACATGGTGTCAATCACATTCCATATGTCTCAGAGAATGACTACCAGTAGAGTTGAGATTCAATTGAAGGAAGACATCAGATACTGAGTGAGAGTAGTGAGAAGTAGGAGGGAGAATTCTTAAAAACTCCAATGTTTATACTTCAGATTTGGGGGCAAAGGTTAAAGTCACAGGTAGCTTTTGTGTGAGATGTGAGCCACCATGCCACATGCCTCAAACCCAAAGCACTTGAAACTTGAACTGACTTTACAGAAAAGTCAATGGCCTTTTATCACTATTTTTCTTTGGCCCCCTCTAGTAGTAGCAGACTCAGTTCCCTCTGGGTTTGGAGGAGCATGGTTTTACCCTGGAAGTCTGGAAAAAGTGATGGTTTATTTTACTTCTCCAATTCAATAGATGTAGGCCCTAGTCCATTGTTGTAAACTGGCCAAACAAAATAAAGCAAGATATAAATCAAGTACTTGGAATTTCAAAATTCTCTGATTGTAAATGTCTGGAGACAGTTTTATTCACTTTTTTCAGGATGCTGAAATACAGAATTTATAAAAGCACATATATCAGCCATTATACCAGTTTAAACTTTGAGGGGAAAATTGCCTATATGGACAGAAATGGAAAAGGAAGAGCCCCATGTTTCTTCTGTAAATAGAAGTATTGGATTATCTGGTGACCAACTGACATTGTGAAAACAGAAAAAAAAATTAAAACTTTCAAAAATTCTGAAATAAAATATGTCATAAATGTAGTATCAAAAACTCAAATGGAAATTTACATTAGAAGATTTTCCCAAGGAAAAAGAAAATGGTCTAAAAATTGTTTATATTCCCAAGGAACGTTTTAAATCATGTCTTTATGACTTTATAAAAAAGAAGACATAACTACCTACATTTAACAGATAATAAACCAAGAAGAAAGCAAACTAGGAGACAGAAATTCAAAATGTTTAACATCATAATTTATATCATTGGAAAATTTTAAATGGCATCAGAGGCAAATAGGATTAGACTCCAACTGGAAAAAATAAAATCAGTGGTGTCAAGAAGAGATTTGAGAAAATTATCTAGAAAGCAAAAGAGAGGGACAAAAAAAAAAAAAGAAGTGATCTAAGAGAAGGATGAAGACATGAAATTCAGTTAACAGAAATATAGTTGTCAAAGGAACACAAACAATAGTGGTTCCTTATATATCCTAGAATATATATTGACTTGAATTTATGCTTAATTCTGCACATTCAAAGCACTCATCACATAATAAGTGAAATGCTAATATACACAAACATATTGTGAGTTTCAAAGTTAGAAATGTCCTAATAAGCAACAGGGTAATGTAAACAGATTCATAAGAAGGAAGGGGCAATTTCCTGTATCAGCCTCTAATCTCCTTGCGTTCTTTTTCTCCAGTCTTCAGTTGTGTCCGTACTCAGTTGAATACTCAAGAGATGCCCCCGCATAAACCTCTGGAAAAGCTCTTACTCTGAGCAGGTTTCTCCTTTTCAGTCCTCTTCTCTGTGAACTCTAGTCCTTTAGCTCTCAGAACCACGTGCTCTGTAGTTCTTTCAGTAATCTGCCTGGGTTCCCTCCCTGTAATGCTGCCTGGAGATTTTTACAGGCAATAGTTTGGAGCAGTCTTGGAGCTCGCTTCCCACTGCTCAGCTTTTCCAAAGAATGCGTGTTGGAATCTGTTTATCATATGTTCATTGTTAGTGATTTTTCTTGCCTTCTTTTTATTTTAACTCCTTGAACTAAGTCTAGTGGCTTAGCCAAGAGAAAACTGCCAATGTCTTAGAAAATTGTTTTCCTCAAGCCATTGAAGAAATGTTGGAAGCTTTAGTCCCAGGGTATTTAAGCTACACACCCCAGCAGCTTATTTCAAGCAACATCCCACATATTTTTATTTCATTAGGCTAAGACAATTGGGGTGTGTTTACTCTAATCCTGGAACCCAGAGCACATATATTTTTCAGTTCTGGGCTTCAGAGTTGTTTGATTTGTTATGTGTCATTGTTTTAAAATTGTATCTATTTGAATATTGCAGCTAAAGTTAGAGTTTAAAGTGTGGCCAGAAAAATAACAACAAAAACACTTATTCAAAAGTCTCCAGGTTTTATGGTTTTCTTTAATATATCTGTAATACGTTACTCATCATTTTACTTACTTTTATTAATAGTGAATGAGCTCTGTAATTATTTCCTTCCTAACAATGTGAGTTGTTTGAAGGTAAGAACCATACCATATTAATCTCTATTATTATTATTTATCTCTATTATTTTCACTCTATATTTATACCATTAAGATATTTTGAATCTCTCACTCACCTAATGAACCATATGTGTGAGCATGAATAGTTATTACTCAAGGAAAATGTCCATTTACTAGAAAAGAACATTATTTTCAGTTTGCCACAGAAAATGTCTTAGGAAGAGAAACTCATCATTTTAATGGATATATTAGTTATGACAGTCTGGGTGGCATGGGATGAGGCAGAATTACAGTTTACTTGCTTTGGATTAAAAAAAAGTGGATAGAGATCTGTGATGGAGAAAGGAGGAGCAGAAGTCAAACAGGTAAAAGTGATTCTAATTAAAATGGCTGTAGGCCAAGTTTCTACAGAAAAGAAAGATTGAGAGATGCTTAAAAACAGGCTTAGCTAATAACTCAATTTTAAGTTGACTGTGATTCATGACAATATAGCTCCGCTTCTGCTCACTCCGACTTTGATAAAATCTTACTAACACATGACTTTATGACAACATGTTTGTTTAGTTTTGCTTTTATTTTTTGATGCGGGAGTGACAGTATTTACTTGAAAAGGGAAAAAATGAGAATTGCAGAATAGGCAAAAGAGTGAGCAAGGATCAAGAACTCCTAATAAGCAGGACACTGGAGTGCAGATATCCACAAGATCTCCAGAGAGGTCAGTTCCTCAAAAAGTTAAACATGGGGTTATATGATTTAACAATTCTAGTCTTGCATAAATCGGTACACAAATGTTCACAGCAGAGTTACTCATTATAGCCAAAAAGTGGGAAAAACCCAAATGTCCATCAACTAATTAATGAATAAACAGAATGTGATATGTCCATAAGATGGAATATTATTCAGCAATAAAGTACAATGAAGAACTAAAATATTGATACACACTATGTGACACTTGCTACAACATGAAGAAATTTTGAGAACATAGAGCTAATTAAAAAAACATATTTTATTATTCCATTTATATGATATATCCAGCATAGGCTAATGTCTATGCGGAATGTAGATTAGTGGTTTAGAACTGGGCAATGATTACTAATGGATACAGAGTTTCCTTTGGTGGTGATGAAAATATTCTAAAATTGATTGTGATAATGACTTAAAAACACTGCGAATATCTAAAAACTCATTAAATTGTACCCTGAGAATGGTAAAGTATATATGAATTATATCTCGGTCAGACTTAAAAATACATGGCTAGCAAAATAGAGTATGCTCAATTAAATTTAAATTTGAAATACAGAAAGTGTTTAGCATGAATATATCCCAAATATTGCATATTATAAAGTTATTTTTATTTTTATTTCATACACAAAAATGCTTGTTATAAATATTCATTGTTTGCCTCAAATTCAAATTTAACTGGGTGTGTTATATTTTTATTTGATAAATCTTACAGCCCTACATTAAGACAAAATAGCCTGGGTCTAAATAGCACTTTGTCTGTCTTTCCTTTCAATAAGCACCTAAAGAACTCTAAGGGAGGTTTACATGAAGATACTTCTACAGTATTTGCAGAGCATAATAAATGTTACAACTTGTATAGCTTAGTACATGTTGGGCATTATCTTGCTGCTATCGTATTAGTAATATCTGTTTAATATGTATAAGTAATTTAGCCCTTACCAAAGTATATATTTTTAATAAAATGACAAGAAATTTTCATACCTTTCCTCATTATATCTTGGGTATTCTGTTGACAGAGATATTTTCTGTATTTGGAATGAAGGGAATCTAAAGTGTTTCACTGTGGCAACTTGCCACCTAAATCTTCAGAGATCAAACAACTCCACAGTGAAGCTGGAAATTTACATAGTAGTCAGATTCTTAAAAAACAAATTCAATCACTTTAATATCCAAGTTGGTTTTGAATATATCCAAGTAATCCACCGTTAAAAGTCAAACACTGGGGCGCCTGGGTGGCTCAGTTGGTTAAGCATCTGACTTTGGCTCAGGTCATGATCTTATGGTTCATGAGTTCAAGCCCTGCATCAGTCTCTGTGCTGACAGCTCAGAGCCTGGAGCCTGCTTTGGATTTTGTGTCTCCCTCTCTCTCTCACTGTCCCTTCTCTGCTCTCTGTCTCTGTCTTAAAAATAAACATTAAAAAATGTTATGTAATTTTAAAAAAGTCAAACACTATTTTTTTAAGATTATCTGGATTAAGTTGAAGTGAAAAGCTATAGAAATTTTAAAAAATCAATATCTTTGTTGTCTCACCTCAAAATTCATTTTAATGATTTCTCCAATTGAATCACTAACTATAGTCTGTAGTGTTAACTAAAGAGTGTTTGCCTATTCTTCATATCAAATCCACACTCATATGATAAATATTTGCCACAAGTGAGGAATGACTTTACAAATATTCCATGCAATAGATACATCATTGGGACAATTTATATGGATATATGTCTTAATATTTTTAAATTCACAGAAATGAATAAACACCCTTTACTTAGTTTGTCAAATAATCTTAACCCTATAGAATCTAGTCTAAAAAAAATATTTATTTTGTCAAGCACATGTACAATTAAAAAAACATAACATGACATACAGTGAATAGTATCTGTTTTCACTAAACTTAATATTTAGCAGGAAAACATAATGTATGGACAGAAATACAAATATGTAATTTATCACCATTATAATCATTGTCATTATTTGTGAGTATCCATCTGAGTATTTTAGAAAGCTTCTAAATCTGTGCCTTGTTTTCTTTAGAAACTTGCTCAGATATTTGAATTTTAATCAGTAGGTGCATGTATGTGGTTTTCTGTCTCATGGCATTTCCAAATTCACAAACACAAAAGCAATGTGGAAGGGGAAACTCTGAGAGAGACACACATCTAACAATAGAAGTGATAACAGATAACTGAGCTCAAGGAAGAAAACAAGATTAAACACTATACAGACATATAAATGTGGCTTAGCTCCATATTCTGTGTTCTTCAAACTTTTACCTTTAGGCATAAAATTCATTTTCAAAAGAAATCCTATTTGGAATTTAAAAAAATAAACACATAAATTGAAGACTACTCTTATGAAGATAGAAGATGAAATGGGAGCATGGTTTTCTTTATAAGATCTTGACATTTTTTGATATTCACTCCTAGTCTCATACGTCTAGTAGAGTTTGGACTAAGAGAGAATTCAAATCCTAGATATTCTAACATCAAGTGGGGTGCTCATCATAGGATAATGCTGCTCTTACAGAGGAGACAAAATACATGAGCCACATGTTACTGGAATATCTCATTTATTCCAGGATATATGTGAAGGAGAAAAGGGAGCAGATGATTACTGTTAAAATGTATTGAGAGCTTAACTTGTTTAGACAATATAGTAAATATTTTACTTGCATAACTCAGTTTATTTTCACAACCAGTTTGTAATGTTGCTGCTATTTCTCGGAGTATTACGTTTTGGAAAGTGAGGGTAAGGGAATGAAGTTACTTCACCAAGATCACAGAGCAGACAAGCTGTGGAACCAGAAGTCAAGGTCTGGTAGGCTCAAGTCAAGTACTAAGCGTAGGTCTTACTACTAAGCTATACTGTACCCCTGGTCTTGAAGAAAAAAGAGAACTGAACTTTCAGATTTGTTGATAATTGCAGGAAATTACTTCAATGGATTCAGGCATTAGTGAATACCAGGCTCTTCACCAAGACCTATTCCAAGCACACATGACACATCTGCTTTCTTTTCTGTTCAATTGACTTTATTCATATAATCAAAGATTATTCATCATGCTAAGTGCAAGCAGCATGGGCCACTAGTGTAGGATAAAAAAGGATTTTAAAGGCTCATGCCTTTCTTTTCTATCCCTTCTCTTATAGAAAAATAATAATTTATTACAAGGATTCTGCTGAGCAATTTATAACTTTGCCTGCTCTGAGCAGGAAAATATATTCAATGGTAACTTTTAATCAAATGATTTATTTATATAGTTAGTCAATTAGCTAAGCCCATAGATCCTCTAAAGCAGTGTTTCTCAGGCTTTATTTGAATTATGCATCATTGGTCAAGATTTCTCTGAGCTCTACGTTCCCATAGCTTACATAATAAGAATAACCATAATTTTTCCAGCTATAAAATGATATTCTAATATTGCATATGGTCTTTAAAATTTATATATGTAACTCTACCCTGATCCACTTCAGAATTTCCACCATATTATTTTATTCTTTCCTTCTGTCTTTGAGAATCCTTGTTGGAACACTAGAACATTCCTTTTAAGTGACATTGTTCCCGTTGCTCTTTCTCAACCTCTCAGGACCAGATTCTCTGTCTTCCCTCAACTCTGCTCTCGAGGTGATGAATCTTTTTAAAGTCCTCCAGCATTTAAACGTTTTGCTCATAAAAAGAGAGCTTGTATTTCCATAATTTTATTCTGTCCTCTGATGGATAGCATTGGAAAAAGTTTTTTAGTTCATTAGAGGTATGGGATGTGGGTGAGACAGGCAATGACAACAGACCTCAAGTAGTTGAACCCCATCCACTTTGCCAGTCTTTCTCCAAGAAAATTAGTTATTAGGCTTATTGATTCTAAACATGTTCTACTTAATCATGTATATTTTCAAGAGACAGCCAAAAAAAAAAGCTTTTCTAAACTTCAGTTTTGCAAGTAGTATTCTGTACAAGTAAACATTTGTGGTTTTGCGCTTAAAAGGTTCTGTCAGTGTTCAGGGAATGTTCATGGATGCCAGGATGACCATCTATAAAGCAAACTAGGGGTCATGGATACTAGTCCCATAGCCAAGATGCATGTAAAAGGACCAGAATGGGGTGAAATGGCATATTCCTGTCAGGGGAGAAGGAAAGGGTGACAATGATGTCAACCTATGGGATGGATATTGGAGGCATTGTGGGAATTTCTTCCATAGGGAAAAGGATGGGTAAGGTGGCTGAAAGAAAAGACCAGCAGAGGTGTGGACAGGTCAGAAATGTGTGGGGAAACATCTCATGTAGGGGAATGTGGCGGTTCTGATGGATAGAGCAAAGAAACATATGGTTGTTCATTGCTATGTGAGATACAAGGTTTGAAAATTAATTAGAGTGGCCACAGGAGGTGGCTGCACTCATCACTCTTTTTCTTTCCTCAAGTTTTTATTTAAATTCCAGTTAGTTAATATGGAGTATAATATTAGTTTCAGGTGTACAATATAGTGATTTATCACTTACATACATCACCCAGTGTTCATCACAAGTGCCCTCCTTAATACCTATCACCTCAACCCATCCGTCCACCCACCCACCTCCAGCAACCTTCAGTTTGTTCTCTATGTTATGAGTCGGTTTCTTGGTTTGCCTCTCTCTTTTCTTCCCCCTGTGTGTTCATTTGTCTTGTTTCTTAAAGTCTACATGTACTCATATAGTTCTGAGTAGTTACTTACTGCTTGAAACAATTTTTTGTCCTCTCTAAACATCAAGTTTCATTTTTATATTTGTGAAATGGGGAATATAAAACCTATTTCAGGCATGCCTGAATGGCTCAGTCAGTTGAATATTGGATACTTGATTTTAGCTCAGGTCATGATCTTAAGGTTCGTGGGATCAACCCCTGCATCAGGCTCTGTGCTGACAGTGGGGAGCCTGCTTGGGATTCTCTCTCTCCCTCTCTCCCTCTCTTGCTCATGTTCTTTCCCTTTCAAAATAAATAAATAAATAAATAAATAAATATTTTAAAAAGCCTATTCATAGGATTAATGAGATAAATTAATTTAAATGGTGTATAAACATTCCTCACTAGCCCAAAGGAATTAATTCAGTGGTAGCTATTTTTATAATTATATGAGGATGTTACCTAGAGAACATGGCCACAGGAAAGGTGTCAGAGGATGAGAAGGGAGGGAAAACCTTAGGTATCACACCCTGAGCAAATAGAGAATAAACCTAAAGAAAGAACATTATCTTATTATATGGCAGTGAATAGATGCTCATATGGTAAGAAATGCATTGTTAAACATATTTCTCAGCACATCCTTTACATAGAGCACTGCCCTGAGGTTTCAGCCATTAACATGTTTAATCTTAACCAATGTGATATATTCTATTGATATTCTTATTTTACAGGTGAAGAAACTAATGAAGGAAGAGATTAAGAAGTAGCCCCCAAGGTCATGAGAAGGAAGCCTCATGAGAGAGTCTACAACTTAATCAGCTTGAAATTCTGCCTCTCAAGATAAGATATGGGGATAAATTTATTTCATAGTTACACACTCAAACCATTGAATTAACGTTGTTTTATATTAGTTAAATGTATGAATTACTGATGTCGACAGCATATCTATGTTTCACTTATCCTACAAAATGCTGGGAGGTAGCAGGGGGAATACAGCCAAATGTAATATTCTAAATCTACTTTTCATTCAATGTTGATATCTCCACAAATCGCATCACTGCCCCTGTAGCTGTGAAATCTCAAATCTAGAAGCCATCTTTAATTCCTCACTTTGTCTTACCTTCTCCATTCAATAATCCTAATGATTCTGCCCAGATATACATCCCAAATCAATATATATTTTTGTTCCAATATGTGCACCTTAGACCAAGCCACCATCATTTTCCATGCTCGCAAACGTAACTCTTCTCAGTTAGTTTCCCTGCCACAATTCATTTTCCTCACAGCACCCCGCAATGATCCCTACCCACCCCAATACCATCTCCTACCACTCTTCCTCTTCTCCTCTATATTTTATCCACACTGACTTTTTAATAGTCCTTAAACACAGCTCATTTCCACTTTTATGCCTGAACTTTACATCAGTAGTGTCTTTCTTGTCATTAAGGTTTCAGGTTAAATGTCACCATCTCTAAAAAGAACTCTTATGACCACTCAATCTGAAGTAGTGTTATAAATGAAAATTTCATTAAAAAATTACCCAGAGAGTTATAATAATGAACCAAAAAATGTTAATTTTTTTGTAGGTGGGCTACAAGCATTAAAACAGGAAAGGATTTAACTGTAGATCAAGTGGGTATTGGGTTAGTTGAGAATAAAAATTTTGCCAACAGTCTGGTATGTTTGAGGCTTACTCTACTTCTTGAACTTTAAATCTATTTAGAAGTGAGAAATTTATTCAGGATCAGTCCTGAGCATGGACACATTGCTTGATTTGGTGTCTGCAGTGAGAGGTACTCATCTTAAGCCTTGAATTTAGAGAGGTGCTTTAGTGCTTTGAAAAGGATAACAAAAATTGCTTTACCTCAAAAATAAATTCTTCTCTTTGCTTAGCTGTCTCCAGAGCCCTCTATAGGAGTTAATTAGACTAAAGAGATAATTAGGGTTTAGGAAGGGAAAATAGAAATAAAGTGACTGGCAGACAAGGAGTTTTGTGGAGTTTTTTTTTCTCTCTCTCTCTCTTTTTTGCTCCCTCCCTCTCTTCCTCCCTTTATGCCTCCCTTCCTCCCTGGCTGCTTTTCTATCTTTTCTTTCTTTCTCTCTTTTCTTCCTCCCTCCCTCCCTCCATCTTTTCTTTCTTTCTTTCTTTCTTTCTTTCTTTCTTTCTTTCTTTCTTTCTTTTCTTCTTTTTCCCTCCCTCCCTCCCAACTCTCTCTCTCTCTCTCTTTTTCTTGGTAGCCTTGGAATAGAGAAAGCACAAGAGGGTCTTGGGACTGTGCTAATATGTTTTTTATTAAGGAGTTGAAATTTGCTAAAGAAGGTTCTTTAGCAGCTCAAATAGTCTTTTTGCCTTCTAATTTCCTTTGGTTTGGAGGTAATAGGGACAGATATAAGACTGTATTATCCTGTTTGGGGGAAAGATATAGAAGCATTTCATCCTCTCAGGGAAACATCTCTTCTCATTCACAGCAGTAACAATCTCTCCAATTTATTGAATACTCTCTCTATGACAGAACTGAGCCAAAGTCTGTTTGATATGTTGGGTTTAATTCAATGCTCACAATTATATGGAGTTGATATTATTATCTTCATTTTATAAGCCCCAAAACCAAGACTGAAATTTCTTTTATAAGTTGCCCCAAAGCACTCAGCTAATACAAGGAAGTTGTGGACTGAATCCATTTTATCTGTATTTAAGGTACTTGGATTAACCATTTCACTACATTGCTCCATTTCTATGTCAATCCAGTGTATTTTTTAATGTTTACTTTTGAGAGAGAGAGAGAGAGAGAGAGAGAGAGAATACAAGGCAGGCTCCAGACTCTGAGCTGTCAACACAGAGCCCGACGTGGGGCTCGAACTCACAAACTATGAGATCATGATCTGAGCTGAAGGCAGATGCTTAACTGACTGAGCCACCCAGGCGCCCCTCCAGTGTATTAATTAAAGTCCCCACAGTTTATTTTTCCAGATCACAAGCATTTTTGTGTAAGAGGGAGGAGGCAGCAAAGATCATGCTCCAAAAGACTGAATAGCCTTGAGAAGATGAGGGGGTATTTGTGGTCAATACATGCGATACACTCCTATCCTTGTGCACATCCTTGCCTGTAACATCGTAACGACTAACCACAACCAATTGGACAGAGCCATTTCCCATAAATCAGCTGACTTCTCTATTCTCACCTGTATGTGTGCACACATGCACCTGGGTGTATAATTTAAATTACACTAATTTCAATTTAAATCTGAGTGAAAAACAGTACGCATTATGACACAACAAAAAAAGATGATGTTGGAGCCATACAAGGTTGGGCCTCCGCTCCGTGACTTTACAATGTGACCTTGCATAAATCACTCCCCCTTCTGGAACCACATCTCTCTAGGAGCACAATAGGAGGCTGGAGAAGATGATCACTTAGGCCAGTCTTCAGTTTTGAAGGTGCAGAGAGCATGAAGTGGGCAGGTGGTGTGCACTTAAGCTCCACTCTGCCCAGGCCTCTGGTCTCCCTCACCAGTCTCTGATCACTGGTGCAGCTGTGATCTTTATTTCCATCACATCTTTTATTTACTCTTATAGAATATGTTTGCTCAGATTCATCCTCCTTCTATCTGCTTTTCCATAGTTTGAATAAGATTAACTTCATTATTTTCACTCTTTGAAAATTTTGTAGGTCCACTGCAATGGATGTCATTTTTATAATAACTTTCTTTAAAGATTGCTACCACCCTTCTCTAAGGTCCTTTCATGGCTCCTCTTTGCATTGGTTCTCCAGGCACTTCTTTGGGTCCCTTCCCTTCTTTCTGGAATGGCTGAGCCTTCCTCACTCCCCTTTACTCACTACTTTCTGCCTTCTCTTTTCATCCTTCAGACTCCCTCACAAAGTGAAGTGCCTCATTTGTTTTTGCCCCAGAGTTAATAGTCCATAAGTATCAAGAAACAGTAATCATATCTGACTACTGTGTATATCTCTCTAAAAATTAGTGTTTTGAGCTTTCCTAAGTTAGTGGATGTCTCTCTTTTAAAAGCAGGGGCGCCTGGGTGGCTCAGTCGGTTGAAAGGCCAACTTCGGCTCAGGTCATGATCTCACAGTTTCTGGGTTCGAGCCCCCGCATTGGGCTCTGTGCTGACAGCTCAGAGCCTGGAGCCTGCTTCAGATTCTGTGTCTCCCTCTCTCTCTGTTCCTCCCCCACTCACACTCTGTATCTGTCTCTCTCTCTCAAAAATAAATAAACATTAAAAAATTAAGAAAGCAAAAACAAACCAAACTCCATTATAAGGATTTTTGTTGTTGTGTTGTTGTTGTTGTATTTTAGTACCCTAAAAGAGGGAGGCATTTTATCATAAGACTAAAGATGTAAATACTTTTGTAAATATGCTGCTCACACATTCATTCATGATAGAATTATCATAGATTTTAGAGAAAGAAAATCCTTAGTTCAAGTGTCAACTTCACCATTTACTGTCTAAGATCTTGAGTAAATTATTGAACCTTTTTAAGCCTTTTATATTCATCTCTCTCAAATGTTGATCCTAACCCACAAATTTTGAAAGATGTTAAGGAATGTAGTCCCAGGACTTCCAAGATATGCCTGCTGGCTGAGAATAGGAATAAGAAAGGAAACAGAAATAACATTTCACTGGGCTAATTCTCTGGTTGTATTCTCAAAGAATCCATAAGTCTACTCTGAGACATTCTTCCTAGTCTGAAACTAAATCGCTTTACATGTATTTTACCACTGTATTCGGAGTGGATAAGAACTCTTTCACAAATACCTAGAACTCCCCACATTTATTTGATGATAGGTCATTTCACAAAACATTATTTTAGAGGAGTCTAATGGCATGGTAGGAATAAGTAAATACCAAATAGCCAGGCAGTGTTGAGATAAAATCAGGAAAAAATGCAGTTGTTTTTTTTTAGCTACATGAATTCTCCAGAATATCTGCTTAATACCAGACCTTAATAGCTCCTGAGGATGGAGTGATGAATAATACAAATCCGCTTCCCTCATGGAGCTTACATTTAAGCTCTGCATTGGTATAAAGGTCAACCCAGACCAGGATAGGTCACAGTGCTTCTAGCTTCGTGGCCATAAACAGACAATTACCCATAAAGTGACTGAGTATGAACTTCAGGGACGTAGCTTTTCCAAGGCCCCAAAGGGGCACTAATGCTGGGCTCACATGCTCACGTTATTTTTATTAAGGTTTTTATTTGGGATAATTGTAGATTCACCCACAGTTGTAACAAATAACACAGAAAGAACCTGTGCTTCCTTCACCCAGTTTCCTTCCATGAAAACATCTTGCTAAGCAATATGATACACCAATCCTATCCATATTTCACCAGTTGTATGTGTATTCATGTGTGCCCGTGTGCATACATTGAGTTCTATGCAATTCTATCACATATGTAGGTTTAGACCTAGGTGATGTCCGTATTCACCATCACAGTCAAGGTGCACTTTGTAACAATACCCACTTCCTTTCCATACCCCCTCCTGGGAACCACTAATCTGTTCTGCATCACTATTGTTATTTCAATGTTGTTACACAAATGGAATCACAGTATGTCACCTGTGGGATTCACAGGTTTTTTTTTTCTTTTTAAACTTAGTGTCATTCCCTCAGTATACATCTAAGTTGTTGCATCTTTCAACAGCTCATTGCTTTATACTGATGAGTGTTGTTGAGCTTTTGGTATTCATCTTAATTATTTTTGTCCTGAATGTGCACATGAAGTATTCTGGATCAGACACAGGTTAATATTATTCACTTAAAAATGAAATAATGATGTGGACACCACCCACCAATTCTTATCCCTGCAACAGCATGGTAGAAGCCAGATAGAAATTCATATACATACAAACTCCAAAGTCTGTGCCATTGGTGAAGAATGGAATAAAATAGGAATAAAATAGATTTTCTGTATGTGTGTGTGTGTGTGTGTGTGTGTATAAGAGAAAGAGACAGCTTACTCCCTCTTTCTTCTCAAAAGGAGAGAGAAAAAAATCTTTGCTCCTTAGAGAGGGGATGTAGAGATCCCTGGGTTCCCACTGTAGTTTTTGTACTATAAATATCCCCTCCCCAAATGCAGAGAATCTCTGGTGTCTCTGACTTTTATGACCTAGGGATGTCTTCAAGTTCTGGATCTTTATTTTCTTTTGAAATGTAAATGAATACCTCTGGAGTTAGGTAGGTCTCCCTGGGGTTCCTGCACTATCTTGACAATTGTAAATTAAGTTCTCTAGGCTTGTTCAGCTCCAGATCTCACATTTTCAGCCAAATGTATTCAGAGAGCCCAACTCTGTAGGCACATAAAAATATTTTATCTACAACCCACTGGAGTATTCCATATTTTAACATACCTCAGTTTGTTTCACCAACTTAAGGACATTTGGGTTGTTTCCCTTTTTGGGCTATTACAAATAAAGGTGTAATGTACATTCATGTACAGGTTTTTATATGAACATAAGTTTTCATTTCTCTGGCATAAATGCCCAAGAGTACAACTGCTAAGTCATACGGTAATTTCATATTTAGTTTTATAAGAAACTGCCAAAATGTTATCCAGAGTGGCCGTACCATTTTACATTCCATACATTTTTATAAAATATTTTAACCACATGCAATTTAGACTGCTGTCTCCAACCCACATCTTATCACATGTTCCCCTCATGTTGAGGAGCAGTGAGCAGCTGAGAGAGTTTTGTGATCTAGCTAAAGGGAAAGTGAATGAGAGATACTGTTAGATTGAGTTTGGTGAAATATAATTACGTGGCTCAAAATTATATGCACATATAGTGAGATATTCCCAGCCTAGTGTGAGAATGACTTCTAGGAATACTTTTACTGTTCTGTATCAACTCCATCAGTGATTTAAAATGAAGGGGCAGAATAGAAGCGTATTCTATGCACCAAAAGTATGTGTAGGATAGAATAGAACTAAAGTTTGATGCATACATAGAAAGCCAAGAGTTAGTTTGTGGAACATTCTTCCAAATCTTATATACATTAAGATAATTTATATAGATTTTCCTAAAATTGACAATATACCTAAAATTTTATGACTCAAATTTTTTGTCATATAGTTAATTGAGAATGTGAATTATACTTTTGTTTATTTATATATACTTTAAGTTTGTTTATTTATTCTGAAAGAGAGAGAAAGTGCATGAGTGGAGAGAGAGAATCCCAAGCAGGCTCTGCACTGTCCCAAGCACAGAGCCCATTTCAGGGTTTGATCTCAGGAACTGTGAGCATGACCCGAGCTATTTTGGCTCAGTGTGGAGGCTGCTTGGAATATTCTCTCTCACTCTTGCTCTCTGCCCCTCCCCGTTCACATGCTCTCACTCTTTCTCTCAAAATGAATAAATAAAGATTAAAAAAGTATCAGTAATACAAAAACAAATTCAAGTAAACTATACCAGATAAAATGCTGTTTTTCTTTTATTCACTTTATAGGAAAAGAATAACATTTTACTCATACTCATAAAATTTTACTCATACTCAGAGATCTTATAGATATTTACACAATATAAAAGTATGTCAGGTAGATAATGAAAATATGGGTGTTTTTGTTTGTTTTATGTGACTTTTTCAGTATTATTAGTTAGCTTTTTCTGATTTATAATTTGTTCTAAATTATTTTCTCTTTCTAAATTTGTATGAAATTGAATACTTCATTTTGTATTCATAATTGCCTATTCTCTTTCTTAAAGCAGCCCCCAAATTATATAAACTTTAGGCCTCCAAGACCTGAATTTATCCCTGCTTATAATGTCCAATTTGTCAGGAATAAATAAATATTCAAATTTGACCCCCCAAATGGCCAACATTAAGTAGGCACATGAATTATTCCAGATTTCCTTAATAATTACGCAAGTGAGAGATGGGGACCTTAGCATCCCAACATACTTCTGAGATTAGGTAAACACGGCCACTCCAAAAACATCTAGAATGGTAATTCCTAAAGGAAGTTCATAAGTTTACAAGGAACAGTATTATTGCTACTAACACTGTTATTATAAAAGGCTTTTAATTATTAACATTTGTTATATATATTTTTTACTTTAAAGTTTACTTTTTATTTTTAATTTAATTTAATCCTTTGAGAAACTCTCTGGAGTAGTAATAACAGGATATTATACTGAAATATTCATTTTACATGTAAGAAAAAGAATTTCAGCATGATTGAATGACTTTCCTCTGGTCACGGAATTAATATGGAACAGCAAAGAGATGACTTAAAGTCTCTTGGTACCAAAGCTAATACTTAATCAATTATTCCTTATTGGATACATACAGGAGAAGATGGGCTCACTGCCAACACCATGACAGATAATAAACTATATATAAGGTGAGTATCTTTAATTAAAAATGCTAGAATTATCTTTTAAAATAAATGTCAAAGTTGACCCTATTACAAGACCAAATTTACTTTTAGAGATATTATGTTAAATGAAGCAGGTAATGTATGGTGTTAATTACAGTCTAAAACAGTGTCAAAATGTATATGGGAGATGACTGAACTAATTTATAGGATTTCATTAAGATCATAGATAATTTTAATATGAAATAGAAAGATAAATGAAACTCATCATCATCCTAGTGGATCGATAGAATTATTTTTTCACTAAGCCACTTCTTTATTCATATATATTCAATTCTGAGAAGTAATTTATCTCTCCTTTCTCTGTATTTGTCTTCTTTGTACTACCATTATATTTATCATACTGGTCTGTATTATATATTGTTCATCTATTCATTAATTTAATGAATATTTATCCAGCATTTACCATGCCCCAAGCACTTTATTAGACACTGAGATAGAGATGTGAAATGAACTAACGAAAATTAAGTGTCTATGTTTCTTTCTTCATCATGAAACAAGAGCCCCTGTGAGATGGGACCATGCCAACCTCCAGTTTTAGTATCAAAACTTATCTGAATATCTAAAATAAATTAAAGCACGACATATTGAGTTGGACCTCATGAGTTGAGGACAGGTTTGAATTGAAAAGGAGAAAGATTTTAAGATGAAAAAATAGCTTTTAGTGTTTTAAGGATTTTCTGTACATAATTCATACAACAGCCTAAGCAGAAAGTAATAGTATCATCCCTATTTTGTGATAAAGAAGATAGAGGTTAAATGATTTGTTCAAGGTCAAACAAACAACCTTGTGAGCTGCACAGGCGATATTTGAGCAGAAGTCCATGCTCTTATCCATACCTTATCTAAATTATAGATGACAGTGTGAGAACAAAACTTTTAAATTGTCAGTAATGAAAGGTTTGACCTCAGTTGACATGTGTAACTTAATTTACTGGCCAAAAGGAATTATTCCATAATTAGGCCATTAAGATTTTAGAATATGAATTTGGGAGTATGCACAAGCTGGAAAGTTTCAAGCAGCATAACTGCAGATAAGAGATGATCATAAAATGTTGACATCTGCATGTAAAACATCGTATGTATCAGGCATTTCTTTAATCATTCAGTTTGCAAAACCTGCCTGCATACTATCTTTCCATCTTCCTTTATATTCCAAGATGTTTTCTCACAAGGGTTTATTGTGAAATTCTCAAAAACAAATCTGGAAGTAAGTTGCCTTTGACAAATGGCTGATGTTGATTTGACTGAGACCTATTATTTTTAAGGTATAGAACATTTCTATAGAATTTTTTCAAAGCAGAAGTTTTCAAGGTGGTCCCTGCTGCCAAACTGGTAGACACAATAGGTTTTCTAAAGTCTAATTTGAGTTCCAAATCTTCATTAAAACCTCTGAGATTACCCCTTATCTGTTTGATAACATTTTTTAGAGTCTCAGTAATTTTATTGTCGTGGCAACTCAATTTTTAAATTGAAGGATAGTTGACACACAATGTTACATTAGTTTCTGTTGTACAACATAGTGATTTGACAATCGTATACATTGTGCTATGCTCAGCACAAGCGTAGCTACCATCCGTCTGTGGCAACTCTTAATAGGGGACCTTCAGTCATAGATTTGACTTTGATTCAATGTCCTTCCTTGAGGAGAGGATTCTTGAGGACAAGAATCATATTCCATTAATCTCTCTATTCATGGCATCCAGTACAAGGGAGGGGCTCAAAAATATTTGTTTAAATTATTGAAAATGCCATCAAAGTTGACAATCATGAAGTCATTAGTGACAAAGAAATGATGGGGTGAGGGGCAATGGAAAGTGGAAGGTTGGCACTATAATTTTGGAGTGGGAGTTTTCCCAAAACAGCTGTGGAGGGAATTAGCATTAGCAGGGTATAGTGCTCTTGCTACAATTGAAAATCACTATTTTTTAATTCACTATCTCATTATTGTTATTAGAAGCTTGCACTACTTCATCATTTAGAGCGATTAAATACCATTAAAGGTTTCACCCTTTTGGTAGAGCAAGATCTTTTCAATGTTTCTATAGTTTGTCTTAAGCTTTCAACCAATAGAGTTGGTGGGAGGGTGTCTCCTTACTCTGAGCTTTATTTACTTCAAGGTTGGAACATTTTGTTCAACTGAGAATTTTTACTGACACTTTGTATCTCAATGTCTTTTTATTCTCATTTTATACTATTCAAGATTCATGACTCTTCCCTCCCCACCCGACCCCATATGACCCTTGATCTCAAGTCCTTTTGATCTTTGCTTGAAAACCTACAGTATCTTGGCCGATTCTTTTCTTGCTATGGTCAGTCAGAAGTAACCAAATATACAAAACTCTCAGTCTTTCCAGAAATCACCATAGAATCATGGCTCTGAGAATCTGTGATCTACATTCCATGGAAAAAAAAAGCATCTGCTTTACCAAATATTACCCCAAAGCATAATTGCTTTCTCTCATCTTCCACCTGTTCTTTACCACACATGTATCACACACTAAAAAAAGGCAACAATTTTAGTTCATTGTTAAAGTAGAAGCCCACTTCGAAGTACTTTTATACTACTTACTATAATGCTAGCACAGTAACATTACATAGAAGATGATTCTTTCTTACATAAAGTCTAAAACGGAAAAATGGATGCCCCTGATTGGCAGGTGGCTATTCTTTCTGTCATAATTCATGGAACCATGTATTTTTCTACCCTATGGCTCGGAGACAAAACATCAATAATGTATTTTGTGCATGTGCGGGTCAGCTCATTCTGCTGAGGTAAGGTAGGCTCAGGCTGTACTTGGCTCGGAGTTGTAAGTCAGTTCTATGTCTGCTGTATGTCGTATACTTAGACCAGCAGCTGAATGAAGCATGTTCTTAGAATAAAAGTCAGGAGAACAGGACCAACAGTGTAAACATATTTCAAGCCTCTGCTATCATGTCTTCATTAATCTCTGCTTGGGCAAATATGATCATGGAGCCAAATTCTGTGTCTCGTGAGTAGGGAGGGATAATCTGCTATCCTGAAATCAGAGCAAGTGCATAGATGTATAACGCCTTGTTTTCTATCACTGATAAAATTGTAACAGTCAATAAAGAACTGCCATGAGCTAGTCCTGGCACATGTACCTATCTAATGGAATATACACTGCACTCTTTGGCTGTCTTTTACCAGAGATGGACTTTCTATGCTCCTACACAAGCCAAACCTCCATTTGTGCACTACGTTCTACCACCTCTCCCTCTGTTCAAAGACATTGCTCCCATCACCCTACCAACGCTTTCCTGTATCATTAGATCTTAGCTCTCTATTGGGTCTTTCCCATCTGAAATCAAATGTGTTCTCTTCTTTTAATGCTTATTTATTCATTTTTTAGAGAGAGAGAGAGACAGAGAGAGAGAGACAGAGAGAGAATCCCAAGCAGGCTCTGCACTGTCAGTGTAGAGATCAATTAGAACTCATTCCCACGAACCATGAGATCATGACCTAAGGTGAAATCAAGAGTCGGATGCTTAACCACTTGAGCCACCCAGGCACCCCTCAAATATACTCTTTTAAGGAAAAAAGATTCTTTGATCCAACTTTCTCCACCAAGTACTACCTTTTGCTCCCTTTTTAAATTCTTTCAAAAAAAAGTTGTCTTAACTAATTGTTTTCAATTGTTTTCCTACCAATCTCTCTTAGACCTATTTTCATCAGAATTTTGTTCCTAGCACTCCACCCAAAACTTACCTTGTCAGTATCATCAATGACCACAATTATGTTTGAAATTAATGTTCCATTATCAACTTTCATCTAAATTGTCCCATAAGAAAATTTGATGTAATTGATCATTATTTTCACTTGACAAACTTTTAAAATTTGATTTCCAAAATTTAGCATTCTCTTGGTTTTACTTCTTCCTAACCACTTGCTCCTTCCCAGTTCTGTTTGTTGTATAACTCCCTCTTACATGCAACCTGTTAATGGTCCAAGCCCTTGGTTCCACTTTCTTCTCTCTATATTTTCTCTTTCTTTGTGATCTCATTAAGTCTCATGTTTTTGATACCATCTATATGAAAACATTCTCAAATTTACACTTCTTATGTGGAGCTCTTTCCTAAACTTCAGACTAGTAGATGGGAGGAATTTAGTATATGTTTTTTGGATAGAAAGCATTGTATTTACAAGTGATACATGAAACCTTAGCAGCCATTTGTAACCAGGAGGTGAGCTAGACTGACATACTGAAAGTGAAAGAGAAGAAACATGGAAAGAACCTAGACCTTTGCAGCAATGCTGGGAATAAGCAACTTGGGACTGATCTTCCTCAGGATTTCTTGTTATGCAATAGGGGTAGTCTTCTGTGTGGTGTAGGGCCAATGAGTCATAGGTCAGTGTTGTTCAGATAAAAATATCCTAAATCATCCATAACCCTAAGTCAGAGCTCTGCAAACTGTGGCCAAGGACCAAATCCAGCAACACTCATTCATTCACTTTTTGTCTATGGCTCCTTTTACACTATAATGACTGAGTCCAGGAGTTGTGACGGAGACAATATGACCAGCAAAACTGAAAATGTTCACTATCTGACCCTTGATAGAAAAAGTTTACCAACACCTTCTCTTGGGTATGGATGTATCTAAAAGGTATTAAAATGGAAACATGTATTTAAGTCACTAAGTGTTTGTATGGTTTTATCTATTAACTTTAGCCATAGCGTAGCTACTTCCTGATTATAATTTCCACCGAATATTCTGGTCTCAAGCAGTCTAACTGTAGAATACTAGCATGCTCTGCAGCAAGTCATTTGATTAAAGAATTGATTTCGTATCCTTTATTAAATTCCATATTTGTTTGTAGGCCCATGTAATGAGCTATGTCCAAAAAGCCTCCTATCAGCAGGAGTACTGATTGTGAATTTAACAGTAAAGGCAGGAAGGAAGGAAAATGAGAAGGCTATTAATGATAAGTAAATGAAGAGTGTTAGGTTTTCCTGCTGGGGACCAGGTACTACAAACATTAGTGATTATAATGGCCATTCCTAAATTGTAGGGGAAAAGGCTGAACATAGCAGAACTCATATGTGTGGTTCTAACAGCTGATAGGAAAAATGATTAAGGGTCAATAATGTGACTAAAATGTGTTTGTGCACATATATGTGTTTGTGTGTATAAATGTATTATATAGGTATCTGTATGTGTTGTCTGGGCATATACCCAAACATAGAGAAGAAGAACTGAAAGAATATCCCCAAGTGTGTGTAACATTGTATGTCTGAGTGGGTGAGAATTAGGAGTATTTCTTAGTTCTTTTTTCTTTCAATCTATACTTGTATTTTCTGTAATGTAAATTGCTTTGTAATATATAAAAGTATAATTTATTTAAATGAAAAATCATGATCTACACATATACTTAGTGGGTTGTTAATTCTCCAAATCTGCAGATAGGTATGTCAGTAGATTGTATCTTCAAAAATAGATGGCCTAATATCACTCAGCTCATACTCTTCTTACCATATGACTTTGACAATCCTTCCATAAAAGATAATATCTGTGTTGCCTTCAATTGAGTAGGGGTAGATGTTTGATTATGGCACAACTAAAGTTATGTGTCTTGTCAGGCTAAGCCATTAATGTCATCACAGCTTCCCCTTGTCTCTTTTGGGGTATTCTTCAAATTTAGCCAGCATAGTTGGAGAAATCCTCCAGTGCCTCACAGAGATGCCCACATGAAGAAAAGACAATGGCTTGCACTATTATATCAGCCATGTGAGTGACCCACTTTGAAAGTAGATCCCTCAGTCCAGATGTGCTACCCACTTACTGCCACAGAAATGAACTATCCTCATTGAGATCAGCCCAAAGTGCAGATGAATTATAGTTGTTATTCAAACACTTGGTTTTTGGATAGTTTGTTATACAGCAATAGATAATCAGAACAGCCACATAATATAATTAATAGCTTACACATTAAAGTGAAACAGACCTAGACATCCATCCTGGCTCTACCATTTACTATGGTGACCTTGGGTAAGTTTTTTCATCACTCTGGTTCTCAGGTTTCTCATCTATAAAATGGGCATGATAATGATATTTCTCTCCTAAGTTTGTAGTGAATATAAGTAATACCTATAAACTATAGAGTGATGATTCAATAAATTATAACTGCTATTTGGTTATTGCTGCTCTTGATAGTGTCCTGGTAAAACACACAGAACCTGGATAGTAGTACACTTATGCATTTGTCTATGATAACCCTAATTCCTACTGTGAACCTACTTAGAAGACTGGTCTCTAGAAACATCCTGCCTCGGAAATGTGCTTTATCAACTCTCAGAATTGGCTAAGAGGTTGTTCTGGTATGTCTCTTGAAACTCAGAGTCCTTGCTTCTACATATTTTCCTAGTTGTATGAGAAGAAGAGAGTGATCATTCTCAAAGGAGAAGATGATTAAAGTTGAGAAATAATGAATCTACAAATGACCGTGGATCAGTGACCAAACAGAAAAGCTCCAAATGTAGAGGTTTAAGAACCTGCATTATAGTATTTCTTCTCCCCTGACCCCTTGATAGTATAATTCCCTATCCTCACACTCCCCATGGACACACAAATACATAAACAGCCTACATCAAGACACTGTGATTAATGTGGCCAATTTAAACACAGGTAATTTGAATCACTTCACAAGATGACACTCACACTGGATGCCAAGTTTCTTGTGAAAGAAACTGCAAGGTTTATATGGTTGGAGAATAACAAGAAATATGATTTATGTTTTACAGCTTCCATAGTGGATTTCAGTGATTTTGTAACAGACATAAAAAAAGGCAAAATAATGTACTGACATTTGAACAAAGCCATCGCCAAGGCCTCATGGGAAATGCAAAGTAAGTAACCAAAAAGTCTCCTATTTTGAATGAACTTGTGGAATTTTATATGTAAAAAATAATATAAAAATTGTAAAATATATCACAGTGGGTGTGTTAGAAACAAGAGGTAATGTTCTTCCCCTGAACCACATTTCTATAATATTTCATATGCTGTGAGAACTACGCACGCGCGCGCGCACACACACACACACACACACACACACACACATTCTTATATATTAGAAGTTTATTTTTGTTCTTGTTATATTTAAGAGGTTTCCAAAATAATCTCAAATTTCTTTAATCTATCTGGAACATTATCTGGGACAGGTACTAGGTGGTAAATTCAATAGAAATATATTTGGCTGAACCATATAAAATTGCCGCTATTGCGGTATAAATGGCCAAACACCAATTATTTCATAGTGTTCAACTACTGGATAGCAATGTGGTTGGGGATAGAAATAAAGTGAGGAAGGGCCATGCATTAGTTCTTAAATAATGAACAAGATCCAGACAGACTATTGGTGGGGAAGTCCTTCTAGGGACCAACATACCCTATTTGCAGAAAGACTATTCAGAATGAAACAAGTCAATTGCCCCTTACATGATGTTCTCAGTGACAGAGCCAAAAATTAACCATCATTGCTAGGCAAAGATGTCCATATTCCAAGAAAGAAGATGACAAGATACTTATCAGTAGCTGCTTAAATTACTTTTATTTTTTAGATCCATTTGTGATCAATCTCTGGGTACTTGCTACAATAGTGTCGAGTCACTGAGCTCACGTTCTTCACAAATAATATTTGTACTCCCTTGACATTCAGTTTGTTAAAGAAGTCTCAGTATAGTCTGTTGCCTTATTCCAAACAAGGTATCCACCACAATTTCCATGGTATGAATTGCTCAAGCACAATCTAAGGCTAATCATCAAGCAATCAAGTCAACAACAGAATCACAGAGAGTGTATAGCATTAATTCCATGCTGTATTAATAACTATATAGAAATGTAAATGATGACAAACCTTAGATTCCAGGTCTGACAGTTGTAGGCAATAAGGAAATCTTCCAGGACAAAGAAGACTACTATGTTGATCATGTTGCCATGTAGAATGGAAATAACAAGTGGTTTGGAGTCAGAAGGATTTCTGTATGTATGTATTTGTATTTGTATTTTACTTCTTCCATTTAGTATATTACCACTGAAAAAAACAAAAGAACAATATAATATTTTTAATTTTTAAATGTTTATTTATTTTTGAGAGAGAGAGAAAGACAGAGTATGAGTGTAGGAGGGGCAGAGAGAGAGGGAGACCCAGAATCAGAGGCAGGCTCCAGGCTCTGAGCTGTCAGCACAGAGTCCGACGCAGGACTCAAACTCATAAACCATGAGATCACGATCTGAGCTGAAGTTGGATGCTTAACCCACTGAGCCACCCAGGTGCCTCAGCAATAGGATATTTTAAAACCTAATTTAAGATGGATCTGACCATGAATCTCCACATGTTTTGATGTTTAGCTTTACCAATACAACCAATGTTGGATTATAGAATGGACAAGGCACATTTATTTTTCTGAGTGTTTTTGTAAGATATATAATGCATTTGTTCAGAAGATCAATTTTTTCCCCAGAACTTTCTCTGAATTTATATTGAGAAGTCCCCCAAGTGTGTATTGCTGTTCATCATAAAATAAAAGCAAAAAAAAAGTTTGGTTTAAGCTAGATGCATTGAAGCTCTCAAGGGGAAAATGAAAAATAAAGTAAGCAGTGCCATCTGAACTTCCTTACCTTATTAATGAATAATGTTTTAATAGTTTGCTTTTAAACAAGATTCTACCGCTGCATAAGTGATGTCAAATTAGAAAGTAGTTACGTTTATTCAGGTAAACAGTGACCACGTGGGGCTTGAACACATGACCCCAAGGTCAAGAGTCACATGCTCTACTCACTGAGCCAGCCAGGCATCCCCTAATGAATAGTGACTTAAAAACAATTACCACAGTAAATTTACTAATGATTTTCAGAGGTTATTTTAAGTAGTCTATCAAATTGAAGATACAAAAATCAGCATAAAATCATATATACTCTGGGAAAATATGTTAAACCGTCCTTTTTTCTAGGGATATATTCCACTTAACCATTTTGTATGATTTCTTTCAATGTGTTCTTGAATTTGGTTTGCTAGTATTTTGTTGAGAATATTTGGACCTATATTCATCAGGGATAGTAGACTCTAGTTTTATTTTCTAATAGGATCTTTATCTGGCTTTAGTATCAGGCTATGCCAGCCTCATAAAATGAATTTATGAGTTTTCCTTTCTCTTCAATTTTTGGGAAAATTGGAGCAGAATTGGCCTTCTTTCTTCTTTAAATGTTTGACAGAATTTACCCATGAAGTCATCTGTTTCTCAACTTTTTTTGGTGAGTGCTTTTTGATTACTGATTCAATCTCCTTGTTATTGGTCTGTTCAGATTTTTTATTTCATCATGATTCTGTCTCAGTAAGTTGTATGTTTCTAGGAATCCATCCAGTTTTTCCAGGTTGTCCATGTGTAATTGTTTACACTCCTCCTGATCCTTTGTTTTCCATTGTATCAATTGTATCTAGTGTATCAGGCTGCTTCTTAGCAGTTACATAGCTGCAGAGGCCTGGGCTGGCTGCCAGGAAGGGTCCTGGTCTCTGAGTTGGGTAGCAGGAGGGACTGAGGCCACTGGTAACAGCAACGATAAATACCTGTGGGGCAAAAACCAATGAAATTTGCAGGCAAATTAGTTTCTTCCCTGGTGAAAGCTGCTGGGAGTCTTTGCAGAGCCCCTCACTGGGAACAGAGGTGACTCCCACTGTATGGCTGATACTGGTAAGTAGCCCCTTTTTTCTTCCCAGAATATTCCATACGTCTGAGATTTTTTGTCCTCTGGGTGGGGTGATATTGAAGCAGATTCTTTGTGTGGTGCTCTGAAAAAGTGGAGAAACTCAGATGCTCACCCTGCTCTCCTTTTGCGGGCGAGAACAACCCTTTCTAGTTGGAGAGTTCCCTTTGGCATTGAGCAATGTTAGTTTTTCGAGGTTGAGGTAATGTAGGCAAGTGAACCTGTTTTTCTTTCCCTTTTTATGCAGTTATTCTCAAGCTTTTGTTCTCCTGTGTTGCTGAAGTTCTTAAGTAGAGTAAGTACAGAGCTCTTCTAGAACTGTTTTTGTTCATAGATTGCTGTCTAGTTAGTGATCATTGTGTCAGGGGATGAAGGCTGGGATCTCCTATTCCACCATTTTGGTGACATTAGAGTTTCATTTCTTTTATTCATTTGTTCATTTAAAAATACTTAGTGAATGTCACATCTTTATGGCACTGTAATAAAATGAAGCTTCAGTCTAGGAATTATTTGAGTTTAAGGTCCCTGCCCTTGAATAATATAAAGAAAAAGTAAAAGGAAACATAAACGAGTCTGGAGGTATAAAGATAATAAAAAAGGAGGAAGATAGTAAGGGAAAGAAGAAAAAAGGAGGAAGAGAGGGCAGAAATGTCCCTTGCTATTTAGAAAAATGGTTTGTGTCAGAAGACAGACATGATCTCCAAGGCCATAGTTATGCTCACTACACATGTAATCCTTGGCCTCCTTTCCCTCATCTGGGCAATGGGAAAAATAGTCACTTCTTTCTTACATGGATTAAATGAGACCATTCCTGTGAAGTGTCTGGCACAAAATCAATACTCAATACATGATAGCTCTTATCTAGTTAAATGTGCTTAGGAGTCAACTGTTTTCGGACAATTTGTACCCAAAATCCTTGATGATAATGTATGTGGGGGAATCAAGACCTAGATAATCGAGTCTGAGGAAATTAAAATAAAGTGAATTCATTATTATAAGATCAAAATAAATCACCCACATTAGAGATGGAATAATAAACTCCAAAAGAGGAAGAAACAATGCAAATAAGAAAGAATCTACTAAAGGAATCACAAGAAAAACCAATATCCAGGAATGTCAACACCAAGCAAAGTAGGGAAGACTCGAATACTAAGGGCCTGAAAATTCATCTTTCCTTCTATTCTGTATTGGTCAAACTCTCATTCCATTAGAAATCTGAGTCCTGTTTTGATTACCTTTTTTTAAAAGGATGAAATGAAACTTGAAAAGCTTTAAGAATGATGATAGCAATGGAAATAAAACCTTATAAATGGTAGAAACAATTTACACCATTTGATTTAGCAAATAGCATTTTGTGATATAAGTAGTACTCAAGATAATTAACTTCATCTTTTTTTCTAAATATCAAAGTTTGTCTTTTCCAAGTCCATAAAAAACAGAAATAAAAGAGAGGAAAAAAAGAAGGGGGATAAAGTGTAGCAGGATTCTCACACAGAGACTCCTGACACAGAGGCTTTTCTTTACAGGAAGCAATTTTATTCCTGCCAGGACCACTCAGTTGGGTTCATACCCAAAGAACTGAGCCTGAACACCATATAACATAGTTTTTTTTTTTTAAATATATTTTTTACTTCTTTGCCTTCCATATATAGTAACACACAAACATGCAATCTGATTGAGTGGTTTTATGTTACAAGGTCATGAGGGATGTTTTCATGTAGATGTGTATTGCCAGGTTGCCTTGAGGTTGGTTTTTTTTTTTTTTTCTTTTCTTAGAGAGCGGACCCTACCACAAAAGGTCAAATTAAAGCAAAGATTTCAGTTAAAATTAAGAAAGAACCACTAGGAGCTCATGAGTGGCTCAGTCAGTTAAGCATCTGACTTTCTGATTTCGGCTCAGGTCGATGATCTCACTGTCTTGAGATTGAGCCCCGTGTGGAGCTCTGCACTGTACATGGAGCCTGCTTGGGATTCTCTCTCCCTCTCTCTACCCCTACCCTGCACTCTCTCTCAAACTAAAGAATAATAAACATTAATAACAATAACAACAACAAAGAAGGAACCAGATGTGTAATCAAACATGGAAGGAAATGGCCTGAGGATATTTGTTTGGGGTTTGTTACTTTTGTAGCCTTTAGCATGTTTACCAAGAAACTTTTATGTATCTTAGACTAAGTAGAAAAATGCTTTTGAAAGGTGGGAAAAGCTGTATTAATGAATCTCTTATTTTGTGCTTAATAATTTTATAAATCACCTAACCATCTCAAATTCACTAATAATAGAAGAAACAAGTAATTGTGTGCTGGGTATAAGGAGTTGTTTGGTAAAACAGCTATGAAACTAGTGTAGAAATTGAAATCCTGATTAACGTGATTATGTGTAACTGCCAGACAGTGATAATAGCTCATATTTTTTGAGCACCTATCCTTGTCAAAGATTATGGTAAGCCATTTCATGCATGTTTTTAATTCACTCCTCACAAAAACTTTGAGTCAGCCTATATTACTATTGCCATTTTACAAGCATAAAAGAGTTTTAAAGAAGGGCACAGAGACAATAAATATGAGAGCTAGGATGTAGACACAAGTCCAACCCCAGAGCCAAGATCTTGGCATTAAATCGTGCTGCTTCAGTCTAAACTAGGGGCACTGGCTTTGACATCCCTTCAAGTCCAAGACTAGTATAACTCTGGACATTTGCAACATGGAACAGAGACTAGTATAACTTTTTACTTATTTAAAAAGAACCAGGCCTTTTCCTCAGGAATCTGGTGCTCTGAGATGACAGACTTGGAAATAATTGAGGATCTTATTTATTCATTTCCCCCATCTGTCTTGTGATAGTGCTCTTTGGGGTTTACAAATTCACTGGAATGCAACAAATAGAATAGTCTCTGGCTTAAGTACTCATCAAAACAAAAGAAGTGTGTCTGCTAGCTAAGCTTAAACATTCTCAAATTCAGTTACCTCCATGTGGTTAAGATGAAATTTTTCTACAAAAAAAAGAGAGAACATATTCTTTTACTTATAGAGAGAGAAAAAAGAAAAATCATTGTATATATTATCAAGTTTGAGAACCCGCATTTTTTTAAATTTTAAGATTGAGGGGAGTTTGTGTGTGTGTGTGTGTGTGTGTGTGTAAGTGTGAGATCTCTTTATTTTAAAAAATTTTTTGTGCTTCTTTTTTTTCCTTTCCAAGTTTTTATTTAATTTCCAGTTAGTTAACATACAGTGTAATGTTAGTTTTAGGTATACAATTTAGTGATTCAACACTTCCATACAACACCTGGTGCTCATCACAACAAATGCCCTCCTTAATCCCTGTCACCTATTTAACCCATCCCCCCATACACCTCCCTTCTGGTAACCCTCAGTTTGTTTTCTATATGGTTAAAGAGTCTATTTCTTGGTTTGCCTCTCTTTCCCCCCCATATTCATTTGTTTTGTTCCTAAATTTCACGTATGAGTGCAATCACATGGTATTTGTCTTACTTTGACTGACTTATTTCACCTAGCATAATACCCTCTCATTCCATCCACATTGTTGCAAATAGCAAGATTCCATTCTTTTTCATTGCCAAGTAGTATTCCATTGTATATACATACTACATCTTCTTTATTATCCATTCATCAGTCGATGGACATTTGGGCTTTTTCCATAGTTTGGCTATTGTAGATAATGTTGCTATAAACACTGGGGTACATGGGGGCACCTGAGTGGCTCAGTCGGTTAAGTGCTGGACTTTGGCTTAGGTTATGATCTCACAGTTCATGGGTTCGAGCCCCACGTGCTGATAGCTCAGAGCCTGGAGCCTGCTTTAGGTTCTATGTCTCCTTCTCTCTTTGCCCCTCCCCTGCTCATGTTCTATCTCTGTCTCTCAAAAATAAATAAAAATTTAAAAATTAAAAAAAAGAAACATTGGGGTACATGTAGCCCTTGGAATCTGTATTTTTGTGTCCTTTGGCCAAATACCTAGTAGTGCAATTGCTGGATCTAGGGTAGTTCTATTTTTAACTTTTTAAGGAAATTCCATATTGTTTTTCAGAGTGGCTGCTGCAGTTTTCATTGAGGGGAATTATTTTTTTAACTGAATTATTAAACCTCATTCAGAATAACCAAGTCTAAATGTGAACTGTCAGACCTATAGGATATTCTCATCTGTAATCCCTGGCCCGATTTACTTATCAAGATGCAATCACAGTTCCATGCTGAATATCTTAATTTAATTTTATTTTTTTCATGGCAACATTTTCATATTTTGAGCATATTTTCATATGTGATGATGAACTGTGAAGAGAAAATGAACTTTTTATAGTTTGTTCATTGTCAGGTTTAGAACCAGAGTTCTCCCTTCCCATGGCACACAGGCAGTTGTATGTTTCCTTAACAAATAAAAAAAGAACCCCACTGTCAGCAAAGGCAAACCAGGACTCCAATGAGTTTTCAGATTTAAATCTAGTATGTTTTTCCAAAAGTGGGAAAAAAAACATACTCTGAGTTAAATCTGATTAGTATGTAAATTATTATATATTAGATAATACATTGCAAGAGGCAAGTAAATGGTAAGGTTTGAATTAATGAATATAATCAATACAGACACTGTACTTTTAAATTTTGTTTTTAATTAAAATTATATATATTTAAATATACAATATGATTTGCTATATGAATACATAGTGAAGTGATTACTACAGTCAAGCTAATTAATTTATCATCTTGCATAGTTACTATTTTTTATGAGAGCACCTGAAATTTACTCTCATAACAAATTTCCAGTATCTAATTCAGTATGATTATAATAATCATGCAATACATTAGATCTCTAGGCTTATTAATCAATACCGATAATGAATTAAACTATAATACAAAGAGAATAATAAAGATGTTTAGAATAATGATTTGAAAAAATTATTCTGTTTATGACATGATAGTTTCTTTTTATGAGTAAAAATTGCTAGATGCTCTATTTAAGCAGAGGAATCAAAAGGAACTGATGTGGCTGGAGCATTTCTTATTGCTTCTGTATCATGGCCTTCGGGATTAAGTGGTGGCTTTCCCATGTTTCATCCCATAGGTATTTTACATCACATAAGAACACACATTTCATTTATCCAATGGTGCAAATTCACATTGACTTCCCACTTACTACTCCTGTCCTCTCTCACAAAATAGATATTGTGACTTAACTCAGAATAGTGGCCCTGCAAATGGACTCTTAGGGATAATTTAGAAGAAATAGAAGCACATCATTCTGACAAGAACCTGGGGTTTTTATAGATAATTGGATTCAATCTTCGGACCTTGGTGAAGCCAGTAGAAGTCCCAGAAGCTCAACACTTGCTGTATTGTGATGAGTTTTTGTTTGGGTTTGTGTTTTTTTAAGGAAAATCTCCATTATATAAATAAATATTGAATGTTTGACTGTTTGACCCTCATAATAGAAATTCAACATCTTGAAATCTTTCTGTGTAAAAAGTTTTTAAATCTCTAAAAATTATGTTAAGAATCACTGTTACAAAATGGGATCACATGAATTTACATTTATCCCATGCCATTAACCAAAGGAGGACACTATCTACATCTTCTAATCTGCAGTTCCGTAAGCAAAGTGCAGGGATGTGTGCCCCAGTTTGAGTGGATGTGAGCTCCTCTTGTTTTCCCATTCAGATGGGCTACCTTTCTAGGAATTCTAATACTAAATTTGGATGCATAGCCTTCATGCTCTGCTCATTGTTCAGTTCTGTAAGTCACAGTACAGAGACAGATCTATTGAAATGACAATTTTAATTCAAATTTACTGTTATTTGTTTAATTTTTTTTATTTTTGAGAGAGAGAGAGAGAGAGAGAGAAAGAGAGAGCGAGCATGGAGGGGAGGGGAAGAGAGAGAAGGAGACACAGAATCCAAAGCAGGCTCCAGGCTTTGAGCTGTCAGCACAGAGCCTGAAGCGGGGCTCAAGCTCACAAGCTACGAGATCATGACCTGAGCCAATGTCATACGCTTATCCAAATGAGTCACCCAGGCGCCCCAACAATTTCAATTTTAATGTAGTTTAGAAATTTAGTATGTACATGAGGGAAGATCATTTCGGAATTTTGAGGGGAAAATTTGTTAAGGATCTTATTTGAGTGAAGAATGATACTCTCATGTTTTCTTCTGCCAATAAACCAAAAATTCAGCTACTTATATACTATTAAATTTTAAAATGTATTTATTTTGATACAGCGTGCATGCTGATATTTTCCAGTGATGTATATTAACAGTTTTGATTGTGCACAACTATATTTTCAGGGTCAGTGTTCAATTTTTATTACTGAAAAGGAATGTGAAGTTAGAATTATAACATTTATTACACTTAGATAACTCCAGAATATGCTTGCTATGTTTTATGCTGAATTTAAATTTAATTTAGATGCTTTATCAAAACATTTCTTGTTTAAGTGATTAGATTGCAACTTAACCTGTTTTATTTTCATTGAGGCACAGGCAAATAAACTATGTGAGTGGAGGTAACATTGTTTATAAAAATATCAGTAGACCTATTGTAGAAGGCCTAGACTTAACACTTATTACTAATAGATTGTACCTTTCTACTTTTGTGAACTTCAAGATTCTTAAAAGTTCCAAATCTCAAACCCCAAGGTTTGAGAGAAAGACACATGTAAACATACATAATACTAGATTTTTCTCCCTGTCACATTGACATCCAACAAAAGCCATTAGAAGAACTGAAGTCATACAGACCTCAGTGACACTCCAGTTATGCTCAGTTTAAATAGCCAGTTATTAAAAATTAAATAATTTTTAAATTTATATATAATATTAATCAAAGATTTATTCATGTCAGAAGCATCTGTTTAAATATTTATACCATAGACACTACTTTCAGATCCTTAAAAATTGCAAAAAGCTGGGGTGTCTGGGTGGCCCAGTCAGTTAAGTGTCTGACTTCGGCTTGGGTCATGATCTTGCAGTCTGTGAGTTTGAGCCATGTGTGGGGCTCTGTGCTGACAGCTCAGGGCCTGGAGCCTGCTTCAGATTCTGTGACTCCCTCTCTCTCTCTGCCTCTCCCCAACTCATGCTCTGTGTTTCTCTCTTTCAAAAATAAATAAACATTAAATTTTTTTCTTAAATTTGCAAATAGTCAGTAAATAAATATTTATTGTAGTCTTGCTATGTGCAGGATGTTCTACAGCTGGGGATACACTGATGATGAAGATCAATATCCTTGCCCGCATAGAAGGGAAAGAGAAGAACAAAGACAGTAATATATAAGATTACCTCACCTTCTGATGGATACTATAAATCAAGTAATGTGGAAAAAGGGACAGATAGACACTCTCCAAGGAGGTCCCTTTTGAGATGAGAACTGAACAATGAGAAGGAGGCATCCATCCAATGATTTGGGAGAAGAGCATTCTAAGTATGAGGAACATCAAATGCAGAGAGACTGAGTGGAAATATTCTTCACCTATTTAGGTATTAAAAGCCAGTATGGCTAGCCATATTGAAAAAAGGAAAGTAGTGGGAGAAGCAATTAGAGAGCCGCAGGAGGCAGGCAATGCAGGGCTTCTGAGACCACTGAAAGCAGGTTGGTGTCTGTTCCTGTGGCTGAAGGAAGCCATTTGAGGGTTTAAGCAGAGAAACACCATTTTCTCATTTACATTAGTTTCTGGGCAGAAGGTGGATATAGTGGAGCAAAAGAGGAAGCAAAGGAGCTACATGGGAAGTTGCTCCCTTCCTGGAGGTGAGAAATAATGGCAGACAGGTCCAGACTTAAACAGCGGAGATGAGAGGAAGTACAGTAGTCCCCCTTAACCACCGTTTCACTTTCTGTGATTTCAGTCACCTCCAGTCAACCATGGCCCTCATTCTGCTGTATCATCAGAAAGTCAGTAGTAGCCTAACACTACGTCACATGCCTGCACCATTCACCTTACTTCATTTCATCACATAGACATTTTATCATTCTCAGCATCACAAGAAGAAGGGTGAATATAGCACAGTAAGATATTTGGAGAGAAAGAGAGAGAGAGAGACCACATTCACATAACTTTTATTACAGTATATTTTTATAATGTTCTATTTTCTTCTTAGCCTCTGTTATTAATCTCTGACTATGCTTAACTTAAAAATTAAATTTTATCATAGGTATGTATGGAAAGAAACATGGTATATATAGGGCTCAGTACTATTAGCAGTTTCAGGCATCCCCTGAGGGTTTTGTAATGTATCCCCCATGGATAAGGAGGGACTACTGTAGTCAGACTTAGGAAGTACATTTTAGAGGTAGAGCTAATGGAGTATATAGACGGATTGGAGCTGAGATGAAAGGAGAAGAATCAAGGATGAACTCTAAGTTTCAGTCTGATTGCTAGACAGATTGTGAAACCATTTACTAAGATGGGGAAGGTTGATATTTAAATGTAAACAAATGGGTTTGTGGCCACCATATTCAGTTGGAAATATCTAGGATGAATGTTTCTAAGGCTTGGATAGAAATATACATTAGAGAGTCATTAATGTACTCTCTGTCTCTCTAGACAGAACTATGTAAATATACTGGTCATAAATGTACAGTATATAAGTATAACATATAAGATATAGTATATGTATTATATAATATAGTTTTTATATTAACAACAATACAGTACATACTGCACTTTGTATCGATTCCCCTGAGTGCTAGCATATGCAAAGGGCCTTTTCTTCATCCAGTCCTTTATGCCAAGTATATCTAGCCTTTTTCAGGAAGAAGATGAGTCTATCTACCCTTTTCCATGGATCAGTTGCCCACCATATCAGTGGCCACATCATGTCATGACAGGCTAAATTTAGCTGATGTGAAATCATTTGTTGTTCTACTGGAAACTTCTTTAAAAGATAATCAAACACTTAAAAAAGATGGTCAAGAAAGGGAAAGATGGCCACGGAGTAGGAGGACTCTAGCCTTGCCTCATCCCACAAATACAACGAATACAACTACAGAAGTATTGAAATCAACCTGAAGACTGGCAGAACAGACTCCACAACTAAAGTTAGAGAAGAGGCCACATCAAGGAAGGTAGGAAGTGCAGAGACATGGATGGCCATGGTAGTGTGGAGGGAGCCACAGTCACATAGAAGGGCAAAAGACAGATTAGCACATTGGGGAGTGCACAGGGAAGACAACTTCCCATAGCAATTTTCTTGGAAAGTGAGAGGGGCTGAATTTTGTGAGTTCTGGAAACCACAGTGTTTAAAGCCTGGAGTTCAAAGGTCAGTGTGCTTGGCTCAGATAGAGCCAGAGGCATTGGGACTGCTCTTGGAGAGAAGTAGGACAAACATCCTGAGGACATACAGTGGAAACAGAAATCTGAAGTGCTCTGGGGGCACACAGTGAGAAGCTATTCACTCATCTTGGAGCACATCCCAGAGAGGCTTCTCCAGGAACAAAGGAGCAAAAGAACTGGCAGGTGCTATTTCTTTCCCCTCTCTCCATTATAAACACAAGGCCACCTAGAAAATGAGCACAAGTACCTACACTCTCTAACTTGCTTATAATAAAGCCCCACCCCCGCACAGGTGGATGGGCCACGCTTCCCAGTCACGCTTGCCTCAGTCCCAGCATGGAGAGCCCCCTCCCTCAGAAAACCTAACAAATCCCCTGCCCACACCACATTTTCCGACCTAGAAGTTTTTCAGGGCTTAGTTCTAGTGGCAATAGGTCTCATTTCACAAGAAGACCAGAGCACACCTAATTGAAATGTGCCACAGTTGGGCCAGAGACCAAACACTGCCACAACAGGCAAAAAGCCTCTGCAGACAACTGGCCTAAAGGATAAAGCAACCAAAGCAAACAGCAGAGCACACACAGTACACATTGGAGATACTTCCTGAATGCCAGGCCCTAGCATTAGTAGACAATAGTAGTCCTCAGGGCACTAACAGAACTTTTCTTCATAAGGCCTTTATCTTCAAGAACAGGAGATGTAGCTGACTTTCCTAATGCATAGAAACAGGCTCAGAGACTTAGACAGAATGAGAACAAGGAGAAATTTGTCCCAAATGAAAGAACAAGACAAGGCCATGGCCAGAGATCTAAGTGAAACAGATATAAGTAACATGCCTGATGGAGTATTTAAACCAATGATCATAAGGATACTCAGTGGATTTGAGAAAAGGGGGGAGACATTAATGAGATGCTTAACACAGATAAAAAAAGAACCAATCAGAGATGAAGAATGCAATATACAATATTGGAAACATGCTTGATGGAATGAACAGCAGGCTAGAAGAAGCAGAGAAATGAATTAATGACCTAGAAGATGGAGTAATGGAAAGTAATCAAGCTGAATAAAAGAGAGAAAAAAAGAATTATGCAAAATAAGAATAGACTTAGGGAACTCAGTGACCCCATCAAACATAATAATATTTGCAATATAGAAGTAACAAAAGAAGGGAGAGAAAAGGGGGAAGAAAGTTTATGTGAAGAGTTAATAGCTGAAAACTTCTCTAATCTGGGGAAGGAAACAGATATCTAGATTCAGGAAGTACAGAGAACCCCTAACAAAATCAGTAAAAGCAGATCCACACCAAGACGTATTATAATTAAAATCACAAAGTATAGTGATAAAGGAAAAATTTAAAGCAGAAAGACAAAAGAAGACATTTACATACAAGAGGTAACCCCATAAGACTATTAGGGGACTTTTCAACAGTAACTGTTCAAGCCAGGAGAGAGTGGAATGACCTATTCAAAGTGTTGAATGGGAAAAATCTGCAACCAAGAGTACTCTACCAGAAAGGCTATTATTCAGAATACAAGGAGAGAGAGAGTTTCCCAGACAAACAAAAACTAAAGGAGTTCATGATCATGAAACCAGCCCTGCCAAAAATATTCAAGAGCTCTCTTTGAGTGGAAAGGAAAGACCAAAAGTGGTAGTATGAAGGTAGGAAGCACAAGAGCAGTAAAAAAAAAAATGAATATTTTTGTAAAATATCAGTGACGGAAATTATAAAATAAAAGGATACAAAATATGACAACATGTACCTGAAACATAAGGAGGAGAGGAGTAAAGAATGGGTTCAAACTTCAACAACCATCAACTTAATATGGCCTGTTGCTATATACAGAAGATGTTATATGCAAACCTAATGAGAACCACAAATCAAAAACCACTAATAAATAGGGCTGCTTGAGTGGCTCAGTTGGTTAAGCGTCTGACTTGATTTTAGCTCAGGTCATGATCTCACAGTTTGTGAATACAAGTCCAACATCAGGCTCTGCAGTGACAGTGCAGAGCCTGCTTGGGATATTCTCTCTCTCCCTCTCTCTTGCTCTCTCCTGCTTCTGTGCTCAGTCTCTCTCTCTAAAAATAAATAAATAAACTTAAAAAATACCACTAATAAATATTCAAAGGACAAAGAGAAAAAATCCAAATGTATCACTAAAGAAAACTAGAAACCCATGAAAAAAAGAAATGCAAGAAAGGATCAAAGAAAATATTCAGAAACAACCACACAACACCTAATCAAATGACACATATATCTATCAATAATTACTTTGGATGCAAATGTATTAAACGCTCCAATCAAGACAATGGGTGACAGATGGATTTAAAAAAAAGAAGAAGAAAGAAAAAGAAAGAAGAAAACAAGACCCACCAATATGCTGCTTACAAGAGGATCACTATAGACCTAAAGGCACCTACAGATTGAAACTGAGGGGATGGAGAACATTAACCATGCATGGATGTCAAAAGAAAGCTGGAGTATCAAACTTAGACAAAATAGATTTTAAAGCAAAGACTGTGACAAAAGACAAGGAAGGACACTATGTAATAATAAAGAGGACAATCCAACAAAAAGACATACGTATGCACCCAACATGAGAGCACTCAAATATATAAAACAGTTAATAATAAACATTAAAGAACTCATAAGTAATAATACAATAATAGTAGGGGACTTTAACATGCCATTTACATCAATAGACAGATCATCTAAACAGAAAATAAACAAGGAAACAATGGCTTTGAATGACACACTGGACCAGATGGACTTAACAGATATGTTTAGAACATTCTTTTCAAGTGCACATGGAACATTCTCCAGAATAGATCCCATATTAGGCCACAAAACAAGCTTCAACAAATTCAAGATCGAAGTCATACCATGTATCTTTTCTAATCACAACACTATGAACTTAGAAGCCAGTCACCAGAAAAAATCTGGAAAGAACACAAATACATAGCAATTAAATAACATGCTACCAAACAATGAGTTAACTGGGAAATAAAAGAAGGAATTAAAAAGTACATGGCAACAAATGAAAATGAAAGCACAGTGGTTCAAAACCATTGGGATGCTGCAAAAGTGGTTCTAAGAGGGAAGTTTCTAGCTATACAGGCCTACATCATAACCTTACACCTAAAGGATCTAGAAAAACAACAACAAACAAAAGCTAAAACCAGCAGAAGGAAGGAAGTAATAAATATTATAGCAGAAATAAATAATAGAGGTGCCTTGGTGTATCAATTGGTTAAGCATCCAGCTCTTGATTTCGGCTCAGGTCACAATCTCCTGGTCATGAGATAGAGCCCTGTGCTGGGCTTTGCACTGACAACATGGACACTGCTTGGGATTTTCTCTTTCTCTCTCTCTCTCTCTGACCCTCCCTCGCTCTCACACACATATTCTCTCAAAATAACCATTTTTTAAAAGTATATATAAATGATATATATATTTATATATATAAACTAAAAAATCCTAATAGAACAGATCAATAAAGTGAGGAGCTGGTTCTTTGGAAAAAATCAATGAAACTGATAAACCTCTAGGCAGACTTAAGAAAAAAAGAGAAAGGACTCAAATAAATAAAATCACAAATGAGAGAAGAGAAATAACAACAAATTCAACACAAATACAAATAATTATAACAGAATATTATGAAAAACTGTATGCCAACAAATAGGAGAGCCTAGAAGAAATTGATAAATTTCTAGAAACATATAACTACCAAAACTTAAACAGAAAGAAATAGAAAATTTGTACAGACCAATTACCAGCAAAGAAATTGAATCAGTAATCAAAAAACGTCCAACAAATAAAAGCCCAAGACCAAATGGCTTCACAGGCAAATTCTATCAAACATTTAAAGAAGGATTAATACCTATTATTCTCAAACTACTCCAAAATATGGAAACATTTTGATACTAAAACCAGATAAGGACAGCACCATCACCACCAAGAAAAAAAAAAAAAGAACCACAGGTTAATATTTCTGATGAACATGGATGCAAAAATTCTCAACAAAATACTAGCAAACTGACCTGAAATCAACAATACATTACAAAATTCATATACTACAATCAAGTGGAATCTATTCATGGGTTGCAGAGGTGGGTCAATATTTATAAAACATCAATAAAAAAAGGATAAGAACCATATGATGATTTCAATTGATGCATAAAAAGTATTTGACAGGACATCCATTCATGATAACAACCCTCAGCAAAGTAGGCTAGAGGGAACAGACCTCAACATAATAAATGCCATATATGAAAACCCCACAGCTAATATCATCCTCAATGGGGAAGAACTGAGCGCTTTTCCTCTAAGGTCAGGAATAAGATGTCTATTCTCACTACAGTACTGGAAGTCCTAGCCACAGCAATCAGACAACTAAAAGAAATAAAAGGCATACAAATTGGTAAGGAAGAAGTAAAACTTTCACTATTTGCAGATGACATGGTACTATATGTAGAAAACCCGGTAGACTCCACTGAAAAGCTGCTAGAACTGATAAACAAATTCACTAAAGTCACAGAATACAAAACCAATACACAGAAATATACTGCATTTCTATGAACCAATTATGAAGCAGCAGAAAAAGAAATTAAGAAAACAATCCCACTTACAATTGCACCAAAAATAATGTTACCTAGGAATAAATCTAACCAAAGAGGTGAAAGACCTGTACTCTGAAAACCATAAAACACTGTTGAAAGAAATGGAGGATGACACAAAGAAATGGAAAGAACTTCCATATTCATAGATTGGAAGAACAAATATTGTTAAAATATCTATACTACCCAAGATAATCTACTGATTCAATGCAATCCTTATCAAAATACCAATAACATATTTTAAGAACTAGAACAAACAATCCAAAAATTTGTATGGGACCAAAAAATACCTCAATCTTGAAAAAGAAAAGCAAAACTGGAAGCATCACAATTCTAAACTTCTAGTTATAATACAAGCTGTAGTAATCAAAAGAGTATGGTACTGGAACAAAAATAGACATACAGATCAATGGAACAGAAGAAAAAACCCAGAAATAAACTCACAATTATATGATAAATTAATCTGTGACAAAGCAAGAAAGAATATCCAATGGAAAAAAAAGACAATCTATTCAACAAATGATCTTGGGAAAACTGGACAGCAACATGATAAGAATTAAGCCAGACCACTTTCTTACACCATATACAAAAATAAATCCAAAATGGTTTAAAGACCTAAATGTGAGTCCCCAAACCATAAACATCATAGTAGAGAGCACAGGCAGTGATTTCTCTGATATTGGTCATTGCAACATTTTTCTAGATAGTTTCCCTGAAGCAAGGTAAACAAAAGCAAAAATAAACTATTGGGACTAAACAAAAATAAAAACTTTCTGCACAGCAAAGGTAAGAGTCAACAAAACTAAAAGGCAACCTACTAAATCGGGGAAGATTTTTGCAAATTATATATCCAATAAAGACTATCCAAAATATATAAAGGACTTAAAAAACTCAACCCTCCAAAAATAAGTAATCCAATTAAAAATGGGCAAAAGACATGAACAGACATTTCTTCAAAGAAGACACATAGATGGCCAACAGACACATGAAAAAAAATGCTCATCATCAGTTATCAAGGAAATGCAAATCAAAACTACAGTACAATATCACCTCATACCTGTCTAAATGACTAAATGAAAAACAAAAGAAGCAAAGTGTGTTGGTGAAGATGTGGAGAAAAAGGAAGCCCCATGCATTGTTGGTGGAAATGCAAACTGCTTCAGCCACTGTGGAAAACAGTATGGAGGTTCCTCAAAAAGTTGAAAATAGAATTACGATTGTTCAAAAAGTTGAAAATAGAATTACGATACAATCCAGCAATCACACTACTGGGTATTTACTTCAAAAATACAGAAATATTAATTCAAAGGGATGCATGTACTTCTATGTGTATAACAGCATCATTTATAATAGTCAGACTATGGAAGAAACCCGTGTCCAAATATTGATGAATGGATAAAGAAGAGTGGTATTTATATAGAGAGGGAACATTATTCATCCCTACAAAGAATGAAATCTTGCCATGCGCAATGACATGGATGGAGCTAGAGAGTATTATGCTAAACAAAATAAGGCAGTCAGAGAAAGAAAAATACCATATGATTTCACTTGTGTGTGGAATTTAAGAAAAAAAAACCCACATGAACAAAGAATAAAAAAGGAGAGAGATGAACCAAGAAAGAGACTCTTAACTATAGGGAACAAACCGATGGTTGTCAGAAGGGAGTGGGGTGGAAGGGTGGGTGAAATAGGTGACAGGGATTAAAGAATGCACTTGTTATGATGAGTACCGGCTGCTGTATGGAATTGTAGAATCACTATATTGTACACTGAAACTAATACAACACTGTATGTTAACTGGGATTAAAATAAAAACTTAAAAATAAAGTTCAATCAGGGCACCTGGATGGCTCAGTCAGTTGAGCATCTGACTCTTGATTTCAGCTCATGTCATGATCCCATGATGGTGGGATGGAGCTCTGCTTTGGGCTCCACACTGAGTACGAAACCTACTTGAGATTCACTCTCCCCTTCTACCCCTCTCTGCCACTCTCTCTCTCTCTCTCTCTCTAAGATAAAAAAAAGTAAATAAAAATAATACAAAGTTCAAAAAATAAAGGATAGTTAATACTTCAAAAAAAGTAAGTAAAACAAATAAACAGAACAACAAACTAAAGTACAAAAACCTGCTGAGCTCTCATGGTGTGGCATGGTTCCTCCCTGTGCCTCCAGGCCATTAATGTCCCCATCAACCCTATGGAGTTCAACCTGTACTTCATGGTGTGTATGATACCCAAGGTGTAGTGGGCAGCGCTTCTAGAAATGGCTGATACCTTGGATCTGCTGGAGGGGCCCAAAGGGCCATTGAGGAGAATGAGAGTGATGAGAAATTTCTGAGGAAGTTTTACCACATGGTGCTGAAGGTGCATATGCTGGAGGGTGCCCTGCAATGCCCCAGCATGCTGCTGACTGATGAGAAACCAAGACTTAATCATATCAGACACCATTTTCTCCTTCTGTGACCCTATGTATCTTTCTTTATGTATTATATATTTTTTCTCATTAATGGTTCAAAACCAAACAACAACAACAAGTTTCATTTCCCTCAACAGTTGCCCTTTCCCCAACAATCAGGTGTCCAAATTAAATGGCATAGTAGGATTTTGTCAAGATTCTTGAAAAAATGACTTTTTAAATCACAAAATCCACATTCTCTAAAATATAAACATTTGCAAATCTGTAAGAAACACATGGCAGTGTTCATTCATACTTAAACAAAATAAGAAAAGAACACTGGTAACTCATCTTAAAAGGACATGGTTAGCTAAAGAGACTAAAAGAAATGTGGGAAACTGTTTCTGCTAGATACTAGCTGTGGTATTTCAGTCTAAAGACCAATTTCCTTTGTGTGGAAGAGTAAACTGGTTTCGTGAACGAGCTGCAGCTTCCAGAAAAATGGAATGGACTGGATGTGGGTAATGGTTTCCATTTTGCTGCCTTCTGGGTCAGGGAATGCACAAATGCTGCTCTTCAGGAAAGCTTTTTGCAGGAGAAGTCACCTTCAAAAGTAATATTAGCATTCTTTTTTAAGATTATTTCACATACCCTTGTCACTTCAACTAGAATGCAATTATTATTATTTTTTTTGGTGGTGGTCATTTGGTTGCATTTTTTTAAAAAACGTATGTCCTAACTTCAGTGCCAGTGAAAAAAAAAACTCTTCTGCATTTACTTTGTGCTCACATACATTGTGCCTCGATGTCGTATGCCACTGGCTTTACTCTGAAGAAAAAATGAGAAAAGCTTTTAAAACTTGGGCATTTGCACATTAAAGTCTAAATTCTGCCTGGAAGTGTTTATTACTATATGCCAGGCATATTTTTATTTTAATAAATATCTTTGAGGAGAAATTCATATGATAAAGCAACATCATGGCACACACAGTCAAATCTAAAGCAAAAGTGAGGGAGAGAGATTATTGACCTTGAGCATGTGACTCATCTTACCAAGGTCTCCATTTTTTTCTTTTAGTAATCAAAATGAGGATGTTTTTACTCTCATTTATATTATACTTACCTTCCAAAATGCTGCCAATTTTAACATAGGTATATGTGCATATATAATATATGTCATTGTGGTAGGGTTCCCTCCCTAAGGAAAGCAAAGAAACCTCAAGACAACCTGGCTATACACATATGTGACAACATCACTCATGACCTCGTAACATGAGACCACTTAATTAGACTGCATGTTTGTGTGTTACTATATATGGGAGACAAAGAAGTAAATAATATATAAAGAACTAAGTCACCTGTCATTCGGGGCCCAGTTCTTCAGATACGAACCCAACTGAGCGGTGCTGGCAGGAATAAAGTTGTTTCTTGGAAAGAAAAGCTTTGGTGTCACGACTCTCTGTGTGAGAATGCTGCTAAATAATAGTTAAAAATGCATAGTAAATATTTAATAAAAATATAAAAAGTCTATCCAGGTTTATCATTTTGCTAGTGTACTGTGATACAGTGATAACCCTTGGGTTATTAAAGGTTCATCCAGTGTGTTTTATGTTTCATATAATGTACTTAACCAATACACAAGTCTTTCTTACAAGTTTTTCAGAAAAAAATTATTTTGAGTTCTCTCAACATTATTGTCCATCTCCTTCCACTTTGCATTAGTAAACAAAGAAAATTGTTTTCCTTGCAGCTGAAATTAGAATTTGGTGACTAACATAAATATATGTAATGTCAGTCATGCTGTCAAAATCAAAAGTATGAAGAACTGGAAATAATGATTAAAGGCAGGAACTGATAACTGACTAGGTGCATTTTCCGAGTCTCACTTATTTTCACAGCCTTTTATTAAAGCTGTGAAATTACCCTTGATTTCAACAAAAAGATTTTGAAGTGTATTAACTAGCAATCTCCATGAGGCCAACATTTCTCTTCTTCACTGCTTTCTCCCAGAACCTAAAGCAGTGCTTGCATATTTTAGGTGTTTTATGCATATGTGATTCAACAATGAATTTTTTATTGAGTTTTCTTTCCTAGGCCATTATAGTCCATCTTGTCTACCCCCATTGAAAGGGAACACTTGCTGGGGAGCCTGGGTGGCTTCCGACTTTGGCTCCTGTCATGATCTTGCAGTTCGTGGGTTAAAGTGCTGAGTCGGGCTCTGTGCTGACAGCTCAGCCTGGAGCTTGCTTCATTCAGATTGTGTGTGTGTCTCTCTCTCTGCCCCTCCACTGCTCTCAACAATAAATAAATGTTAAAAAAAATTTTTTTAATGGAAAGTGAATATTTGTTCTCCCATTATGAAGTATATTTATAAATTTTGTTTGGAAAGTTTGCATTTTTCATTCTCTGCTTTGACTTTATGAAACCCCAATAGTCAGAGAATTAGATTTGAATCTCAGTCTTGTTACTTGTAGACTATGTCTAATTTAGTATTGCCTATACTGTTTCAGAGTATACTTTGAATCTGTTGAAATCTTTGAAACTAACCTGGACTTCCTTTGTAGGTTTCCTTCAAAGGATATACAATCTGCAGTCAGAGGAGAGAGAAAACATACTAAGTATATTAAAATTCCAGGTACTGTTAAACATTTTATGCAAAAGCTTCAGTAACAAAAGAAAAACATAATCTGTTAAAGAAAGTTTCATTTTACACCTCAGAAAGATGACAATCAATCCTAGCTCCTTTACCCAGAATAGTTTGAAAATCACTAAAATTATGGAGAAAAAGTAGAGAGTTTTGTTATGAGTCTGCTGAAATATCCTGTTAATAATATAACTAAAACATTGTACACTTTGATAACAGAAGTACACGTCTAGTTGTCCAAATTGTACAGGGATTTACATAAATAAATAGTCTTTGATAAACTATATTAAAAAGTGAACACCTACCTTTCTTTTTTTAAGTTTTTATTTAAATTCACCAATCTAGTGATTCAGTACTTCCATACATCACCTGGTGCTCATCACAAGGGCCCTGGTTAATCCCCATCATCTATTTAATCCATTCTCCCACCCGCCTCCCCTCTGATAACCATCAGATTGTTCTCTGTTATTAAGAGTCTGTTTCTTTGTTTGGCTTTCAATTTTAACCCCCTATGTTGATTTGTTTTGTTTTTTTATATTCCACATGAGTGAAATCATATTGTATTTGTCTTTCTCTGCCTTATTTCACCTAACATAGTATTCTCTAGCTCCGTCCATGGCAAGATTTCATTGTTTTGTATGGTTGACTAATATATATATATTACACATCTTCCTTATTCACTCATCAGTCAATAGAAATTTGGGCTCTTTCCATAATTTGGCGATTGTAGATAATGCTGCTATAAACAATGGGGTGCATGTATGCCTTCAAGTATTTTTATATCCATTGGGTAAATACCTAGTACAGTGATTGCTGGATAGTAGGATAGTTTCATTTTTAACTTTTTGAGGAACCTCCACTCTATTTTCCAGAGTGGCTGCACTGGTTTGTATTCCCACCAACAGTGTAAGAGGGTTCCCCTTTCTCTGCATCCTCCCCAACACCTGTTCTTTTTTGTGTTGTTCATCTTAGCCATTCTGACTAGCATGAGGTGATATCTCATTGCAATTTTGATTTGTATTTCCCTGCTGATGAGTGATGTTCTATTCTTGGCCAGTTTTATAAAGATTATTTTTATTCTGCTTTATTTGATGGAAAATAATACTAAAGTAAGGCACCGCAATGAACTTTTGGCAAATAAATATTGGAATCTGTACCTAATTCATATAATATTGTAAGCTTTTTGCCTATTGATTCCTGATACTGAACAAGGTAATAGTAACCTTGGTATGAAGAGGGGCTAAAAGCAGATATGGTCCTTGACTCCTTGGACCTTAATGTTCATTAGGGAGAGAAGCAGAGGCAGTCAGTTAAATCAATGAACAGGTAGGGGGTGAGGTTACCAGGTGTAATACTTCTGAATTGGTTGGCCTTGGGTTTGATGGGGAACAAAGAGAGATATTTGAGCTTCTATCTCCATATAATTAGAAAGATCAAATTAGTCCCAGTAACACTTAATTTTGTTGGGTACCAAATCATAAAATAAAAAGGAAGTTAACCATTGGCCTCTAAACATCAAATTTATCATTAATAACTATTATAAGTGATGTTAAAAACTAACCATTTTGAGAGAATCTGAGTAAAAATGTATTAACTATTTATCATGCTCAAGAGGGGCATAGTCAAAAGTTGGGCATAGTCAAAAGTTAGGCATATCCAGATAATCAAGGCAAGGATGTAGTTGATATTTCTTAAATTTTATTTCAGTTCTGCATGTTTTATTTCAGAAAGGATAAAATTATGTCTAATACATGAAGTTGATCCTTCTCTTTGCTTTCATCATAGTTAATTTTTTTCTAAATTAACAGCCTAATTATGCAACTGTCATAGAATTTTAGTCAGGGAATCACTTTATTCAGGTTTCAGTTAAACATGCTTTGTTAGTGCCAGAGGTAATATGGACTTGTGAATTTGCTTCCTTTTTGTGTCATGAATTATAAAGCTGATTAATTGGACCAATTTATTAGCTTTGGAGCCCTACAGGAAAAAAAAGTACTTCATAGAAGAATGATTGCTTTAGGAAGCATAAAATTAAGGAGTTGAACACATGAACAAAGATCTTTTCCTTAGAACAATGTTCATCCTCTGATTAAAGGATGCATTTAAAGTTGAACATACTGAATTGTGCCCTTAGCATTTTTAAACGTGTTTGCTACTTTGGTTAAGGTGCTTCGTTAAAATGAGGCGTAGAAAGTAAAAGGGCATTTATAGATTGTTGCAAAAGCACATCTGTAGGATAAAATAGCACTGACCCTGTGTACTAGATACTACTTAAGTCACATTTTTACTTCATAGAGCTTCAACTACATTGTTTTACAAAATCAAACACAGAATCTTCGAGAATCCTTTCATAAATATACACTTAATCCTATGGAGGAAAACAAAAAACATTCTGGAGAACAGAGAGCTTCTAAAGATAGAAAGAAAAGAAAAAACAAAAAACAGCAATATCCTAATAGTTCCATAATTATTACCTCTTCCTGGTTTCCACTAATATTAGGCTCAGTCCCAATTTCCCCATACTCTGACCCTAATCTGTCATCTATGTCATCATTATGACTTTTGATATTAAAATCATAATGACCCCATCCTTTTGCCCAATTTGTTCTTTAGATAAATTAGCTCTAGTAAAATCCTACGATGTATGTGGAGATTATAGGAACGTAACTATCACAGGATTATAGTTATGAAATAATCCCACGTCCAGCTCCCAGGTAGTGTGCTGTCTCAATGTAGTGTTGCTCAATTGGATAGGGGCCCCCAGATGTGGGGCAATAATCTGGTGGATGCCTGTGATGTGGGAGGTGAAAGAATTCACCTGAGGCAAAACAAAGGCAATAGAAGTTTATTGAATACACAGCAAGGGAGCAGTGGGCAGGACATGGGAAGAGAGCGTGTCTGCAGTGAGGTAGTGGGTGGGGCTGTTTTTTGGGGGGATGAAGAGGTAAGGTGGGGTATGGAATTCTCCCCTTTAACTGCACCTTGTTGTAAGTAGTCCATTGATTGGTGAGGGCCTGTGGATATCTTGAGGTGGGTCGCTTGATGGGCCTTTTCTACCAAGGCTGTTTGCCAGAAAGCAGCCTCTACACCTGGGATCATTGCTTTATCTCTGGGGAAGGAAATGCAACATTCTTTCCAAAACTGTCAATATTCTTCCCTATTTTCCTCAATGGCACTGTTTAAAGAAAAAATGAATAACAAGGAAAAATAAGTGAGGGAAATGAGTGTTGGAGAAAAAGTGGAGTAAATAGAAACAGCACTTTAGGTATTAGTTAGAACCCCACAAAGCATGCTTCAGGAAGAATCTGAACTCTTGTTCAAGGACGAATTATTTCTACCTGCTTCATGATATGCAGCCCATTCAACAAGCCTTATCAACTGTAGAGTATTAAAATGTTTGTAATTCACTAATTTTAGGGACAAGACATTCAATTATTAAAGAAGGATATTTTTAGTCTTATAAATTAACAGAATAAATTTAGATTACATGATGTTTGAGGACAGGAATTTTATTTTCTCCTCACTAGCCCAGCATGTTGCCTCTAACCATTTTATTTTTATCTAATGCTATTAAATAACTCATACTGAGTTGGTTGATTGATTCAATTTGTGATATCCTGGTGACAACTGAAATCACATTTTCTCTTCATACCTGATGTTAAAGAATAAGAAGTTAATGCATTAAAATATAAGTTATGTTGCTCTCTGCTCAATAAAATATCATATCTGTAGTTTATAATGAAGTTTAGGGAAAGATTGATCATTTGATTCATAATTAACTTTATATAATAGATTTAAGCTTAGAATTGGAGAGAAAAAATAACTTTTCAAGTAGACAAATTGTTCAACTAGAAATTGATAGAGTAGAATGTTTCTAAGGAAGCAATTATGTACTTAAACCAAGTCCATTGAAAATCTATCTTGAATGATGAGGTGAAACGCAATGAAGATAATGTTGTTATGGCCTGTGGCTCATTTGCCTGAGATTGCTGGTAACCAGGATCCTGATTTGGAACTAAAGTGTCCATCTAAAGGTGCTGACGTGACACACTGAGTCCCATTACCAACCTCTGCAGTATAATAGACTGTTAAATGTGAATTATGAATTTCACAAACAATCAGATGATCCTTTATTTAACCTAACTTCAGAGCCTGATTTATGTTGATGTCATCAGTGCAGTTGTTGACTGTTGACATTCTCTTTTACAACTATTTCAGGGAATTAATGCACAGTTATTTATTCACAAAGCTTTGATAAATTAGTGAGAATTATTATTATTATTACCTTATAACATGGGTGACGGTGAAGACTTTCTTACAGGGAGGTAATACATTGACCAGCCACATTGTATTTTCATTTCTCATTATCAATGATTAAACTGGCATTCTAGTTTATACTGTAAATCCTTGTGACTTTAGTTAGTATGAACTCTTCTCCTTTTCCCTACTCACCCATATTCCCATCAGGGCATACTAATAAATATCAAGAGATTGGACCTGTAAGTTTTGGTCTATGCCAAACTGAGTACGACTTATGCCAAAATAATATGACCTTGAGTTGTCTCTTTTGAGCAGCTGCCTTTCTTCCCTGATAAATCCATTAGATCTTACTCTGAAATATTTTCATTTCTCAAGCACAGTCAGACACAGCCCTTATTTCTTGATGAAATCCATGTTTTATCATGTCTCCATTCCAAAAGAAGGATGATTGATGACAATAACAAGAAAGCATATGTGAGGACAATAAGAGCACATATTCTTCTGCTGTTTCTGTGGTAACATTAACTCTTAGTAACATTATTGATAAGCTTATGAAAATTTATCATCACCTGGAGATTCTTCAAGTTCAGTATCTTCAAAACCCTATATATGTGAGCTTTCCCTGAACATAAAAACACAGAATTCTCAACTCAAATGCTTTGGGAAAAATTCTTAAGAGTTATTACCACATGCAAATGTAGCCAATTTTCACTTATTCCCCAATTCTCCTCCCCTTCTTCTTGGTAACAACACTGTTTTGAAACATTTTCTTTGTCTACTGAATTTGAAAATAAATAACTGTTATGTAAGGTTTAGCTATTGGTAATATTTCTAATGAATTTTGACAGCTATACTCACCTTCTGATTATCTACATAGCTTCAAACTCCACCCAGGAAAATCTTCAAAATTAAAGATTCTAGAATTTGAGGATTTTGTTTTAAAGTTCAGAGCCAGTCATTTTCTAATTAAGTTGAATAACCAGCACATATTACTGACACATTACATATTGTGAATGTTATTCTCATCGTGATTATTTAGCTTGAAAAGAGATAAAAAGTGCTTCTCACATCTGTAGTACTACTAAAGTTTGGTTCAACTAAAACTGTCCTTCATAATATGTGCAACTGAAAAGATGGATCTGGTTTCAGCTCAGAGAAGTAAACGTAAAAACTGTAAACAAATGTTTTTCTTGATTCCAACATAAATCTGAAGTCAGAGGACAGTCATTTCAACCCAGACCTGGAAAGAGACAGAGCCTACAGAAAAAACACAACCCAAGAATAGGCCCACCTGACACAGACACTGTGGAGTCCATATAAAGTAGTAAGAAGCATTCAGCTAAGAATGTTTTATCAAATTTCTAAATTCCACATATAGGCCACATATAAGCCTCTGAGTGCTACAGATAGAGGTGGATTTGTATCCCATTACACATACTTTCCTCCATGAAGCTTCAGGCATTCATAATGAAGAATGGGGGAAATGGCAGATAATTACAACAAATTCTTTCATGGAATTTTAGACTTTGGGGGCCATGTGGTTGGTCTCTGTGACAACTTCTTAACTCTTCCATTGTATCAAGAAAATAGACCTAGACTATACATAAATGAAAGTGACTCTATTTTAATAAAACTTCATTTACAGGTATTTAAATTTGAATTTCATGTAATTTAATGGTATACAAAATATTTTTAATGTAAAATCATTCTTATCTTAACATTTATTTATTTTTGAGAGACACAGAGAGAAAGAGCACAAGTGCGGGAAGGGAAGAGAGAGACAGGGAGACACAGAATCCAGAGCAGGCTCTAGGCTCTGAGCTAGCTGTCAACACAGAGCCAGATGCAGGGCTCGAACTCACAAACCCTAAGATCATGACCTGAGCTGAAGTCGGACGCTTAACCAATTGAGCCACCCAGGTGCCCCTGTATTAATTTTCTATTGTTGCTTTAACAAATTACCACAAATTGAGTGGCATACAGCAATACAAACTTAGCATCTCACAGTTGTATATGTCACAAGTCTGGGCACAGTAATGGCTCACTTGGTTCTCTGTTCTGGACTTCATTGGGTTGAAATAAAGGGGTCGGCATAGAACTTCATTTCCTTCTGAAGTCTCTAAGGAAGACTCTTTTTCCAGGCTTATTTCAGTTTATTGCCAGAATTCAGTTCCAAGTGGTTGTAGGACTTAGGTCCTTGTTTCCTAGCTGGATTTTAGCAAAGAGCCTCCTCAGTTTCTAAAGGCACCCACATTCCCAGGCTCATGGAACCCTCAGACCTAGTGATAATAGATAATATCCCCTAACATTTCAAATCACTCTGACTCTTCTCTTCCTTCTCTCTCTGATGCATCTCTTCTTTCATATCTCCTCTATTGAGCTGTTCCAACTTCTTGCCCTTGTTAAGGCCCATGTGATTATTGAGGGTACTGGAACAATCCAGGAACATCTCCCTTTCTTAAACTTGCCTGATTACCAACATTAATTCCATTACTAAGTCTCTTTTACCATGTAAAATAACATATTCACAAACATAAGAACCAGAGTTTAATGAAGATCATAGGGTGGGAAAGGGCAAAATCCATGAAGTCCATGCCACCATATGCTATTTTGACCAAAACCATCTAGGTCTAAAGCCTTGCCAAATTGTCAAAAGATCTGATCCTTTCACTCCACTCCTTTCTTTACAGCACTATCTCTCTGCCTAAAGAGACATAAACATATACATATACACACAAAAAAATTAACCCCATATTAAAGTTTATCAAGGATGTAATTGTGTGTGTGTGTGTGTGTGTGTGTGTGTGTGTGTGTGTATATATATAAAGCTTACTATATAGGCTATATATATATAGCCTATATAATAAGCTGCCTGTTGAACAATCCCATAAGTTGGCAGTATGAATTTCATAGGTCAGGGATATGAGCATATTTTTGTGAACTGTTGTTGCAAGAAATAATTTCAGTGAATACCTCGTAAATGTAATATAATAAAAAATTAATATATATACATATATATACACACACATACACACACACACACACACACATATATATAAACTCCAACTAAAAAGTCAGCAAGAAACATTATAGCTGCATTCTTGGAAGAAAAACAATTTTAATGGTGAGAATTTATTTATGCTTCTGTTTTTGGTTTCTAAAATGACCTAGAATCATTTTAGGGCAGCCCAGCCTCCATGGGCAAAGTGAATTCAAGCCAACAAATAGAAATTAACTTCTAACTTTGTTTTATTCAGTCATTCCAGATAGTCAAGAGAACTAGTTTTTAGAACTACTCAGAAAATATTTCTGGATACATTGTAGGTACCAACTATATACATGTTGATTGGTTACCATATCATGGAGAGTGGACACATGAAAGAACAGAAATAATTTTTGGAAAGTTCTGGGTTTTAGTTTTGGCTTCCCTCTGTGGCCTCATACAGGTATCAAAAATTCAGGACCTCAATGTTCTGAAAATAACAATAAGATGAAGGAATATGGACTAGATCAACACCTCATGTTCCCAAAAGCATCTCAATAACAAACTCTTTAATGTGTACACTTGAAAAGATTAAAGTAGTCATAATCAGGTAACTTCCTCAACTTGATAAAGAATATCTCCAAAAACCTGCAGTTAATATGATGCTAAATGGTGAGAAACTCAAAGCTGGAACAAGGCAAGGATGTCTCCCTCTGACCATTCCATTTCAATATTGTACTGGAAGTTCTAGCTAATGCAGTAAGACAAGACTAGGAAATAAAAGGCATACGTATTTAAAAGAAAGTCATAAAACTATCTTTGTTTGCAGATAACATGATCATCTATGTAGAAAATCTGAAAGAATCAATTAAAAAACCATATGGAACTAATAAGTGATTATAACAAGGATACAGAATACATGGTTAATATACAAGTCACTCACTTTCCTGTCTACCAACAATGAACAAGGAGAATTAGAAATTAAAAACTCAATATTATTTACATCAGCATAGAAAAACTGAGGGGATCCTGGGTGGCTTAAGCAGACAACTCTTGATTTCAGTTAGGTCATGATCTCACAGTTCATGAGTTCAAGCCCCACAACTGGCTCTGTTCTGACAGTGTGAAACTTGCTTGAGATTCATTCTCTTTCTCCTTTCTGTTTCTCCCCAACTTGTACTCTCTCTCTCAAAATAAATAAACTTAAAAAATTAAAAAAAAAGAAAAACTGAAATACAAATATAAATTTGTATTTGAAATATAAATTTGTCACAACTTATACAAGATCCATAGGAGAAGAACTACAAAACTCTGATGAATAAAATCAAAGAACTAAGTAAATGGAGATACAATCCATGTTCATGAATAGGAATGCTCAATATTATCAAGATATTAGTTCTTCCCAAATTGATTTATAGATTCAATGTAATCCTCATCAAAGCACTTATAAACAAGGTCAAACAAGCCAGACATAATTGCAGTTCAGTCAATACTTATAGTAGAATGATGTTTCTTAATGTGTATGAAAGCATCACAATGAGTATATTATTTACTTTGTTGACCTTGAGCTTGTGTCTATCGAAAATTCTTTGCTCTTTATATCACTCTGTCAGATACTGGTAAAAACAGTATTATATCATGTTCCAGGAAACGTGTTTGCTCTTTGATGTCAGCTTAACAAGATGCTATCTATGCCTCTTACTTCTTAGTTGAACCCTACTCTATGACCCAATAAGCCCAAATTTTGTTATTTGTCATTTGTCATTGTAATAGTATGTGTGTATTTGTGTGTGTGTGTAATCATGCATAATCATGAGTAGTTTATAAGACAGATGTGGGCATATCAAGTGAGATAAAATGAGTTCCTAATTATTGGTTCCCCAAACTAACTTGGTATAATAAACATCAAGTGAGGATAATCTTAAAACATATATATTATTGAGCTCTACAAATAAAATTTGTATTTTTAAGTCATAGGTGAGGACTAGGTAATTGTATTTATCTTTAAAGGTTTCTAAGTGATTCTGAAGTCATGCAGATTGGAACTACTATTCCAGGTTTTCTCTTTCTAACTTCAAAAGATATATAAATGCTTGGTGCCACAATCCAAGGTCTTTAATTTTTCTGAATATAGTTTCAGTTTTCTACTGACAATCTGAAGTGACCAGCAGCAGACAAACAGAAAAGTTTTAAATAAACAAATTAACCAACCTTGGTTTTCTTTTTTTTTTTTATTGTAAAAGACTTACAACTAATCCATTAAAATAATCTCCATATTAATCAACTGAAAATGATCAACTACATGGATGTTTTAGTTTTTTATTTATTTGTTTCAGCATTTATTGAATATACTTAAATTATGAAATACAGATAGTATCTACTTGACAATGTACTCATAAGAAAGCTGAGTATTACTAAACTTTATGTTGGGAAGACATAACCATAATATATCTGTGTTCTATTAAGGTCATTATGGCAGAGTTGATAGTTGACAAAATCATGAGTAGATAAAATGTGTCTTTGATACTCATTTGTTTCTTGGATCAGCAGACTTCAGTCACCACCTAAGCCACACCTTTCTCAGATGCTTATCAGCTTTACATGTGGTCTTGTCTTCTTATCTGTCATCATTTTCCTAAGATGAGAACTGCTGAAACCCAGTAGCCACTTTAGAATACTGAAAAGGAGAATCTGAAAGAAAAACTATGCCATAATCATGAAATTTTAGGTCCCAAAATGCAGGGTGCAGGAGGCAGCAATTAAGGAAGTTAAAGTTTCTATTTGCACACTTTCTATTATACCAGTATTCTTAAATTTTATTCCATAATCTTTTGACATTTATGCTTTAGGGTTTTTTTCTTTTGTTTAAAGTTTATTTATTTTGAGAGAGTTAGGGCCAGAGAGAGAGAAAGAGAGAGAGAATCCCAAGCAGGCTTCACGCCCTCAGTATAGAGCTTGATGCAGGGCTCAAACTCACAAATCGTGAGATCATGATCTGAGCTGTGGTTGGATGCTTAACTGACTGACCCACCCAGGTGACCCTAGGTTTTTTTTCTTAATTCTTCTTAACATTTGGTGCTTTCACTGGTTTCTGGTTAATTAAATCAATGTAGAACTACAAAACAAAATGTGATAAAAATGTAAAGATAGGCTTTTTTTATGTATTGTGAAAATATCAGGTACACTGGCCCTTCTAGGCACTTTGCCACCAGAACATCTTTGAAAAGATCTGGCCATGTAATTATTGATTGGATGATTCAGAACTGTTGTCAACCTCCCCAAAAGTTATGTATGTCTATATATTCTAGGAGATACAAATCAACGTCCAAGAATGATATTTTGTAAGAAATGGAGAAGTTTATTCTCAAATTCATATCAAAATGAAAGAGCCAAGTTGAAGGATTTATATATTTTTTAAACTAGTTTTTAAGATTGTTTGTTTGTTTGTTTATTTATTGAGAGAGCACGCAAAGGAGGGGCAGAGAGAGAGCAAGAGAGAGAATCCCAAGCAGCCTCCACACTGCCAGAACAGAGCCTAACACAGGGTTCCAACTCACCAACTGTGAGATCATGACCTGAGCCAAAATCAAGAGTCTGAGGCTTAACTGATTCGGCCACCCAGGAGTCCCAGGATTTATATGTTTTTATCTCAAAAGTTACTCTAACTCTTTATTAATCAAGACAACTTGAAGCATTGCCAAGAGGAGAAATACATCAATAGAACATAATTGATATTCCAGAAATATGCCCACAGAAATATTCTAATTCATTTTCAAAGAAATAGTTAAAATTAAATCAATGGGAAAATGCTAGTTTTTTTTCAGCAAATAGTGATAAGACAACTTGATTCCCCATGGCGGAACAAAACCACAGACCCCTGCATAAAATCTTATATAGAAATTAATTTGAGTTGGATCATACAGCTAAAAGTAAATACTAAGTCTATAAAGCTTCCATAAGAAAACATATTATCTTTGTGACTTGCAGTAAACAGTAATTTTTTTGTAAAAGGCACAAGTAGCATTAAACATAACAAGAGAAAAATGATAAATTGGGGTTAATCAAAATCTTCTGTTCTTTAAATGGTATTAAGAAAATGTATAGGTGAAACATAGACTGGAAGAAAATATTCAAAAGTCATATACCTGAGGGGTGCCTGGGTGGCTCAGTTGGTTGAGCAACTGACTCTTGGTTTCGACCCAGGTCATGATCTCATGGTTCATGAGTTCATGCCCCACATCGGGCTTTATGCTGACAGTGTGGAGCGTGTTTGGAATTCTCTCTCCACCCTTCCCCCGCTCAATCTCTCTCTCTCTTTCTCTCTCTCTCTCTCTCAATAATAAGTAAACAGTAAAAAGTTGTATATCTGATAAATGACTTTATAAAAATACATAAAGAACTCCCACTATTCAATAATAAAAGACAAAAGAGTGCAGTAAAAGTGGGGAAAAGCTTGGATGTACACTTCAAAAGGAAAATATAACCATAAACAGTAAACACATGATAGATGTTCAACATCACTAAATATCAGAGTAATGCAAAATAAAACCACAATGAAATTGCACCTGTGGTTAATATAAATGCTAAAAGTAAAAAGATGTAGGGGGAAGGGAGACATCTCACATTGTAGAAGATGTGGAACAATTAGAACTGGAATATGAAATGGTATAACCATTGGAAACAATTTGATAGGTTCTAATAAAATTACACATGAAACTACCCTACAACCCAGGATTTGAACTCATACATATTTATACAAGGTAATGAAAAACCCAAGTTCACAAACACTCACAAAAAACAAAAATATTCATAGCAATTTTGTAATAGCCAACAACTGAAAACAGCCAAATGTCTATCGATGAGTGAATAGATCCATAAATTGTGTACCTATACAATGGATCACTAACTCAGTGATTAAAAGGAATGAGCGACTTACTGATTTATGTAGCAACATGGATAAATCTAAACGCATGTTAAAGAAAGATACCAGACATAAAAGAGGACTTACTGTGTGATATGTAACTTATGCGAAGTTCTAGAGCAGACAAAGTGAATCTACCGTGAATACTCTTTGGAAGAAGAGACAGTTAAAACAGTAGGGAACTTTCTGGAGGGGATTTTCATGCTCTGTATTTTGACTGGCTTAGTGTTTATGCAGTGTATTCACTTGTCAAATCTCACATAACCATACACGTAAAATCTGTGCATTTTATTGTAGATACATTATTCCTCAAAAAGTCTCATCTCCAGCCAATGGAAAAAATAAGTATTTTCATTGTTTGTGAATGTAAACATCTCCACCAATGTTCTGAAACTGTCTTCAAACTCTTAATTGCCTGTGTGCTATTTCATGACCCCAGCTCAGAAGACACTGAAATGGAAATGATTACTGTCCGTCACCAATCCAAGACCTTGAAACAGTCAGTAGGAGAGTCCAGACTACTCTGGGGCCTCCGCTTCCCGGGACAAAAGGCTTTGTTAGGTTCTTTGCATACTAGAATTCTGCACCTGTGTGTGTGGCCTGGGGCAGGGGACATCTTCTGTGACTAAGGAGACTGTTCTATTGTGAGAGAACGATGCTTGGTGACAATTCCCTCCGGGTGTCCCCGTTTATTTTATTTGTTCCATATGTTATCAGCTTGCTACTCCTAGCGCTGGTGGACAACATGTCTTTCCTTCACTAGCACAAGTACCGACTTTTCCCATAAGAGGCTGGGACAAATAAAATGGGCTCAGTGTCCCCAAGGGTCCGATTCTTAGGCGGGAGGTGCAAACAGCTGAAAGATCTGTCCTTGGCCCCCACATTGACCTGCCGTAGGACAGCCCGGCAGCGCAGGTCGGCTCGGGTCACTCAGGTCCCCGGACCCACCTGGTGCTGAGGCCCAGCGCCCGCAGGAGAGGCAGCACTGCACCTGTCGCCTACCCGGGTCCTGGGTCCTGCTTCCCTCGCTGCCTGGATCACTTTTCTCCTCCTCTGCGTCCTGTCGCTCCCTGCCGCCCGGCTCTGTCACTAGCCGCTTCAAGCCCTAACCTGCGGTGAGTAGATAGAGACGGACAGGTCCCACTGAAAACGGGGAGCGAGCACCGAGGTGGTGTCCCCTGAGGGGCGAGGCCTGCCCGGGACTGTCTGGCACCCTGCTCCCTGGCCTGGAGGGCGCGTTGTCACTAGCGCTAGGGGCAGCGCGGGGAGAGTGAGGAGACACAACTATGGCTCCGCGCTGGAGTCTACGGGCTGTACAACCATCCAGGGCCACCACAGATTCCTGTTTCTCTAGGTGATGGGGACGGGAGGGAGGGAGACAAGAAATCTAATCTGCCAGTAAAACCTCTTGTTAACCTGGAAGGAGGTGAGTGAGAAGGGGAAAGACTAGCAAAGGTTTACAATGGCGGGCAGGTGCCCCTCACCTGATCAAACAGTGTTTGGAAGAATAGTGCGATTGGAAGGGGAAAGATTTTGTTGTGTTTTCTAAATTGTCCATGAGAACAAAGACCTCAGTCAGCTGTTTAATGATGATGTTCAGAATGCTAGAGAGGCCAAATTTCCAGAGAGAAGAGGAGCATGAGATGTCAACTGTCCTTCTGAGGTTGCTTCTCTCTAGGGGCATTTGTTGATTCTGGGCTTGAGGGAGAGGCTGAGTGTCCAGGCTATATGCAAGCAGAAGAATATTGGCAGACAACAAGAGAAATAGCAAAATTTTTAGCAGTTTGCTGGGCTGGAGTGGCAAAATTAGGGGCTTACAGGGCCTCAGATACACGACCAATTATTGATGCTTCAAGACATTTTCTGCATTCTCAACCCGCCTTGGGTGGAAGACTAGTACTAATTTGAAAATCCCTGGACTGCAGAAATTCAGTGCATTGAGGAGACAAATATTTGAGTTTAGGACTTCAGGTGATATATCAGTCTCTTGGTTAAAAGTCTTAGAAGGTTGTACTTTAAGAACAGGGGCAAACCTGAGGCAGAATCTCACACAGAAAGCCACTCACACTGTATTCAGTTCCTGATTGGCCTAAGGTGATCTCCGCTGAGTGGAGAAGCCTGGATGCGCTGAAGGAAAAATCACTGAAACTCAAGGACAAATGGAATATCTAGATTGATTAAAGCTATAAATGTGTCCCTTCTTCCAACAAGGGGGAAAAAAAAACACCTTTATAATAATAAATAATGTTTATCTTAAGGTGAAGGTAAAGTTCTTTTAGGGGCACCTGCATTGGCTCTGACTTCAGTTCAGGTCATAATCTCACAATCTAAGAGTTGAAGCCCTGCCTTGGGCTCTGTGCAGATTGATAGCTTGGAGCCTGGAGCCTGCTTCGGATTCTATGTCTCCCTCTCTCTGCCCTCCCTTCCTTGTGCTCTGTCTCTCTCTCTCTCTCAAAAATAAATGAACATAAAAAATTTCTTTTAAAAAAGCATAAATAGAACAAACAACACAGAAAAATACTATTGAATTTACTGTATTAAAAGTAAAGCTTGTTTTCTGCTTTCAAGACTCATGGAAGTCAGATATTGGAGTTTGAGACCCACCAGAATGGCCTGAATATTTAGCCAGAATAGATTTTCCCTCATAAACCTAACTTCCACTGATCCCAACTTCTGATTGGATTAAGATTAATCAGGATTTCATATGACTCTTCAAACTCAAATCAGATACACAATCTCAGTAGCTCTCAAATTAGCTCTCTAATTTTTTTTTTTATTTAAAGTGCAGTGCTAAAAGAGAGGACAAAAATAAATAGAAACACACCTATAAAGTATTCAGATAATGGAATTACTATATAACCTTTAAAATTACCAGACCTAAGAGTTAAAAGAAAATTTTAAAAAGCATGAGATTATGTCAGATGATGGTAAACTGGTGGAAAAGAAGGAACATAAGACATATGATTATCTTGCCATGCTATTACAATGGCACACTGCATGGAGGGTCCCCTTGGGGATGCTTCTATCCAGTGTTGGTGTTCTCCTAGAAGTTTTTGATTCTCCTCAGCCAAGATCTCAGAGCTGAAACAAACTATACCCATTGTACCTGAATTCTCGGCCCACAGAAACTGTGGGACTTAAAACAATAAAAGTTTTAAACCATAGTTTTCTGGATAAATTTGTTCTATGGCTGCAGTAACTGGAATACTGCTAAATTTGATGATTATACCCACCGGTTTAACAATTTCATCAGTAGAAGTCATACTCGTGCACACGGAGGCATAGGTAATGATGATCATTGTAGTATTTTTATAAAAATGAAAATCATAAAAAATATGCAGCAATAGGAGAATCCATACCAAATTCGTGGCATATATGTGCAATAACTTACTATTAACAGGGTCGTAAAATACAGCTATATGTGTCAGCACAGATCAGTCTGGAATAAAAGTATCCAAGAGGATGCAGTAGAACTGGGCACGACTGTAGGTTTTCTAGTTTGATGACATTGCAGAGGTCACTTTTTCCTTTAGACCCAACTTTCTACCTCAGGAAAATAAGATTGTTTGTTGGTTTTTTGTTTTCTGAACAATTATGGCAATTTTTATAATTCTATGATATAATCTTAGCTCAATTATTTACAGAACCTCAAGCCCAAATTAATGTCTGCTTTTTGCTTATTCAATTTGATATTTACAAATGTGTATTCCTTAAACAAGAAAAGAGCAACTCTAGATGGACATGCACTAAAAACATCAATACCAACAAAAGTTTTTGGAAACTAACAGCAGACTGGCACAACATCTGGCTTCTAGGCTTATTGTGTATAATATAAAATAATATAATATAAAATAATATAAAAGTTCATGATTTCTTCACTCATGTACTTGCTAATGACATGGAGTTGAAGTAAATCAGATAGAGTCCCATAGTACCTGCAGTGGTTGCTCTTAGTTGTGAACTTGGCAGAAGGAGAACTCCTAGTAGAAATGAAGAGGATAAAAAGGGTATCTTATAAAAATAACAGTAATATCATTCTCAGTGTAGGAGATACAAGAGACAAGGGAATAGGACATATTTTCTGTAGGGCTTTCTTGGGTTTGTAAAATATCCTTTTACTTGCAATTGTATGATAGTGCAGGTCAATAATTAATTTGCATACTAAATATCTGTCTCTTAAACAAATCCTATACATTGGCATCACAAAACAATTGCAAGCAGGAAAAGGTCACCATAAAGATGATACTAAGCTGCAAACATTTTGAAACTCAGTTTTTAATGTCATATCAACTAGATAATTTAACTGACAGCAATTTTGAAAAAAAAACTTTTAAAGCCCTCCAGTGAAAACTTATCAGTTAGTATACTCAGGCATCATCACATTATTAACTCACAATGTGTAGATCAGGTGTATTAAAATTTAAAGGAATGGTAGAGGTTGTTTTTTGTGTCTGACTAGATTCATGCACTCCAGCAAAATAATTTTAGCATTAAATAATGGCACATAATATTAGTATGAATTTGCATGTCTTAAATTTCCAAAAATATAGTATCATACTCTGGAATAAGTCTTAGAACATACAGGCATTTTTATCTACAGTCTAATCAGATCTGATCCATTCTTGCTTTTCTTTTAGCTGCTCTTGCTGTAGAAAGGTAATATCCATGATGGGACTGTCAAAAGAGAAGATTTTTTCTAGCTGATGTTGAATATAAATGTAGCTAATACTTTCTTACGTTTGAGTAAAAGCTCAGTAATGACAGTGAAACCATTATAGACTAAGAACTACTGACTAGGGGTCAAATAAGTGTATATTGCTATTCTAAATAACACCTAATAAACCATGTGTCTCACTTCTTATTTCTAAAATGGAGAAAAAAATCATGACAATAGAAACACTTTAGATCCCTCTGGTTCTAAATATAATATAATTATATTATATTATATTATAATTATATTAGTTATATATGCACACACTTATAAATAATATAAATGTATAATGCATAAATAATGTTATATTATATAAAATATACAATGTGTAAATTATTTGTCATTAAAATCATGATTTTTTTACAAAATTTTTCTTTAATTTGTAAAACTCAGAAAAAGGACAACCAGAAGGTAGGACAGTCAGTGCAGACATCCTGTTCCATCCAAGCAGGTGAAACACTTGGTGCCCACCTTCCAGAGCACCTTCCAGAGCAGGGATCCCTATATTTGCCTAAAATGTTTTATGTGGAACATAATGCTGCTCAAGGTAATGCTGTTGTTGAACCTAATGTAATTTTGTTTTGCCAGTGTTGAGGACAAGGGTATCTTTACATGGGAGCTCAACATGGATTTACATGAACAATACAGTAGTCATTGCCACAGTCCATCATCTGGAGAAGAGGTTGTGTTTCATACTATTAATAACAAACCCAAGAAAACATATCTAAAGATTAGGGAGGGTTGGGGGTTGGGAATTCATTAGATGAGTGAGGCATTTTCCTTCCCTTGAACGATTATAGAATGGGTTAGCAAGATAGTTCTTATCCCAACTATCTTGAACAAGATAGGGATGAGATCAGAAATATTTACTATGTTAATAATATTATGCTTACTTGTGACATACAGTAATCTTTTGCATCTCATGAAATAGTTCCGATAGTGCCATTCCCATTGTGCCTCCTAATGTTCACAAGCCAGTAAAGTCATCAGAATGCAAATTTAAAGGAAGAGGACATCACCAACAATATGATCAGGGGTTCAGAGTATTCACACCATCAAATCTCTTCTATACCAACATACAGCCATATGTCCCTTACATAAAAGCTGAAGATAAAGAATTATGCAATATAATAATTATAAATATCTAATAATAATAATAATAATAATAATAATTTGGGCATGAATTTCTTTATTTGTAACGGAATGAATAAAACTGATCAGTGAATTCCGAACATTTATTTTCGGAAGAGGACTCTACTGAAGTTTTCTGTATTGAAGTACATACAGAATCTCCATGTAAAACACAGACAAAAGTAAAGTTGTTTTTTTGAATCGTATGTGAAAGCAATGAGGCTTGATTTGTACCATTAAAGAAACAGGAACAATAGTCAAAATCTAATACAAATAAAACACCATGTTCTAAGAACTTCACAGGTAATTTTTTCTATGTGTTCAGGTAACAGAGAGCCCTATTTATATTCAAGATGATAGGAAAAGAGAGAAGGATCCTAAACATATTTTATAAAAAAACAAAATCCTTATATCAACTTGCCCCTAGAGAAGAATGCAAGAAAGTTAAATGAGACAAAAGTAACATTTTGAGAATAATTGTAAAACTCCTAAATAAAATGCCAGTGAAAGGAATTTTATGGCATTATACATAGAAAACATACACACAAAGTATGGTTTATCTAAAGATCATAAACTTTAGTAAATAAAGTGTTGGTGAAAGGCAACTAGGAATATAGATGTTCTCACCAATGTTGATGTGTGTATACATTGGTGAAATCACCATGTAGGAGAATTTGTCAGTATGCATTTCAAAAATGCACAGTGCACTGACCTAATGACCACTCCTATCTTAAAAATATCCCCACACGTGTGAACTCATATAAATAAGGATATTCACTGCAATGTTATTGTAGTAGCAAGCAATTGGAAACTATCTAAATATTATTTAATTTATGAAAAATATGTCAAATGGAATTCTATGCAACAGATAGAGATATCCATTCAGCATCAATGAAAAACATACAGTTTCCCATGCCTGTGACACCAACATAAGATACCCTGTAACATCCCAGTTAAGAACTTTAACATCAACATGGAAAATCCTCCAAGCATAATTAGCATTAATTAATTAATTAGCATTGTTAGTGTTTTGTTATCATTTTAATGAGGCGGAGATTGAGGCTAGATTCCTGGGAGCACAAATTTTTCTCCTGTGTTCTTCCTTTTCTATTTTAAAATAGAAAAGCTTTCTGTTTTCACTTTTGAACAGCAAATGCCATCAAATATCTACAAATAACCCTGCTTGAAGAATAAAAGTCCTTGAAACTTTTATTTAAAATGCACTGCCCCCCCATATTGATTCTGCCTGTAAATAAAATTCTCCAGTATAAGAATGAATCAATCACAAAAATCTCTCAACTGCCTGGCTTTATGTTGTTCAAAAAATGTACCAAATTAACATTGTTCAGTTAGAATTGATCTTTCCCAACTCTATACCTGTAGTGTAATTTCCAAATGAAAGGGTGATCTCTTTAGTGGAAAGTGCTTTTCTTACCATTCTACGAATCTCCCATGGATTCATATGGCCCTAAAGAATGTGTATATCTGTCTCCATGTAAACATACATACATATGTATGTGTGTCTAATTGAATTCATCTTTTTCTTTTTTTTTAAGTAGGTTCTATGCCCAACATGCAGCCCAATGGCAGGGCTTGAACTCATGACACTTAGGCAAGACCTGAACTGAGATCAATAGTTGGACGCTTAACCAACTGAGCCCCCCCCCAGGTTCCCCAAACTGAATTGATTTTTAATGCTCAAAAGAAGTTTGGGATATAGATATCCCATGGTCATTTGGTCTTATTTCTGACTGTATAGCAAAAGTCTTCTCAGAATCTGTTTTTATTTAATAAATTAGGAGAGAAACTCCATTTCCTTGTACATCTGTGATGTTCCAGGCCAGCACTGAGAGACTGATTACATTACATTATTTAAGTCTCATGACAATGTTAGGAGGTAAATCTTCCTATCTTTAGTTTGTACTGGAGGAAATAGAAGCTCAGGGAGGTTAAGTATACTGCTGAAATTCATATAGCTATTAATAATTACTATTGGGATTCAAAACTATTTTTATGATGAGAAACTTCAGCTAACATGCCTTTAAAAAAGTCTATGTGACATAATTGTATTTCCTTTATCTCTACCTTTTAAAAGTACTTTTAATTCTGGTAAGGCAAATATTAGCTTCCCAGGCTATGAATCTTTATGTAATTATGGCATCTTTACTTAATTATGGCAAGTTTATTTTCTAGACTCCACAACATGGTTTCTTGCTATATACAGAAGGTTCCCAATCAATCACAAACATCTTAGAGAGATAAAAACTCGTCTATTTCTCAAGTTGATCAAACCTTCTGTGTGTTCCTAGAACTAAGTTAATTCCCAGAATCATTAGCAATCAGTTGCTATGAAATTAAGGATAGAAGTCTAATTATGAAAAAATAGAAATGTGAAGTTCATCTTCTCTGTACACTTGCCAACTTCTATCCAGTTATTTCCTACTGATAATAGTATGTTATTGTATCTCAGCTTGGGAGAAAAAAAAGTTATTCTTGTTTACAAAAGCATTGCAAAGCACTAATTCGCAATCACAGAGTTTTCATTATATGAAGATGAGGTGATTGACGTTACTTAATTGACTTTATTTAACAGTGCATCTTCTATTGATTTTCTTTTTGATGCTTTGCAGTACAAGACTTGACAAGTAGCAGGGTTTTTTTTTTTTTCAAATTAGGTTGTTGAAGATAGTGATGAAAATTCCCAAATGCTTTTTCTGCCCTGATTAAGTAGCAGAGATATGCAGGATGCCAACTTCCTGCCAATCACTCTCACGGAGCTCAGCTGAAAGCAAGCTCCTCTCAAGATGGTTTTTCCAGCCACCAAATCACCACCTACCCAGAGCTCAGTTTGGTTGTTTGGATTCATGACAGAATATTGATTGAGACGAATCAAATGCATTCTTACTCCTATTTAGAAGGAAAGCTGGGAATAAGCCATGGTGGACTGAACAAAATAATCAAGTGAAGTAGACAGTGAGGCTATAATTCACCTTAAAAACATGTTAAAAGGAGCCAAGGTAAAGGCAAAGTATGATTGTGTTGTCCCTGGAGACACTAACACCAGTACAGGAAGGGGGACATGGGAAGAGGGACCATGAAAATGTCAAAATATTGGATTCATCATGTGAGATGGAATTAGAATTGTGAAAATTAAGCTGTATCAGGCTTCCAAGAACCGATTCCACAAAAAGATGTAAAATCTAAGTAGTGATATTCATATACATATATATATGTGTGTGAATTTGTCAATCACATTGTGCCACACAATCATTTTTGAGGGGACCTCAGCCCCCCGGCCATTATGTTTTTTTTGGATTGACTTTTAATATGTGGTATTCTGTTTCCAGTATCTGATTCCCATGTCGCATTCACACGTCCTTCATTCCTATCTCTCTTCATTTCTTTCCCTTCCTGTCTCTTCCTGTCTCCCTCTCTCCCTTTCTCTCTTTCTCTCTCTCTCCTTCCTCTCTCCTCTTCTCTCAGTCTCCTGCTGTCTCCCTCTTTTTCTCTCTCTTTCTCTCTCCTTCCTTTTTACTTAAGTTTTCTATCTGAGTTAGACATTTCCTTTCAGTTTAGAAAGAATTTCTTCCCCGAAAACACATTCTGAACATTACCAAGGGAGTGCTTGTTTGTCCCTTGGGGAATCATTGAGTAAAGATTTTGATACATCTTGAAATGCAAATTTGACTAGGAATGTAAATTTCTAACAAGTAAGTGTAATTACAACTTAGTGTGTAGAGCATAGGAGGAAAATTCCTTTGGAGCTGCTTCTGTCCCAGGTTGTCTCCGAAGAAGAAAATAAGCCCTTTAGGTCTGAACTTTGATGGGAGATAAAAGTCAGAAGTCTACATTTGTGCTGTTCATTGGCTTCTCATAACGTACAGATAGAGCCCCATGTCCTCTACGCATCCAATCATATCCCCTCCAGACACTTCTAAAGCAATCCCCATAAGTTAGTTTGTGATGTTGGCATTGAAACAGTTTTTTGTCTTGTTTGATAACTATGTTTCCCATATAATTTTTAAAATTCAAAACCAATATTAGTTTTCTTCAAAATTCTATAAAATAACTAATACAAAAGGGTGGAGCATTTTTAAAGGCTGGAGTGGGAAGGATGAGAGGCCCTGGCAGGAGGTAGTTTTACAACTTGGAGCGAGGCCTCCCTCCTCCCACAGAAACTGGAAGTTAGGGCAGGAAGCTGATGGTTACATTTCAAAGAGATGGTTCCCAGGTATCTGAGAATGACATTCCTGGATTCTAAGACTGGCAAGAGACTTTTCAAAAGAACTGTGTCTCAAATGGGCAGAGAAATGCCTTACAATAAAAAGTTTTCCAAAGTAAATACTCTAAGAGAAGGGAGGTCAGAGGCCGACTCAAGAGGAAGAAGCCTGTCTAAGGTTAGTCAAGTAGAGGGACACTTTAAAGCTGTCTTGGTCACAGTTTACCTGTACAGTTGCCTTCACTAAAGCAATGAAATATTTATTTCCTCCCTTGACTCAGGCTCCAGCCATGCTTTTTGTATTCAGAACCCGGGCCTCAGAAGACCATGTGTTTCTGCTTATGCTCTTGCCCCTGTCCATCACTGTAAGAACATGCTTGAGCTAGTTCACTGGTCACTGGGGACACAGAACAGAGGTACTCTCAAGGGACCACAGATTGTGAGTGAGCTCATAATCCAGTCACCCCTCCAACAACCTATAGACCCTTGAACCATGATAAATGACTATTGCTTTAAGCCACCAGCTTTGGAATGCTTTGCTACACACTAAAAGTAACTGATAAAACATCCATGAGGCAGGAACACGATGAACCCTGTGGGAGGCAGTCCTGCATGAAAAGTAAAGCAGCCAGTTATTTTCCAGCCAACTGGGTTTATTCAGAAGTAGTAGAAAAATTGCAATTTGGGACAGGCAAGCTATGACAGGTCTGGAGATCAAAGGAAAGGAACATTATAAAGAAAAGAAGGTGGGGCACCTGGCTGGCTCAGTCAATTAGGGTCTGACTCTTGATCTCGGCTCAAGCCAGGATCTCATGGTTCGTGGGATCTAGCCCCGAAACGGGCTCTGTGCTGACAGCTGGGACGGAGCCTGCTTGGGATTCTTTTCCCTTTCTCTGACCCTCCCCTGCTCAAGTGCTCGTGAGCTCTCTCTCTCTCTCTCTCTCTCTCTCTCTCAAAAATAAATAAATAAATAAATAAATACTTTAAAAAAAGAAAAGAAGGAAGCTGGTAAAGACTGCTTTAAACAAAAGTCATTGGAGGAAACTGAGAGTTCAGGGTGGTGATGCTGAGATGGGGAAACTGAAGGACTCTGTAAAAACTTGCTTTTTGCTACTTTTCCACCTTCTGTTCTTGCTAGGATCTGCACCACCACCTTACATAGGCCTCAGAATGCAAATAGTTTATGTCCTCCTTGTAAGGGACAAGGAGTCAATGACTTGTTTAGAATAGGTAACATATAAGGAATTCCAGACCACCTGTACTAAACATCTTGGCACCAAGATGCCCCTCATTCCAGGGAATAACACGTGGGCCCTTGTCTTTGTTCTAACTTGTTCCTGGATGCCTGAGAGGACACGTACACCACACCACGATCCTCAAGAAAACCCCCCAGACTCCAAGCAATGACAAGACTAAGACTCCCTCCTTTCCTTTCTGAGTGTCCCAGATACTCTGTCTGTTCCTGCTCTCTCTCTGTACCTTCAGTAAACTCTGCTTTCACCTCCTGCTGGCTTGTGTTTGATTTCTATCCTGTGCACAGCCAGGGATGCTCTTGGCTGGCCCTGTGGGACCTCCTCTGGGTCCTTGCACCCAGCCTGCTAGCAGCAATGGCTTCTCACTGGCCAAGGTGTGGTAACTTTTTATGGGCTGAGTTTCTTGCTGAGCAAGGAGAAATTCTTCCATACTCCTACTGGTGTAGTAAAAGAAGCTTTTTCCTTTTGGGGTTTGCAGTTGGGGAGGAAGAGTGAGGCATGAAGTTCCCCCCATTAGCCTCCCAACTCCATTTTAACTCAGGTTTCCTTTATTCAGTTTCACAGTGTATATGGAAAAGTACAGTGGAGTAGACCACATTGCAAATGACCTTGTAAGCTAAGACTTTCAGTGGGATGCCATTAGATGGGCAATGTGCAAAAACAAAGGGTGGACATTTTCTGTGTACTCACATTGGTCAGGTTCTGTGTTGAAACGTAGCATAAGTTAATTCGCTCAAACTCCCCATATCATTGAAAAGTAAAAATTGTTATAACCAGTTTTGCTTAAAAAAAATCTGAAAATCATAAAGTTTACATAACCACTTCCACAATTAGTATTTAAATAGTTCTTGCTGCAGAATGCAGACCTGATTGATTTTATTGATTTTATTTAAAAAAATTTTTTTAATGTTTGTTTATTTTTGAAGGAGAGAGATAGAGAGCATGAGCAGGGAGCGATAGAGAGAGAGGGAGACACAGAATCCAAAGCAGGCTCCAGGCTCTGAGCTGTCAGCACAGTCTGATGCAGGGCTCAAACTCACAAACCACAAGATCATGACCCGAGCTGAAGTCAGACGCTTAACCCACTGAACCACCCAGGCACCCCAGGCCTGATTGATTTTAAAGCTCAAACTTTTCCTATGTCATGCAGATTCCAGTAGTTTTTTAAGAAGCAGAGAGTGGTTAAGAAAGGCCCTGATGATTTCACAGTTAAATAATTGTACTGCATTGATGCTATGAGTATCAAACAGTAATGATTTATTATAATCCTGAGCTATAGTGAGAATAAGAGTCCCACATTTTTTAAAACATAGAAATTAGGCTGCATGCCCGATGAACTTGTAGTCTAGTGAATAGATTTGAAAACAACATGGAAGGTGGTATTAGTTGCATATGGCAAAGTACAGCAAGAAAATAATGAGCTCAGGAAAGGTTAACTTGCCGGCAAGAAGAAGTAAAATGAATAGAGAAATTCTAGAAATCTGTGGACTTATAATGTGGCAAAATACAATTTACTTGGTGATTTTCCCCTTCAGGAGATCGGTGCTTTTTGACCTTAGGAAACTATTACCCTTAATCAATTCTGAGATTGGGTTTACCAAATATTCTGTAGAAAAATCTGCCTATCCAATATCTTCCTCCTGAGAAGTATTCTAGTTCAAGAACTAAGATAGTCTCATCATTAGAGAGGCATATTTCACATATAAATATGAAGGTGTGGAGTCCAGGTTTATCTGTTTCTCTTTTCTGTGATTAGTTTGTGAAAGTCGGCTACCAGGAGATAGAAGGTCTCTGGAGGAATGAGAACATCCTAGCCTGTGGGCTGGAGAGGCTCTTTCAGGTTTCATTTCACAGTGATCAGCAGATTCTGCTCAAGGCTGGCATTTCCTCTTCTTCAGCGGAGGTAACTTGACTGCGGGGTTGTGAGGACCCTGAGCTAAATGTTACAAGACAGGCTACACTGCACAAGTTTAGACATGCTCCTTAAGGAAGAAGGTAATAGGATCAGGGGAAAAAAAACCTGCTTTCATACAGACAGGTGTTTCAGTAAAAATCACAAGCTAACAAGTGAGAGGCATAGTAATAGTACGACAACCACCTCACAGCCCTCAGATATCCAACAACCTCCTGCCAGGCAGGAAAAAAGTCACGTAATCTTGACAGATGCTCTCAGATCAAGATACTACAGTTGGTGTTTAACAACAAGTCCTTGGCTGCATACATGAGATTATATATATATATATATATATATATATATGCTTTTCTATGTAAAATGTATGACAGCCATACAAATGTTGTAGCAAGTCAGAATCCTGACTCTATTTGTGTGGTTTTGGGAAAATATCACTTGACTCTTTAACCCTCAGTTATGCATACAAAACACAGTGGTCAGAGGAGGAAAGGAATAAAGATATTTTTAAAACTTACAGAATTGTTGTAAGGATCCATTGAGATGATAGATATAAAGCACTTAGGAATGGTCCTGATACATATTAAGTCTCAATATTATTTCAGTCTATATTCAATTCAATATGAACTGAACCACAGCCACGAACTCAATGAGACCTGAACTCATTCATTCATTTTATGGAGCACTTGTCAGATACTAGCCATTGCTACCAGAGGTCCAAGGGTAATAAACCATACTTTCTACCTTCTAGAACTTTGCTTTCTGTCACGGGAGAAAGACATGCAAATCAATAGCTATAATCAGTATGTTCGCTCTCTAATTGTCCATGTATATAATGCTATGAATGTAGACAGAAGACTTGAAGAAAAACTCCTAAGCACAACAGCTTCTTGGTCTACTTCTACTTGCATTCTTAGACTCTTAAACAACACATGTTGAAATTATGTGAGTCCACTTACATATGGATTTTTTCAGTAAGTCCAGTACAATCCTGTAAATGTATTTTCTCTTTCTTATAATTTTCTTAATAACATTTTCTCTTCTCTATCCTACTTTATAGTAAGGATATAGTAATAATAAATACACCATACAAAATATGTGTTAATCAGTTGTTCATATTATCAGTAAGGCTTCTTCTGTCAATAGTTGTCTATTAGTTAAGTTTTTTGGGGGGTTAAAAGTTATATGCAATTTTTTTACTCTAAGGGGGTCAGTGCCCCTAACCTCTGCAATGTTCAAGGGTCACCTCTATTTAGTTAAGCCCTGGAAGAGCAGAAGAAAGGTACACAATTCTCCCTTTCTACTCCTTCTTATCTAATGATTCCTTGTCCTTTGTCAACTGCTGCCTATGATTTCTGAGAAAGGGGGGGAGACATGAAGAAAGTAATATTTGTTCAGCATTTCAGTATGCTATTTACTTTATATGTAATTGAATGTATGGGATAGATAGAAATATATGACTTCAAGTGAAAAAAATTAACCTCCTGGTAGCTATTGTGTTTGTCTATTAGGCCAATTCCCTCTGTTCCCATTCTTCTGTTGATTGGTCTCTGCTTTCTGAAAAGAGGATATAGCCCCCAGCTCATAGTGATTGATTGATTGGATAGAAAAGGATAGAGCATTTGAAATTATTTCACTGGATGTTTTTTGTTGGAGGTATAAGGGAAGGCTTCCATTTTCTTTTTGGTCATGAATTCCAAGACCTCAGGACTACTGGCTATTCTGCCCATGCCACATTGTGGGATGGGGATAAAGAGATAAACATGGAGAGAAAAGACCCCCTGGTGGTATCAAGTCCCTTATTTTAGTCCCTGAGATTTCTGAGTCAGGTCTAGTATCTTTGTCTTTGGGTTTCTGTGAAGCATCAATATCTTTCTAACCAATTTTCTTTTGTAAAAAGTTGGTTTCTTAATACTTGCCATGGAAATAGTACTGAATAATGCAGATTATGCATTAAGAATGGAGTCAAATTTGAACCCAGGTCTGCCTGACTTCACAGCCTGCGCTCATGCCCATATAGTGGATTTTTCTACAGTATGTTGCCTCTTTGACTTGCGCACTATGGCTTGCTCCTGAACACTTATCTTTCAGTTCCTTTATTTACAGGTTATATACTTGTCTAGATAATGTTGATGTAAATGATGGAATTATTTATTCTCAACATCAAGGAGAAATGAAACTACTTTATTTTTTAAAACTTTTTAACATTTATTCATTTTTGAGAGAAAGAGGCGAGCAGGGGAGGAGCACAAAGAGAGGAAGACACTGAATCTGAAGCAGGCTCCAGACTCTGAGCTGTCAACACAGAGCCCAATGTGGGGCTTGAACCCATGAACTGTGAAATCATGACCTGAATCAAAGTCAGCCACTCAACTGACTGAGCCACCCAGGTGCCCAAAAGAAAAATATTTTAAGCTCATTAAAAAAAGGCAATCTAGAACACTGTCTATGTATGTGAGCTCTTATCCTCATCTTTGTTAGTTCAAATCCTTCCTGATTAGCTATGTAGCCTTTTTCCAGTTTTCCTCATCTGTCAAATGTGGATAATAGATCTCACCTCAGGGTTATCATGAAGATTAAATGAATTAGTGTCTTTAAAGCATTGTAATAATACCTTGTGCATGCAAGTTGCTCAATAAATACCAGTTATGATTATTACTATATTATTATAAACACAAGTTTTTATTTCTCTAGGATGAATGCCTAAAAATACAGTTGTTGAGTCATATGGAAATTGTGTGTCTCTTTTATAATAAACTGCCAAGTTGTTTTTCAGAGTGCCTGTTTGACTTTTATGTTCCCATCAGCTATGTATGATTAAGTTTCTCCATGTCCATCCAACATTTTTCATCTTGATACGTTAGCCATTCTGATAGGTGATATCTCTATCTGATAAGTGATAGTGATATCTCACTGTGGTTTTAATTTGCATTTCCCCAATGGCAAATGATATTGAATATCTTTTCATGTGCTTATTTGCCATCTGTATGTTCTGTTTGGTGAAACATCTGTACATGTTCTTTGTTCACTTTCTAATGTTTTTTATTTCTACTGTTGAGTTTTAAGAGTTCTTTATATATTTTAGATATTGGTTCTTTGTCAGATACACTTCTTTGTCAGATATATGGCCTGCAAATGTATTCTACTAATCTGAAGCTTGTCTTTTTATCCTTTTAACAGATTTATAAAACAAAAACTTTAAATTTTTATGAATTTAAAGATTTTAATTTCTGTTCTACCAACTTTTCTTTAATGAATCATATTTTTTGGTTTCAAGTCTAAAAGTTCTTTGTCTAGGCATACAATTACAATAATTTTCTCACATGCTTTCTGCAAAAATTTTAATAACTTTAAGCTTTACAATCTAAATCCATAATTAATTTCAGGCATTTTTTGTATAAGGTGTGAAATGTAATTAATTTCAGGCATTTTTGTATAAGGTGTGAAATTCAATATTTTGCTCATGAATATCCAGTTGCTCCAGCACCATTTGTTAAAAAAACTATATGGGGCATCTGGGTGGCTCAGTCGGTGAAGCATCCGACTCTTGGTTTCAGCTCAGGTCATGATCTTATGGTTTGTGGAACTGAGCCCTGCATCTGCCTCTGCACTGGCAGTGTGGAGCCTGCTTGTGATTCTCTGTCTCCCTCTCTCTCTGCCCCTCCCCTGCTCATGCTCTCTCTCTCTCTCAAAATAAATAAATAAGCATTAAAAAAGAGACTATCATTCCTCCATTGATTGCTTTTGAACCTCTGGCAAAAATCAGTTGAGCATATTTGTGTAGATGTGTATGTACAGATTTTCTAATCTGCTATATTTATCTTTGTGTCTATCCTTCTGACCCTAATGGGCTGTTTTTACGACTATAGCTGGGCAATAAGCTTTAATACCAGGGAAAATTATTCCTTTTACCTTATTCCTCTTTGTAAATGCTTTTTTAAAACTATTCCGAGGTTATGTCTTTCAATGTAAATTTTATTTTATTTTTTTAATATGTTTTTATCTTATTTTTGAGAGACAGAGCATAGTGCATGAACATGGGAGGGACAGATGGAGGGGGAGACACAGAATCCGAAGGAAGGCCCAGGCTCTGAGCTGTCAGCACAGAGCCCAACGCGGGGCTCGAACCCACAAACCGCAAGATCATGACTTGAGCCAAAGTTGGACACTTAACTGACTGAACCACCCAGGTGCCCCTTCAATGTAAGTTTTAGAATACTCATTGACATCTGTAAAATGTTGATGGGATTTTGAAAGGAATCGCATTAAACCTTTACATCAATTTAGGGAGAATTGAAATTTTATTATGCTGAATATTCCAATGCATGAATATATCATGTTTCTATATTTAATTTGGTCTTCTTCGATTTCTTTCATTAGCATTTTATAATTTTTAGCAAACAGATACCGTGCATGTTTTAAGTATATACCTAAGCATTTTTTCTTTTCTGTGATTGTAACAGTACTGTATTTTTAATTTCAATTTTCATATGTTCACCATAAATTATTATATAGAAATATGATTGATTTTTATGAGTTGCTCATGTATCCTGTGACCTTGCTAAATTCACTTATTCATTCTAGGATTTTTTTTAATACTTTGAGATTTTATACACTTAGATACCAAGAGCTTGCCTGAGGTAACACAATTAGTGGATCAGGAGGAATGTGAATCCAACATATGTCAGAGGAAAGCTATATGCTTAGCTGTCATGCAAAGATACAACATTGATTCCTGGTATGACAGCTACCTAGGCTCCAAAAAAAGCAAAGATGTTGGCTTAGCAAATGCATTTACACCTTTTTATCTTCTCCATCCCACCCTTCCTTCTTGGCTCCTTTGTTGAGAATTAATTGACAATATACATGGGTTTGCTTTTCAGTTCTCTTTTCTGTTCCACTGATCTATGTATCTGTTTATAATGGCAATATCATGTTGTTTTATTACTATAACTTTGTAATATAGTTTGGAAACAAGAAGTGTGATACCTCCAGTTTTGTTCTTTCTCAAGATTGCTTTGAATATTTGGGTCTTTTGAGGTTCTATACAAATTTGGGGTTTGCTGTTCTATTTCTGTAAAAAATGCCACTGGAATTTTGATAAGGATTGCATTGAATTTGTAGATTGATTTGGGTATGGGCATTTGAATGGTATTAATTCTTCTCATCCATCAACATTAATATCTTTCCATCTATTTGTCTTATTTTAAAAAAATTGAATATTTATTTATTTTTGAGAGAGAGAGAGACAGAATGCAAGCAGGGGAGGGGCAGAGAGAGGGAGACACAGAATCTTTAACTGATATTAATATAGCTAATCCTGCTTTTATTCATCTTTGCATGGTCTTTTTCCATCCTTTTATTTCTACTTACCTGTGTTGTATTATTTCGAGTGAGTTTCTTATGAGTAACATATAATTGAGATGTGTGCATCTGTGTTATGTCTGTGTGATTTATCCACTCTGGCAATGTTTTCTATTGGTTGATATATTTAAATCATTTGCATTTAAGATATTATTGATATGTTACTGCCTAAGTCTATCATTTTATTTTTTGTTTTTTCTTTGTTTTTTCTAGTTCTAATTTCTGTTTCTCTTTTCTTGCTTTCCTATACATTACTTCAAATTTTTTTCTTTCATCTTTATTTAGTTATAATGTTTTTAAGTGTATCTCTTTGTATACTTTCACAATGGGTTGCTCTGAGCATTACAATATATATTTATGATTTATAATAGTCTATGGTGACAACTTTTATCACGTAAGTGAAATGTGGAAATCTTATTTCCATGTAGAGCTTTTTACTTTCCTCCAATTTGAAATGTCATTGTCTTAAGTGTTAATTTTTGTTTTAACCATAAAATATGATTTTTAAAATTCATAAAGAAAAAACAGTGCATAACAAATACCCCTATTTCTGCTCTGCTGTTTCTTTTTTCTTCTTTATGCTTCAGTATTCTTTCTTTTATCATTTCCTTTCTGTTTAAATTTCTTTATTTAATCCTTAAAAGTGGTTCTGCTCATGACAAAGTCTTAGTTTTTCTTTGCTATGACCTTTCCCTCCCTGATTCTACCCCTCACTTTTGTATCTTTTGGTGGATGTAAGGATTCTCAGGCCCAAAATAGAAAAGCATTTACCCTGACTACTTTTTTTTTTTAAATTTTAAATGTTTATTTATTTTTGAGAGAGAGAGAGAGACAGAGTGTGAGCGGGGGAGGGGCAGATAGAGAAGGAGGCACAGAATCTGAAGCAGGCTCCAGGCTCTGAGCTGTCAGCCCAGAGCCCAACACAGGGCTCAAACTCATGAACTGTGGGATCATGACCTGAGCTAAAGTTGGAGGCTTAACTGACTGAGCCCCCCAGGTGCCCCTACCCTGACTACTTATTGTTGGTGATTCCCCTGTGTTCTGTGGGAGAAATGAGCTTACCTGGGAAATGAGCCTACCTCAACATTATGCTGCTAGATTGAGGGTCAGGAAATAACTGGTGTGCGTCTTCTGCTGTATAGAAGGACATATGATGCCCTGCAATCGTATATCCAATCCTACTGTCTCATCCAGTTCATTTTTACCAACCTTCGGATTTCTCCTTTGTTTCTTGCATTATTTGCATGGTTTGTAGTTACACGTAGGACGGAAAAGGAAGAAGAAATGGGTGTATACCATATTCTGAAGACCAGAATCACAAATGGAATTTTGACTCAAAGTCCTTCTAAAAAAGAAAAGAATATTTTATGTCTTCTATTTTGCTTTCAATCTGCATATGTGGACACACTTCAGGGTTAGAATATGCTTTTGCCACCGAAAGAACATGTTACAATATGTATCCTATTTTTCCTGCCATTGGTACCTATAGTTTGCTACAAAATTATTAGGAAATGCTACATCTTTGGCCCTTTCCACTAAATCTCAGGTATGCAGGAAATTCATTTATTGGCATTCAGTTCATAAATGTCTCATAATAGTTGAAGACTTAACTGGTAGTTTTATTCTATTAATTGAACTGATTGTATGTAGTCTTATCCATGCATTTTTTAAGATAAAGAGGAATTAAAAAAGGAAAAGGTAGAGAAACATAATTAGGAAAGAGACAGACAATTCTATCTCCTCAAAGCAAAAGCAACTTTGAAAGCTAAATGATTGAGCTTAGTTTTCTGCCAATGAAATGTAAGAACAATGAAGCAGAAATTCAGGACTCCAGGGAATACTCAATAACTGTTTCCATTCTCTCTTGTGACAGGGTTAAATCTGACATAAATGGAAAATGTAGACAACACTATTTTCCTTTGTTTGCCTCATCTAATTGAGGGCTCTAGGCTCGGTGATCTAGACTCTGGATCTGCTTCTCTGTTATTTAATTTGTTTGAAAACTTAGAATTTCTTCGTTTGTATGACTTGGTTTGGTGCAACCACAAGAATTACAAATGATTAAGACATAGTCACTAGATCTATGGTGATGAGTTATTTCTTCAGCTATTTCCCGCCTCTGCAGACATGGCAAGAAGGAGAAAATACTTTGGTGTAACTAGATATTTAAAGAGGATTTTGAGCTTTTATTGAGTTCTCAGATGTTTTCTTCATTCAGTTGTACCAATATTTAATTGCATTTTCCCCTTCTCTGAATTTTAATCTTTTTAATTTGCAAAGCTTGAGTGATTTCTGAACATCATATTCCACTTCTGCATAGATAAGGGCTGTTTCATAAAGTTCTGTGGAGGGATCTTGTTTAATATTTCTCTCAGTCTATAGAATGTTGGGAGAGAGTGGATAAGAGTAGCTAAGATTGCTTTTCATATATTTAGTTAGCTAAGATTTCATGGTATACTTTATTTTGGTGTTTTACTATTGGCTGCATGCCATTTAGGACAAATCACTTTTAAAATCAAATTTGTATAAATCTTATCATTCCAATCACTTTATTATATTGATAAAACTCTGTTTTGCATGCTGGTCTCCAATAAAGTCACTCTGAAGATTTATTTAAATATTAACGGTTATTAAGATGATCATTAATGAATATAGAAACATCGAATATTCCTTTTTGACAATAGTATATATAATCTTTCTTGCCATATATTAGCTTTTAAATGGCATGCAAATTTTAATATTTGCTGAAGCAGCCTCTTTTATTATTAAGAGTACATACAAGAAATTACAGATGTATGGAGACAGAAAGCAAATTAATTTTTCTATCCAAATAAAATTATTTTACTATCACATGTAGTTTTGTTCACTCTCCATATGCAAATGAATTGGACAGAATTGTAGTCACTAAGCACATGGTTTGTCTGCTTTTGAAATCATATTATAAACATTTCTCCTTCTTTTGAGAGACTCTAATCTTACTCTCTGTTGCTATTCCATAATTTACGAGGCTAGTCCTTCTTTTAAAACATTTGTGTTGTTTTTATCCATCTGCTATCTCATATCTCTATATATGTCTTTATATTTTTGTACTAAACATGATATTATTATATGATCCTGTACATGTATCTATGTGTGTGTGTGAGGATGTGTACTTTCTGTTCAATTATTTCTTTATGTTGAATTCCTAGTTGTAGAGTAACAGAACCAAGTTATAAATTCTTATGTCACTTGTGCTGTATATTTTTGCAATTTTTCCTAAAAAATAGTATTTTTAAAAAATGTTTTTGAAACTTGTATGATTCTGGAAGTGTTGGCAGTATATAAAAAATAGTATTGCTTTGCAAATGTAAAGTGAGAATCTGGCTCAATGTCAGTATATGTGAAAACCATCAAAATGTTTTCCTTAGAATTCGAACATCAGTCTTCCAATTTTTATTTTCTTTAATCAGTCATTATTTAACTTCACGGTTTAAAAAAATCAAGAAATCATGTTTTAGAAGATTTTGAAGAAGTTTTCACCTTCTTGTTTCTACTTGTTTTATATGTCAAGATTTCACAAGCTTAGGAAGAAAAAAAATGTACTTTTATTTAGGTGTGCTTTTAACACATTATGCTATTCTTAATATTATTTAGCATATCTTAATTTTGCTGTAAATAATCTTTTAGGAAGACATTTTTATAAAAGCCTGGCTAACTAAACATATACCGGTTAGATAAACTGAGGTCTTCTTCTGTCAGGCCATAAAGTCTTGGTTGTTATTGTTTTTATCTATATTGTGGTGATTCAAGAGTGTCTAAAATTATATTTTACTTTTGAAGATTGTAAAAATGAACCTAAACACAACATGTAATTAAATGGGGCCTCATTAGTAGTTTGTTAACCTTTACATACACTGAGGAAGGCAAACAGATTTCTTATTTACCAAGTCACCTCACCTAGTGGTGGCTGTCTGGAATGTGCTTTGAGGAGAGAGAAAACCCCATCTTGTTCAGCAGGAGAGTGCTTGATGGTAACACAGTGCTTTGTCTCATGTGTCATTAGAATGGGGAGAGAGTATATTTTCTGGATTATTGCCATTCACACCCTACATATAGTAATACTAATCCTTCTTGATGGTCAATATAGGTAAACTGTTGTAAAAACGCAAAGAGAGTTGAATGAGCCACTTATGTTGTAATTCTCCAGAGAAATTGTTATGTAGTAAAAATAATAATAATAATAATAATAATCAGGTGTGTGAAGCTATGAGCAGAACTCCTTCACTGTCTAAATATTCCGCTTAGAGTCTCTCACCTTTATAGGGCTATAAACCAAATGCTGCTAGGTCTAACAAACCTATAGTTTCGAACAAAGTCAAGCCTATGAACATTTAAATTGTGCCAGTTCACTTCTCACATATCCGACTCCAGGGTCGTGTATAACAATAGAAGCAATATCTCCCCCCCTCCAGGAATCATTTAGGAAATGTGTAAAAAGTTATATTGTTCTCACAATGACTGGTGGGTGTTATTGGCTTTGGGTAGGTAGGGGTCAGAAATTCTAGAAAGCTGAAATGCACAGGGTAGTTCTGTATAACAAAAGAAATCTTTGGTGCCCACAGAAATCTCCGATGCCCAGCAAGACAAACCTCACCATGGGTACACCCTCAAAAACATGGCTGGAAGAGTCTTGCTCCAGCCTCACGTATCACAAACATTCAAAAATGAACTTATTAAAGGATTTTAGGGGTGCTTCTTACACTTAGGATCCACACAGTTTTTATAACCCTAAACATCTCTTTTATCAGGCCACAGGGAAAATAACTTATTTAATGTGTTCAAAACAAAGGATGACTATGTGTGAATATGGTGAAAATTTCTGGGTGATGTTGCTGCTTGAAGGAGTAAGTAAGGAGTATTTAAAAGACATTAGTGCTTACATTGAGAAAAGAAAAACTAACTTGTCAAGTCCTGTCTTTCAGGTAGGATGAATGCGATCAATTCCTGCATAATTAAAATTGCAAGAACTGCTGAGTGTCCATTTCCTTGTTTCTCTCCATGCTCCAGTTTATGTTTCTAGAGTTATTCACAAATTTATGTTATATTCAGACCACTTGTACTTGGGTATATAAGGAACATTTTGCAATATTAAGTAATTCTTGTTACTCTAAAATCTGTGTATTTGCAGGACTAGATGTAATGTGCCGGAAACAAGATACAAATTCTTTGCATTGACTATAAAATGGACATGAATGTCAAATGTTGAGAAGAGTTTTATTTTAAAAACTTCTTTAATATGACAATGAATGAAGCAAATTAAGTAAAATTTTGACTATTTAAATATTTTATTTAAAATTTAATATTAATTTATATTAATAATGTATTTGCCTTTTAATTTAATGAAGTATTAAATAAAACTTCATTGGAAAACATAAATTTTAAAAATTCACTAACTTAGGAGATCATTCTTGAGGAGGGGACTTAAATATTAGTGAAGGCTTTTACTGATATCATTAAGTAATTTATCACTCACCTATTTTAATTATAATCATGTAGTTTAGTAGAGCAATTACTGGAAAAGCAATCAAATTTGATTGTAGATGAGTCAGATAGATTTGAGACAGATTTTAGAAGTTTTAAATCAAATAATATTAAATTGACATACATGAAACAACAAGTTTCATTAGTAAATATGGTTTTAACATTTAATATTATTATCATGTTAAGTATATTTCCATATTACTTGTAGGAAATGATTAATAATCTATGTTGTAAAAATTATATATTGAGTTCATGTATTTGCTTCTTGGCTATTTTGTTGTTCTCATTTTTACTTTGATACTATTCCTAGAGGTATAGGACACAAAATTTCTACAGGTCTTTCATTACTGTTTATTTTTCTTAAAATTTTTTTTAGTGTTTATTATTTTTGATATATATATAGAGAGACAGAATGTGGTAGAGGATGGGCAGAGAGAGAGAGAGAGAAAAGAGAGACAGAATCTGAAGCATGATCCAGGCTCTGAGCTGTCAGCATAGAGCTCGACATGGGGCTCAATCTCAGGAACTGTGAGATCATGACCCGAGCTGAAGTCAGATGCTCAACTGACTGAATCACCCAGGCACCCGTACTGTTTATTTTTCTAATTCATTCTCCAACTCAAGTAATCTCCTAAAAGAAGTCTCCATTGGTCTTCTCTAAATACTGAAGAGTGAATGTATATCTCAGCATGTGGAGGGATTTCTAGAAAATAATTACATTTTCTTTCATGCTTTATCAAAGCAAATTATTTTGCCATAGGTATAAATATGACCTGGTTCATATGTAATGATATCACATTTCCTCTGTTTTCTACTTCAAAGGGTTAGCTAACAATATGCCTACTTCAATGAAGATTATTGCTAGTTTTTCTTGAGCAACTGTTAGGACTGGGGTTGCTATTTATGAAGACAGGAAGAACTATAGAATGAATATACTTGGAGGTGGGTAAAAATAATAATGTAAGTTTTAGACATGCTAAGATTGAGATGTCTTTTGGGCATTTGACTTGCACAGCTCTAGAGCCCTATCTCACATTCTCTTGATCTTCCTTTTACTTCAAGCATTAAAATGACAGCCAGTTTTATGTAGGGATAAACTGGTAGCCTCTGACATAGATACATCATGAATTCTTAATTCTGGGATTCCCTGATGCTGGATATGGAACACCTATGGAATATCACCCAACCATGAGAAACTTGAAATTGAGGGTTAACACCTCATGCTGTAACACTTGACCAATTGTGGATGGCAATCAGTGGGTATGTGGGCTCCTCATTATTGAGATGGATAATTTTGAGGCATAATTTTAACTGCATAATTTTAATATCCATAGAAATTTGTGGACGAATTAAAGGCCTAAATGTGTTGAACTAAATCTATTTGATGGCTAACACACTTAAATGATGTGTAGCTACTTATAATCCTTATTTATCCATTTAGTATTCCTGTTAGTACTCTTAAACTATATTTTTAGATTACAGTTAAATTGAAAACAGTTTTCCCTGATAGACAGAAATATTGATAACATTATTCTTCACATTATACTATTAAATAGTTTATGGTTATAATAGTGCTGTTTACTCACTGTCACTGGTATGTGAATTATAATTACCTTGTATATTTTTTCTTTTTATTTTTCATTAACCTATCTGAATCTTTATATTTAAAGTAGGTTTCTTGTAGACATCATAGAGTTGAGTCTTGATTTTTTGTATCCATTCTGTCAACCTCTGACTTCACAGGAGTTATTAGACCACTTACATTTAATGTAATTATTGACAGCTTTTGGTTGAAACACAAATTTTCTCAAATATACCTTTGATTTAACAACTTATCTACCACTAGTTTGAGTTGTTGTGTTAATACTAAGTTAGTTATGAAATCTTTTGATTTCAATAGGGAAAAAAGTTAACTAAAATGTTTTGGACTTATACCAAACAAAATAAATGTAATCTTCCCATTTTAAACATTTCTGACATTTTGTAATCAGATATTACACCACACAACAATAAAGATAGTTTTTTTTAGAGATCTATGCTAAAATTTTACCACCATCTATTTTCCTGAATGTTTCTTTGAGTTACAGAACGTAGTTTTGTTATGGTATATCCCTTTGGTTTTCTTCTGGCTTTGATCCATATTTACACAAAATCCACTTGAAAATGCATTCTATCTAATATTTATCTACACATCTATATTGTGGAGAGAGTATAGCAAGCCATTCAAATAATGGATTGCATTTTCTCCTTTCACAAGCAGATTTATTGTGTTTGTGTGGGCAGTTTTGTTGATGAATTTCTCTCCTTGGCTTTCAGTGCTCAATGGCAATAAATAAATATTCATTGTCAGTTATTCTTAAGCAAATATGTCTGACCTATCACAGAAGTATGATTTGCAAAAAACTGAAAGTTAGGAAGAGAGACATCCTTCCTATCTATAAAGAGGTCTCTAATTAGTCAGTTGAACACTACACATAATATTGGCATGCTGATAAAAGAGGCATTAAGAGCAGGAAGAGCTAACATCTACTTACACATTCCAATTAGCTTCCCTTATGTAAAACTGAGAAAATTTTGAGAATGAGATATGATCAGTATTTCCATTTTAACTTCCAAAATAATGCTCTTTTACTAAAAAAGCTATTACAAAAGACCAAATGGAAACTTTTAAGTCAGATATTAAGAGTCGTTTTTTTTTAACACTCTCTATATTAGCTTTTCCTTGTCCAAAAGATGACTGTTTTCTAGTAGTTTGGCTAGAACTGCATCTAATAGATATTAAGAGTTTTTTTTTTTTTTAACACTCTCTATATTAGCTTTTCCTTGTCCAAAAGATGACTGCTTTCTAGTAGTTTGGCTAGAACTGCATCTAGTAGTTTGGCACTGTGTACATTAGTTCACCATTTTTAGTCATGTTTAAAAAGGCTTTTCAAAGCTCATTTTTCAAAATGGAGATATAGTAACATATAATGAAAAGATGAATTATTTTTGGTTTGGGAGTTCTACTTTGGCAAGAAATTTTAACTTTGTAAGATTTTTTTTTCTTCTTTATTTTTCTCTGGCTATTCTTGATATGTTTGTCCTCTGTTCTATAAATGTTCTTATTAACCTCAAAGATAATGTAATATTGATTCTTTTTCCTGAAGTTATGTTTTGTTGGAAATTGCAACCATTTTCTGATCAAATGATGCATGGGTTTTTAATTGTGAGACATTGAATGAGATGATTAACATAGTAAAATATCTAGAAAAACTCATGATCCCTTCCATTATGCTGCAGTAACAGAAAAACATGTTAAGAAAGGCATTTGGCTGTCAAAATTTCACATCAATGCTTTAAAACCAGTCAGGTTACTTGATATCTTGTGCCAGTTGTGTTTTAAGAAGTTCCTTTACCCTTGATAAATGATTAAAAATGTGGTAGCAGAAGAAAGGCTGAAAATGCTGAAGTGAATTGCTAAGATATCACTTGCAGAAGTACTACAGTTGATATGATGAAAATCAGTAGGGGGGAACTTCAGTAAAATGGAGTCAGGAGGTGTCAGTAGGGGGAGCTCTCACACCCTACCAAGTTGCAGTCAACTGCAGACCCAACAGGAGAAGACTTGACCTTGCTTGTGGGTACTACTCTACTATTCCAGCCAGAGGAAGAGATGGTTTTCTTATCCTCCCTCCACCCCCAAGAGTTCAGCCAATGAAAACCTGCCACACTTTGGACTCCTAATTTAATCCAACGAACTTTTAGTTCATAAAAAACCTTCCCAACCTATTCCCTATCTCTTTAAAAGAACATACCTATCCTTCAGTCCCCAGACTTGCCTACAGCTTTGCAACAGCTTGATTGTCCTAACTGATATTCTCTGTTATTCTCAAATAAACCCATCTTTTGCTGGTTAAATAATTGGCAATTTTATTTTTAAGGTTAACAATATACTAATTGCCTAATTTTTTAAATTAAATTGTTCAGTAATTTTCTTAATCTTACATTTCATCAATTCTATAACCAACTTTTGTGCAACTCCAATTTATAAAGACCTGCCAAATAAAAAACAAATAAAATTTAGTTGAAGAGAGATACTTCTTTTTTTCACCTCAGGAATACTGTAATCATGTATTCTGCTATTTGGGGCCACACATTTTTCATCACCTTCAAAAAACAAAACAAAAACAAAAACAGTTGCACAGCATAAGGATTAGGAATGTACATTTCTCGAATTAGATAAACAAGCCTACTCCCTATATTTGTAGAGTTTTGGATAAGTGGAGTCAATGGAGTTACAAATAACATGCTTAAATATTTGAAAGTTATGAATTATAAAACTGTTGTGAGTTGTAAATAACTAACTGTTTCCTTTGCTTCTATTTTGAAAACATATGCCTTCATAATGACCTACAGGAACAGGTTTTTATGTAAAATATTTAATCATTATGGAGTTTTGGATAAAAAGGAGAGAGAACTAGCTATTGGCTTCTAGACTTTGGCCTTCAGGCTGTAATCCACCACCTTCTTTCTTAAGTCTGTCCTGTCCTTCTCTGTCCTGTCACAGGGGAGGGCTGAGTGGCTATCTCAGTCTGCACAGCTATCCTCAGTCCATATCCCTGCAAAGCTGTTCCATTTATTTATTTATTTATTTATTTATTTATTTATTTATAAATCTGTCATCTTTTTTAACATTTATTTATTTATTTTTGAGAGAGAGAGAGACAGAGACAGAGCATGGGAGGGGAGGGAGCAGAGAGAGGAGACACAGATTTGAAGCAGACTCCAGGCTCTGAGCTATCAGCACAGAGCCCAATGCTGGGCTCAAACTCTCCAACCCAGTCGAGCTGTGAGATCATGACCTGAGCTGAATTTGGATGCTCAACCAACTGAGCCACCCAGGTGCCCCCCTGCAAAGCTGTTCTTGACCGCTCTTCGGGTTTAAGATTGCCCACATTGGAAGTGTGTGCATGATTGAGGAGGAGCTCAGATGGGTTTCTAGAAGTATTCATTGCTCAGCCCCATGGACCTTATGCCCTGTGGAGCAGTGCATGTCAGGAAGAGACACAAAATTACTTTGAAGTGCATGCCCTCAATCAGGGGCCATACTTGCCTAGTTCCCAGGGCGGTATTGCAGATAGTCTTAGGTTTAAAAGTTTTCCCTGTCAATAACTAGTTATGTGTCCTTTATGTTAGAGCCAGAATGCCTGTGTTTGAATACTGGCTTCACTACTTAATAGCTGTGGAACTCTGGGAATATTATATAATCTCTTTGTTTCCTCATCTGTAAATGAATATAATAATGATCTCTAACTTAAAGGATTGCTTTGAGAATTAAATGAGTTAATATTTATGAAATGCTTAGAAGACTATCTGGCATATAGCAAAATACTTGAGAGCTATTTAAGAAGTGAAATAATGAGGTTTCTTATTTGTAAAAATGGTAATTTTAATTATAACTTCATCATAAGGAGTTGAAAAAATGCATAAGATAATGCCTAAAAAGTATTATTCCAATGCTTGGCACAAAATAAAGGCAGCATATTCTTGAATAATAACAGAGTGTAAAGAAGTAAATAAAATATAGCTCTGGATATATACCTCATAAGATTAAAAATTAGAGCCTTTTTGCAATTTTATTGTTCTTTGTACATTTTATATTTTCCTTGAGTCCATTATACTATAGACATTCATCTTGGCTTTAAAGTTTAAAGGCACAAATATTTTCCCATTTGATAAATTTATATTGTTTTTTATGACTATTAATCTGAGAAATTAGAAAGTTTCATCACATATTTGCCATATTAAGCTAATCCATTCATTTAGTTGATAAATATTTGTTATATGGTCTAACTGTGCAGAGGTAATAAATATTTAACTTCATGGCTAACACTAGAGCTAGTAAGATATCATCAGTCAAAAGCATGGGTTTATTTTGTTTTTCTTTGAAGCAATATTTTACCCAGAATGGTAAACACATGATGAATTAATTTTCATATAAAAGGTGTACATAGGTTAAAATAATAAATTAATGTATATATCCATTGTATTCTTTTAAAAATTGTTTTATGTATGAATATAAGAGCTGGCAATTTTATTTTCGCCAGTATTTCTTAAAAATAAAGGGAAAGGACCGTTTTTAACATTACTTAATGACAAGAAATAGTAGATGTGATTCTTGAGTTTAGATAATGGAAGATGGCAATATCTTCTTAAAATAACTATTTTCCATTTTCACTAAAATAAGTGAGCACCTTCATAAGATGATCTATAAAGTTATACTTATTCTTAAAAGTACTATATTCAGATTATTGACATTTTAGGATTAAAATTCATTCATAATTCATTTCAGAAAGTTAAAATGTAATGCAATCATTTGGAGCTAATTTTGAAATTGAATTACTCAGAGGGACAATAGTTTCTGACATGTTTAAATAATTCAACAGTGTAAATTATTAGTAAGGTTGTTTTAAAATATTTATTGCATATATGTGTGCAAATATCTATATCTATCTACCTATCTATATATGTATGCTTGCCTTTAAATGTGAATGGTTTTAATTATTCAGTGTAATGGTCTTCCTGCAAACTGCTGTACCAAAACTAGAAAACATAAATAGATCTTCTACTAAACTCCAGCTTCTTTTGCAGTCATCAAAGGTTGAATATACAGAATTTAGAAATACAAAGTTCTCTAAAAGTGATAGATAAGCTTGAGAAATAGGTCTGTTTCCTATAACCATGCATTGACTAGAATCTTAATCAGATACTTTATGAAAAGGTTAATCTTTTAGTTAAATACTTTAAAAGTATGAACATATACTTCTGAGTTGAAACATTTTAGCTATTTCAATATTTAAAATACCTGATTTCAGACTTGGTGTTGCTTAGCATTTCTGAATAGAATGAAATTTAGAAAAAATGCTAAATATCACTATTCTCATGTACACATTTGCGGTGAAAACATTATCTCGAAATATATTTTAAGAATAAAATATAAGAGTGTTCAAGCACCTAAACTTACCATAGTGCCCAGCGCCCAACTTCCCGTTCACCATACAACAATATCTTGTTTCCAATAATCTACATTTACTTCTTTTCAGTGTTTTAGGGTTTGTCTATTTCCTCTCTTTCTCAAGATTTTTGGTTATATTATGTAATTTATAAATAATTATAAAATGCAAAAAGATGCTTTCAATAAAACCTTCTTGAGATATAATTTGTTCACACATTTAAAAAAATTTCTCCTCACTTTCTGGAAAGATACTTATATTCCCAGTGTAAGTGAGGGTCATGTGTTAGTCAAATCAATGTTAGCATCTATAACAAACAGACCTTAAAATACAGTTTCTCAAATATGGCTGAAGTTGATTTCTTGCTCACACAAAATCTAAAACAGGGGCTCCTGATAGACTGATGGTTTTCCTCCTATTAGTATGTGATTCTGAGTCAGGATTCTTCCATCTTGTGTTTCTGCCTTCTTTAAATGGCCTGCAAGTTCCCGGTTCTTGCCTGTATCACATCAGTGCAAAGGATAGAGCATCAGGGAGTGATGATTGGGAGGTTTTTATAAGCCATGTCTGGAAACGGCTCATTTCACTTCCTTCAAATTCCATTTACCAGAACTTAGTCATGGCCACAGCAACATGCAAGGGGTGCTAAGGTATATAATGTAGCTGTATTACCTGCAGAAAGGTGAAATGGGTTTTATTTTATAGTTAGCAAAACAGATATGTGACATGGAATTATAAGATGATTTTAAAGTTATAAACTACTATTATAGGGGTGCCTGGGTGGCTCAGTCAGTTAAGCGTCTGACTTTGGCTCAGGTCATGATCTCATGGTTTATGAGTTGGAGACCCACATTTAGCTCTCTGATCTCAGTGCAGAGCCAGCTTAGGATCCTCTGTCTTCCTCTCTCTCTGCCTCCACCCCACTCATTCTCTCTCTCTCTCTCTCCCTCTCTCTCTCTCTCTCTCTCTCTCTCTCTCAAAAATGAATAAAAACATTTAAATTAGAAAAACCCTACTATTATGTAATTTCAATTTGTTATTTAATAAGCATTCTAACATGGCTTAGTAGTTTTCCTAAGCACAAGCTAGTGAATAAGAGGATAGTATGGATTTGGTCAAAATAATGTGATTGATTGTTAACTCTTAGTTTAATTATGGGGGAGTGAATTTGTTTGCTGTATAATTGAAGTTTACTTTTTTGGCAGAGGATATTCACTGTAATCTCAATGACTGGTACACCTTTCATTGCAGAACCACTAGGTGCCTAAGAGTTGAGAAAAGGGGAACGGAGATTCCTTTGAGGGCAACTTCATCATCATTAGAAATGCAAGCAGACTGGTGGGTCAACCATATCAACTCTGGTAAAAATTGTACCGGACAAGTGCAGGCTCTCAAAATGTGCCACTTTGACAGGGTGATTATTTTAAATAAATGTTGCTTAAGTAACAACCCAGACAAGGACACTCAGACCCTCCTCTAAACCCCTGAAAGCAGTAAACAAATCTCCCATATGAAAAATATCCTCATTATACTAACAATTAAAAAGACATCCTTATCCCCAGAGATGGAGATGTGAAAACAGAGAAAGCTATAGAAATAAACCCTGTTGCTTTTTACTAATCTACTACCTCAGTCCAAATTATGCTTAGAGTTCCTTGCTAACTAAACCTCTCACCACCTGCTTTCCTTATTCTGTAAATTCCTTGCAAATTTATCATCTCTTTGTCTAAAATGTATAAAAACTGTCTGTGTTGGTCATTTCTTGAGGTCTTAATTTCATTATTGGTCTTCTGTGTACAAATAATAAAATTTTGTGGTTTTTTTCTCCTTGTTAACCTGTCTCATGTAAATTTAATTCTTAGCCCAACTAGAAGACCTTAAGGATAGAGGAAGAATTCTCCCTTCTCTACAAAACAAAATTAAAGGAAGACACCTATATAGGAGTCAACAATGAAAATACAGTCATCTTGGGTGATTCTACATCATGCACATTGCACTAATTGGCAAGTAGGTGTTGAAATCCTGCCTATGCTCTGCCAACTAAGACATGTGCCCAGGGGCAGGCCTGGGTAAGCCAGAAAGGAATATTTTCTTTAAGGAAAAAATGTGCTCCAGAAACAATTCATTGGGTGCATGTCCATATAAGCTGCTAGAGGCCCTGAATGAAAGTGGGCAAACAATATCTTTTAAGTTCCTGGACCCAATTCCACTGTTTCTGTATATGTAGGAAGGCTAAGCAACTCTAAGTCTTTTGATCAACTGGTTATAGATTGGACATTCCCAAAATTCTCTCTTTGGGCTCAATTGATTTGCTAGAGCCCGTTCACAGAACTCAGAGCAACATTTTACTTACTAGATCATCAGTTTATTATAAAATGATAGAATTCAGGAACAGCCCAATGGGAGAGATACATAGGGCAAGGTATACAGAAAGGGCATGGAGTGTCCATGCCTGCCCCTTTCCCCAAATCTCCACACATTCACCAACCCAGATGCTCTCTGAACCCAATCTTTTTGGGTTTTTATGGAGGCTTCATTACCTAGGTTTCATTGATTAAATCATTAATCATTGGTAATTTTTTTAACCACCAACCTCTCTCCCATTCCTGGATGTCTGGGGTGGGACTGAAAGCTTTAAACCTCTGAAGGCTTAGCTGGTTCTCCTGACAACCAGTCCCCTGTCCCCTAGTCCTTAGGTGCGGTCCCAAAATCACCTCATTAACCTAACAAGACAACTTTACTGCTCTCCTCACTTAGCAAAGTCCAAGAGTTTTAGGACTGTGTGACAGAGATGTGAAGACCAAATGTATATTTCTTATAAATCACAATATCAATGTTAGCACTAAATGTCCAGGTTGATGGGGTAAAACCAAAGGCAATCAGAGGAAACTGAGAGTTTTATTGATTTCAGTTTTGATTTCTTTACTTCTGAAAAGAAAGTTTTCCTAGATCATTTTTATTTTCCTATTTAAATCTGAAAATCTATGACTTTGAAAAATATATCCTACCATGTATTTTCATTGATGTAACTTAATGTTCATGGATAAAATATTTTATTTACTTATAATATCACTTGTTTCAAAGACTAGGTTTCCAATTTATAAACAGGGCAATATGGACCAAGGAAATTTAATTTTCCTGGCCAGGGGTAGGAAAACTTTTTATTTCTCTTTTAATTTTTCTGAAAGGTTAGGGGGTATTTCAATTATTCTCTTTATATGGTTTGTTTGAAGTTGAAAATCTAATTAGAAGTGTTGAAAGCTTTATTTTACCTTTTACAAATGAAAGCAATGTATTCATAAATGAATTAGTGAAGTCCTGTTGCCACCAGAGAACTAAGAGAAATTTATTCATTCTGCCTTTGTTCAAGAACACAGATCACTTTCTTGCCCTCCTTGGAAAGACCTGGCCATCGTTCTTTGCCAAGTCTGGCATGACACTAGAATGTGTTTTGCAGTTTTTGTGAAAGATCTCTAAATATTTTTAGCACTTTTGTTTGTTCTGAATCAGAACACTTGTCTCTGATGCTAAGAGAAATTTGTCATCCTTTATTTTTTTTAAAAAAGCAATTGTTTCTGATAAGCTAATAAATGTACAAATTGAGCATATATGTTAACCTGCAGACTCAGAATTTTCACTGTAATTCCTTCACTGTCCACTGACTAGTAGTGTTGCAGGAGTTTTTACCTTAATACCTGGGATTCGTTGTCTTGCCACTTTGAAGAATGAAGAGGTGGACCCGAAATGAGCAACAGGCAAAAGTTTATTAGAGTATAAGAAAGTAAAAGTAGTATGAAAGCTCTCTTTACAGAGAAGAGTCTTCGTTTTATAAGGCTCTGGTCAGCCCCCCCTTCCCTTCTTCCTAATTCCTTCTCAGGTCCTATTATTGGCTTGACAGCTCTAGATGCTGGGTTATCCATTCCTGATTAGCTCCACTCCATGTGTGAGGGGTCAGACTGTGGTCATACGGTCCCTTATAAAGCATAAGTTTTATGGTTTATTATTTCTTTTTAGTTAGGTATTTTGATTATCAAATTCCTGAGAGGAACCTGAGGGAGGGTAGGTGATGTCTGTTACATTCTTAAGAGGGCCTTACACCTGAGGGGGTTTGCTGTCATCAAACGCTCTCAGCATTGTTCCAAAATACGTGTTTTTCCCCACCCAGGGACTTCAGCTCCTAACCTTTCCCTCTCTGCCTATTTTATCCTATTTTTCCCTATCATAGTAGGGGGTTGGGTAAAACTGTCTTCAGGATAAGTTGTGCATTCTTATAATTGATGTTAGAGCAAAAGACTACATGTGATGCAAAAATGAGGTAATAGTTACAGTCTCAAGATCTGAAAGACATAAAATATGGCCTTCTCTCACACTTTAAGGATACACATGTTGTCAGATAAAAACAACACTGACAAGAATGTAAACTGCAATATATTTATTTTAATAAAAGTATGGGCCTATTTATTGTTTGGAAATGGTGGTCTTCTAATAAGGAAGTTCTCATTTTGATCACACGGATTTGATCTCCATGTTTAATAAGTAATGATTCATGCCACCTGATTCATTCACTGAACAATGATTGAGTGCCTGATAACTGGGAAGGCAGCACATGTCTTTTTGCATTCAGGTTGTCTGGGTTCAAATGCCTATTCTGCTATTTAGTAGCAATGTAACCATGGTCTGAACCTCCTTACCAGTAAACTGGAGAAAACATAATACCTACCTAACAGGGCTTTAAAGATCAAATGATTTCATCATCCAGCATTTAGTCCAAGGATTGGTGTCTTATTCAGTTGAATATGTCTGTCTGGTTCTTAATCTCATTCTAGCTTCTTATCGTGAGTCAAGCATTAGTCTGTGTTGGAGATAAGTGAACATAAAGCAGAATTCTTAAAAACAAACAACTTCATTTTATAAAATAAACCAACAATCACAATGTGGTGTGATGAGCAGTGGTGTGGAGTAATGGAAATTTGCCTCTGTGTTACAGGAGCACATTGGAAATCATCTGAACGGCACTGGAGCTCATGGTGGAATAAGAATTACATCACAGATTAACCCTCCAATACCCACTTCTCTGAGGCTTTACTCCCTTCTACCACCTGTCATCACAGACCTGCCATTTCTCTCACTCTGTATGGACCCTCAGCTTCTCCTCCCTTCCAGAAGCCTTCTTAGCAATGTGCTTGCAACCTCTCTCTCCCTATACCTTGCCAGGATGATGAATTTCATACACCAGGAAGTGCTTTCAGGTAGATAGACTTCCCTGAGCCAATTTAATATTCCACTCCCCTTGATCTTACATGCTCAGAATCAGTCCAATTCATGCACGTGTGTTCCCTCTGCTCTGACTGGCACCTGCTGACCAAATCCTGCAACAGTTCAAGAGGTCTTATCAGGCCCTATGTGTGGTTGGCTGGGTTATGTTATGACTTAACTAAGTTTTTAACCTAATGGTCAGTAGGGGAGTTGGGACTTAAGCTTTTGTGTGGTGGCATGACCTTCACATCCTTTTCAAGCCAAGAGTGAAGAACTGGTCCCCGAAGGAGTTAGCTCAGAACTGAAGAGGAATGAGAATACTCTCTCCTAGATCATGTTTTCCAGAGAAACACTGCTTTGCTGTAGTTTTTCCAAAATGCTTTCATTCCTCTACATTTTTACATATGTATAAATGTCAGGGAGGATTTTAAAAAACCTAAATTTGATGATTTATCCTTTATCATGTGATGTTTACTTTTCAACTTTTGGAAAAAAAGATCTAGCTATGTCAGGAGGTTGAAAATTTATATTTAACATGATTTGCCTTCAGAAAAGAACAAATACTTAGAAAAGAATAAATACTTAGAAAGGAGAGGAATATCATTTCATTTTGATAAAACCAATTGTTTTATGGAGGTTAAAAGAAAATCAATTAAAAAAGATTTTATAGCATAAGAATAATCATCTCTACTCTTAAGTGAATAATTGAAATGTGTGTTGACATGTGTTATGACTCCTGAGAACCTTTTTTATACGTAATGATAATATGAGCTCCTGTTATTTTCAGATAGATGTTTATTTTTGGCAACCAAACATCTGCTTTTCAGTCTCCAAGTAAAAACAGAAAAGCGACCTAGTGTAAAAACAGAACAAAACACACTTGCTCTAGATTACTGTTATAGCCTTTTATTTTTCTTTGTTTTTCTTTAAATAATTTCGGAGTTAGAACAGATGTTTTAAGATTTACCGTAACTCGGTTTGACCAATGACGAGAATCCGAGTTGTGAACACAGCACATAGAACCAAAACACAATTCCTGGTGATTGTTGGCTATGGACTAAGATGGTTGAGAAGCTCCTGGGATCATTCACACCTCACTCATGTGAACTGGTGGGCAAACCAGCTGAACTTAATAGCCTGAGAGCAGAAAGGGTGCCCACTGGACTTTTCAAATTGTTTCTCACCTCTAAGATAATATGGTGTCCTCCAATGCCGTGACTTTTTGAAATAAAGTAGAGCACATGTTCCATAACTACCTCTACTAACAAAAGCAAAACAGATATAGAAGCAAAATAAATTAAACCCATTTTAGAGTGTCAGACAAGTACAGGCAGATGGAACCTGATTATAAAAATAGACATGACATTTGGAGAAATGCTTTTTACTAGTTTTAAGTTGCCAGAATATCATTACTTATATGTCCCCTTCCAAAATTCTATTGATACCTAATAGTGATCAATATTGATGAGCTGGCACATACATTATTTTCCATTGGTGTAATATTTCCCTTTCAGATTTCCCAACCTGAGTATGGGTACGGTTATTTGTCTTTTTTGTTTGTTTGTCTGTAACCAAACATATTCACTTTGAAATGTCGAGTGACTACCCTGTAAAACAACACTATAAAAGGCACTGGGTTGAATGCCAAAGTGAAATGGACACATATTTTGGCCTCTAGGAATTTATAATGCTTCATAGTACATAAATGAATAACTAGTTTGTTGAATAGGTTAAATTAGGCTGAGAGCATTTTAGTATTTAATTTTTATAGATCTGCCTCATTTCAAAACTTCTTTAAAATGGCTTACTGGAGATATATGTTTTATAACCTAATCAAAGTAGAGCAAGTAAGAGGTATTTCATGGTAAAAATATAGCTTGAAGTTAATATAAGGCCCACAAACATGCCAGAAGCTGTGTGGCTTTTTATGGGAGAAAAAAAATAAATTTTATCAGTGACCATTGTATAAGATAAGGACAAGATTTCCTGTTGTTGAGGGCTGAGGGAAATTTCCCTGTGGGTTCCTTATAACCAGACATCATGTATTGCAGTGTAATATATCCTCAATAAATGTAATAAATACTTCAGTGAATATCCTATAGCAGTTTCTTATGAGGGGCTACTTCAGGTAGTTCAGTTAAAGCAACTTTATGAAAGGACAAAGCAATGCATTTCTAGTTCAGCTTTCTGAGGATCACATTGTTCCAGAGGTTAACTTTAGACCATCTAAATGCTGTGCTTTTCAACCTGTGTTAAAAACATACTCAGAGATGCATGGTGATGTGCAAAGCCAGCTCAAAGCCACAAGACACCATAGTGCAAATTCAGTCAGTGTTGTTATATAAAATATTATTTTTTAAGTATTTTAAAAAATTTATATGAGAGAGAGGGAGGAAGAGGAAGTGACAGGGGCAAAAAGAGGAAGAGAAGAAAAGGAGAAAACAAAAACTTCAAAGAAATTTATCATACATTAGGATTTGAGAATTTCAGTTCTTGAGAAATAGTTTAAAATTAAATATATGAATTTAATATGTTTAAGATATACTCCATGGGCTCAGAAATCAGGCTGTGTCCCAAACTCCAGGTATTTTCCATAACCCATCACTTTGTCCAACTCACATTAATACTAGTAGAGTTTCTACTGATATGACAGATGAAGAGACTGGAGAGAAGTCAGGCAGGTCTAGAAGCAGAGAAATTTGCCTAAAGTAGTGGCTAATAATATGGTTTTGGAGTCAGAAGAAAAACTGAGATGAAACTCTTATGCTGCCATTTTTTAGCTATGTGACCTTGATTAAAGTTACTTAAAGTCTTTAGTCCCATGTAATATTCTCATCTCTAAACAGAGATGATAATAACACTGACTTCATAGGTTACTTCAAGGATTGCATCATGTATAATTAATTTTTCAATAATAAGTGAATATTAAGTACTCAAATGTATACTAGCTTCTGCTTCTCCCTATGTCATAGAAGGAATAATGTCTTAGTTATTCAAAACAGTGATAGTGAGTTCCAAGCATGGATGGAGGGTTGACTTTGAAGACAATTTAAAAAGAAGAGTTCTAAATATGTCTCATAAATGTAAGAGGCTGGTCAAAAATATTGCTATTAAGAATAAGATGCATTTGGCATCCTTATTACTAAAAAATTCTGCCTTAGATTCATATTATGCATTATAGTTTATAATTATTTCACATTCAATTTTATTGTCTGTTACACAAATTCTAAATTATTAAAACAATTGAAATTGATATAACAAGGACAAGGCAGTTCTTTTCATGCAAAGTATCTTCAGCTTTTATTTGAGACAAACATAGTGACATTCAAATTCAACTTAAATCAAAAAAGATTTACCCAGAAGTCCCTAGTTCTCATTTACTTTTCATTTGGCTTATAGGCATTTAGTAAATGGCTTTTAGGCTTTCTGGGTACAGATACGTATTTAATTTGCATTTTGTATCTTTATTAAATCTTTGAGCCCCTCCTACAGGCCACACACTGAGCTCCAAGAGTAGGGGAGTTACCTCCTCTTTGCCTGTTCCCCTGGAGGAGGAGAGTGGCTCCTGAGGGCAGCTCTATCCCTTTCCTGGGGTAAGATCAGCCTCAGCTCCCTAGTTCAGACTTGAGCCTGCCTTCCTTCCCCAGTGGCAGCAGTGTCCTAAGCTTAGGGGCTTCGTGGGGTCCTGTCCCTGGGTTCTTGTGAGGTGCTAGGGTTCGGGGTGGGGTTGGGTACCTGGGGTGTTTCTGGGGGTAGTGATTAAACTGGAGGCCACTTCTTCATGACAGGTGAATGTCATTTCCCTAGTTTTCATCCAAGAGGAAGCTCTGTGCTGTTACCTTTCCTGGGCCTTTCAGAAGTCCGTGGCTCCCTCTGCCAGGCTTCGGTTTTCTCATCTAGGCAGGTGAGGAGCAGGGAGGTCTTCTGTGAGCCTGACTTCCACAGGGGAAGCATGCAGCATAGACATCTAATGTAATCATATTTCCTCCCCCCAAACAAAAACAAAGCAGATTTTATGATGCTCATTTTTCAGATGAGGAACCTGAAGTTCATGGAGTCTTTGACTTATTAAAGAGTAGGCAGCAGAAACAGAACATGGACATATTCTCAGAGCTTTTGCAATTCTTTCACTGCACTGTGCTGCCTAAAAATTTCTCAATTCTGGGGCCCCTGGGTGGCTCCATTAGTTAAGCATCTGACTCTTGATTTCAGCTCAGGTCATGATCTCATCATGGTTTGTGGGACTAAGCCCCATGTAGTGCTCCATGCTGACAGAATGGAGCCTGCTTGGGTCCCTGTCTCCCACTCTTTCAGTCCCTCCCTCATATCTCAAAATAAATAAATTAAAAAAAAACCCTAAATTCAGCCTTTGCACTTAAAAAAATAATAACTTCATGTATTAATGGCTTATTATGTAAAAGACTATTTACTAAAAATGAATTAATCACCTGGTCCTCACAATAATCCTGGAGGGATATGCTAGTATCATCCCCATTTTATAGTTGAGGGATGCAAGGTAACATAGTGGAGCATATTATTGACTCTGTACTTTTATTTCTTTCTTAAGATGGAAGATGTTGGCTGAAATCGAGGCTGTAGTGTCTCCAAATACTCATATACATCAGTATGCTCAGAATGTGGTCTTATTTGGAAAGGGGGTCTTTATAGATATGACTAATTAAAGATTTGGGTATGAAATCATCTTGGATCTAAGGTGGACTCTAAATCCAGTGACTGTCCTCTGTGTAAGAGGAGGAGAGGACACACAGAGATGGACACACACAGGGAAGAAGGCCCCTTGAAGATGAACGTTCAAAGGGCACATTCTATAGCCAGTTGGCCAGAGTTCAAATCCTGGCCTACTTCCTTCTAGGCATTGGGGCTTGAGCAAGTTAGGTAATCTATTCAAACCTTTGTTTTCTCATTTGTAGAATATAAGTAGAATATAAAGAAAGACAACAAAACAGATACATTCTTATTGCATATGGCCTCTAAGTATGCCAATATTCAACAAAGATTTTCTTAAGTGTACCAGGGAAACTCTAACCAATGAAGTCTTCTGAAATATATGGTTTTATTATTATTTTTATAAAGCACTTCCATTTTGGGGGCACCTGGCTGGCTCAGTCAGAAAGCATGTGACTTTGATCTCGGGGTTGTAAGTTCGAGTTCCACATCAGTGTGTGTAGAGATTATTTAAAAGTAAAATCCCCTCTAAAAGCCCTTCCATTTTGTGGGGTAAAAATGGGAAAAATAAAGGAGTAACATAATATCAAATAGATATGATAGATAGACACTGATATATAGATATAGCTCCTCTTGATTTGATATTGGTTTTTTTTTTTTCTTCACTCTGGCTGTGAGTAATGTAATTCTGTTTCATAAGATTTATTGGTGAGTATGAATTATATTTGGTACATACATTCCAAGTGGTCATAAACCTAGGAATGTAAAAACAAGAGAATAATTATACTTAGTATTCAAAATCCAATAATATATATAGTACTTATTTTAGTTGTGTTCCACTTTATTGAATTACCTACCATCTATGATTTAGGCTATCTCCACATAACCCCCGATAACTCCCATCCCCAGTGAGAACCTGCCTTTGGTGAGTCTCACTTTTTTCAAGGCCCTTTTATGGATTCATTTAATAAGCAGATATTATAGATAGATTTTGCTATTAGAAGAATAGCTCAAATCCCATAGCTGTCTTCCACAACTAACAACCTCAGTTGAGTCTAGTAAATGAAGCTATTGAACAACTGGCAACATAGAGGGAGAAGCACCTATGTACACCTCAGAAAGTGAGAGCAGAGGGCTGGAACATTAGCAAAGGATTCATCAGAGGTATTCATCAAGGAGTATGTTAGAGCTACCTTTTCAAAGAAGTATTTGCATAATGGACAAGGTGGAATAGAGTCAGGGTGCACGGGAAAGATAATGAATACCACTCACAAGGCAAATGCACAGGTAGAATGCTGTAAAGACAGAATACTGTGTTGGAGAAATCGTCTTCAGTTGAGTAAGTACACATCAAGTTCACAACCATTATAGTAGAAGTCAGAGTGTTGAAAAGAAATGTACTTGGGAGAAAGAGTTTGGTCAGAAAGCAACCTACTCCCCCTCCTTTTTTTTTTTTTTACATTTATTTATTTATTTTGTGGGAGAAAAGCAGGGAGAGGGAGAAGCAGAATCCCAAACAGAGGCTCAATTTCACAATCGTGAGATCATTACCTGAGCTGAAATCAAGAGTCAGCTGCTTAATCAACTGAGTCACCCAGGTACGCTAGGAAGCAACCTCCTCTTAATTGGGACCCAGAGAAAGAGTACACATGGAGGCCCATGTATCCTGTGTCTAAAGTTTTAGAAGTTGTAAATCAACGAAATAAAATACATATCTTTCTACATGCCAAGTATACCATCATATTGACCTGGAAGATCAGGCTATTATCTAGAAATGTTGGACTTACTGCGTTTCAACAGAATGACCAAACAACAAAAAAGCTGGTCCACAGTTAACCCTTGTTTTTTTGTTTTTGTTTCTGTTTTTGGTTTTGTTTTTCTATACCTCATTCTACTTTGTATCAAGAAAGGCCTGTTGTACACGTATGTGGACACTCCAGCCCACAGCTTTGCCACATCTCCACAAACAGCAATTTCTTAAGCATTCACTGGGCATTGGTGATACAGTTCACTCTTAGGAGAAGGGAACTTGGAAGAGGCCATTGCAGGTCCTGGAAGAAGGTTCAGGGTCATTTAGTCACCAAATTAAATGAACCCAGGGATCCTGAGAGTGATCTACAGCGTGTCAGGTTTTCTTCTCCCCTTGACCACACAGACTCCTCTTCCCTTGGGGAAGAGTAGGACAGAGTAGAGCCATTATTCTAAAGTGTGGGAACTAGAGCCTTACATGCTACTTTTAGAGTCCAGCAGACTAAAGAGAGCTATTGAAGACTTTTAAACTGTAGAAGTTTTATATGTGGTTTTGCTTTTTACACAGCTAAAAATTAGGGGAAGAGATGGAGAGTAATATTTTTTCCTTTCAAGAAGAAGTAATATTGCATTTTGTCAAACCTCTTCAAAAAGCATCAGTTAATTAAAGTGTCTCATGATAGATATAATTAGAATTGGCAAATTACTAAAATTGTGTCCATGACCATTTTCATATGTAATGTTCCATTTATTTCAAGTACCCAAACAATGCTTCAGAGCTGCGGATTTAATCCTTCTAGTGAGACTTCCTAACAGGGAGATTAATAGATGTACTTCAAAAGAGATTTGCATACTTCTATGCTAAGCCTCCTACTACTGCTTCTGATGTTTTCTGTTTACTTTGACGTGAAAGAGATAGAAAGAAGGAGAGAGTCAGAGAGATATAAACCTAGAAATGGATTCTAGGCAGCTTGGTTTAAAGTTTATTTATTTATTTTTGAGAGAGAGAACTAGTGGGGGGATGGGCAGAGAGAGAAGGAGTGAGAGAAAATCCCAAGCGGGCTCCATGCATTCAGCACATAGCCCAATGCGGGGCTCAAATTCATGAACCTTGAGGTTATGACCTGAGCCAAAACTAAGAGTCGGACATTTATCCACCTGAGCTACCCAGCGCCCCAAGTAGTTTGGTTTAAAACAGCATCACCCAATTGCTCCTCCCCTATCCCCTAAGGAAGCAGGTCGAGAAGGTCCCAATCCCCATGCAATTCATCTTTGAAAAACTATTTAACCACATGGTGACCAGCATACTAAATAAACGTAAGAATAATGGTGAGTGAAAAGACAATTTCAATATAATACAGCAAAATTTTAAACACATTGAACTTGTTATCTCTGTCCCTAAGGATTGAAAATAAACCTCATTAAAGGAAAACATACATTATAGGTAATGCTTTCAAATTTTCTTTAACATTGATTTTCCAGCAAGTAAGGATTTGACCCTGAACTGATCTCTGAAATAAAGGTAAACAAAAACACACAAGTTGTCTCTGCTGATGCCAGTGGTTTTCCTGTCACTCCATTTCTAGAAATGTAGATGTTGAGTTTGCTGGGTCTCCATGGTGCATGGTGGAAGGAGTTCTAGAGATGGCTGGACTCCGAGTCTGGTATCCTTATTTATACAGCTTGGACTCTGAAAAGACTTACACTTTTCAACAGAATAGAATTTGAATCTATGGACATTCTGGATTTTAGTAAGTTCTTTGGGGTATACATGGACAGAGGACTCACTCAAGCTGCGAATTCTAAGAGGCCTAGCTGAAAAGCAGACTTTGTGGTCAATTTCCTCCAGGACAGTGGTGATTAACAATTTGAGTTGTCACTGAGCCTTGGAAGAAATGATGAAAGTCATGAACCCGAAATCAGAAAAGCACGTGTATCCACATATGCTCAAACCTTTGCAAGTAATTTCAGCGGGGTCCTGTCCTTAGAACGTACTCATTGGACCTCTTACGGGTTCTGGGTCTCTTTATTCCTTCAATCATGGTATCCATGATTCCTTAACACCAGATAATCTGCACATGTTAGGCATTAATAAGTATAGATATGATAAAGCTTTTTTTTTTCTTTTTGAGAAATGATTTGGGGATAGGAGACTATGGTTATAATTATTTTAAAAACCTCATTTCTTGTTTTCCATCAAAAATGAAGTCTCTTGTATAAAGGAGTCCTTAACCATCCTAGAATTTCAATTTAACTAAGATTTATTGTGCTTCCATGAAATGTCCTTCCTTTAAACATTTCTATGAGGGTAAGCACACAGTCCCTTGCAGCCAGTTGGACCGGGTTTATTTTGCTTAATGTCTCTACATCTCTATTTACCTATAAAACGCAGAGAGTCATAATGTCTAGCTCATAAGGTTATTATGAGCAGTAAAAAAAAATTAGACATGTCAAACATTTAGCAAATTATCTGACATAGTAAACACTCAGTAAATGTTAACTACTATTTTTAAAAGAAGAAAGTTTATACGAAAAAATGTTTTTGTGTGTGTCTGTTTTTTTTTTACACTTATGTATTTAAGAAACCATCAGAAAAGGTAATTTGTAATGGTAAGTATTGACATTTGCATTTGGACTTGAAAGTACATTTTTAATGGGGTATTTAAGTAATGGGTACAAACTTCTTTTCCTTGAGGCTGGGTGAGTCATGGGGAGTGGAGTGAGGGAGAAAATCAAAATAGTAACACATGTTTAATGCACATAGATGCAGTAAATGCTTTTGGTGAGAAATCCTGCTTTGGAAGTTTTAGCTTTCAAGGAAAAGTTTTGGGATGTTTAATAAGACAAACACAGTTGTTTTCTTTTAAGATAGAGCACTTTTTCAATTCCATATTTCACAGATTTAAATTTGATGAATGGAAGAAGAAAATGAATCTTGCTAGTGAAGTCATGGGTGATGTGATGAAATTTGAATACTGGAATTTTGGAGTGTTTGGAGAAAACAAAGCTTAGATTGGCATTAACTCTGCTATTTCTTTTCCATAAATCTACTTATATTGTCTTGTTTTCCATTTTAAAATTATACTTTGAGGGAAGATTGTCACTCTATATTTGAATAGCTAACTATTATTCCTGTTTCAATACTATTGCACTGAATATGCAAATCCATAACATTCAGCCCTCTGTTTGTGAACAGCTTGAAAATGGAGATAACGGGGTTAATGCAGCTCCACGATTTTATTTTGCAATCCAGCTAGGCATCCAGGGAGCATCACTTACTATTTTTTCAACTTCATTGCTATTTAGGTCCCACAAGAGATGTGTGGTTTCTTTCTTTTTCAGGATGTTGTAAGGGGTTGAGGCTACAAATCCCACCCACCAGAAAGGAACAATAACTTTCACAGCCAACATGTCCAGGTATATTTATTACAGGGCTGCTTGACTTTGTATTTCTTTCTTCTGCTTCTATAAATCAGTATCTTTTCTGTCTTTTATCAAGGAAAGGAAATCATTTCCTTTGTTTTTCTACTTGGCCTGAAGACGAAATTTTAGCAAACTCTATTTCACGTGTGGCAGTAGCATATACGACCATTTCTTCATAAATACTGGCAATGTCCGCATAACCTTTTTTCTTGGTGACTCCTGAGAAGCTACTTGGAATGGTACTTTGTACTTTGGATTCATACTTTCATGCTTTTTCCTACTTTCATTGTTTTTCATAGTTCCAATGATTTTTTCATCTGCCTATATTTACATAAATTCTATTGGTGGTTCGAAGTTTTATTAAAGTGTCATTTTCCCTAGAGGGAAAGCCTCCTCTGCTCACCCAGTATAAATCAATAGTCCTCTCCTCTCTACAACATTGATTGTTTGTGACATTTATTTAACATTTATAAATGGCTGCCTGTGCAAACTCACATTTGGCTTTTATATATGCAAGTGTGCAAGGTAGTTTTGCCAACGAGAATATCAGCTCCTCCCAGACAGAAATTATATCTTTCTTTTTCCATAAACCTTAGGAACTAATGCTTCACCATCTAAACTCCAGAACCCAGAAATATAGTTAATAAAACTTTAGCTGTAGAGCCTCTTTCTTGCCAGAACCCCTTCTAGGTCTCCAGGTATTCTTTTCCAGATATAGAAAGGATAGTGAAGCTCCAGTGATAGACTTGAATCATGGACGGCTGCCCCAGTCGGGGTCATTCTTTGCCCTGGTATTGATCCTGTGGCTGTGGATAAAACTTCTGGGTTGTCTGCCTTTCAAATACCCTCTCCTTCCTCTGACACCCAGTGACCTCCTGCCTTTGGTAGAGCAAGTCAAACTTCTGGACCCTATTTTGAACCCAAGGAGTAAGCTAGAAAAAGATAATCCTCCGCCTCTTGCTTGGAACCCATAAAACCATCAGATTCATGGCCATTTTGTCTGCCATCCCCCATTCCAGGACTCAATGCAGAGAGGATCTGTCTGAACTGAACAGGGGCCATATCAGGTGAGATGAGAAGGTTAGAATTCCTCTAGGGCTTGTTTCCTGGGACAGAAGAACCTCTTGGGCAAGAAACTATGAGAAACTTACATAGGCAGGTTATCAATAAAGCGTTGGAGACTAATTTCTAAACTATTATAATAAAAATAAATTTTAAGCATATATGCTGGAGGAAAGAGTGAATTATCTTTCTATTTTTTCAACGAAAAGTGATATTATGAAGTTGTTCTTTGTTAAAGTAATTGAAGAGGACCTACCTGAAAATTGTAAGAAAAATTATTATGGAGGTGTCATTCAGCATATTAATTATAATAAAGGGTTTACATTACTTTTGGCTTTTGTGATATTTATATTATATGTATGAATGTAAATATGTATGTATAGCACAGTTGGGGAGAGGGACAGAAGGAGAGAAAGAATCCCAAGCAATCTCCATGCTCAGCACAGGAATCCAGGGCGGGGTTCAATCCCACAATCCTGGGATCATGACCTGAGCCAAAATCAAGAGTTGGTTGCTCAACCGACTAAATTACCCAGGTGCCCTTATTTGTCATGTTTTAAATAAATGCAGTATATTGTGATTTATTCTTTTAAATTCTGTGCAAGTATTAAACACTCACTCTTATACCTGCTTTTTATTTCAGGTTGTTTTCTTTTCCTAAGAAGACTTCTCAGTTTATTAAAGCCTTCATATGCCACAAAACCTTCTTCCGTCCCAGCCAAACTTGCATATCCAGCTGCTTCTGATGCACTGACATGGACGTTCCAGTGGCACATCACAATTACTATTAATGCACCGGGTTCCCTGAACCCCAGGCCTTTTCTTTGTCTCACATTCTCTCTTTCTTCAAATGTGACCAGTTCCACCCACTTGAGCCTCAAAATTCAGGTCAGAAATTATCTCTGACCACCCCTCTCTGGGCTCAATTATTTCTTCTGCCTTGAGTTTCCAAAGACCGTGATGCCTTGATTTATCAGATGGTTCACCTCACTGAACTTTCACCTACTGTTTGTCCATATTTCTCATTAGCTTCTTATGTCCTTGAGCATAGGAACTCCTAAATCTTGTTTTTCCTTGTAGCCTCATTTAGCACAGGGCCTGACTTACAATTGTCACTCAGGTAACACTAGTGAAAGGATGCATGGAGTTTTTCCTTACTCACCCACAGAATTTAACCCTTTCTTTCAGTGACTCATTTAGTTACTAAGCAAATATATACTCCAGGGTTCGTGCTGGGGATGGGTGCACAATGAGCTTTAAGATGCAGAACTTGTTTTAAGTTGCCTTCAAAATTTAGTAAGCACTTTCTCTGCACTGGGCACAACAGCCCTATGAGGTAAGTAATAAATATCATACCTTCTAGTAGATTAGAAAAGCAAGACATTTAGGAATTAGTGCTGTATAGCCAGTAAGAGGCAAAGAGGGTTTGAACTTAGGCAGGCTGGCATCATTCAGGGTGGCTCCTCTGAACAACCTCACTCTCCAGTAACTCTTGAGGGTCTGATACACAAATGCATCAGATATAATCCTGGTCTCCACAGCTCTCTGGAAACAAGCAAAGTTGACACTTAATAAAAGCCGTTACTACAAGTAAAAGAAGGATATCTAAACAATTAAAAGTTAGTATTAAACTAAAGGAAGACATCTCGTATAAATCACCTTTATCATTATGTTAGCCATATTTTTTAAAATCATATTGTTATGCTGAGAGACACACAGAGACCAATCGTGACCACTGAAGCCAAATTAAGGGAGTCTTTATTACTGGCCACGATCCCATGGAGTTAACACAGAACTCTAAATGTGCGGCCCCGAGTCTAAGAACTTAGGGCTTTTTATAATGAACAAACAAGCAGGAGGTACAGAAGCAGAATTGAGCGGTTTTTGCAGGGGGCTACGAAGAGATAAGGAGAGGGCCCTTATCCTGGTCTGCAGGAAAACATTTGTCATTCTGAAAGCAAGGTTTAGGGTGGTAGGGGGGTTTCGAAGAAAGAGTTATTACCTCAAGGACAGAGTACGCCAGCTGTGTCCTAAATAACCATTAACAGGGACCATTAACCCTTGTCTTTTCATTTGTTTGTTTTTCTTTTTCTTGTACCTGGGGAGAGTCAAGGAACCCACCCCCACCCCGAGTGCAGACCTAGAAGGTAAACTCTGGGTCAAGATAGAAGGACTAAGGCTAAATTCATGTGCAACAATATCACAATCATTGGGGTGCCTGGGTGGCTCAGTTGGTTAAGTGCCGATTATGGCTCAGGTCATGATCTCCTGGTTCATGAGTTCGAGCCCTGCGTCAGTCTCTATGCTGACAGCTCAGAGCCTGGAGCCTGCTTCTGATTCTGTGTCTCCCTCTCTCTCTGGCTCTCCCCTGCTCACGCTCTGTGTCTCTCTCAAAAAATAAATAAACCGTAAAAATATTTTAAAAAATAAAATCAGATCACAGTCAAAGCACTTAAATTATAATCACAGATTTAACATGTTAACTTTAAAAAGATAAAATAAATACTATCCTGTTACAAATTATGTTTTATTCTGTTTTATTTTTTTAGACCTTCTTATTTTCACAGATCGTTTTTCATTTTCAATTACCTATCTAGAATTTCTAGCAAAGAATGTACTATATTTAGATATTGTCTTACTTTTGGACTTTTAAGTGTCCTTAATTTTCACTATGAAAACTAAGCCTGCAATGGATTATCAGAGCATATATTTTTCACATTTTGTATGTAAATGTATGTGTCCATTCTATCCCATTAGATTAATGTTATCACGAATATTTATTAATATTAAAAATACATTTCTTAAAAACTCAAAGGCTTTATATTAATAAAGGAATTCAGTAATAGGAAGGAGAGTCATGATTTTATTTTAAAGATTTGTGGATCTCAGGGGCATTTGGGTGGCTCAGTCAGTTAGGGTTCTGACTCTTGATTTCGGCTCAGGTCATGATCTCATGGTTCTTGAGATCAAGCCCTACACTGGGTTCTTCACTGAACAGTGCAATGCTTTCTTGGGATTCTCTCTCTCCCTCTCTCTCTGCCCACCCCCCACTCTCTCTCTCAAAATACATAAAGTAATTAAAAATAAATTTTAAAAGAGGTTTGTGGATCTCAAAAAATGGTAAATTATAACATTTGTTTTATCTTTCTCATGACACATCACAGAAGATACTTTTCCCTTCTGGTCTTTGATAGGTGCTTGAATACATGGATGACTGTATTTCTTCCTTTTCTTGTTTTTTAATAGTTGGGTACAGTTGACAGATTGCCATTACCTCTTTCTTAGCTTTTGTGTCTTTCATTCTTGTTAAGACTATTTTTACTATACCATTATATAACTACTAATGAGCACTTTCTCTTTTAACATAATCTTTCAACTGGAGAGAATGGTTGACTTATCATAAAGTTCTTCAGCTGTGTAAAAACATTAGATCAGAATTTTGAAGCTTTTACTTCCTTAACTTATTTTCCAAGCCTTGTAACAACCAACCCAACCAGCATGACATAGTACTTCAGGCTTATTCTATTCACCAAATATACTGCCAAAAGATTTTTACTTTTTGATTTTTAGATGTTTTATTTCTTTTCAGTTATTTTCATGGTTTTGTTTCCTTTAACTATCTTGTGGGGAATAAGCTTAGAAATTCCCTGAGCTTGCACCCATGGGTTAACAAGGCATAAAGAAATAGGAAGCCACAGGATAAAAGCATCCAAGATTAGGTAAACAAAGTGAAGCACCCCCAGTGTAGAACAAAGGCATAGGAATAGGAACCCTCAGGATGAAACATCCAAGATTAGGTAATCAAGATTAGGTAATAAGGACAAAAGTGCCCCCCAACTTAATACAATAGCAGAAAGCTACTTTCACAGGAGGGAAGAACCAGAATAGGTAAACTAGTACAGAGGGCTATAGAATATAGCAGGGTGAAGTTGCCCAGAGTGAAGCTAATTAGCAAAAGAAAGGTATGTTGTTGACCTTGAGGTAGCATGCTCTGTCTTATCCCCTAGGCAAGCTAAGTAAACAACCATCTGCCCTGCCACTGGGATTTTGTTTTGTATTGACCCAAACTCATAACACTGCATATCTTCGAAACCCCCTTTCCCTCACACACATGAGTTAATGTTCATGATTTCATTGTCTCTTTGTGCACGTCCATCATGCTTGTAAGCCTTCTGATCCAAATAAATACAGACCAAGGACCCTTACTCGGGGGTCTTGTCTCCTCCCAGACATTAGTCTCTCTTGCATTTCAATCCTACATCTGCTCTCTTGTTGGACAAGAGAGAGCTCCAGACCCAGAGTCTATGACACTATCTATTGAAATTAAGAACAGCAAATCATCATTTCCTTTCCCTGCATCAACCTGATGGACCATTTCAGGTAGAGAGAAGACCTGCTGTGTGGCTGGAAATTGATCTTTGCAGCACTTTTTGGGGGGTAGGCAAATGGCACTATATATTTGACAAAATATTTGAGTTTGACTCAGACACTTCTTTCCCACAACATGATTATTTTCTTTAAGAAGTATTTCCTTCTTTTGTCCTGGAAGAAGAGCCAGCAGTTTTGCCTAAATAATACCATACATTGAAGTAAAATTTAGGGCAAAAAAATTGTATCTACTTTTAAATTTCCTGCCTTCTGCTATCCTAGCTGGGACACTATTTGTCAATGCTGGTTCATTGATTTATTCTTTTAACCAGTCCCACTGCAATGAATCTTTTTCTGTTTAATTGAACCCTGTACACTCTTGCTACGTCTATTTATCTATAGCTATAGCTATCCCATCATTCCCTACCTCAAACATCTTATATGGATCCCCATTTCCTTTAGGATAAAATTAAAATGACCCAGCTCTTGTAGAATAGTGGAGCAAGTCATAGAAACCTGGGTTTGAATCCTAGCCCTATGATTCGGTACTATATTGTGATCTTGGACAAGTTATTTCAATTCTGTTAAAGTCAGTTGCCGGAAGCCTGTTTCTGGACTCACAAAGCTGAGAAAATTCTCCTTGTGACGTAAGGCAGGTTTTGCAAGGCTCCCGCTGTCAGATGGCAGATGTCGTCTACCTTTCTGCCATTTTTGTTTGTCTATCACTCCACCATTTCTGCTTGAGCACCGACCCCCACGACACATTGCCAACTGCCATCGAGTGACTTGCCTTCTTATGCTAATGCTAAATTGTACCTTATGAAGAAGACTATAGGAATTTCTTCTTTTGTGTTTCTGGGAGCAAATATTACATTTCCTGAGAAACCTGTTTTACTTCCCCTCAAGGGAACAGGCTATTGAACCCTGCTCACAAAGAACTAACCTTTGCTTTTACTATGCTAAAAACATTGCCTTGTATTTGAATGCTGAGGATACCTTCCTTCCTCATATGATAAGCATCTAAATGACCTACAATCAATCACTATTGATAAAGATTATACATGAGTCTGCTACCAAACTATGTTCTGGGAAATTTTTACATACTAATGAATTTGACAATCCGGAATTATTGTCTAAGGCAATTGCCACTCTTGTTTTGTACCCCATACATTTTTTCAATAAAAAAGGCTGACTCTCTGGTCAGTGCAGAGATGCCTGCTTGCAGTGCAGAGATGCCTGCCTGCTGATCTGAAAGAACCTCGTGGCTCTCTCATTTCCTTCCCCTTTTGCCAATTTTCATCATTTTCGTACTGACACCATCCATCCTTCAGGGGAACCCTGGCCCTGCTGGAGCTGGACTCTGGCAGTCAGTACCATCATCTACAAAACTGCTAGCTCTAAGGAAGTAATGGTAAGGTGTGTAATGATTGGGGTGAAATTTTTCAGTTGAGTGAAAATGTCTGTGTCTTCCATTCCTGTAGTTTTATTTTCAAGCCTTCAACTATCTTTCTGATTTTTAAAAATATTTAGTAAGCATTTTATCCAACACTTATCATGCACGAGATATTGTTCCAACATCAGTAAGGGAGATAAGGGGGGAGAGCAACAATGTTCTTACTTTCAAAAAATGTAGGCACAAAAACTACAAAGATAGGGCGACTGAATCTCAGGGAACAAAGATGAAAGTTACACAGAATGAGGCTCATTGGGAGGGTAAGACCAGATGGAAAAGGGATTTTAACATTTTCTCCAGAGAAAGGTCAACCTGTTAATGGGATTCCAGGAAGACAGCAACAGGATCAAATGAACTTCTTAGGAGCATTACCCTGTGATGCTGTGAAACTGTGAAAATGAATTAGGGGGACCAGAGACTGAGCAGAAAAGGATCCTGAGGCAAATTTAAAGATAACAGATTTGAATAAGATTAGTGACACCCAACCTGGACAGAAGTGATTGAATTAAAGAAATATTTTGCAGGAATACTCAATGAGAGTTTGTCATTGAATAGGCCTCAGGGTACATAAAGTAGAGGACAATGCCAAGGATGACTCCAAGGTTATTCGATGATGGCTCTTTTTTTATTTCCTTTTTTTCTTCTGTGTAGATGCTCTTTCTTCAACTGGACTGGAAATTTCTTAGGATGTTAGGCTACAGCACAGACTTATAACAAAACTGGAAACAAACAAAATGAAACTGATTGAAAGACTGCTTCGTTGTTCAGAGACCAGGTGCCCTCTGTGCTATTAGCTAATTATTTCAATCTCATTAAAAAATATCAAGCCTTAATTACTCCCATCCATGGTGATAAGAATAACTTTAACAAACCTCTGAAGAATCACACATCTTCATTATACTCAAATTAACTCCTCTCCTGGAATTGTTAACAAGCTGAAAATGAGTAAGCAGGACTTAGTTGTTTTTCCTTCTTCTTCGTAGTGACACCAGTGCAAAAACAATGGACTGTTATTGAAAGAAGGAAAAACAGAGGAGACTGGTTTATTTACTAAAAGGACAGTCAGCTGCAAGTTTCTTGAATTCTAAAACTATATGATAAATGAATATATTGAAATACATGTTTTTTTACACTGAGATAGTTTGCTTTTAAAAATATATATTTATAACTGTATGTATGTGTGAGTATATAAATAAAACTATTAATGCAGTCTTTAAGTTATTGATACCCTGAGCTTGGAAGAGGCAATTAAAATAAAAAATGAGAAGCAGGATGGGGAAGAGAGAGAGAGCAGAAGAGAGAAGTGTTTATAGAATAATAATAAGTGTGAGGAGCCAACGGATTAGAAATGCAGATATAGTAAGTACTTGATTAGGAAATCACAAAAGTCATTTCAGAAAAAAAAAGGAAACATTGTTAATTACACTGGAATTAAAAAAAAAAAAAAAACAGAGATGAGTGAATAGTCAAAATAGCTCCTGGTTCCATTAGGGCAGTAAGTAGATTGACTTGAATAGAAGAGAGTTTATGGAATGTAAATCATAACTGTTAGTTCTTTTTTGTAAGGCAACGTCTTACTTAAGCTTTGATTGCTGGGCTTTTCACTTCAAATAGGCAATGAGTACTCAAAAGACATCTGGAATAAACACAATGCCAGCCACTGCCAGCCACAGGACTAGATGAAGAACCTTCCCTCTCCCCTAACCCCTCCTTTGTTTTAGAGATCTTGGTTGATTTCCTTAACTGACCATTTGGGCCACTTGCTTTTTTGTTTTTTGTTTTGTTTTGCTTCTCTTTTTTCACTTTAAATTTCTGCTTTTATGTTTAAAACTCATCAATAAAGAACGAGCCCATTAAACCCTGGGCCATACCCAGGCCGAACACTGTAAACCCTATATTACGCTATAAACGCAGAAGCCCAGGTCCATCTGCCCTACTCTTCATCCGCCTCACACACCCTGCCATGATCTCACTGTGTGGTCTCAGGTTTGCCATGTGCTTTCCAAAACTTGTGAGTAATACCCCCCGACACACGTTGTTGTTGTTTTCCCAAAGTTTCCTGATGGTTATTGCTGAAGGCATCTTGCAATCATAAGCAGCACAGGGGGAGGTCCAGCCACAACACTACTGATAACACAACACTGGTTATCAGCAGGCTGAGATTGGCACACTATAGCATGAGTTGCATGTAGTTCAGTTATCATATGTTAAGACCCTTACTGTGGTCACATGTAAGACGCTTGATCTTACCTTCAGAAAGAACAGAAATTCACCGACATTACTGCTTGAGTTCTTACCTTTCAAGCATTCATCAAACAGAATAGTAAGTAACTCTTCTGCTTTGGCTATTGATGATATAAAGATAAATAAAACAGAGTCCTTCTCCCAAAGTAATATATACCCAGGAAATGACAGGCATATAAACAGATGATCATAATATAATATGATAACACTGACTTCTGTGCAGGATTGGCATAAATCCAGCCCTGTCTGCTGCTCACAGCAGACATCTCGATCCTTGCTGGGCACTCATTCCTGAAAAGCCTGGGCCCGACTTCACAGTCTTTCACAAAACTGTACACCAGGAACTCCCACCAATTATTTGGTGTTGGCATGCGTGTTAGTCTTTTTGCTATCGAAGAGTGTTGAGGAAGCACAGAGCTTCTAAAATGATTGAGACCAGCAGTTCTGTAACAACATATTTTGACATTGATTCTCCTGTTTTTTGAAGTTTTTAGTTGAATAAATAATAGAGAAAATTCTTAGATACAATAGCATAAAGGGCAAGCCCTTGAGACTAACCCTTTGTAAAGTAGGAAATCTATTTGTTAATGACTTCATTAATAATTTTCTACTAAGCAAGTTGAGCCACAGATGACTGAATGAATAATATGGTACTTATTCTATTTACCAAATTATCTGTTATGTTACACTTAACCTTTCAGGCCCTGAGACTGCATTTTTTTTCTCTTCCAGAAGCTACATTGCTTTTGGCAAATGAACATTTAGCATTTAACATCCACTCCATTTAGCATTTCTGAGTGCTTGTTAAACTTTTGAATTTTCCTCACATCATCCTTAACTGTAAAGCATCTAGAAATGATTTTCGCAGATATATTAAGGTGAAGTAAATGCAGGACTGAGCCAGTGATGAGAGCAGCTCCTGCCTCTGTGTTGCCATCGGCTGTGTGGTCCTGGAGGGAGAGGTGTCTGGTGATGCAGCCAGGCCCCAGGCCACATGTCATGCTTAGCCATGTGCCCAGAGAGACAAGGCTCCAGCCTGTATGCAGGCTGTCCTCTTCACTCCCATTTGTTATATCATTAAAAACATAATTTTTGAGTTGAAAGGTTCACCTGAAGTATTCTACTCTTCATGGGCTGAGTATACCATTGGAGAAAAGAATTTGAGGAACAATTCATTTAGGGCATCAGAGAGTTGAAGGCAAAGTGCCTGGGGCCTTTTAGATAAGAAATAAATTTTTATTGACTGTATGAGTAGAAATGTCACTGCAGCATGAGCTCAAATAAAGAGTTTGGATTTTGTTGAGGGCTAGAATCTAAATTGGCTCATCACTCAGTCGGAAATTAGTAGGAGCAAATAAACTAATATTCTATATTAATTTTAGCAATACAGCATTTTGCAACTAAGAAAAATCTGCCTTGACCAGAAAAACTTGTCTAGAAAGTTCTAGACCTATCTGGAAGAACCTGTTGTTTACAGACCAGATCAGAATCACATGGGGGATTCATATTTACCAATCCATATTCTTGGATCATACTCCCTACCCACTTGAATTTACTAGATCTAAATTGAGGCAAGTAATCTGAATTTCTTGAAGTTCATTAGGTAGTCCTAATTTGTTGCAAGATTGGGAATTATTGCTGTAGCTGAATCTGCCAACCCATTGACCATTAGTGTCCCAGCAAGGCTATTGCCACTGCTGGTTGAGGTGGCTTGCTCTTGTGATAGGAGACTCACTACTTAAATATATATATATGTACTATGTATATATATATATATATATTTATGAAAGAAATATATATATGAAAGAAAGAGAAAAAGAAAGAAAGAAAGAAAGAAAGAAAGAAAGAAAGAAAGAAAGAAAGAAAGAAAGAAAGAAAGAAAAAGGAGAGAGGAGGGAAGGAAGGAGAAAGAAAGGAAGGAAAGAACTTAACTATGGATTAGGAATTCTGCATAGTCGCTTTGCAAGAAACGTTACAGAGAATAAGAACACTTAGGTGTTAAATCTAAAGTGTTATGCAAAGAAACACATTTGAAATGTCATTTTCAATAACATTAAGGAGAATATAGGCCTAGCTATTCAACAGATGTTCCTGCAATTTATTGGAAGCTTCCTCTTATTGAACACTCAAACCCCAGGCTGAGACCTTTACATTTATTTCATTTATTTTTTTAAACTTACCTCTCATATACATCTAATTATCTCCATTTTACATGGCAAAGAAACTAAGTCTCAGAGATATTAAAGAGTTTTTCCAACATCATACAGTTGAATAAATGGAAAATATACAATTTAAAAACTAAGCTTCCCTGACTAAATACTTATTGTAATTAACAATTAGTTTATCCTGTTTTATCATTAGAAATAATAATGCAGGGACGCCTGGGTGGCTCAGTCGGTTAAGCGTCAGACTTGGGCTCGGGTCATGATCTCGCGGTTCGTGGGTTCGCGCCCGCGTCGGGCTCTGTGCTGGCAGCTCAGAGCCTGGAGCCTGCTTCTGATTCTGTGTCTCCGTCTCTCTCTGCCCCTCCCCTACTCATGCTGTGTTTCTCTCTGTCTCAATAATAAATAAACATTAAAAATTAAAAAAAAAAGAAATAATCATGCAAAACTAGCATTATGTATGAGCATGAAAATGTATTATGGCTCAAATAAGAGCTTCAGAATGGGCAGTAAATCCGTACCTAATCAAATACAAAAATATTAACTCAGGAGCTGGATAATAATATTTTTTAAAGTTTTTGAATTTGAAAAAAATGATACTTAGGGTTGTAAGAAATCAATAATTTTCACAAGTCAAATAATGTTTTATCTAATTTTTTGCTATGAATCGAGTCTTATTTAACTAATTTGGATGTTGTGCTTAAGCAAGCAGTTTTCTTTTTGAAAGATTATTGAGTACCCCAGAGAACAGTATACCAAGTTGTCTAAAAGCAAAAGATCACATTTCCTATGTAGATACTTATTTTCAGGGTGACATTAACTGACTGAGCGACCTAGGTGTCCCTAGAATCTGATACTTCTTTAAGCGGAATTCCATTTCATCATATTATTTCATTTGTATTTCCTTCCTTTTTAAAAAATGTTTATTTTTGAGAGACAAAGACAGAGCATGGGGGTGGGGTGGGAGACACAGAATTTGAAGCAGGCTTCAGGCTCTCAGATGTCAGCACAGAGCCCCACATGGGGCTTGAACTCACTAACAGTGAGATCATGACCTGAGCCGAAGCCGCACGCTTAACCGACTGAGCCACCCAGGCGCCCCTATTTGTATTTCTTGAAAATGATTACAATCTGTACTTCCTGAAATTAATCCAAAGCCCTATTCCAATATTTTGAAACATCAGTTTCTATGGCCAAGATGGAAAAGTGAGGTAGAAGAAGTTTTAGCTTATTTAATGCCTTCCTGTTGAAGTTCACAACTGAAAAATATGTGACTAAACTTAGTATACATTTTCTGTCATTTTAAAGTGTATAACCTGATGAACAAAGAGGTTTAAAGAAGATAATATGTTAAGTGTAATAATGCAACTTTAAAGTGGATAAGTTCGCTCATATCCTAACAGCTGGGATTGTATTTCTTTTGTTGGGTGTATACAAATAAATGAGTCCCAGATCCCTAGGTATTGTGATAAATAAAAAAAAAATTCAAGTAGTTTATACATTAGGCTTTATTTTTCTTTCTGTTTAGGAAAAAACAATTTTTTTAAGACTTAGAGGAAATATTTTCTAAATGACTATTTCCTTTGTGAAGTTCAATTATTTTTGATGTTCACCTCCATGCCACCCTTATTTCAAATTTTCTCTTATTCCCTTCATCTGTTCACTCTTAAATTAGTTTCATTAACTGTCAGAGTTTATTTGAATCCAGAGAAAAACTTATCAAAATCCTTCAAAGCAAACTGGCTTTATCTTAAAGTTACAGAGGTGATTACATTTCATTTTTTAAAATTCAAGTGTTTTTTTAAGAAGGTGAAAGGAATGGAGAAAAAAAGTTCCACATTACTAATTCAGAATTTAAATGAATTGCTTAATAGAGAAAAGATGATCTAATAAATTAGAATTTCATAAATCATGGAATCAAGTATATTATAGTATAGAAGTTTTTTGAGATAAAAAGTGAGTCAGCATAATCATTATAACTGTAGGTTAATAACACCAGTCCCTCACCACAATACCAATAATTGTCGGGGCAAATGCTGCTCTTTTCAAATCATGCTTGAAATCTGCGTATTATCTATTAGGACAAAGATCGAATTTTATTTTAGAATATCTAGAAAGAAGAAATGATTTATTTAAAAAATCTGCTTAGATCACATGCTATTAAATAGAACTATCCTGTTGGAATATTGGAAGCAAAATGGGTGCCTTTTTCCTGTTATTCACATATTGGTTTTACTACAAACGTCTTTTCCAGAGGCAATCCCAAAAATCATTTAAGTGCTTGGTTATTTTAATATGGTATTAACTAAGCTGACATTTTTCAACTGGGTATATACTGTATCTTTACTCCCTCATTGAGCACATACTTTATCATATTGACTGGACAAATGTTTAGAATTCATTGACAATAGAAAAGTTGGGGGTGAGAAGAGAAAAGGAAGAAGAATGTATAAAACACAAATGTATATATTTACAAGGCGGTCTGTAGAGTGGTAATGTGAGTTCAAGCAAAGTACATTTGCCACGCCAGGAGGACAGAGTCAAGCATTGTTTATAATGCAGAGTCTAGAATGTATTGTCTAGGTTTGTGTTCTGCCATGAAGTCATCATGATTGGTGTTAAATTTTTTAATTCTGTCAAGTAGGAAGTGAAGTTGAGACTCACTTCTGGATGCTGAGTGAACTCCTTCTCAGTGAACATGTCCACTGAGCACAAGAAAAATATGTATTTCCATCTCTTGAAATTGCTCCTTATTTTTGGATAATATTGTATATTATATATAATCTTAAAAATTTTAATGTTTTATTTATTTCTGAGAGAGAGCATGAGCAGAGGAAGGGCAGAGCAAGAGGGAGACACAGAATCTGAAGACAGTCTCCAGGTTCTGAGCTAGCTGTCAGCACAGAGCCCGACAAGGGGCTTTTGAACCCACGAACCGTGAGATCATGACCTGAGCCGAAGGCGGACGCCCAGCCGACCGAGCCACCCAGGTGCCCCATATAATCTTATGTTTGAGATTCTCTAAGTGGAACCTAACCAGGAAAAAAAAATATTTTGCATTCGTCAAGTCTCCTTTAATAGTCAGGATTTATTCAAGGAAACGGAAGCAACTCTAGAATGTTCAAGTAAGAAGAGATGTAACAGGAATACAATTGAAATGGCTGGTAGAGTGCTTAGAACAAGTATGATTAGCACTCAGTCTCAGAAATCCAGATGTTGCTAGTGTTAACCAGGTCATGAAAGTATGTTTCAGAGTAATCTGCAAGGGGCAGAAAGGTGAGATACTTGGGAAGGACCCAGAAGCTGATGCAAAAGGCCAAGTCTGATAAAATCTGCTATTTGCCTTTGCCAGAGCAGAAAAGTTGCTGCTGTCCAAATCTTTATTTTATTTTATTTTTGTAAATTTTTTTAACATTTATTCACTTTTGAGAGACAGAGTGTTAGTGGGGTAGGGGCAGAGAGAAAGGGACACACAGAATCTGAAGCAGGCTCTAGTCTCTGAGCCGTCAACCCAGAGCCCCACATGAGGCTTGAACTCACGGATCGTGAGATCATGACCTGAGCTGAAGTAGGACACTCAGCTGACTGAGCCACCCAGGTGCCCTAGGTCAAATTATTCTTTAAAGCAAATTATGCATTTTAATAATATATATTAATTATGTTAGTACTTATACAAATCATATAAAAATGATAAGTTTTTATAAGCAAAGATATCGAAGAATAGCAAAACATAGTTCAGTGTAAGAATTAAAAGCCAGCAACTCTTTAATCCTTCCTACTTGCATCTGAGACCAAAAAAAAAAAAAAAAAAATCAATGCACGGGTTTACGAATCACATCTGTAACTGTAAAATGATAAGTGATACATAATATGCACTGATTATTTATGATGAACTCAGCAATACCCTAAGCATTGACACATGTCATTTCAAATAAAAAAACTTAAAATTCTATTTTTGAATATGAATTATTGAAGGTTTCTCACCTGAAAAATGAGGTTGGTAGATGCTTTGATGACTGTCAGTGTATCCAGTCCTTGTACTCCCTCTTCTATCTTTCTCATTACTGCAGGTAAATCTTTAATTCTTTTTATTGAGTTCTTATAGTCTCTTTTTAAAATTCTCCTTAACATATATCAATTATAGTAATCAACACACACTACTCTATCTCTTTACTCTATGTTCTCCTTCAGTAGACAGTATGTTGGTTAACATCACAAAGTCCATCCAATGACAAGCACTCATTGGCTGCTCTTTGTGTTTCTCTCAGCTTTCTGGGCAGGCTATGCTGTTCTGGATCTTTCTTCTCCACCCATCATTATGGTCTATTCCCCACCCCACCCACCCCACAATTCCTTCAGTATTAGAATAATCTGGCCATGAAGGTAGGAATTATCTTTTTCAAACAGTAATTCAATTCCATGCTCATTTACTAAGAACCTGCCATGTACAAGGCCCTTTCCTAGGTGTTGCCAGTGATAGGAAATTCAGTGAGATAGAATTACTCCTTACCATTTCCTTCACCTTTTCTTTGTATCTTAAACAACTTATCTTTGATTAATAATTTAAATTAATCTTCATGCACATGCCTTGTGTCAGTCTGATGCTATAACCCACATTGTGATCATATAATGACCGCAGGAAATTGGCACCATTTTATTTTTTAATTGTCTTAATTTATTATTATTATTATTTTTTATTTACATCCAAGTTAGTTAGAATATAGTACAATAAAGATTTCAGGAGTAGATTCCAATGATTCATCCCCTATGTATAACAGCCGGTGTTCATCCCAACTGTCTTCCTTAATGCCCCTTACCCATTTAGCCCATCCTCCCCTCGCACTACCCCTCCAGTAACCCTCTGTTTGTTCTCTGTATTTAAGAGTCTCTTATGTTTTGTTATATTATTTTTGCTTCCCTTCCCTATGTTCATCTGTTTCATATCTTAAAGTCCTCATATGAGTGAAATCATATATTTGTCTTTCTCTGACTGTCTAATTTTGCTTAGCATAATACCCTCCAGTTCCATCCACGTACTTGCAAATGGCAAGATTTCATTCTTTTAGATTGCCGAGTAATACTCCATTGTATATATATGCCACATTTTCTTTATCCATTCATCTGTTGATGGACATTGGACCCTTTCCATGCTTTGACTCTTGTCAATAGCACTACTATAAACATCGGGGTGCATGTGTCCCTTGGAACAACACACCTGTATCACTTGGATAAATACCTAGTAGTGGCACCATTTTACAGATGAAGGAAATGGACATTATCTCACAGCTATTAAACACTAGAACCAAGTTGATTGATTCAAGAGTTGAGCTTTCAGAGCACCTGGGTGGCTCAGTTGTTTAAGAGTTGAGCTTTCAATCTCCCCACAATCTGGCTTTCCCAAAGTAAAGGAAGGATGTGTCAAATGCCACAGTTGAGGTACATTCAATGGCTCTGACAAAGAACAGAAAAAGGAGATAAGAGTAAGAAAAGATAGTCTTCATCATTAGTTACATCATACAAATTAAAACAAGAACATTTCCATTTACGTATGTATGTATGTTTGTATGTGTATGTAAATTTATCCGCTATGTAAGCATGTATATGTTTGTGTATAAGTATGCGTATACATATACACCCTTAAAGAGTGGATCCAAACACAGTTTAGGAGTCAGATTAAGCTAGATTTAAACCTTGATTCTGCCCCTTAATAACTGTGTGACTTTGGCACTCTGGGAATAATAACAGAACTTAATTTCTGGAATCACCCTGAGGATTAAATGACATAATTAATATAAAGCACTTGGCTTAGTCCTTGATAAGATTAAAAGCTCAGTAAATATTTGTCAAATAAATTAATGAAAAAATGTTTTCTAGATGGTCTACTCTATTAGTATACTAAGAAATTCTTTTTCTTTTTTGTATCTCTCTAATTTTCTAAATTTAATGTCTGTTGTTTTTGTGATAAGAGAATAAAAGATATATTTACGTATCTGTACTTTTATATTGAAGTTAAAATATAGTTCTAGTTCTCTGAATCAGGGTACTATTTATGACCAGGAAGTATTTCAGAAAGGCTTTAAATGGGCACAATTAGAGTAGGAAGATGCTTCTATGTGGAGGGATGTTTGAATAAACCAAGGTACAGATGTGTGAAAGTTTGGAAAAGGAAAATGCATGTAAAGTAGCAATAGTACTTGAGAATGGGTGAGTGCTTGAGGTTCTGGCAGGAAGGTAGGCTGGGACCAGAATGTCAAGACTATAGAATGTACCATAAATAGTTTAAAGTTATAGTGACACAAGTTGTCTAGAAACTTTAGGAACTCTCAGGCCTGAAGCAAACTGACAATGTCGTGAAAAGATGTAAAATGAGCAGATGAAATTCACAGAGAAAGAGGGACTTCTCCTTCCTTGATGCTGCCTCTTCCAGTGCTCATTTCATCCGGCTTCTGTTTCAGGTCTGTGTTGCTATAAGTGGGCAACTCCTATTCTATGATTGATTTGGTTCCCTTGTGCTGGACTTAATTTTCTTACTCTTGTCATTAGCATTCAAGACTTTCTGCAGTTGTTTTTCTGACTGATTTCATCAGAGCTGAAGAGCTATGTTTTTCCCAAAGAAGCCCTCCTTTGTCATATTAAGGAATAATGAGTGTCCTCTCAGCAGAATGACATAAGGGCGATTGATGCCCTAGGAACAAGTATATAAACTCCTTCCAACGTGTTTTCTTTCTCTACTTGAAAGTACTGGGGCACCTGGGTGGCTCAGTAGGTTAAGCGTCTGGCTTTGGCTCAGGTCATGATCTCACGGTTCGTGGGTTTGAGCCCTGCGTCGTCGGGCTCTGTGCTGACAGCTCAGAGCCTGGAGCCTGCTTCGGATTCTGTGTCTCCCTCTCTCGGACTCTCCCCTCCTCGTGTTGTCTCTGTCTCTCAAAAATAAATAAAAAACATAAAAAAAAGAAAGTACTATTAGGAGATAGGAGTTTTAAAAACTTGTCAAATACAGTGTTTGGGGTTTTTAACCATTTATTGAACACATGTTAATTTCACAAATATTGCAGAGATTATCTAGGGATCAGAGGGCACTGGGAGTAATCAATCTCAACATCCCAATTTGAACATACTTAATTTACAGGAATAGATCAGAGAAATGGTAAGGTGATTTCACATTATATCTTTCTTGAATATTTTAGTCAATGACATGTTCTTTGAATTTACCAGTGGCACAAACAATCCAAAGGTTCAAAGCCAATGAGGTGGTAGAAAACTAAGGTTTAAGGGACCTGGGATTATTTATGCTGAAAATGAAAAAAAAAATTGTTCTCAAAAATGTCAACAGAAACGAGGGATCATGAACCTTTTCTCTCTAATGCTGTTTCTGACCATAAAAGACGATGACAACTTTGGTGTGCTGTGATTTATTTTCCCTATGAAATGTACTCAGGGAACAAAGATGAATGTGGCATAGGCTCTGCCCTTGAAAAACTCAAATTTAGAACACTTTATATCAAAAGTTATATACAATAAGTATACATTTAGGTCTTGGATATTTTTATTTTGATATATTTGCAATTGGTTTCAGATGAAATATTTGAAGAACACTTCCAGTACTCTGGTTTTATGGAAACTTCATATATGCATTACTATTTGCCGTAGTCTGATGAAAATAAGAACTCATTCTTGGTAAATCTAAACTGAAAATTCTCAGTGGTTTTATGGAATTCCCAGAGAGAATGTCTATATCCTTGCATTCATCAGAAAAGGCACTGATTCTCTATCTTTATATTGCATGCTTTAGGGAGAAAGCACTTAAAGAAAACACTAATATTTTCTCAATATCTACTCAGGCCCTTTTAGGCACTGGAGTGGGAAATTTATAAGCATTGCCTACATCATTTAAACCTCATAGCAAACCCAAGAGGTAGGTCTCGTAAGTGACATAGGACAGGATGCAGCTCATTTGATTGTGGTCCTGGGTGTGATTCCAGAATTAGTTATGAAAAAGAATTGCTGCAAAAATAGCTGAGCAAATGTGGAAAGACTGTCCTTGTCCTCTGGCATGTAGGCTGTAATTTGGTACCAGGAGGAATGGATCATACCACTTTCATCTGGCAATTACTCAGCTACAATTGCCAAATATTGTTTTATACTAATTGAAACTCTTATTTTAACTTTATAACAAAAACGTTCAAAATATTAAGAACAAGTAAAAAAATCTTTACCATGATCATTGCTATAGATATTCATGATTCGAGAAGTAAGTTTAATTATTTTTTAAGTCTAATTCTTAGGAATCTGGTCTTCCCAAAAAGGAATCGGGCTTCTGGAATGTTTCATGGTAACATTTTACAGATCGGTGCCTACGGTAATCAATCCTGGTCAACTTCGGGGTTTGAGATCATACTCCCAACTCTGAATGCTAATCTTATAGGGGTGGGGCTAAAGTCAATGTTCTGGCATGACCCATTGCCCGTTTATCCTGGACGATCACAATATCTTTAGACATCAACCATCTATAGATATTGTTATTCTTTTAGTAACTGTTAATGGAAATACTTAAAACTCTAATATGAAAGACATATGTGTATGTGTGTGTGTGTGTGTGTGTGTGTATTATGTTGATTATGTTAAGAAAAAAAAAGAATCACAAAATTCTTTAAATTAGACATGATAATGAAAAGAACTATATTAATGGGGTGCCTGGGAGGCTCAGTCATTTGGGCATCTGACTCTTGATCTCAGCTCTGGTCTTGATCTCAGCTCTGGTCTTGAGTTAAAGCCTGGCATTGGGCTCTATGATGGGCATGAAGCCTACCTAAAACAACAATAACAACAAATGACTATGTTAAGAAAGAGGGAAAAAATGGAAAGATGAAGTACTCTTAAAATGCCACTAACTGTATCCTACCCAATCAAACTCTCCGTTGAGATTATGTTTTTTTGTTAGTGTTGATGGGGTGAAGGTGATGGAGTAGACAATACTTCATAAGTAGGGGAAAGAAGATATTTTGGGATAATAAACTGGAATTAGAAATTAGCCAAAATAAACAAAAATAATATCTCAGGTTATATTGTGAGGTCAACATGCTTTAAGTCCTATATCCTTGTACTTCTAATGTTCTTACTAGAGATAGTAGTCAAGGGTCTGTTACAATTCAAAAGTTTAAAGAAGAAATCTTGATGAAGCTTATAATTCTAGCTGAGACGTACACCGCACTTAAACTGTATGAGTCCTAAGTGACTGGCATCTTTAATTAATTGAGTCTTCTCAATGGTCCTGTGAGACAGGTAACATCACTGCCCCCATGCTCAATTATATTATATGGACAAGAAACAAGTACAAAGCAAAAGTTAGAAAATCTGTGTAATTTTTTTCAAAATGATTCCATGGTTTGGGCTGCTGCCATTCTGAGGTGATCATAGTCAAACACTCTCTTCCATTTCATATTTTAGACAGTCATTACGATTTATGTAAATTTGGGCCAAAAAGTACTTTTATGAGAAGATGTTATGATCTAACAGTGCTCTGTCTTGGAGAGAACCTTGTTATGGTACTACAGTCTACAGACTATTTTTTGGTTATTTTGTTTAGTTTATCCCATGCCTATTATTGGAGGTGGTCTCAGATTAATAATAGGTATTGTCATTCTATACATACATAGCATAGCATTTGTTTAATATAAAGTTGTTGAATTCATAGTATATTTCGCATTGTGCTATAATGTGCTAAGAATGCAAAGGTGGGAAAACTTGGAGTAGGCAGAATTCTAATATGGCCCTAGAGACTTCCAGCTCTTGTTATATATACACCTTCTTCCAGTTATGCAATCACAACACTAACCCAGGTATTTATTTAAAGGGACTTCGCAGATATAATGAAGAGCCCAAATCATGTTACTTTAATATAGTGAGATTATCTGGGTAAGTCTGAACTAATCACATGAGCCCTTTAAATCTGGGTACAAATGTCAGAAAGAAGGAAGTCAGAGATTTGCAGCTTGGAGAGGATTCAGGGAGTGCTTGCTGGCTTGAAGATGGATGGGGGATGGGACAAGGAATGCCAGTGACTTCTCAGAGGTGAAAGAAGATTGCTACTGACAGAAAAGATACTGGGACCTCAATCCTACAACTGCAAGAAAGTGAAACTTACCAACAAGAAAGAACTTAGAAGTCGATTTTTATCCAGAGCTTCCTGATGAGAACTCAGTCTGGCAGACATTTTGATTTCAGCCTTGTAATACCCTCCTTAAGGATCCCAGCCATGCTGTCAGACTTCTGACCTCTACAAAGTTGAGACCTCCCTGATTTGTAGGTTTAGCAGGAGAAACTAGATGTACAGAGCCACGCTCCCTCCTCTGTCTTTTCTTTTGAACTGATTCCAGAAATGAGTGTATGATTTTGGTTACTCTTCTGTATGCCAGTCACTGTAAATGGCTCTCCTCTCCTGTAGGATGGTGGTAATATTAAAGGAGCTTATAGTTCGGGGAGTGGAAAGTCAAAGAAACCAATAATGGGGACTAATTAACCAGATACTTTAAGAAATATATAGTGCACTTTTGAGGAACAAAGTAACCAATGAAAATTTAAATCTTAAATTTAAATCTTAATTAAAGATTTAGGTTTGGTTGGTGCATTAGTAAACATAGATTTTCCCCTTGATAGTGTGCAGCTTATATTTCCAATGTCACCATGCTTTTATTCACAGGTTGTTAGTTTTACAGCATGACAAAGGACCTTAAATCTTAACTCTCATGATTTTTTTAAAGGAGATTGCAGTTTAAGACATCTTACTTTATAAAAACTGAGATATATAGTGGCTGTTTCTATGGATGCAAACCTAAAAATATTAGACCTTAGGAAAAGTAAATGTCCTAGGATTTTAACCAAAACATCCTTGGGAGGCCTAGCTAGATGCTGAACTACTAATCATGGAAGACATCAATTATACTGACCAGATATATGGGAGCAGTAGGACCCAGACCACCGCAGAATGACCTTCAATTCTGTAGGCACAATTAACCCTTAGCAAGCACCATGCATTAATACATCAATTTGGTTTGTTAATGCTAGGTAGGGGAGTGTGTTCAAAGGAGACATTACTTTTTTTTTATGTTTATTTTCAGGGAGGGAAAGACAGTGTGATCAGGGGAAGGGCAGAGAGAAAGGGAGACACAGAATCTGAGGCAGACTCCAGGCTCTGAGCTGTCAGCACAGAGCCTGACATGGGGCTTGAACTCACGAACTGCCAGATCATGACCTGAGCCAAAATTGGACACTTAACCGCTTAACCGACTGAGCCACCCGGGTGCTGTGGAAGTAGACACAATTCTTAAACATGGCTATAGCCTCTACTTACCTCTCTAGATTCATCAGGTGATATGCATTAGAGAGAGGGAAAGCGAGAATCCCAAGCAGGCTCTACATGTCAGTGCAGAGCCTGATGCAGGGCTCAAACTCACAAACCATGAGATCATGACCTGAGCCAAAATCAAGAGGCAGACACTTAACCGACTGACCCACTCAGGCACTACTTTTTTTAAAGTCTTCATATGAATATCCTGGAAAGGTATTCCTAAAATTCTACTTTAAAGATGAAGAAATTGAGGTGTAAAAGGTTAAGTAAATTATCCAAGGGAACAGAAGGACAAAGTGGCAGAACTAAGGTATGAACCCAGGTTTTCACTCCCCAGAGCAGAGGCTTAAGCCTACCATACTCACTGCCTCTAGAGGGGAGAGAAGTGAAACCAGCAAGCTGAACTGGCATTTCTCTGAACTGTATTCAGACACATTTCTACTGCACCACTGGGCATGGATATAGATATTCCTCTGGTGACTATTCCTCCACATTCCATTAAGCTATAATTCTGACAAAATAAATCCTTTAAATAATATCTTAAAAGTTAATGGTGGAGGGAATTGAATGCCATGCTTTTAACTTTGATAACTTTGCTGACTTCTTGACTTTTAACACTATCACCAAGCAGGTAAAAGAATACCTTTCCTCAAATGGTTCACCCTTATTTAAAATCCTCCCAAAGGTTTATATATGTCCTTAGAATAATATTCAATCTTTCTTATCATTTCTTACAATGTTTGACATGGTCTATTGCCTACTTCCGTCTCCAACCTTTTTTCATTACAATCCCCTTCACCCTCTACATTCTAAGTGCGCTTACCTTCATTTTGTTCCTTACACAGTCTGGATCCATTTCATCTAAGGGTCTTTGCACCTGCTGTTCTCTCTACCTGGAAAATTCTCCTCCAGATAATTTGATTGTTTGGCTTCTCGTCATTATTTAGGTCTCAACTAAATTGTCACCTCTACAGAGAGATGTTTCATGGCCAACTAATGTGAAGGGATCCACCCCACACAATACACGATCCTATTTTATGTTCTTCATGAAACTCATGTGGCTCTGAAATGACCTGGTTTATTTACTGGCTTATTATTTTTTTTCTTTGTCTTGACAACATATGTGTGTGTGTGTGTGTGTGTGTGTGTATGTGTGCGTGTGTCAAGAGCACTCCACATGAAATATACTCTCTTGGGGTGTCTGGGTGGCTCAGTCGGTTAAGTGTCCGACTTCAGCTCAGGTCATAATCTCACAGCTCGTGGGTTCAAGCTTCGTGTCGGGCTCTGTGCTAACAGCTCAGAGCCTGGGGCCTCGTTCGAATTCTGTGTCTCCCTCTCTCTCTCTGCCTTTCTCTCACTCAAAAATAAATAAACATAAAAAAATTTTAAAAAAAGGGACATATTCTCTTAACGGATTTTAAGTGTAAAATAGAGTATTATCAACTATTGCACACTGCTGTAAAGTAGATGTCTAGAGCTGAATCATCATGTGTTAACTGAAGCGTGATGCCTATTGAACAACTCCTGATTTTCCTCCCCACTCTAGCCCTAGAAACCACCATTCTTCTCTGTGTTTCTGTGTACTTGACTATTTTACATACCTCATCTAAGTGTTATCATTCAGCATTTGACTTTCTATGGATGGGTGATTTCATTCAGCAAATGTTCTCAGGTTTCATCCATATGTTTGCATATGGCAGGATTACTTATTTATTCCCTGTCTTATCCAATTCGAACATGTGTTTTAAGACAGCAGTGATTTTTGACTATCTTGATTTTGTTACTGTGTCTCTGTCACTCAGCATGGTGTCTGATACAAAATAAGAACTCAATACATTTTGTTGAATAAAGGGAATGACATAATATTTGGTGTTTTTTAAAGAGGAAACTTGGAAGTATGAGCGATGGAGTAGTGAAGGGCTCAGGCTTGGGAGCCCAGATCTGTGGATTTGAAGATTTGAAACCTGGTCTTGCCATGAACTCTGTGTGACTTTGTGCAAATGTTGAAAACTCATTGTTCCTTAGTTTCCTCTTTTGCATAAGGGACATAGTAGTAGTCTTTTCCTCGGAGGGTTGTTTTTTATATTTATAAATATAATTTAGAAATGTACCAGATACAGAATAAGAAATATATGTGTGTCTGCTATATAAATAAACCATAGACAATTCAAGTTATAGTTCAAAAACTTCAGGTTTTGTTTTTAGTTGTTTCAGATCACTGACCTCATTCTTCAATCAATAAGAAATATGGAATTGTGTCAAACCATTGAATCAACACACTTTTTATCAAAATTCTTGAGTTTGGGGATATGTGCCCAGCTGTTGTGGAGAGTGTGTGATGTATGGGGTGGGAGTGCACAGAGCAATGCAGCCTGTGGTCATTTCAGTAAAGAAATAGGATATTCGTTAACCACAGACATCAGTTTAGCTGACAACATTTGTTAGACAATTGGCATCCACATGTAATTTTGTTTGGATAGATTTTTATTTGTATAAAACTGGGAATAGGATTCTTTCAGAGGTACATTGCAGATTTTCATTCTCTTAAGAATGTTTTAAACCCTTTCTCTGTGCATGATGCTTTCCTAAAGCATTTGCACTAGAGGAATTTAAGTTTGGCAGTATCATGAACATGCTTGTCCAAAACTCTTGTCGTCACATTTCAAGACCAGGGAAATGTATGTTCAAAGACAGATCAAACATTTGACAAGAACCTGACATCTCCAACTGAGTCAAAAGTAACTTCTTCCCAATTCTCCCTTAGTTATTTTGTTCTATTACATTTAAAAAGTAAGCCCAGGGATGACTCCAGGCAAAAATGTCAACTTTAAGTCCTCAGCCTGTCATTCAAAGCCTTTCACATTTTGTCCCTCCTATGGCTTTTCATTCTTATTCTGAGCAGACTCTCCCTCCCATCTTGTTTTTCAGCCCCCCAACACTCCATTGTCATTTCTTTCCTAGAGGCCTTCGCCCAAGCTCCTCTATGTTATATATTCTCTTGCCCTCATATAAACCTAAATAAAAATGGGTTTTACAAAGCCCATTTATATTCTTCCCTAAAATTTGTCAGTGTCTGTGTTATTTAGTCTTCCTTATTCTTTTCTTCCTCCATTCTTTTCTCTTACATTTGTTTTCCACATTTAATTATTTTAAACATTATTTTAAAGACAGTAGTCAGGTGAAGAGGGATGGAAAAAAAATAGAGTCTCATGTCTGTGATGGGGAGTCCTGGAAAAAGATTACCAACAATGTTTTGCTTCACTATATGTTCTTGCTGCTCCAAACCATTGAGAAGTAGAGAGTCTGTCTGCCTTTTTCTTAAATCAAGACTGGCTTTGTGACTTGCTTTGACTAACAGAATATAGTGGGAATGTCAAGTTCAGACTCCTGAGTCCAGGCCTGAAGAGAACTGGCAGTTTTTGCATTCTTCTTTTCAGGCAAGCTATGAAAGACCATGGTTTACTGGGCCATCATGTTGTGAGGAAGCCAAGCCGGTAATGCGGAGAGCCTTCATGGACGAGGAAAGCCAGTGAAGTCTTCTTAGAATTTCCAGGCCACACCAGCGATAAGCTAACTGTAGTACCTCCGGCCAAAGCATGTGGAGCAAAGAACCTCTTGGTAAATGATGAAGTTTGTGGGTGGGGGGAGGGGGGGATTTGGAGCTGACAGCCAAGAAGTAAGTCTTGAAGACAGCTTTGGTGCAAAAAGGTGATTTTATTAAAGCATGGGGACAGGACCTGTGGGCAGAAAGAACTGCACTGGGGTCGTGATGGGTAACTCATTATATACCCTCAGATTGGGAGGGGATTAGGGACAGAGTATGTCTCTAAGGTATTTTGGAAGCAAGGCTTCCAGGACCTTGAGGGTCCAGCTAATGTTAGGAAAATGCCATTTATTACTGTTGAGTAAAACTTCAGTCATTAGACCCTTCAGATGTATATCAGGGGACCATAAGTTTGGAGTATGATGCCAGCATATATCTTGGGGTGTTTGGGATAAAGGAAGTTTCCATAGGAATTTTATATGTTAAAGTAGACTTACAGGATCCTGGAGGTTGGGATCATGGAAGCCAAGATTCCCTTTTGCCCCTAGCAAAGTGTCATCATCATTGAGGCAGCTGAGCTCCTAGTGGGAAGTCACTCTGCCGGTTTCAAGGAGTTGTCAATGGGCTGTAGGCAGAAAGGGAATTTAATTTTTCATTTGCCTTTGCTTCCCACATCACCATGGCAAGCATTTAAACCCCCTTACATTTTGATGAGGATGATAATAAAGCTCCAGGAAATGGAGTCTATAGGTTTCTGGACATTAGGCTATGGGTCAGATTGCCTTTTTCTTGCAGTTTATTAAGTTATCCATAAACTGAAGTAGACTCCTGTCCTGCATGACTGTGATCTTTATGAGTCAACCATTTACTTTCTTTCCTTTCCTCTGTTCTTGGGCAGCCAGGAGTGTCCAAGGAATGTCACACATATCCCATCTTGGGGGGTAGGGTTCTGTTAGCCTGTATTTTGCCTTCAGCTTGCCCCATGCTCCTTCATCAGTGAAGCTCAACCAACCTACAGAATCCTGAAACACATTAAGTTGTAGTTGTTTTAAGCCCTACATTTATAGTTGGTTTATTACTTAACACTGGGTAACTGGAACAGTTTCTTAACTGCTTGTTATATGATTAAAAAAAAAAAGTTTTCGCACTGTGAAGATTGGAAGTAGCAAGCAAAGAAGTTAGGAATTACCTGTGAATATATATTTTTAAAATATTATCTTTTACTTTTACTATTACTGATCATTTTTCAAATTTACTAATTGGTAGGTTGAAAGTCCTGTCAATATTACTCATTAAGCTAAATGACCTTGGTCAATTTACCCTATTTCCATGGCTTAAATTATCACTAAAATGGAAATAATGATATTGTGAAGTTTAAATGAGTTAATTTTAGTAACATTCTTTTCTAAAAATTATTTTAATGTTTATTTATTTTTGAGGGAGAGAGAGGGGAGCGGGCAGAGAGAGGGAGACACAGAATCTGAAACAGGCTCCAGGCTCTGAGCTGTCAGCACAGGGCCCAATGCTGTGCTCAAACTCTGTAACAGGGAAATCATGACCTAGGTTGACATCCCAACACTTAATCAACTGAGTCACCCAGGTGCCCTACTAACGTTCTTAATACAGTGCTTGATTGTAGTAAAGCTCTACTAAATGTTTGCAATTATGACTTTTACCATTATACTCAAGAAGTCAACTAATCCCTAAAATGCCTGGCAGGAAGAAATCATTAGTGCAGGTGGAGCTCGAGAGTAAACCTTTTCATATCCAAGAGGTGAAAAACAACACTGTCTGCTTTCTCTGAAGATCCTATCTTCTCCCTCCATGTTTCTTTCTTTCTTTCTTTTTTTCTTTTGGTTTGCCATTAAGAAGTTTCACACTCAAATTTATATTTAGCTGTTGCAAATGTGCAGAAACTTAAGGCCTACTAATCTTTGTTACTTTGGAAGGAGTTTGTCTCTCATAAAGAGGAAGAAATGTAATGGTTGAATTTTAAACAGATTTTGATTTAGATCTCTCCAATTTGTTTCTTTTGCAAACAGTATGCAAATTTGAGCTAAGAGTTAAAGTATGTTTACATAACGTATGCAAATTAAGCTTTTTGGTTTACTTGATAATGTAAATTTGTAAGATCTTGTATGCAGTTTTCTCATTAAAACCATATTGGTAATTATAATGGCAAAGATTTCTTTCTAATGTGTCATTGCCAGGTAAAATATATTCTTTAAATGTATTTGATGTGCATTTTTTAAATAAAAAAATTTTAATGTTTTTTTTATTTTTGAGAGAGAGAGAGAGAGAGAGAGAGAGAGCGTGAGCAAGGGAGGGGCAGAGAAAGGGAGATACAGAATCCTAGAGAGAGAGAGAGAGAGAGAGAGAGAGCGCGTGAGCAAGGGAGGGGCAGAGAAAGGGAGATACAGAATCCTAAGCAGGCTCCAGGCTCCAACCTGTCAGCACAGCTCAGAGCCCTATGTGGGGCTCCCAACTCACAAACCATGAGATCATGACCTGAGATGAAGTCGGATACTTAACCAACTGAGCCACCCAGGTGTCCCTTGGTGTGCATTTTAATCAAGTGGTAAATGTAAGCTGTAATATTATTTTTAATAAGATTTTTTGTTACTTCATTTAATATGACATTTCATTATACAATTGATGCTTGAATAATGATGGGGTTATAGGTACCCACCCCTTCACAGTCGAAAATCCATGTATAACTTTTGACTCCCTAAAACCTTAACTACTAATAGGCTACTGTTGGTCAGAAAGAGGACTTATCTAGAACATAAAATGATTAACACATATTCTGTATGCAGATGTATTATATATTGTATTCTTTTAATAAAGCCAGTTGGAGGGGAAAATTGTTATAAGAAAATTATAAGAAAGAGAAAATACATTTATTTAAATACATTCTGTATTTATCCAAAAAAAATGTTTTAATGGACCTGCTCAGTTCAAACCTGTGTTGTTCAACGGTCAGCTGTATGTTACATTGTATCATGCTTAAATTCTTTTATACATTGAGCCAGAATTCCCAAAATGGTAACTAGTGCCCAATACATGGTTATTGTTGCATTGACTTTTATGTTGCTTTAAGGCTCCCTAGAATCTAGGTTCCCTAGAATCCTCTCCAGGGATTTTAACAGTTGCAAAACAACTGTCTATTGGAGGTCTTAATTCTCACTGGTAAAAAAAAAAAAAAAAAGGACAAATATAATAATAATACATATTTAGCACATTCGAGGAAGAGTTGGATAATTTTATCTGCATAAGTTCATGTTTACTACAACCACATAAAGGATTATATCCACATTTTATTGATATGAGTTAGATTAAACCTCAAAATCAACAAGAAACTTGTCTAAGATCACATACTCAGGAAGAGGCAGGACTGGAAAACCCATTCAGTTAACCTTCTTCCAAATCCCCTGTGCTTTCTGCCATCACATCCTACTTGAGTGTAGGGCTTTTATTTGGAATTGACGGTTCTAATAACAGTTACACTCCTAACTCTGTCACATCTTGGGTCAGTCACTTACTATTTCTGATTTTCTGTTTTCTAAAATATTTCTTTTGTTTCCCACTTTTGCTTCATTATTTAGTCTTAATTTCCTACAAAATGGGAGTGGGGACTAGATGATTTTTAAGCTCTCTTCAGTCTTTTGTGAACACTTATCTTCTCCTGGGTTGAATCCTCATTGTTAGCCTAACAATATTTGTGAGACTCGAAGTGATGAAGTTTCCTCTTCAAAAGTCTTTGTGTTCATGTGTTTCAGCAAAGAAAAGGAAATAAGGAGAGGCCCTTTGCCGTAATTTGGCTTTTAATACCCGGATCCTATTTTACCTCATGGAGTACTGCACTAACATTTTCTCTTTTTGTCTTCATTTTGTGTCTTAATTATTGATCTGGGAGTTAGTTGCTCTTGGAACTCATGCACTCAGCAGCTCCAGGGTGGTGGAGGGAGACGGTTGCTAGGCAACTTCACCTGCTTCAGATGGGTTATTGGGCCTTACCTTTGAAAACCTTGTTTGTGGAGAATCTGAGGGAAAAACGACATCTAATTCTTGCATCTTAAGGCTTCAGAAAACACAGGGATTTGGAACAAATACATAAGGTATTTAAAAGGGATTTTCAGAAGGAGAAAAATTGGATAAATGATTTGTGTTTTATTTTTAGGTTTTAGGTGATTTCTTTAAAAACAGTGGTTTGATACTGTTTTCCTTTTCTATTGCCACATAACACATCACCGCAAACACAGGGACTTAGAGAAAAGTATGTTTATTATCTCACGTTTTTCTGACTTAGAAGTCCAGGCATGGCTTTGCTGGTGTCTGCTCAGTTGCCCAGGCTGCAATCAAGGTGATTCCTGGGCCTGTGGTCTCAGTTAAGGCTGGGGGTCTTCTTCCAAGTTTCTGTAGTTGTTGACAGAATTCATCTCCTGGAAGCTACTGAACTTGATAGGGAAAAATCTGTTATAAGATGGCCGACAGGACTGATAAGGAAATACCTATCCCTGATCAAAGGCTCCCTCTACCGGGTTCTTCTTCCCACACTGCTTGTCTCACGCATTAATGAGGAATGCAGAAGTAACAGGCTATAAATTACTCCCTCTGCTGATGCTCTGGGCTCAGACCTCTGGAGAATGATCTCCTCTGAGCCCACCGGTGTAAAATAAACCTCCTCCCTTCCAAGGAGTGCTGGTTGGTTCTAGGTCTGGCCCACGCAGGATTATCTCCCTTTGGATGAACAGAATTCACCTGGTTGGGGACTCTGATTACATCTTAAGAATCCCCTCATTTTTGCCATTTAATGTAACATAATCACAGGAGTGCTGTCCCACAAGTCCTGCCCATGTTCAAGGAGAGGGGCTTACACAAAAGTGTGGGTCATTGGAGGTGATCTTAAAATTCTGCCTACTGCAGATATATTTTATGATCAGATCCGTGTTCTACTAAGATCTTAAAATCTGGTCTGAGGGAATAGCACACTCTTAGGTGTTCTGATTGAAAGATATGTCCATTTTTACCATTGTAAATTAGTAATTAACTACATGAGATCTATTTAAATAATAGTACAGTTAGAGTTGTTTTCTTGGAACCAAGCCATTCTTATCTCTATTTCTGGATAAATGACTGCATAATAAATATTGAGGAATATTATGGGGAGGATTTAGTATTAGATGATCCAATTTTATGGGCATATGTAGTAAATCAATACTAAATATGATTCAAGCATACGAAGGGATGAAAGCTGAATTTTTGCCATTAGGTTTGGTTGAGGGAAGGAAAGAAGTTTTATACTTGATTAGCTCTCAAATAAATATCTCAAGCTTCTATATCAGATCAATATTTCCTCCAGTGAATACCAGGGTATAATTTTCTGCTGTTGTGCATTTCCTACTCTTCTAATATCATGTCAGCACATGAGGAGAAAGCTGGCTCAGAACTATGAAGCAGATTATTAAATGTAGTCAGCACTCAAGGGCCACTAGGATGTTGTTGGAGCAATTTTGTTTATTAGTTTGTTTCCTAGAACTCAGGGAGTTGATGAATATGCAAACATGACAACAGTAGAAATAATGAGAAATGGTACAAAACATTACGCTCCTGGGGTTTTCTCCAGAGACATTTGTGAGATTATTGCACAGATATTCAACTACATATTATGTTGGATTCTTATTCATTGTCATCCTTAGGTAAACTTACTTCTGAATTAAATTTGTTGTCAAGTTATTTATAAGTTGCACACAATCCAGACCTTTGCTTATAAAGGAATGGTAATAGGGACTTTAGAAGGGAATTTCCAAACCTAAATCACCTCAGACTGTGCCTGAATATGTTTCCCCTGGCAGATGGGATCTTGTATTCAGGAAATATGTCTAGATAACTGTCAGATGGGGAGAGTGTGACACTAGTTACCCACCAACCTTCTTTTCCAATTTCATGTCCCACCAGGACCCCTGGAAGCTGAACCACATATATGAGGCATGTATTTCTCGTAGGCAGGTTGCATTATTATTTGTTCAACTAGCTGAAAAGAATTTCACAGGCCACTGGTAACTTTTAAATGTAATACATTAGTTAAGGGCCTCAAGTTTTAGTGTGCATAAGAATTACCTGATTATACCCGATTTTTCTTGGGATGCGGTTTAGCATCCTTTGAAGTAGCTTAGACTTTAATCATGAAAAAAACATTCATTTCTATATGGAAATATAATTAAGAAGGCAATAATCAGGTTGGAAGGAAATTTTGAACGTGGCATTGCTATGGATTCTAGCTGATTTGGGGTGTTAGAACAGGAAACTTCTTTATAGACTTATCAGAACACACACGCACAAGTGTGTGTGTATATACACACACACACACACACACACACGAACAAATAATCATTAATAGAACCTTTAAATATGAATAAAATTTTGGAATTTCTAATGAGAAAAAAATAAAACTACGTTGTGTTTAAAGAGCATTGCCATCTGAGCAAAATGAAATGTAAACCATATATGTAATTTTAACTTTTTTAGTTATATTAAGATATAAAAAGGAAAAATAATTTAATATTATACTTTATTTTATTCCTCAAAACCTTGAACACATTTTGAAAATGAAATTGATGAACTGTAACATAAAATGAGGTCGTCTGGATTCCAAATATTAATGGTCAAGATTCCCAGAAGATGGCGCTTACTCACACTGCGTGGGAAGCAGCACTGCCCTCTAACTGCGGGCAGGTGGGGAGGCTTCCTTGCTATTCCTGGTGCAGCTCTTCTGCGGTCTTTACACCACACCATGGCACTGGCTAAAGGGAAAAGCGACTTGAATGCAAACGGGTGCGTTATCCCAGGGATCTAGTTTGTGGCAATTAATCCAGCATTTGTGTTGCCTCATTGTTTTCTCCAGCAGTGGCTTATCCATAATGGGGAGTCTCCTGAGCCTCTTTTCTTTTCTTTGTATTCTTGATCACTTAGAATGATGATGGTCTGTCCCTTTGAGGTATTCCTAGGACCCCAGGTTTTGCAGGGACTCAGTGCTGCAAATCTTGGCCGCCACCAGAAAGTTCCTCATTTTGGGAAATCTGCAAAGAGATTTCCTGGTTCTCCACCAGCCTGTATCTTAACCCAAATCATCCTAAGCTTATCTAGATTGCTGAAAATTCACATAGCCATATTTAAATAATGTCATCAGTAGGCAATGGAAATATTTTTTAAATATACAGACAGCAAAATTAATTTAAAAAGAATGGAATAATCTCATAAACTTTTCTTAAATTATTAAAATTCTTTACCCAGAGTAACATGATAAATTAAATTTTACTTTCCTTTTAAGCTTTCCATCCAAAAATTATTACAAGGGTTTGAGAAGTTGACACTTTTCATGAAAGACACATTATGAGCACTTTGCATGTAGAACTCAATTTTGCATTATCTATAATCTAATGTAGAATAACTAAGAGCTACATAAATATCAAGGGTCTCTTTACCCACAAATTATTCTGATGCATGACTTTCATTGGTTGCCTTTTCCCTTTTGCTCACTTTAATTCTTGTAGTTATTGTTTTCTGTATAGAACCCTTGCCTCTTCAAACTTAGTTCTAACTTCCCCTGGGCTGTTTTATATTTAGATTTTGATTGCTTCTTGGCCTTTTGGCTAAGATCAAGTGTATATTTAGATTTTGAGCTGAGAAGAAACATAGGATACAAATTATATGAGTTTGAAAACTGTGGGTTTAGGATTAAGAAACATACACTTTCCTTTTTAAACTGAGGTTGAATCCTCCTTGAAAGAAATATTTTATTGGTAACAATTGTAACTCATGTGGAGAGTGATGGCTCGAAGTATTGTCAGTCCAGGGACTGTGCCAGGAGAGAAGGTGTGAATCTTTTCACATGAGTGCCACTTTTTATCTTCACTGAATCGAAAATATAAAGCATGAATAATAAACATATGAATACAACTTTGAAAAATGTGTGATCTGTTTATTTTACTTTACAATTCAAAACAAAATTGCCAAAGGTGAATTTCCAACTTACAGACTCTGTCACTTCAATCTATTCTTTGTGAAATGTTCCAGCTTCCTTTTGTATATTTTGTATTCATACCTTTGACTAATGCAATGGAAATGATTTCAATAGAATAAATTAAGGAAGCATGCAGCATGACAGAACTCGGTTCTCTGCCCAAAGTATCAGCTGAAATTAACATGTCCTTCAAGCTGGGTTTTTGTCTGGAGACTCTAGAGCAGAATCCACTTTGGGGTTTACCTTTCTTGTTAAAATTTAATTCCTTGCAATTGGAGGATTGAGTGGACAAACATAATTTTATCAACTCTAAGAAAAAGTTTTTTATTTTATTTTTTTAATTTAATGCTTATTTATTTTTGAGAGAGAAAAAGACAGAGTGCAAGTGGGGAGGGGCAGAGAGAGAGAGTGAGAGTGAGACACAGAATCCAAAGCAGGCTTCTGGCTCTGAGCTGTCAGCACAGAGCCCAATGTGGGGCTTGAACTCACAGACCGTGAGATCATGACCTGAACCAAAGTCAGATGCTTAACTGACTGAGCCATCCAGGCACCCCAAGGTTTTTTTAAATGCACCTTATTTTTTTATTATTACTATAACTAATTAAAATTATTGTCTTTATTTTTAAAAAAATTTTTGAACACTTTTCTGAAGGGTAAAGCCCTACAGCCTCCTTTCATAAATTAACTTAAATGGTGTTCAGTATTTTTCATTAAAAATAATTCATTACAAATGTCCTCTCTAAATCACAATTTGGCTGAAATACTTTCAAAGATAAATCAGGTCAGCAAGTGACAATGTGTTCAGCTAGATCTAGCAGAGAACACCTAATACCAAATAATACCATTACAGTCGCTATTATTGAAAGTATCGATCATACATATACTCTTCCCTAGAATAAGTATTGTGTAAAAGTATAATAACATTTCAATAAAAAAGACTAAGCATTTTCAAATTCGTGCAAATCAAAGAAATTCTCTGTAGTTATCTTGATCACTAACGTAATAATCACACTTTTTGGTGATTCACAAGGAAGATGAGGGAGAAATGATATAAAATCTAACTGCTTCAGAACATGTTTTAGAAACTAGTTCTTTGTACAACCTTTATGTAAATAAATATTATTTCATACAATATAATAGCTTAAGTACTAATGAATTAAAGAGCTTTCTAGAGATAGTCAACAAATAGTGTACTCCTTCCCCTGTTAACAATACTTTGAATGGTCACTAAAATGCTTTAAAATTTTTATTATAAAATGAGATCATATCAGTGTGGTTGGGAAACTTTGCAGTATTTAACAACTTGCATGTATCAGAAGAAGAAGCTTGAAAGAGAAGATTGGTGTATCATTAGAAGTAAGGTTTTCATAATATTACACTTGGTTTGAGTACAGTACACAGAGAGAAGTCAAACATATAAGAAGGGAAGATTTATTTTGAATAGGTCAGTCATAATCAATAAGATGATTATTCAAATACATTGAATATCTTTGACATATGTCAAGTATAAGAATACAAAACATATATATATATATAGCCTGCTGTAAAGCAGAGTATATAGCAGAGTGTATATAGCAGAGTGTTTTCATGTATACTTTGCTGAGCCTCCAAAAATTCCTGTCAGGTAGATGATTGCTTTAGTTGAGGAAATAAGGATTATTCCTTATTAATTAATTAAATTAAATGATTTCACCCAAATTACATAGAACGTATGTTAGGCAATACTATGGATATATAAAATTTGCTTCTGAGGTCTTGGACAAGTTCATGTTTGTTAAATTTAAGCCAGCATCCAGCAGTTTGGTAGGTGGCACAAACAGATGGTAAGTTAGCTAATACAGCACTGTGAGGATAGACTTCCGTACAAGGTGAAGGTGTGCCAATCTACCACTGGCCTTGGTAAACAATAATATTTGAATTGAGTTTGGGCAATGCATTTTTTACTTATGTATATCGCATTTATGCAAGACAAATGCCTTCCATTGGGTTCCATTGTTTAGGAATATCACTTTCAATGTGATGCAAAAGAAATGTCTTACTGTCTTAGATACAGTGATTAAAACACAGGCCTGTACCTTTCTGGTGAATATATATATCTCCTCCAGTGTCATCCCTAGCAATAGTGACGAGCAACACGGTGCATGTGCGATTTCATATGTGATGATTTCTGTATTAAATTGATATAGAAGTTTTGGTAGTTTAATAGAATATTTGAGTTCTTAGTAAGAGAAAATAAGTGATATTTTAAAATAAAAGCTCTATGTATACTTGGTATTACAAAGACAGAAATTAATGCTGGATATATCATAGGTATTCAGTGGATACTTGTTAATGATCAGATAAATGAGAAGCAGCTTGCACACACTGCCTGAGGTCAGCCAGGAGTTGTAACTGAGGAGTGCGAAAGGAATGTAAAAATAGGAGGCAAAGATGAACCAAGGTAACGAGGAATCAAAATTAATGTGACTTGAACTAAACTAGGCCATGGGAGAAGGGAGGCTGTGCGGATTCTGAGTGTCGTTATCAGATGATTTCGGTTATTTAAGCTAATTTTTTATCTTGGCATAGTCATGGGAATTGCTTGAACCACAAAGCTCAAGTTCAGTTGTGCCTGGTTTAGGATAACTTCAACACCTGGTATGTTCTATAGAACAGCCTGAATGGAGGTGGGGTTGACATAGTGTGGAGATACTCACTTTTATAGGATTTAATGACTCAGACCTAAAATTTTCACTTATGAACCCAGTTGTCTTCTTGTGCTGTTGCTCAGAGAGAGAAAACCCATTTCACATATGTTACTATGAAATTAGGTATGTGGCATCCCACAGGCAGTGACATATCTGGGAAGGTTTTCTTAGACTGATGTGTTTGCTTGTGGCTTTTCTAGAAGTGAATCGGAAAGGCCAATGAAGGACTGGCAATCTGACGTTATAACCATTCTGAGATTTCTCTTCGGAGAGAGACAAGGTCTGCAAACCACGGTCCTCTCAAGTGGGGAGAAAGGCTGTGTTTAAGGGACACAAAGCGGTGGTTATATCATGAACAAAAGCCCCAAAGAAGGAGCTTGAATCTCAAACTCTAGGCACTATGACATCTTGGGTTTGACATTTGAGGACCTTAAACTCACTCCTTCCATTCTGTCCTCTGCTTTCCTGTGGGAAAATGTGATTCTACCAGGCAGCATTGAAAGGTTTTCAGAAGGAAACAGGTTCTTGGACAAGAGTAAGGATGATCAATGCATTCCTTAAGATTAATCCTTAGCCACTTGCTGCAGGCCTAATGACAAGGTAAGTAACAGGCTGTGGGGCAATGTAACAGGTGCGCAGCAACATATTGTCTCCACCAGAGTGCAAGCTCATGGTGGGAAGAGACTTTGTCTCTTTTGTTTCCTGTTTTACCCTGACCTCTTAGCATAGTATCAGTACAAAATAGGCACATGTTGAAAGGTAAAGAATTATATTTATGTGGCTCCTCTAACACACGAGGGAACACAGTGACTCCCAGCAGTTACTTTGGTACCTTTGTCTGCAGATTCCTTGCTCCATGAGAAGTACACTGATGACTGAACTCTGAACATACTTTCATGAGAAACAGGGAGGCATCTTGCCAACTTTAAAGTCAGGTCAACCATTTTTGTGGTCTGCCATTGGCTGTCTCTCTTTCCAGTCTCCCCTTGCCATCAGGTACACCTATTTATAATTCCTTTCATTTATTAGTTATGATGCTGAACTTCTGCTTAACGAGTATAGAATTCATCATTGCATCTCCAGTGCTTAGCCTAATGCCTAACCCAAAGAGAGTGCTCAATAAATACTCCCAGAAAGATGAATCAAATGAATCATAGGTAAATCCTAGCCTCATTTCTTTATGACAATCCACAAATACAGTGCTTACAAATCCCGGTGTGTGCCAGATGCTAAGGGCAATGAATTAAATGTGAGACATGATCAGAACACTCTGGGTACCAATTGAGTAGAAAACCAGATGTAGTGAAGTCGGTCAGGGAAGTGAAAATATGAGACTGTATCTAGGAGTGTTTTGGATTGAGTGATACAGAGAAAAATGGCTTTAGAAACTCAAAGAACTGAAACATGTCGGGGTACAGAGGACAGAGACACGTGATTATGAAGGAGATATTTTGAGCTATCCTTCAGAGATGGTATGAATTTGCAAATGGGGAAGAGAAAGGCATTGGATTAGAAACCATCTACCTGAGTGTCATTCTTTCACTAGTTCCCTGTGTCTCAGGCACATATTCTTTCAGGTCCTCACCTGAGGACCTTTCATTACATGTGTTTTCCTTTGCCTGGAAATCATTTTCCTGCACTCTCCCCCTCCCCCCCAGTTACCTTTCAGTCCTCAGTTGAATGTTTCTTTAGCACAGACAACTTCCTGCCATGCTCGACCCTGTTATCAGTTACTCACTGCCTCTTCCCTGATTAAGCAGCTTTTCTTACAATCCAGTTTCTAGCATTTTATCAATTCTCCTTGGTAATATTTTCTTTGTTATTAATTACATAAAACAATTAATTGACAGCAAGCTCTTGCTAGGAGGAATTATGTCTTTTGAATTTCCAACTTCAATATTTGAATAAAGGGCACTCATTGATTATTATTGAATTATTGAATGAAAAATTATAAACACTCTAGTTATTGGTCTGAAGATGCCCGGTTTGGTTGATCAACTTGAAACCAGAGATCCTAGAATGACATTTGAAGCCTCCAATTGTCACTACAGGAAGTCTTGGGCTTGCTTGGCCCCATGGACAATGATGATAACAAGAGTTGAGAATTCAAAAAAACCAACTAATAATTCTTGCCTACAACTTGTGGGGAGAAAAAGGAAAGATAAGAGGGAAAAATCCCAGTACGCAAATTTTGATAAAGAAAGTGATGGGGAGAGCCAGCCGTACTAGCTTTCTAAATTTTGTGCTCTGAATTCCCATGCAGCCTGTGCTCTAAACATTATTGATCATAAAGGACTTCAAGGGCATACTTGCACTTTAATGGTTCAGTGCACCTGCGGTTTTTATTCATTCAGCTTGAGGTGACTTTCCACCCTGTCCTCCTACTCTGGATGTGCTGGTAAATATCAAATTTTCCTCCTTTGTTACCTCAGTCCCAATAATGTGGCCTTTATGATAGAATAATATCCTATGTCAAGTAGGCTTAAGATTAAATTAACTTCGGTTATTGAGAAAATAAAGCCTTATATATGTGATGGTATTGCTGTTCACCACATATTTACAGGTGCTGTACATCCAATATCTATGATAGTATCTGGGAAACGACAAACATCCCAAAATGTTTATGAAATGAGTGAATGGGAGGACACCTGGAAAATTATACTTCTTCATTTCTAAGACATGTTTTAGTTCATTCAAAAGTGCCATCAAGATTAACAAACGATTAGGCACCTGGGTGTCTCAGTCGTTAAGCATCTGAATTTGGCTGAGGTCATGATCTCACAGTCTGTGAGCTCAAGTTCCACATCTGGTGAGCATGAGCATGAGTCCTGCTTTGGGTGAGCCCCGCTTCTCTCTCTGTCTCTGCCCTTCATGGGATTTTCTCTCTCTACCTCTCTCTTTCTGACTCTCGCTTACTTACACCCTCTCTCTCTCTCAAAAAAGAAAAGACTAATGAAGCGTTATTTTAAATCTAAAAGAATATTCATGTCTATAAGAAAGGGGGATAATAATTTTGGACAACTGTTTGTTTCAAAGATTAAAAGTTCCCCTCCCTCCCTCCGGAATTTTTCAAGGAAGTCCTGAATATAATCAAATGGGTTGATGTTATAATAATACACTCAATATTTTTAGAAATAATTTGTTGTCAAATTGGTTTCCATACAACACCCAGTGCTCATCCCAAGGGCCCTCCTCAATGCCCATCACCCACTTTCACCTCTCCCCCAGCCCCCATCAACCCTCAGTCTGTTCTCAGCATTTAAGAGTCTCTTATGGTTTGCCTAGAAATAATTTTTGAAAACAAATTTCAAGAGCTATAAAATGCTTACTTATTCCAATATTGTCATTCATTCATTCAACAATCAGTCATTAACGAAATAGGATGCAGAGAGTTGGATAAAATATGACCTTCAGAACTATGGTTATCTTCAAATTATGCAGTGATTCATTCTTAGGAATTTATCTTAAGAGATTAATCAGATAAAAGAAGAAATCATATGCTAGAGGATGTTTACTATAGTGCTATTTATCAAATAAATTTAGACACAAACTTTAAGGGAATGCTACAATAAATTATTATAACCCTGTTGAAGATGTATTGTTCAGCCATTATACATAAATGTCACTCATGAAAATATTTAAGTGTAACATTTATAAAGAAATGAAACAATAGGGACACCTGGGTGGCTCAGTCAGTTAAGCCACAAGATGGTAATTCAAATCCACACAAAGAAATAAAGAGCACTGGTTAAAGTTAACTGCACAGGCAAATATAGAATAGTATAGTAGACTTTTGTTTGTAACTATTTTAGTATTTAATTTAAAAGAAATTGCATAGGGCAACCTGGGTGGCTCAGTTGGTTAAGCATCCGACTTCTGCAAAGGTCATGATCTCATGGTCAGTGGATTTGAGCCCCGTGTCAGGCTCTGTGCTAACAGCTCAGAGCCTGGAGCCTGTTTCAGATTCAGGGCAGGGGCTTGTGCTCTCTCTCTCTCTCAAAATAAACATTAAAAAATAAATTGCATAAATCAGTAATTATGAAACATTGTTAATGGGTTTATAAAGCATAAACATGTAATTCCTATCTCAATTATAGTACAAAATGAGGTGGAGGGAATGGAAGGTTTGGATGAGGGACTGGAGCTACCTTGGAGTAAAGTTTCTGAATATTCTTGAAATCTTTAGTATTAATCCCAAACTGGATTGTTTTAAGGAGTTAATTGTAATTCCAACCGTTAAGAAAGTAACTTAAAAAAAGTAGCAGAAGGAGTAATAAAGAGATTAAAATGGAATAACAAGAAATATCTACTTAACACAAAATAAGGCAGCAAAGAAAGAATAAAGGAACAAAAAAGACATGGCATGTAGACAACAAACAGCAAAAGAAACAAAAGAAAACCCTACTTTATTGGTAATTATATTGCATGTGAGTAGATGATACACTCAAATCAAAAGCAGAGATTAGTAGAATGGGAGAAAAAAACATCTAATTTACAGACCTTTGTATCAGAAATGTGACTGGAATTCAAAAGTATGAATAGGCTAAAAATAAACAATGATTTAAGGGAATAAATCATTCCCTTAACAAAATGGGTGTGGCTGTACTAACATTAGACACAAATAACTTTAAGAAGTAAATTTTATGGTAACCCTCTGAGACTTCAGTTTTGTTTGCTATTAAATGTAGACTCTCATAATAGAAACAATAAATTTTGGCCTCATTAAGGAAAATAGAGTACTAATTTCACAATATGAAAAAGTAGCTCCCAAGTTATCCCTAAAAAGTAAATAACAAATCAAAAACACTGTTTTCAAACCTCTTTGAAAGGGTTTTGCAGTTATCACTGTCCCCTTGAATGTATTATATAGATGAAATGAGTGAATAGAACATAAAGATTACATGAACTGGATCCTGTAAAGTATCGATAACAATATTTGGAATCTAGCAGATATTTAACAAACATTGATGGACTCTGTTACCTATTTTTAATGCCATCAATGTGTCAACTCTTTTTAGTTTTTATTCTGACTTTACAATTTTGCATTTAAGATTGTTATATATATAAAAAAGATTGTTATATAAAGCAATTAAATATGAAAAACAGGACTTAAATTTTAAGAACAAGGTTGGGAAGAAATATTGAAAATGATAATTGAGTTTGTACGCGGGAGTTGCCAATTCTGGAGCAAAACTAAACTATAGGCTAAAAATCATAACTATGGCCATAATAAATATATTTTCAATAATTGTTATTAACTTTATTATAGAGTTGCATTAATGGAAAATATTTGTGTTTTAAGATGAAATCAATACAATTCAATACAATACAATTCAACCATGAATATTGAGGTTTAATTAAAAGTAAGCTTTGATAAAAAGAAGTTCATGTTCAGTATGCAGAGAATTAAACATTACTGAAGAGATTAGGGGAAACAAATTATACTAAAGGAGAATAAGATTTTCCATGGCATAAGGAAGTATAAAATACCTACTTTTGACTCTTGAAAACAAATGAAAACATTGAAAGTCTCATTATATGGGAAAATTCTCAGAGGAAATCACTTTGTAAGGAGCAGAATTAATGTTTTGTCATTCATCTTTTTGTCCGCTTGAAAAAAAGAGGGATATGTAACATTCTTCCTGGTTTCCAAGAAGATGCTAGCATAAACTCTTCCCTTCTTATTAAGTAGACAATTCCAAGAGAAATGAATCCTATAATCTGTCTTGCCACAAAGTAGGAACTTTGTTGGACAAGCCCCACCATCAAAAATAATAAAAAGATCAATATAATGAGATACCATTTTCATTTAAAAATATCTTATTGTGTTTATTTGTTATTCTTATTAATGTTTGATTTGTTTACTGTCTTTTTATCTTCACTTCCACCTTCTCCCCAAACCCTTCCAGTCTTCAAACACACACACACACACACACACACACACAATTAAAAATGTGCTAAGATAGATTTAAGGCACTATGTCATTAAATTTCCAGGTGAAGCAAGTAAGATTTAAGGAAGTTAGGTGACTCTTTTAAGTTTAATCACACAACTAGAGACTGTGGTTCTGGAATTCAAAATAAGAATAATCTGATGATAACTCCAGTTTTAAATATAAAATTAGAGCATAAATATACTTATCAAAAAAATAAGAAAATGTATTGCATTACTGAAAATGGATGGACTGCTCTAAAGTCATATTTTCATTACAGAAAAAGCCAGTGGAAATATATATTGATATATATTTATATTGTATCATTTATATTATATATATTGATATATATTGATATCATATCATTTATATTATATATTATATCAGAAATGAAAAACCCAATAGAAGTATCGTAAAACAGACTGAGGAAATCTGCCAGAAAATAAAACAGAAAGAAAGAAAAGAAAATAGAAGCAAAAAAATAAATTGAATGATCAATCCAATAGGTCCCTGAAGATCAAAGCACACCCTCTCCCTGCTTCCTCCCCAACTCTTCTGTAGGCTTTGTTCCTGTTGACAGTACCAAGGAGAGGTCCAAGGTAGCTTCTGTTATCTTTAATTCTGGTCTGCAGAAGATAATCTCACCAGTGAGCTTCTCAATAGGTAGAGAGATATCATGGCACATGCGGAAGAGTTGAAGGAACTGTACATCTTTTTCTGGAGGTTCAGACTGCCTTCCTTGCAATTGGAAGGAGATATTTTGTCCAAAATTGATGACATTCAAACAGCACCTGAATTACAATTTGTCAGGACAATTAAAGGTTGGATTGAAAGGCAAGATTGAGTTGGAGTAAGTTTTAGGGTATGTTCCAAGCTTATTTTTCTTCAATTTAAAATTTCTCCTAACCACATTCTTTAAAAAAAAAACAAACATTCTTTTTTATTAACCTACTACCACATGGCATAAGTTTCTTTGTTTTATCTATCTATCATCTATCTATCTATCATCTATCATCTATTATCACCTATCACCTCATTAGCAGAGGGAAAAATTGCTGCTTAATATCACCGAATACAATGTCCCTTCTTCTCAGGGTGCCTGGGTGGCTCAGTCAGTTAAGTGTCTGACTTCAGCTCAGGTCATGATCTTATGGTTCGTGGGTTTGAGCACTGCATTGGGCTCTGTGCTGTCAGCTCAGAGCCTGGAGCCTGCTTTGGATTCTGTGTATCCCTATCTCTCTCTGTCCTTCCCCCACTCATACTATGTCACTGTCTCAAAAATGAATAAACATTAAAAGAATAAAAAAATAATGTCTCTTCTACTCATGGAATTATTCTTGTAAATGCTGAAATTTTCTCCCCTCCCCCCTGCCCCCGCCACCCCTCTGGCTTTTCAAAAATTCATTGCTCTTGAGTTTGGCTTTGGCTTTTCAATCCCACATTTTACATTCATGTTTTTCATCACTTGTTCCAAAATGAGTTGATTAAAAAACAAACAAACAAACCTCAGTGCTAATTTCCCTAGCACAAAGAAGTGCATGTTAAAGAAGGACTTCTGTCTCCTGGTGTCCTCTGTACCTGGAATGCCATCACTAGTGGTTACTTTTTTCCTTTATTTGAAAATGAGCTCAAATGTTTCTTCCTTAGAAAGTGTTCCCTCTGGCACATGGCTAAAGCATGTAATGTAATTACTGAACCTATTTTTTATACTCTTTAGTCTTGATATGACATCTGAAATATCCATTTTCACTTTTGCAACAATTGAGCTGAGCATTAAACTTTCACAGTGATGTTAACAAAATTGGCTTAATAAAGTCAAATGCCTTATTTTTTTAAAGGTTCTTTAGAAAATCAAACTTCACAGTTACGTTAATCATGTCTCTTTTCAATTGACTACCCACAAAAAGTCAAGTGCCTCTTAAAATCCGCAACTTAAATCATATTGCTTTGATGGTAAATGCGGAGTTATATTGAAGATTAACAACTATCTGAAGCCTATTTAAACAGAACATTTTCTGTTTTCTTTTGGTATAACCCATTAAAGGCTGGAAAAATTAGTTTCTTTGTGATTGGGTTTTTGTAACTTATACTGAAAAGAGAAGAATCCAGTAAAACACACTTTAGCTACATCAGTGAAATAACTACATATTTTAAAATGTGAAAATTTAAGAGAAGTATCTGTTTTAAGCTCTGAGTTTGTATCTATGTTGACCATCACAGGGCTGCTCCAGAAATATGCCTGAGCAGACACACTGGAGAATATTAAATAGTCAATATTTATTACATATATTCCACCTGTAAAGGGAATTTAAAATGTCACTAAAGGTTTAATAAAGTAGAAAAATTTGAACAAGGGATCAAAAGATAAGCACAGCAGCAGTAGAGGTTTTGTCATTCAAGCATAAGCTTACTTTCTGAGCTTTCTAACTTACTTTCTTTTATCAGACAGGAGAAGCAATATTAGCCCCTTAGAGAATCATACTACTTGTTATTGAATTATTCTCAAAATGAAAGCTACATGTAGTATTATCATTTTGCTCACTCCTTTCTAAATATAGCAAAAAATGCTCACAAGATAATTAAATCCTAAAATGTATTGTGATGGCTAATTTCAGAGGTCAATTTGATGGGACTAGAGGATGCCCAGATGACTGGTAAAAGCATAATTTTGGGGTGTGTCTCTGAGGGTCTTTGGGAGAGCTCAGCAGGTGAATCAGTGAGCTGAGTAAAGAAAATCACATCACCAATGCAAGTGGGCATCAGCCAACCCACTGGGCGCCTGGATAGAACAAAAAGACAGAGGAGGGCAAATTGCCTTCTTGCTTGAGCTAAGACATTTGTCTTCTTTGGACATTAGTGCTTTTGATTCTGTCTTTCTCACTCAGAACAGGACATACACCATCAGCCCCCAATTCTCAGACTTTTGAGCTCAGACTGAGTTATATCACCAGTTTTCCTGCTTCTCGAGTTTGCAGATTACAGATAATGGGACTTGTAGGCCCCCATAACAGCATTATCCAGTTCTAACACATCTCTTCCAACATAAGTATATATTAACATACATATGCATACATACAAACATATATATAAATACATATGTATATATAAGTACATATATAAATACATATATAAATACATACATATACACACATATCTTTATGGTTTATTTTCATAATATCCCAAATCACCGTTTCCATTGTGATTAATGTGCATTTTGTACAGGCAAATAAAAATAGATATATTTTTTATCTTTTTAATGTCTTCCTTTAAAAAAACATTGTTGGCATTCCTTCAAGAGTTGGGGTCCTTCTTCCTTCTTCCTGAGTCTTGGCAGGCCATTAACTACAGTGGATGGGATATTTTGTGATTGTTGAGGCTGTCATAAAAGGTCATACAGTCTGCCAGGTTCAGAATGCTTGCCCTTGGATCCGAGTACCCATGCTGGGAGGACGCGAAATATCCTTGTCAAAGCTGTATGACCATCAAGAACTTAAGGGCATTATTTGTTCCATTAAAATGGTGCCATTATCTTTTCATGTGACAAAAGAAGCTTTATGTATCTGTAAAAAATAGGATGGAAGGGACAGTATTTTTATACAACAAAAGGGGTGTAGGGAAGAGATAAATTAAGCTTTTTTTCACAATAAACAATGTTGTTTAGAATAATTTTGGAATTTGAGAGGATAAAGGCTCAACCTTTTGTAGTCTCTTACAAAGAGGTATAGGCAATAACCTATTTTGAAAAGGAGGATGGACTCTATTCCTTACTCTGCATACAGGGCAGACATTTTTAATAATCGTGTAACTTTTTCCCCTTGTGGATGCCCTGACTCAGACTGTCAAGTTTGCCACTGGGATCATGATTTTTCTCCATTCTTCTTGAAGTAGTTGCACTTTCTGTTATGGAAGACAGTATGTCAGAGACAATGCATTTTAGTTCATAGAGTCTCTGAAATTTTTTGAACATAAAGGGCAGCACTTTCCAACAATCCATTGAGCTGACATTTGGTTTGGTCCTAATAATTTCTGGGGGCTAGAGTTTAGGCTGTTTCCTAGTGTCCAGTTAGTCTATCCCAGCTGACTGAGCTTAAGATTGAATTTCAAGTAAATCTTTTGTTCTCATCATTTCTCAGCTAAATGAAAGGAGTATAGTCTTATCATCTATGTATATAAAATGTTTAAAATTGTCAAATATTTTATATTGATAACATTTGATACTTATTGAGGAAACTCCTCAAATGTCATTTCCTCAGAGGACCTTTTTGTTATTATTATTATTTTTTTAAGTAAGCTCTAGACCCAGAGTGGGACTTGAACTCATGACACTGAGATCAATCGTCTCATGCTCTACTGACTGAGCCAGCCAGGCACCCCCCACCCAGGGGACTTTTTTGGATCACCACTTTCTTGCCTGCTTTCTTTTTCACCATATGACATGCATTCATTTCATTTTAAAAAATCATTTGTTTTCTCTTTAACATTGAAATACACAGTTCATAAGGGCAGGCAATTTTGTCTATCTTATTCACCATTGTATGCCCAATACCTAGAATTATATTTGGTACATACTCGGTGCTTAAGAGAAATTTATAATTTGAAATAGTACACTTGGTGATGAGGTGGAAACTCAGTAGGGCATCTTGATTTGATCAAGGTATAGAGCTAATATATAGCACAGTCTATTTTCTTTTGATGCTTTCTAACTGGGTACCTGTAATGATTAATTTTGAACCCAAGTTCAATTACATCTAGTATTTTGAAAATACAACTTGATATGCAGAAGAATGTGAGAACAATTTAGAGTCATTAACCTGTAAAAGGAGGCTAACACTTTTATGGCTACGCATAACATGAGCAACGTAGATAAACAACCTTTGGGAATCCCCTGGGCGCATTAAAGTGTACAAGTTAGAAAGTTTAGTAGCTCAGGATTCTCTAAGGCAGATATATTGGAGGTTTTTAAAGAAAACCTCTTGCTAAGCATCTATCACATACATCTCCCAAATCATTTCAGCTTATGGTTTATTTTCATAATATCCAAAGTCACAGCATTCCATTCAATTTCCATTGTAATTAATGTGTGTTTCATCAAGGCAAATAAAAATAGATATATTATCTAGCTTTCTAATATCTTCAATTGTCCCTCAAATTTATTAGACTTTTTCCCTCTTTATGATAATTATGGCTCCTATTTCTTTTTTTACAACTTTTTAAAAATGTTTATTTATTTTTGAGAAAGAGAGAAACAGAGCATGAGTAGGGGAGGGGCAGAAAGAGAGGGAGACACAGAATCTGAAGCAGGCTCCAGGCTCTGAGCTGTCAGCACAGAGCCAAATCCAGGGCTCGAACCCACGAACCATGAGATCATGACCTGAGCCAAAATAGGACACTTAACCGACTGATCTACCCAGGCGCCACTTATGGCTCCTATTTCAAGAAAAGATTTCAGATGTCAGTGTTAAGTGTGCTGCCTTCTGTGTGGCTGTAGATTTTTAGAGTTATGCTTGGAGATTTATTATAATCCACACAAAATGGCATGTATCTATTTCTATGATAACTTAGTACCTTTGAGAATGCTCTGTGACCTTCTACTTCACTGAACATAAAATATAAATATATGGAAAATTTAGAAAAATATATGTCATTGTCAGAACTCTCAAGGATTCATCAGATGGTTTCCTACGTGCTATTTCAAAGCAGCAACCTTGAGATAACTGAAGTGGACCTGAAGTTTCACTGGCTGAGACCATGCTCAATAGCTTTCCATCCACCCCCTCTCAAACTGCACAAAACAATTAACACAATATCAGTTCAAACTTTTGAAATGACACCCAGGTGTGCTCTTTACCCAGCACCCTTCAATTTCCCTGACTTCTCTTAGGTCTGGAAGAGCTAAGGCTAAACCTATCTTAAGCATATGAGTTTCCACCTTTTTTCAAACACTAAGAACAGGACCTATCTTGGTGGTGAATTGCTTCCTTACTCCCAGCCCCTCTGTAGACCACTTTTCAGTTGGACAGGGATGCATGACCCCTGTGTGGTTGTGAGCCAGTGCCCACTGGTTCAGAATAGAATATTTCTGCAGGGAACCTGAGTGTCCTTGTTCATATGCACTGAGTTCAACAGAGCCCCCAGACAAAATTTTCCCCTTTCATTTTTCACTCCTCTCGAAGGGATTGGGCAGTGCCTGTTCTTGGAATGGTGGCATAGTGGTATGTTTTACACTATGAACACTGATGCTTAAACTGCCTGGAATCAAAACCTGGTTGACTACTTACTAGATGTGTGACTTTGAATAAGTTGCTTAACCTCTCAGTACTTCAATGTTCCCCCCTTTCAAATGTAGATTAGATTTAGTACTTCTGTCTTAGGATGATTGTTTTGTTTAAATCATTAAATAAGTGAAAAGTGCTCTGAACAGGACTAGCACAGAGTACCTGCTATGCAGATATTTGCTTTTACTTCAGGCACTGTACACACACACACACACACACACACACCCTTACATACATACTCATTCCCATTACATGAATTTTGGCTTCTTTGCCTCTTTTGTCTAACATTCTAATTTCTCTTATTAATCTCATTAATCATTAATTTGATATGCTAGATATTCTAATGCATGACAAGAGATTCTCAAGTAAGACTTCCTTGAGGGAAAATATTCCATGGTTCTCCACACTGGTTAGCCTAATGTTTAGAGTGTTCAATGAAATCTTTCCAAGTCATTCCTATGATCAAATATTTACCCTACTATCTAACAAAAGTAGACTGCCTATTCCCTGAGGATTCCTTGCACTGTATACAAAGTCATATTTTGTTCTTACTATTTCCTCTATCATCAGTAATTGCCTAAATCTTTTTTTAGTGACCAACTTAAAATTTACTTTTATTATGCCGACTTTCTCTAATTCTCTAGTCAAAATGCCTTTCTTCCTGATTCAATTACATTTTGGTTTGGCATTATGTCTCCTTGCCAAAAAGAAAATAAATAATAATTTTGAGGTGTAATTTAACTACAGAGAAATGTTCAAATTTTAAGTTTACAGTTCAGTGGGTTTTGACAAATAAATATACCATGAAATGCACATTCCTTTACTCCAAAAAGTTGTCTTGAGTTCCTTCCCAGGAAATCCTTACCATCTCTCTCAAGTAAGGCTGTTCTGATGTCTCCCATCATCGCCTAGATTTGACTGTTTTAGAATATCTTATGAAATCAGGCATGATTTCATAAAAAAATCTTTTATGTGTGTTAATCATGAATTAAAGGCCCCTAAACAAGGTCATGGTAGAGGGCAGCTTAGGATGAGAGATAGCAATAATATTTCTACGTTATATGATGCCTATCTTAAGTCTCTTCTATGGAATCTGGCTGGGATCCCAGAGCGTCTGGTATAGAGCAGGTACTCTATAAATATTTAGTTGAATTACATATTAACCGTGGGATTGTAGAGACAGTGACTTCACCTAATGTTGAAAATTCAGTGGGATGGGAAAGAAATATTACAAGCAGGCATTTCTCACTCTTCTCACATGATGTCCATTTTTTTCTCTTATGTTTTAGAGATTACCCTACATTGCAGTCATGCCTACATAAATTCAGCCAATCATAAAAGACAAACCCTTGACCTTGGGAAGAAACAAGCTGGGCCTTGAGAGTGCTTTTTCTAGTGTTCCATTGAAAATCTGCCTAGAGTACCTCAAGGAAGTTTTACATAAAATGATACTCTCACGGTGTTTACGTAGAGCATAATGAAATGCCAAGTTGCATATCTTGGCACATGTTATGCATTATCTTGCTGTCACTGAATTGGTAATATCTGTTTAATATGTATAAGTAATACATCCTTCCCCAAAGTATATCATCTTGTCAAAATAAAAAAAAAAAATTCAAATCCCTCTTGGCTATATGTTTGGTATGCTGTTGAAGGAGAATTTTCTTACTTTTGGAAGGAAAGGAATCTGAAATATTCAACATTGACAACTAGGGACTCTAAAATCTACGGAGGTCACACAAATTCAGATTATGCATGGAAACCTCTTAATTAGGTTTTTCAATCAATATTATATAACTAACAACAGCCACATGACTTTACTTACATCCAAGTGGAAATCCATACACTTCTTTCTTTTTTCTTTTAAGTTTATTTTTATTTATTTTGGGAGAGAGAGTGCAAGCAGGGGAAGGGCAGGGAAAGAGAGGGGGGTGGAATCTTTGCTCTGACAGCGTGGAGCCTGATGCAGGTCTCAAACCCATGAACTGTGAGATCATGACCTGAGCCAAAAGCAAAAGTCAGATGCTCAACTGACTGAGCCGTCAAGGCGCCCTCACTTATGTCTTGCTGCAGGATTCTCTGGGGTTTATTCAAGCACAGAGTTATAGAAAACCAGCAAAATATTTTCCCTCACTGTATTGCCCAAAAATTGTTAATACATTACCCATTCTAATCACCCAATCTTAATATCGCATCAATAGTCAAGTGATAAAGATATGCTGTAGCTGAAGGAAGTCTTCAAGAATGTGTTTTACCTCCAATAACAAACCCAAAGGAAAAATTTTAAAAATGTAGACAGCACACGACATAATTTGAATGAAAACAAAGCTTGTGAACATCACATTACATACATGGAGTATAAGTTCGGATATCTTGATACCTACAGAAACATAGAAATATGGTCAAAACACATTTAAATATTGCTGTGTTAGCAATGTCACCTCTCTGACGAATCCAGCCCTACAGAATGTTTACTTACTGTTCCTGTGTCAGGCACAGGATCTACAATACCAAATAAAACAGACACCTTTCCTGTCTTCCCAGGGCAGAAACATTAAAGACATAATTACAAAAATGGTCATTGAATTTATGTGACACATGTATGAAAAACTCAGTATATTTAAAATCTTCTAAATGCATGAATTCTTTCTGTAGGCTCACTCGCAGATCTTTGACTCTTGTGCAGTGAGTATGATGATTCTTGTGCAGTGAGTATGATTATGTAGTTTCCTGGTGGATAGCAGTTCAAAAATTGAAGTTAGAGACAGTATAACCAGAAGAGATCTGCTGGAGGTGGGCATGTGACAATAAATAATATAAATGAGAGCAGACAACTCACAACAATGTAGAAAAGACACATAGAACTGTGGCTTAGTTCAAAAATGCAATATTTTTCCAATTTATGTCTTTATGTATGTGACATATTTTTTAAAATAAGCCTTACCTGACAGTTCAAAGAATAAAATGCATGAATGTAGGGCAGCTCTTATGGTGACTGGAAAATGAAGAATGAAGGGTGATAAAGCATTAAGAGCTCTTATTTATTCTCATCCACGATCACTTCAAACACCAAGCCTGATGGACCTGAAAGAATTTTCCTCAGAAATTTTAGGGTTCATCTGTTTTCCTTAAAAAGAACTACAAAAATGGATACCATTGTGCCATTAGAGTTTTAATTCAGTCCAGCAATCTTCTTTATAAGATTACAACCACTAGGGGTGCCTGGGTGGCTCAGTCGGTTAAGAGTCCGAATTCAGCTCAGGTCATGATCTCAAGGTTCATCAGTTCGAGCCCTTTATCGGGCTCTGTGTTGACAGCTCAGAACCTGGAGCCTGCTTCGGATTCTGTGTCTCCTTCTCTCTCTGCCCCTCCCCTGCTTGCACTCTGTCTCTCTCTCTCAGAAATAATTATTAAACCTTAAAAAATTTATAATATTACAACCATAAGAACAATACAAATAAAGAATTTACACTGACAAAATAGAAAGAATTTGACTGAGGTGAAAATTTTATGTTTAAAATTAGTTTTGCTGTTTGCTGTACATCCTTGTGCATATTAGTCATGGCCTATGCTTCTAATAGTTTCCTATTGTTTTTGTAACAAATTACCATCAATTTACAGGTTTAAAGCATGGAAGTATATTATGTTACAATTCTATAGTTCCTTTTTTAAGTTTTTAAATTTATTTTGAGAGAGAGAGAAAGAATGAGGGAGGGGAAGGAGGGTTGGGAGAGAGAATTCTAAGCAGGCTTGGTACTGTCAGCACAGGATCCAATGCGGGGCTCTGTCTCACAAACCGTGAGATCATGATCTGAGCAGAAATCAAGAGTCAGATGCTTAACCTACTGAGCCACCCAGGTGCCCTATATTAGTTATAATTCTGAAGGGCAGAAATCTAATATAGATCTCACTGGCTAAAAACAAGCTGTTGGCAGGATTGTATCTTTCTTGAGGCTCTAAAAAGAGCCTTGCTTTTCCCATCTTCTGGAGGCCATCTACTTTCCTTTTGGCTCATGAGCCCCTTCTTCTATATTCAAATCTAGGAATGTTGGGCCAGCCCCTATTCTTGCTCCCATCTCTCTGATTCTCTCCTCTGATTCCCTCTTCCATTTTGAGGGGCTTTTGTTGTTCTGTGTGGCACACCTAGATAATCTAGGATAATTTCTCTATTTTAAGACAAGCTGATTAGGAACCTTACATATTGTACAATCTTTAATCGCCTTTGCCATATTGTCTACCATATTCACAGATTCGATGGATTGGGACACAGGCATCTCTTGGCAATCATTATTTGTCCAATCACACGGCTCTATTTTTCTCTTCTCTACATATTTTACTGATATTTTTTAAAACAAGTTGGTTTTAAAGCTTAATGAATTTTAAGTTAAGTGTTGTATATGAAAGCTTTTTTGAATACTATAAAGTGGTATATAGAACTAGGTAGAGGGATTGAGAGGCACACATTTCAGTTATAAAAAAATAAGTCACAAATATGTAAAGTACAGCACAGGGAATATAGTCAATAACATTGTAATAACTTTGTGTGGTGACAGGTAGTAACTAGACATCACACTGATTATTTTGTAATGTATATAAATGTCCAATCACTAGTCTGTACACCTAACCAAAGTGATACTGTATGTCAACTATCCTTCAGTGAAAATAAAATAATATTTAGATTTAAGTTGATATGATAACATCATATCCTTTTTGAATTTATGAGAAAATGTCTATAGGACACATCTAGAATGTTTAAAAAATGGTATGCTTTTAAAATGATTTTCTTCACCAAAGGAAAAAAAAAAGATTTATTCACCAATTCAAATGAGGAACTTGGTAAGAACAATTAATAATAACAGCATTTTCTGTTTATTGAACAGATATACTAGACACAGTATTAGGTGCATTTCACACATTAGTTTCAATCCTCACAACAGTCATGCAAATGAAGATTTAAAATTTGCATTTATAGATGTTGCGATTAAAAGCAAGAACTAAATAACACAACCTAACAATGGCACAATTTAAGCAGCAAAGACAGAATCTGAGCTTCAATTTCCACAGTGTTTTCACTCCCACACTTCCCTTTGCTTTCTTGTAACATGAAAAAAAATAAAATTTTTATTTTTAACCTACTGAAATTTACCTTGTTTCGGGAGTTTAATACAGTCTATTCAGACAGATAAGCTTTGCAGATTTAAAAAAATGTTATTTTGAATATAATCATATTTACTTTGTTGATTCATGGGTACATAGTGGTAGCAATATTTATTTTATGTGCAAAAAGTGAATAAAACCAACATAATTTAAAGGAAGGTGTGCCAGTATGCAGGTGAAGTGTCCAGTTAATTTCAGGAAACTGGTATTTTTGAGGAAGTTTTGAAAGGATGAAATGGAATTTCACCTAAACAGATTGGTGCTTGGAAAAAGAGTGCTAGGAAGATAGATTGGAATTCCAGGAAGAGGGATCACCAAAAACAAATGCGAAAATATGAGGCCTTTTAGATATATTTAGGAACATTTTGGCTGACACACAGGTTGCATGGAAGGAAAATAAGGATTGGGAAGCAGAGTAGAGACAGACTGCTCAAGAGATTACACTAGGTTTTTACACTTAATTTAATAGACATTTGGAGTCCTGGAAGGCCTTTGGGTTAGATATTATATTGGGTTATATATTATATTACATACAATATATATTGTATATATTAAAATTAAAGATTCTGGAGTTTCCACTTAAAAAAACTTTTTCTTTCTTTCTTTATTTTTTATTTATTTTTTAGGTGGAGAGGGGCAGAGGAAGAGGATGAGAGAGAATCCCAAGCAGACTCCTTGCTCAGCATGGAGCCCGACCTGGGGCTCAATCTCACACTGTGAGATCATGACCTGGGCTGAAATCAGGAGTCAGATACTTAACGGACTGAGCCACCCTGACACCCCTCTTTTTTTTCCCTTGAGACATCCTGCTACTCTCCTAAGACAGAGGCTTTCAATTTTATCTCTTCATTTTTTTCTTTTATGATGCTACAATTTGTTTGTATTCATGATGATGTTTAGTCAGCAAAAATACTTGTGTATACACAGAGGGAAAAAAATTAAAAGCAGTCTTTCAATATCCTATAAATATCTATTTTCATTTGGGAAAAGTTGAATGTACATTTCTGAAACCAACTCATCACGCTCTATAAAATAATGTCGCAGGCACACATACCCATAAGCATATTAAATATTCCATGAGTCCCTATAAAAACCTTAATATATATTTTCAATCACCAGAATGTATGTATATTTAATGTCAGACCAAATCAAATCCCAAATGTATTCTAATGATTTTGAAGATCCCAGCCATTTCAGGGAGATAGGGTATCAATCAAAGTAAAGATGAACAATATAACTTTATCATAGAAATCATATAGGTCTGGAGAATATCGGTAGGAACTGAATTGATAGTTTAGAAAAGTTACTTCCAGCTAAAAAACTCATTATTGGCAATGCCTTGAAAATCATTAGGATTATTATCATTTTTTTTTAAAATGCCTATCAAGTTTCTTTAAAATAAGCACCAAAAAATGTGGAATAAAATTCTAGATTCTTGCTCAATATATGTCAAACCCTGTCTCTACTCTGTTACCCACCTGCCATATGTTGTAAGATACATTCATACTGCAATGCAATTTTTGACCCTTCACGTTGATATCATTTTTTCCAGGTTTTCTGGTACTGTGAGTGTTAGAGGTCCGAGGAGCCATTTTTTTCCAGGGCAGCTAATGCAATTATATATAGGTATGACTGCAGATACAGAATAATTCACTAAAACCAAATTAAATGTATCTCCAGGCCAATCTTCCCATAGCTGGATATCAAAAGTGTCCATGTGGTCTGTAAGTAGTGTGGCACAAAAGAAGTGGAAATGGAAATAAAAAACAGTCATAATTGATTGCAATTAAAATATTTTATATTTTGCAGATTTGACAAAAACCTAAGACCACGTACACACATTTTCTGGAGAGTACCATCTAGGACCTTAGAAAAGGTCTGTACAAGGGGTGCCTGGGTGGCTCAGTCAGTAAAGCATCTGATTTCTGCTCAAGTCATGATTTCACGGTTTGTGGGATCGAGCCCTGAGTCAGGCTCTGTGCTGACAGCTCAGAGCCTGGAGCCTGTTTTGGATTCTGTGTCTTTATCTCTCTCTCTGCCCCTCCCCCACTCACTCTCTCTTTTGAAAAGTAAATAAACATTAAAAAAAATTTAATTAAAAAAAAAGGTCTGTGCAAGTGAGGGTCTCTGGAGCTTTGCTTCATTAGTTTCATGGTTTATATGGAAAATGTTTTCTATACTATATAATTTTTCAAATATCAGCACTCTATATCTATTGTGGTAATTTTATTGTTCATGTATATTTTATGGTAATCCTACTGTAAATCCTTTGATAAATCAAGTGGTATATAAATTATGAATTAAAACACAAATAGGACTGGGGGTCAGAAGCTTTGCCACTCACTAGCTCTATGACATCAGGTTACTACTCAGTGTCTCTGGGCTCCAAGTTCCTAAACTCAGTGGCGTAAAGCCAATTAAGGCTGAATAGAAGGTTATGTGGTAAAGTGGGGTGACCTCAAATGGCCTAACCACAAGTTGTCTCCCCACTCTGCTCTAGCAGGTGAGACCCCGCTGGCCAAACACCTTCCTCATCAAGGGGCACAGGCACAGTTCCTAATTAACCCTGAGTAGTGGTTTTGGTCTTTGCCAGCCCAAAGAATTATTCTAAGAAGCTAATCAGTTCCTCACATGGAGACCAGGGGTCACATCACTCTTCTGATACCACTACTTTACAAATAAAGGAACAGAGTAGATAATCTGAAAGAAAAAATAACCTGAGCTGAAACAACCAATAACAGAACAAGCCATGCATGAACTCCCCAAAAAACCACTTTTCCATCATTTTGGAACAGATTCCAGATTATTATGAACAACAGGGCACAAATAGCAGTGTGAGCAGACTTAATTTTCTCAGGGTAAGCAGTAAGATTTACTTCTTCTCTCTGTCAGTACCCACTTCCAGCCCTGCAACCCCAAGAAGCGTTTGCCCACACAGATGGGCTGTCTCTTTCAGACTCTGCTGAGACCTTTCCTACCCTGCCCCCTTGCCCTGTCCACTAGGGCAGGATCTCCCATAGTGGTACCCACACCACACTGCACAGGCGACCTTCTTGTCACCCTCCCCTTCTCCCCCGAAGCAGCACGTGACTTCAAACCACTCTGGGTCTTTCTCATCCATCTCAGCCATGAGACTGGCATGTAGGACCCCCTCAGCCTGCTCTACAGATGTTCATCCCAGTGATCTTGGACCAACATTCTGTGAGATTATTTGTGTAGAAGAGTCCATGAAAAGCCAAGGGGCCTATTTTCTGCAAAGGCGAACTGGAGAAGAGTTTCTGCAAAAGCAAACACAGGGACTTTCCTTTGCATGTTCTGTGTCTGCAGCCTCTTGAGGTGCTGGAATCTGTTTCGAAATGAAGGAGCCTCAGCAGGAGTGTTGCCACTTTCCTTGGTAAAAGAATCACAAAGAAAATGGGGTTTGAATACTTGACTTTTGCTGTTCTCCTTTTTTTAAGATTTTTTTTCTTAATGCTTATTTATTTTTGAGAGAGAGAGAGAGAGACAGAGTGCAAGCAGAGGAGGAGCAGAGAGAGAGAGATAGACACAGAATCTGAAGCAGGCTCCAGGCTCTGAGCTGTCAGCACAGAGCCCGATGCAGGGCTCAAACCCATGAACCGTGAGATCATGACCTGAGCCAAAGTGGGAAGCTTAACCCACTGAGCCACCCAGGCACCCATGCTTTTCTTGTTTTTATTTTTCATTTTTATTTCCCCTTTAATGAGTAGAGTATTACATCCATCAAAGGACAGGATGAAATTGTGGCAACATACACTCTCTTATGTTAGTAAAATGCTCTAATACTAGAAGACTCTTAAAAGCCTCTGCCTCTTGATGAGCAGGTGGGGGTGGGGGGAAGGGCAGAGCTGAAAGGAAACAGAGGAGCAGTAAGGCCATGTGGGAGAGAAGTCAGGGGAGCAGCAAGATGTTAAAATTGCAGGGATCTAGAGGAGCGAAATGGATGATCAAAGCCAGTAAGACAGGATGGTGGGAATTCTTAGATGGGGATGTACATGGATTTGAAAAATTATATGTAATGTTACAACACCATTCTATGTATGAGAAACAAAGAAATGCCTTGCTCAAGAGATTCCTTGGGTGAAAAATCAGAAGTTATGAAAGGATTAGACTGTTTTAGAGAATCTGTGTATTTAATTAAAAGTACCTAAATAAATCCTTTGATTCAAAACTGCCATAATTGATTACATTTGCTTGCCCTTAATTCTTTAGCATAATGGGGAAAGTTATAATGCATTGTTTTAAATACCACACGATGACTTAGCAGTGAACTTGTGACATGTGCAGGAAGGTGTAATTTGGGCTTTTTTTGGTAAGAGAAAGAAATAATGAAGGAAGAAAGGCCATGAGGCTTTTGGGTCCTTATACTAAACGAGCACCTTTTGCACCTTTTAATTAGCAAGGTGAATGTTGATTATATTAATAGAATTAACTGAACAGATGAGAAAGGCAATTGTAAAGACATGCTTGGAATATGTCTTTTTGAAGAGTATGATTTTTTAACGACAGATTAACATCTGTGTATACTGAAATAATTCTCTTCAATTATCAACAAAGCTGAAGGCTTACTTTATCTTTGGGACTAAGGGTACAATGTAACATAGTGTTAAGACTTTGGTCTCCAGTGAGATTACTTGGTTGGAAACTGATTTCTGCAACTCATCTGCTCTATGACCTTGGTGACGTCACTTCAATTTTCTAGGTCTCAGGCTCCTCATAGGTAAAAATGAGAAAATCTAAAAATGTTTTAGTAGAGGGCATAAAATGATAAAGCTCTCAATAAATGTTAAATGCTTCATAATTGCATTTGTGCCAAGGACCTGGAAAACGTATTGTACCTTGCCTTTTGTCTGACCTCGTACAAGCAATTTTCCCTTATAGCGTGAAATCCATTTCAAATAACAAAGCCTGGGGTTTGAGTTCAGGATTCCCTGTTCACCGTTGGATTCCCTGTTTACAGCTTAAAGTTTCAGATTTCTTGGTTGTTCAATAAAAACAAAATAATATTTTGGCGAAGATTTTTTTTGGTAAAAATTAAATGATTCATGAATCACCTGTCACAAGGGGCATTTATATACCCTTCCTTTTCTTTAGTCTTTCCTAATTTTTACTGTTGAAACATACTACTACTACGTTTTAGCAAGTCTCATATTCAAATAGAATTGGAAATAAATTGAAAATACACCAATCTGCTCAACTTTTCTTATTTAGTGCTTGGGGAAGGTTGTAAGGCACAATGACTTTGAATGCCCTGTTACATACAAAAAGGCATTCCTTTTGCAATGCTTATTAAATTATATTACTTTTATTAAGGGGACATTTCACCAAAACTCAAACTAATTTTTATCATGCTTTCTATTCAGAAATAGAAAAACTCCTACATAAGGCTGTATTTGGGAAAGAGGAAGAATTTAGACTTCCTTATCAAGCTTATACCATTTAGAATTTTAAAGTTTGAAATTTAATTCCAAAATATTTAGTAAACTTTGAACAATTCTAGTTTATTAAACAATGATGAATATCAAATGATGTCGAGAACTGACAAAGAGAAGCCTGAAAGAGAGTTCCCATAGGATCAGCCCAAATATTTACAGACCCCTTGGAAGAGATAGTCTTTGAGATGAGACACAAAAGCAAGACAGGATAATTAATGGTGATCTGGGGTGGAGGATAGATAAGATAAAGTTAGGATTTAGCTCGTTTACTAGTGCTGTGTAACAAAACATGCAAAATTTAGTGGTGTGCTCACAGACTCTGTGGGACAGAAATTTATGTGGTGGTTTGTCTCTGTTCCATAACTTCTGAGGTCTCAACTGGGAAGACTTGAGGTGACATGATGGCTGGGGCCAGAAAACATCAGGAAGTTTGTTCACCCATATATTTGGCACATGGCCAGAGTTACTAGAAGGCTGAGTTTCCCTGGAGTTCTGAATTGGAATACCTATACCTTGGGTCATGTTGTGGCCTGGGTTTCCCAAGCATGGTGGTTGGATTTTGAGAAAAATTTCCCAAGACCAAGTGGCCCTAGAGAGCAAAGTGGCATGGCATGACCTTTTCTCTCCTAGACTCAGAAGACTCACAGTGTTCCTTTTAGTGCATTCTACTCCTTACATTGCATCACTAAGGCTGGTCGAGATTCAAGGAAAGGGAGCATAGTCAAAAGGCAGGCTTACTACTTCAGATTCTGTGTCTCTCTCTCTCTTGTCCCTCCCTTGCTCATGGTCTCTGTCTCTCTCTCTCTCTCTGTCTCTCTCTCTCTCTCTCTCAAAAATAAATAAACATTTAAAAAAATTTTTAAATTAAAAGAAAAGGTAGCTTACTTGAAAATCACCACATAGAGACGACCAGTGACCTTATCTTCCTACTTCTCACACGATTACATATGAGATATTTGACCCATCACTTTGGAATATATGATGTCAGAGGCAGACGGTAATATTTTGGGGATAATGGTTGTATATACTCAGAGGCAACTAGCAGTATCCAGGGTATTGTGAATTTCTTACTCTTTAGTTCACAGTTGAAGGTATGGTAGTGGGTTCAGAAAGTTGAAACTGAACAGTAAACTGAGCTTTGAGCAAGAATGTCTAAAAGGCCAGAATATTTGAAATCTCATGACAGAAGAAAAGGTTAGGAAAGATCTCACATGTCAGGTGTATGATATTTTCTTTTTAGATATAAACATTGTGTTTTTGTGATCGAAGTGAGTTTTGTCACTAGGTTTATTTCTTTTTAAGGCAAAAAGCATTATTATAGCAAGGCTTTTCTATGGCTCTTTCATATAGAAATCACCTGTGATCTCCACTAAAAATCAGACTCTCTGGATATCCTATAACTTCTTTAATATATTAAAAGACAAGAGTCTTTACATTCAAATTAAATTACATTTGCCTAGCTTAGCTTTGATAGAGGAGCTTTTCCCTGCCATTACTTAGTTATAATTCTGGAAATGGATCAGAGAATCAGAGAATCTTAAAACTTCAAAGAACATTGGGAATCATCAATCTAGTCCCTGTATCTTATGCAGTTAAATGCAGTCCCTTATCAAAGCAGTTAAATGACTCACCCCAAAACCATAGAGGGAATTAACAGTACAGCTTCTAATTCTAAAACTTTTTCAATGAGTGTCTTTGTCTCTTCCTCCTGTCTTTCTTATGTTTCATTCCCCCAGCTCCCAAACTTTTCTGTCATTAAAAAGAAACCATTTTTGTCAGACTGGAAACATCCTTTTTCATCAAACTGTAAAGAGCACAGTTTTAATATCACAGTCTGACACAGTTAAAGAAACTCATTATTGTGGCCTTTTCGTAAATGTTTACATGGAAGATGGCTGTCAGGGTTTGACAGTTGATGTAAGGTTTCATGTTTCAGACAGATCGGGATGGCAAACAGTTCTTCAACATTTTATTGTTAACAATTTGCAGATGATGTGAATAACACAGGAGTTATTTAGCATTTTACTCATTATGTAGAATGGTTAAGCAGAGAGAAAAAGCACTCACTGTTAATTTAAGTATTTTATACAGGTGCCTAAGTAAAATTTATTTCCTTTTAGGATGACAGTAGGAGAAATTTGCTTGTCGCCTAATAACTTTCATCTCTTGAACTTTACTTTTGTTTTAAAATAATTTTATAATGCATCTGTGATGATCATCAAGTCATACATTATTTTAAGTTGAAACAAACTTAAATAAAATTTTGCTTTCAGCAACAAGGGTTAAATTATAAATAAAATAATTTTTATCATTCTTTCTCATTTGTTGACTGGTTGATTAATTGATTGATCCAATAACTAGGTGTTGAGTTCCAATGATATGCTAGGGACTGTGATAGGAATTGAGGATAGTAAGTGTCCTTAAGTACCTCAAATACTCTTTATACTTTTCTGCCATGGGAATAAAGAAAAAGAAAGGATGCTTGACTTGGGCCATTAGGAACATGGATTAGTGACCTGGAAAAACCAGGAAAGGGACAAGAAAGAAAGGATCCTTCCTTCTTCTCCTGAATCCTACCTAGATTTCTCTATGGAAAATCTACTGCTAATGCTTTTAGATCTCATAGATATCTTTCTTTTTGTGTTTAGAATACTTGTTGGTATGAATCTTTCATTTGGCGATTAATTAAAGAGATAGATTTTGAAATAACTCTCTGTCTCTACACACACACACACACACACACACACACACACACACACCTCCAACAACACTGAAGCTCCATCGGGAAGAGAAAGAATGAGGGAGAATGTGTTAACTGTGAGCTTTCTTCTAAATTATCTGCCAAAGTCTTTTGAGAATGTAGATTACAAAAATCATTTTTTGAATGGTTTAACTCACACCAAAAAGCCATTTCTTTTAATTCATTCTAATTCGGTAGTTCATCTTTTTTTTAAATTTTTAATGTTTATTTATTTTTGTGAGAGAGAGACAGAGACAGAGTATGTGCAGGGGAGGTGCAGAGAGAGAGGGAGTCACAGAATCCAAAGCAGGCTCCAACTCGAGGCGGAGCTGGAGCTCACAGATTGCGAGATTAAGACCTGAGCCAAAGTTGGATGCCCAACCAACTGAGCCACCCAAGCACCCCTTGTAGTTCATCTTTTTATTGCCTCTTTGCAAGCATTCTCATCTTTACCACTTACTTTTTTTGTCACATTGTCCTTAGCTAACCCCCAACTCAGATTTATCAGTGAGCTATTACCATAAGAATACTCCATAACAAACCATGCCAAAGCACTTAAAACAATGATTTATTCTCATCTATTCATTTGTGGACCCACTAGACTCTGGTGGACATAGACTGAGTATATCACTATTAGGCTTTTAGCTAATAGATTTGTAGATTCTGCCTGGGTCTGCTCTGTGTATCTCTAGCCCTCTGGAACCTGCAGTTAACCAAGCTGTGCTTTCCCATGGGAAAGGGTGGGTGAACAAAGACCATAGCAATTGTGAAAACATCATTAAAATCTCTGATATTGTCATGTCTGTTTTCTCATTGAACAGAGTAAGTCACATGGCCATGCCCAAAGTTTCAGGGGTGGATAAATACATTCTGCTTAGAAGGAGGATAAACACACCTGTGGATTTATTATTCTTTGATAGGAGTGTTAAAGGATGTTAGTGATAATTCAATCTGGTATCATTATTAAGCCGTATTATCCCTCTATTCCAATGTTGCACGGGGAAGTTAAACAGGGCCAGAGAAAAACCTCCAAACTTGCAGATTGGTCTCACTTTATATTCATGACCATTAAAGTGAAACAAGCAGTCAATACTGCTCAATAGTCCTACATGACATCCCAGAAAGTTCATTTTCCATTCTCTTCAAAACAATTTTTTAAAGAGTTCTTTTTAAAATGTTTATTTATTTATTGTGTGTGTGTGTGTGTGTGTGTGAGAGAGAGAGAGAGAGAGAGAAAAGAAGAAGAAGAAGAAGAAGAAGAAGAAGAAGAAGAAGAAGAAGAAGAAGAGAGGGGGAGGGGCATAGAAAGAGTGGGGGAGGGCCAGAAAGAGGAGAGAGATAATCCTAAGCACTGACAGTGCAGAGCTAGATGCAGGGCTTGATCTCTCGAACCTTGAGATCATAACCTGAGCCAAAATCAAGAGTCAGACATACCATCAACTGAGACTCCCAGGTGCCCCCAAAATTTTTATATTCACTTGCCTCTCTCTTCAAATGTGATTTTGGTTTGTTTTTCCCTAGTAGAACTTAATCTAATGAGAGCAGATATCTTTGAAGGTTTTGATCACAGATGCATGTTAAGTTCTCTGAATAGTACCTAGTATATAGTGTGTACTCAATAGAAATTTTAAGTGATATAGATTATCCTAATTTTGATTAAATAATTAATTGGCTTAATATATCATGTCACCTGCTAGAATATAAGTTAGATTAATGACCTTTCTTTTTTAATTAACGTAAACCTGAAACCAGAACAATTCCTTGCACAAGGCACTTAAGAAATATTTGTTAAATGAAGTAACTTACTGCAGTATTGTAAATATTATCCTAAACTAAGAAAAGCCAGTGTCTGAGATTTATTTACTGCAGGTTAAGCTGACACAAATTAGAAAGAATATGTGTTTATTATGTTATTTTTTGGAGAACCAGTAGCTTGTTTCAAAACTAGCAGGTCATTTACATACCATAATTCTATAGTAGTTTTTATGGTATAACTTTATTTTCTATCAAGAATGTCACTAGCGCCAAATACAAAAGGAAGAAATGTAGTCTGTAGTTAATGTGTAATTTTGCCTTTTTATGTTCCTCCAGCTCAAATAAATTGCTTTCAAAAAAACCTATTTATAAATGTATTAACATATTAGATGGCATGAAGTTAATTGCTGAGACACAATAGGTATTCAATTTAGAAATGTGGAATAAAGTAGGACCAGAAATAATGTGTGTTACATTTTTGATGATTACTCACCTTGTTAAGTTGTTGCAAGCAAGAAACTGGGGCCAGTGATTAATGATCACCAGTCTGCCGGGCAATTTCTTGGGCAGCATTTCATTTGGACAATCAGTAATGAGAATGTTGAAGTAAGAATGGGCATAGATTAAAACTTGGAGTTACTTTTGATCCATTATTGTCCTTTCCTTTGATGTTTACAAGCGATATTTCACATAGGTCAATATTTTACATATTTCTGAGTGGCAGTAGTGTGATATCCAGAAATGTGCAAAGGTTGTACTTAGTAAATAGATTTTCCTAAGTTAACAGTCAAAATCTAAAAAGATCAGTTGATTTTGAAGGGTTAAGATTCTGTGATATGTACCATTATGCTTAAGGAAAACAAAGTACAAATCATCTGAATTTTCTAATGGACCATTTATCACTTTCCTATTGGTTTAGGTCCTAGTCTCAAAACCTTGGAATTTATTATTATTATTATTATTATTATTATTTACTGAACATTACAGCAAAGCAATCTGATGACAGTGCATTAACACATAATTCAAATATGTTTATTGGTTGCCTACACTTTGCCAGATAGAAGTCTGGGCATTGGGGATATAAAAATGGATAAGATATGGCATTTTCCTTGAAAGAATTCACTGTCTAATGCGGGAAGACAAATAAGTACATTAAGTCATATTTCAGTACGATAAGCCTGATGATAGGAACTCAAGACAGCACTGAGGAGAAAGTTAACTCTCTCTGAGACCTTCACAGCAGTCCTAATGTTAGACTAAGGATTCAAACTGGGTCATCTATGATATGTTTAAGGCTACCAGGTGAAATAAAGTATAAGACAATACTATCATAGAACAAATCACAGAAGAGACATGAATCTAGCTTCTTCATTTTAATGATTATAAACTGAAGGCCAGAGAAGGTGTAGGATTTAGCCAATGTCACGCAGAGATCTTGAAATGAAGTCTGGACTTAGAACTCATAACTGCCAGTTTTTTCACATTTCTGTTGTATAACAATACTTCCCTGCAAATGAAGAAATATGCAGTTAGTTTGGTTCACTTGCAGTAGACACTACTTGCTTCCCTAAACTTAGATATGTGCTTGCTTAATAACAAAGGCTGTCTTTTGTTTGTGTCACACCTCTTTTATAAAATACTGATTAGTTCAAGCAAATACGGCAATCCATCGCCGCCGCTATGTAGCAGAAAGGCTGCTGGAAGGGACTTTTGGGGAATGGTTTTTCACCAATTAAAGAGAAACAACAAAGGAAACTATTTTCTCTTACCGACAGAATTTGTTTAGGCTTTTAATGCCCAGTATTTAGTCAATAGGTTATGGCCCAGATAAGAAGTGGTTGACACACTGAAGGTAGGAGAGAAGGAAGATGTAAAGTGCTGTGTCTTCCATGACACTAATAGGCCATTGGCTTAAGCAACTCTGGAGTTGTCCTTTCTAAGAGACTTTGTTAGTGACATGATTAATCTTCCCTATGGTTTAAACCAAATGAATCAAAACGCAGTGTTGCTTCAAATAGTCCATTCGAAGATGCTCATCACTCCGGTCACTAGCAATCCAGAAAATGCAAAAGAATAGAAAAAGTTTTCTTTTAATTAGTTGTTTGTGCTAATTTTTCTTATTGAAATTTGAATATATATTTTTAAATTATTTTAAAATTTTTGAAGTCATCGTTCATAAGTATGTATTTGTGAGAAACAATGCAGATAGATTACTTGTACTCTTTACCCAGATTTCCCCTTTTTGCAAAACTATAGTGTACTATTGAACCAAGATATTGACATTGATACAGTTAAGATATGGAACAGTTTCCTCCATATGTTCCTCCCTTTATAACCACACCTGCCACCAGCCTCCTACTTTTGGTGACCGCCAATATCTTCTCCATTACTACAATTTTGTTATTATAAGAATATTACAGAAATGGATCATACAGCATGTAACCTTTTGGGACTGGCACTTTTATGCAGCATGATTCTTTGGAGATTAATGCCAGTTATGTGTATCAATAGTTTGCTCCTTTTTTGATGAATAATATTTCATAGCGGTGTGTACTCCAGCTGTTTAACCTCTCACCCATTGAAGGGTATCTGAGTTGTTTCTATTTTGTGCTATTACAAATAAAGTTACTGTAAACATCCATATACAAGTTTTGTGTGGACATATTTTTATTTCCATGGGTAAATATATAAGTTTAATTTCTGGTTTATATAGAAGTCATATGTTTAACTTAAAACAAAACAAAACAAAACAAAACAAAAACTACCCCTTTTCCAGAGAGACTCTACTATTTTATAATCCCACTAGCAATGTATGAATAATCTAAATTCTCCATATCTTCACCAACTTTTGATTTTGTCATTAGTTTATATTTTAGACCTTCTGAGTGTAGTGATATCTTCCTGTGGTTTTAATTTGCATTTCCCTAATAGGTGATTAAGTTGAACATCTTTTCATGTTTTCATTGGCCACCTATATATCTTTTTTTGATGAAATGTCTGTTCAAGTATTTTCTTATTCATTTTTATTGGATTGTCTGTTTTCTTCTATTGAGTTTTCAGAGTTCTTTATGTATTCTAGATACTGGTTCTTTGTCAGAAATGCGGTTTCAAATATTTTCTTGCAGTTAATAGCTTGTCGTTTTATAATTTCTTACAGGACTTCTTTGAACCAATGTATTTAATTCGATGCTACATCATTTTTTTCCTTTTATAAATTGTGCTTCTGGTGTCAAATCTAAGAACATTTGGCCTAGCCTCAGATCCAGAAGAACTCTTATGAATTTTTGCTCTAAAATGTTCATATTTTTACATTTTACACTTAAGTCCATAATGTATTTTGGTTTATTGTATAAGATGTGAGCTAGTTAAGGTCCCTTAACCCCTCTTCAAGAGTATCCAGGTGCTCCAGCACCTTTTGATGAAAAAAAAAAAAATCCTTCCATTGAATTGCTTTTGCATCTATGTCAAAATCACATTTTATGGATATATTTCCTATGAAAATACAAAAACTCTAGAGTAACTAAAAATTTTTTTAAAAAGAGTAAAATGGAGGGATCACTCTATAATTTCAAGACTGATTTTGCAGCTAAAGTAATTAAGAATAGAGCAGAATAGAGAACACAGAAAAACACATGCTTTCAAGTTTTTCTTTCTTTAATTGTTAGAAGCTTAATTGTAAAGTGTTTTGACATGGATTAATTTGAGTTTATGTTATGTGAGATTTGCTTTGAGTTTATGCCTTTCTTTTTCTGTTGCTTTAAGATTTTATTTTTAAGTAATCTCTGCACCCATTATGGGGCTTGAACTTACAACCCCAAGATCAAGAGTTGTATGCTCCACGGACTGAGACAGCCAAGCTCCCCTGAGTTTATGCCTTTCACCAAATTTGAGGATTTTTGCTTTTTATCCTAATACTCTTTCTGCTTAACATTCTTCAATGCTTCTGAGACTTGAAATATAAAACGTTTTGATCTTTTTTTTTTTAATGTTCCACTGATTCCTCCAGGCTCTGTTTATTTGATTAAAAAAATTTTTTTTATATAGTTTATTTACTTGAGAGACAGAGCTCGAGTGGGGGAGGGGCAGAGAGAGAGGGAGACACAGAATCCGAAACCGGCTCCAGGCTCTGAGCTGTCAGCACAGAGCCTGATGCAGGGCTCAAACCCACAAACCATGAGATCATGACCTGAGCCGAAGTCGGATGCTTAACCGACTGAGCCACTCAGATGCCACTGTTTATTTGATTTTTAAGTCTGTTTTCTCTCGGTTGTTCAGATTGGATAAATTGTATTGATCTGTCCTCAAATTCAATGGTTCTCTACTGTCATCTCCATTTTACTTCTGAGCCCACCAGGAGTGATTTTGATTTCTGTTATATTTTTTCAGTTCTGCAATTTCCATGTGATTTTTTAAATATGATTTTTATTTCTTTGATTAGATTTTCTAATTTTTCCATCTGTTTTACTAGTGCAGCTTGGTGTTATCACAGAGATGTTTGTCCAAACCCAACAGAACTGAACCTGTTCTGGATGGTCTTTTAATTCTAGTTTTGGGATCAGGAGACACTGGATCTAGATTATCTTCTTCTTTACGACGGAGGTTGTCAGATGCCATATATTGCTGTGTGGTTTCTCTAGTCCTGAAGACTTCAACCAATTGGAATTACTCTTTTTTTTCCCCCTCTCAGAATTAAGAGGAATTGAGACTAGAAGACTCAATTTAATTTCATATCTCAATTTTAGCTACAACTATACCAGGGCATTGAGTGTAGCTTATGGTTGATTTAAAACATTTATTCAACATTCTGGTATCAAATGGTTTAACTATAAAATATTAATGTGCTCTGCAGAAAGCTCTTTGATTAGTGAATAATGATTTTAGTCTCAATTAGAATACTATACTATTTAATTAGCTAAGTCTAGTGGCCACCTATAAATTTGCGGGCCAATTGTTAGGTTAAAAGTTAAAGGAAGAAAGATAGGAAAGGATATTTTAGTCAAAACTGAAGGTGGAAAAGATGGTTGTTGACCTCCTAGGAATTAAGACACCTTGGCTAGTGGTGGAGATACATGACATAATGCACACAAACTATGTAGTAGGGAATCAATATATCATAGTTGCTATTATTTTCATTATTGTTGTTACAACTATGTTTAGAATCAAACCAATTCAATTTGAGTAGTGAAGTATTTCGCATTAGGGTTCTCGGTGCAGGAAAAGCCCTTTACAACTCCCAAATTTCCCCATCTGCTGCCATAATAACACTAATTACTAACATTAGCATACTGCAGTTACTAGAATTTGTATGAAGAACAGTCTCTGAAGTGTAGGTTACCACCACTCGTCAAGGGCCAAGTGATTGATCTCTCTGGTCCCTTGCAGGTCTAAAGTTCAAGCTTCTTTGTTTCCCCCTAGTTGGATTTAAAAAAGAAGAGCAGCAATCTGACAGGTGGAAAAGATTAAAAATGAAGTCAAGGCATCCATAAATTTTCTTTGAGTGGATGACAGCCAGAAAGATTCTGTATGTGGCCATGTCAAGGGCTCATTCTTCTGTAGTGTAAACACCCCCCACCCCCACCCAGCGGATGCACATAGGCACCTCGACATCAGAGGCAGAGGCATTATGACTGGAATGACATCATCTGAAACAGTCCTTGGAGATCTCACCACAACATGACGATCATATTTTGCTTTTAGCTTCACTTGTGCCGTACATTGCAGGCTCACATTTGCATAAAATAAGCACAACACTAACTCGTGTTTCACAGTTTGTACGGCATAGCAGATTTTATGTTAATGCCAGGTATGGAGGATGGCATTGTTTTGTCCTAATACATAAACATTACGTAAATGTTACATAAGCATTTTACGCTCTGAGGATGTGGAGAGATATGTGATAAATATCTGCCCCGAATTAACATACATTAAGTTTATATGTGAAAATAAGTTTAAGAAGTATTAAATAAGCATTATACGGCTATAATAGAGAGGGATTTTTGGAGACAGATGGATAGGAGCTGAGACCTGATGAAACTGTTTATTACTTGCATGCATTTGGTCAAGTATTTGGCTTTTTGGAACCTATTTTTTTCTCTGTAACAGATGTAATGATGCCCAGTGCTCAAAGTCATGTGGCTGAAGTAAAAGAATATGAATAGAGCCCCTAACACAGGCCTCGTACATATATAAAGATTTTCTTCCCCTTCTCATTAATTCATAGTATTTCAAACACTGCATATACTCACATATACACGCACACACATAGAGACGTGCACGTATTTACATATAAAGACAGACACACATGTGTAGATAGTTTTATGGATGCATTATGATTTAGAGACTAGGGATTCAGAGGGTGGGATAGGGTTATTTAATAAGTCTCCAAAGCATTCGCAGATTTCTCGAGTCCCCAAATTTAGAAAGGATAATAAATTTGATTCCAGAGAAAGTCTATTTCTTTGAAATATTTAAAACTGCTGGGTTTGTGGTAGATGAAGTTGACTGTCAGCATTGTAAAAAGGTTTAATGTTTTAGGCCTCCTAGTCTTTATTGCTATGTTATTGCAGTCTATAAAGTGAATTGGGAATAAGCACTGCTTCTTGAAGGAGGGGCAGGGTCTAAATAAACAGGAGTGGAAAAGCTCGCGTAGGACACATTCATGCTGTGGTGACAGAAAGACTACCCAGGGTTGAAAAAGCCAAGTCCAGCATCCCTGTTTTTCCCAGTGGCAGAGGCAAAATTATGCCTTCCCTGCTAAGCTAGTATATTCAAATTCTGGAGCAGAAAATGACTTGATCTTATCTGTAGCAGCTTTAATTACCTTGATCCATTCTAGTCTGACTGTAATCAGCTCTCAGAGTATTTGATAGGACAGTGTAAAGTCACTGAGTTCTTGTTCTTCATGAATAATTTTTCTATTCCCAGGGAAGGCATTTCACATAGTGAGACTCATTACTGTCCAGCACCTCTTTGCAATCAAGTTGTCCATTGGAATTTCCAGGGCATAAGGTGTGCTCAAGCATCAAAGTAGGGCTATTCACGAAGCTTCTTCTATTGCCAATAGAATCACACAGGGAATTATTTGGTGCATAACGTGAATTCCCTGATGTGTTCAGTGCAAATGACGAGCAGCCTCTGAGACCAGTGCTGACACTTGTAGCTAATGAGGAAATCTGCCTTAAGAGGGAAAAATACCATGTTGAGAAGCGGCTCTATTACAGTGAATGTTACAAAGGGTTTGGCCTCAGGAACTCCAGTGTCAGGACTGCTCTCTCACTTGCTGGTTAACAGACCTTAGACAATTTACTTTAATCCATTTAAGCTTTTAATTCTTTTATGTATCAAATAGATCTTCTCTACATAACAAATGTGTTCATTGTGAGCAATGAACAAAATGCTTTAAAAATGGTGACGTGAGGTCCAAAAGCTTGCTTTATTATCAAAAGTCAATATGTATGGGACACTTTGAGACATATTAAATGTAGATATTTAAAAAAAAGAAAATTTAAAAACACAAAAGAAAGACGATAAGTAACTCCATGTAATCTACAAGTTGAACAAAAAAAAAAACAAGAAAAGAAATATAAGCAGATTTCTTTATGTGACTCGAATGTGAAATGTGAAAAACATTTACATGGTTATAGTAATGGAAACATGAAATAATGATTTGATCAAAAAGCATAAAATTGTTATACTGAAAAAAATAGAGGAAAAAAAGCTTAAGGGGTTTGAAATGGCATGAACAGGGGTGTATAAGAGAGTTAAATTCTCATTCAACATTCTTGCAACTCAATGTATAATGTCTAGAATTAAAAAATCATCACTTGTAGTATACATACAATTAAGAAATAAGGAAGTAAGTAAAAAGTAAGAAAAAAAGAAAGTGGCTGTTTCTAAGTAAGGAGGTTGAGGAGGGTGAGGTAGAAGATTGCTGTTGTCCATTCCAACCTTTGTCATGCCAGTTTTTAAAATTTAACTTTATTTTATTGTGGTAAGAACACTTAACATGAGATCTACCGTCTTAAAAAAATTAAGTGTATAATACAATATTGTTACCTATAGGTACAGTGAGGTACAGAAGATCTCTAGAATGTATTCATCTTGCATGACTGAAATGCTATGCCTATTAATTACCAAGTCTCCACTTCCCCCACCCTCCATCCCTGGAAACCACCATTCCACTCTCTGACTCAGTGAATTTAACTATTTTAGATACTGCATATAGGTGGAATAACGCAGTGTTTGGTTTTCTGTGACCGACATTTCACTTAGCATATTGTCCTCAAGCTTCAACCATGTTGTCACATATTGTAGAAAGTTTTTTTCTTTTTTAAGACTGAAACAGATTCCATTGTATGAATATGCCACATTTTCTTTGTCCATCCACCCAAAGACATTTAGGTTGTTTCCACATCTTAGCTATTGTGAATAGTGCTGCAATGAACCTAAGAGTGCTAATGTTGTTAAGATTCTGATTTTGATTCTTTTGGATAAACAGCAGAAGTGAGGTCATATTGTGCTCTGCTGGGTTGTGAGAATTCTGGTATCTCAAATTTCAATATCAGCTTGGATATGTCTGGTTTTGTGCTTGCTTGGGGTGCAGGAGCCTCTCAACTGATTTCTGGATTATCTCCCAAAGGTATTTGTCTGTCAGTTGTTGAACTGGTGTTTCTGTTCGGAGTGGGCAGAGGAGAATCCCAGGGTTTTTCATTTTGCTATCTTGCTGATATCATTTCCCATCATGCTATTTACCATGAGAACATATATTAATCATAAGGGTGCCAGTATATATCTTTACTGCAAACTACAATAAAATCTTTTAGGAAATGATGGTGGATAGTTTTACTGTAAGCAGAAACATAAATTTTCAGTGGAAAAATTTAGAATTGAATTTTGTTCTTCCATTTACTAATTATATGAATTTGGGAAACTATCTTCCTGAAGATAATTAATATGTATATTTGAAGTATCCAGTGTTATTTAACTAATTTATATTTAAATTATTTTGGGGCACGTAGGTGGCTCAGTTGGTTAGGCATCCGACTTCAGCTCAGGTCATGATCTCATGGTCTGTGGGTTCGAGCCCCGCATCGGGCTCTGTGCTGACAGCTCAGAGCCTGGAGCCTGCTTTGGATTCTGTCTCCCTCTCTCTCTGCCCCTCCCCTGCTCATGCTCTGTCTCTCTCTCACTCTCTCAAAAATAAACATTAAAAAAATAAAAAATAAATTATTTATATTTCTTTGTTGATCTAAACAAGCTTATAGAAGATATTGTAATTTATTCCATGGCATCATGTCTAACATCATGTTCATTATTCCCTCAAGCAGACAAGCACATTTTATGGCAATTTAGAGCTTATATTTTGCTCTCTGTTTTCTTAATGCATTCCTTCAACAATCCTTTAAATCATGCGTTCTCATGTTTATACATAAGGAGGTATAGAAAATAGCATTCTAGAATAATAGTACTCAAAGGGATATTAGAGACCATTTATTTCAACTGCCATCTAAAGTATGAAGGTATATTCCTTTATTTCTTTTGAGATTTTGTTAATCCCTTAATAAATAATATTTAAGTGGTATCTTTTGAAATGAAACCAAAATTTGACATTCTTAAGATTTAGAAGTCCCCAATACGCTTTATTTTGATAGTTTCTTGATATTATGAATAGGATTCTTTTTCTAATTCCATTTATCCATTGGTTATTGATGGTCTAGAAAAAGCTCTTGATTTACACACACACACACACACACACACACACACCCCTGTTTTGCTGGCTATTTACTAAACTATTTTATTAGTTCTAATAGTGTTTACAGTTTTCAATTTTTCTCTTTTATTAAAAGTATTAACAATTTCATCTGCAAATTGGAAATTTGGATCATCTTTAATATTTGAATTTAATTTTCTATGAATTAATTCCACATAAAAATGTATGAAAATGCTTGTAGACAAAAGTTTATTACAATATTATACAAAAGAGTAAAAATTGGAAACAACCCAAATGATGCTCATTAATGAAGACTGGCTATAGTCTGAAATAAATTACATAATTTCATATATCTTGACTTTAAGAAAGTATACCAGAAATAATACTTACCTCCAAAATCTTGTGACAGACTGTAGGCATTAAATGTTTAATTTTTTTCTTGCCAAATTTCTTTGGATTTGCCCTTTAGAAGTCTAGAGGATACTGTAAACAGCCATTCTTAGTTGACAGTTCACATCTATCAAAGATCCAATAGATAGACACTGCTTAAAATAGGCAAAATTTATAACTGCAGAATATTACAGTAGGCTAAAAGTGTTTGAACATATTGGATTATACACTGTCCAACTGAAAATTCAGTTGGTGTTTCTGTCATATATTCAGCTTACTGGTTGTGAGAAACAAATATCCTTGTGATTGCTGGATTGTATGCCCCACATCTGCATTTAGACTCTAAGCCTTTAAATACTTCTGATCTAGATGTTGTATCTCAGATTGGTACTTAATTGAATTGGAAAGGAAAACTTACTTTCCTCACTTTACGGGAGGTATTTCCCTCATCTTATTTTGATAGTAGAGAGCATGGAGTACTTTATTCTTTTTAAATTTTTAAAATTTATTTTTTTTGAGAGAGACAGAGACAGTGTGAGTGAGGGAGGAGTAGAAAGAGAGGGAGAGAAAGAATCCCAAGTAGGCTCAGGGAGCTTGATGCAGGGCTTGAACTCACAAAGCCATGAGATCATGACCTGAGCCAAAACCAAAAGTTGGAAGTCTTACCGGCTGATTCACCCAAGAGCCCCTAGCACCAAATTCTTTAATCTTGATACGCTAGGAGATATGCTGACTCATCAGAAAGCAATTGAGAAACAGGACACTAGGAGGCTGCAGGACAGAAGGCTCTTGCTTTAGGAGACATACTGCTTAGTTAAGTACCTCATGGATTTACTAAAAGAGGTAAGACTCTCCTAGAAGTTCTCAAGGAAGAATTGCATACACCTTCACCTTGTATTTATATGGCTCCACCGGACTGAGAGGTTTTATAATGGAGGCAAACACGATATATTATTGATGATATTTTTAACTCGTTTGCCAAGGACAAATGTGGAGGTAGTAAGAAACCCAGCTCGATATTCTCCAAAATGCCTGAAGCTAAACTCCTGATTAAATCTTGTGATTACTGCCTAAGATGCATTATTTTTATTTCTTTCAGCATGCAGCAAAGTCACCAGACAAATGCTTTCAAAACACAATAGCAGAAACATTGACCTTAAGAATTAAAAAATCAATGGACTTTTAACAGTTCATTTGCTTAAAGGTGCAAAATTTAGCATTTTGTAATGAAATAATAACAATGATAGAGATCCACTAATGTCTTCATTTAACTTTAGAGAAACTTGTGTTGGGGTGTCTAATTATTGAGAATTGGATATATTTCCAGTTAAATACACACCTGTATTTGAAAATAAAAGCAATTCAATCTTTCACTCTTAAGTCATGATATCATTATGTTCAGGAAAGCCAGGATACTAATAATCCGTATTGTTCCTGAATAGTTTAGCCACTAAAATATTTTGCAAAATAAAAGTTCCTAACCTATTTTATCAAATTGTTCCTCTAGAGCCTGCTAAGCTGTCGCTATCACAAGCCCTCCAGAACCTTCAGTTGAACAGACCAGTTTAGGTCTGTGGGTCAAGGAAGAAGTCAACTGTAAGTGGGAGAATTGCCCCAGAAGTAAAATTAGACAAAAAAGTCCATCCTCCATAGAAAAGTTCTTAGAATGTGAGGAAAGAGAGCATTCATACTTACAGGGAAAAAATGTTCATTTCTATCATGAAACACCTGGGGATCCCATATTACCCAGGAGTAATGGGGAGAGGTTCATTGTGTATCTCTTGGATACTGCGTGGCATAGATATTTTAGTAACATTTTAAAACTTTTTCCTTCAATATATACTTGTTAAGTATTTATTCTTTGCCAGAATCTGTCATGAAAATATAAATTTTGGGATAACTAAGACTAGGAACTATATCCAAGGAGTTTTCATAGTCCAGCACACAAGACAGCTGTGTAAACAATCGTTGCAAGCACCTGTAAGGCGGAAGTATTGTCTACATAATGTAGAGAAGTATAATGTAAAAGAGAGTGATCGGTTACAATAGTAGCAGTGTGAAGAGGGTGGTGGGAAAGGTTTCACAAAAGGAAAGAAGCAATTTGAGGCTTATTATATTTTGGCTAAAATATTTTGGCTATATTTTGGCTAAGATATAAAAGTAAAAACTAACCCTATTGATGCCTTAATATGTGCTAAGTGAATTAATTATCTCATTTAGTCATAATAACTGCTTTATAAGGTAGGAAATATTGTCTCTGTTTTACTAATGAGGATCTGAGGCCCCAGGCATATAGACAAAACAGGATAGAGTTCATATTTGAACACAAGCATCTTGCTTCTGAAACCATTGCTCCCAAGCACTCCTTACGCTACCTCTCATTGTAAAAGGAAGGAGAGCACATTGCAAAACCCAAACTGTGAAACAAAATTACGCGTTGGGGGAAGTAAAAATAATTCAGCACAACTGAAGCAAAGGCTGCATGTGCATGAGAGAGTGAAAGGGTATAGAATTGGATCAAAGGATTGGAGGACAAACCAGATGGGACCAGGTGCATATGGCTTAAGAAATGAGGAATCAAAGACAAAGAGATCAGATGAGAGACACAATAACCAAGGTAAGAGAAAGATGGCTGCCTAGAATAAAGCAGACACAGTGATAAAGGGACAGGAGTGGATAGAAAAATGGTAAAAAAGAAAAATGGAAAGGGGCACTTGGGTGTCTCAGTCGGTTAAGCGTGGACTCTTGGTTTCAGCTCAGGTCACAGTCTCACAGTTCGTGAGTTCGAGCCCCACCTCGGGCTACACACTGACAGTGCAGAGCCTTCTTGGGATTCTCTCTGTCTCTGTCTCTGTCTCTCTCTCTCTCTCTCTCTCTCCCTCTCTTTCTGCCCCTCCCCTGGTTTTTTTCTTTCTCTCTCAAAATAAAAAATAAACTTTAAAAAGTCTTTAAAAAAAGAAAAGTGGAGGACTAGGGGGTGTATTGAAAAGGGCAGCTGAAGAAGACAAGAATGAATCCTAGATTTATAACCTGTGCCACTGATTGTATATTACCACCGCACAAGCTAGGACAGAAGGCAGAGAGTGCTTTCCCAGAGTCAATGCCTTTGTGCCTTTGAGGGTTTCGTGTGCATCTTTCAGAGATGCTTGTGCCTACTGAATGCTTAAGAAATCATTATCTACTCATTAGAGACCTCTTAGAGAGGAGCATACAGCTGTCTTTAGGACACAATAGGATAATTTGTCTCCTTTGTCCAGGTAACAAATGATTCTCCATTTCCCCCAATTTGTGTAAATATACAAAAATAATCCAATATCATGGGTTTATTCTTTAGATTCTGGGCCAGAATGTCCAGCAACTTGCTTTGAAAACCTCCAACATCCTTTTATTGTGAGATATTTAAATTGCTTTGCAGACGTGACCTCACAGATCATTACATCGCCTCCATGAAGTGAGCCAAACAACAATTTGTCCCTATTTTTAAAAGATATAAAGAGGTTAAACAACTCATTGGATTGCCCAAAATAGAAGCTCAGCTCTGAAGTCAGCTAGGTGCATGTAAGAGCAACCACCAAATGGCTGCATGACAGGGTGTAAATTGCAGTTTATTGATAGTTGATATGGCTTGAATTCTCAGAGTCTTAGTTCACTTGTGAACAATGAGCTTAGAAGTGAAAAGGGGAATTGAAGAGGCATTTTTTCCAAGGTAAGCAGTTTATTCTTATTCTTTGTAGGCGTTTCTTCTGACCTGTGCTTGTCTATCAATAGGAATCTCAAGGCGAGATTCAATATCAAAGAAATAGACACAACATGTTTGGCAGAAATGTTTCCTATGTAAAAATGTTTTTATGTTATGTATTATCCAATATTCAATTTGTCCCCATATAATTTTATATTTTATAATTTTATATCTAGGTCATCTCATTTAGTCTCTGCTGATGAATATGTATGCCAAATGCAGTCCTTTTCCCTGGATGCCAGACCCACATAGAAAACTGTTTATGTGATTCTTGGCTGATGAATAGGTCTCTCAAGATCAGTATATTCACAGCTGAGTTACTTATATTCTTTCTATTCCAATTTTGCTCCTCCTACAGTCTTGTACAATTAGTTAATTGATACTCTGTTCTTCCATTGCTCAGGCCAAATCTTGGAGTCATTCTTAACGCCGCAGCTTTTCTGAGGCCCCAAATTGGGTCTCTGATGAAATCCTGTAGCTACATTTATAATCAAATAGCTATTCTATTTACTCTTCCCACCTCCACTATCTCATCAGGTCAAATCACTGAAGTTCTTGTCTGAAAACACTGGAATAGCCTTCCAACTTGTCATCCTGACTGTGTCTATTTTGCCTCCAAAATCTATTCCCACCATAATAGTCAGAGTTATACTCTGTGATAATCGACACTATATTATTCTTTCACTTAAACCCTCAGGTGCCTTTACTGCTCACTTGAAATACAAATCAAAGTCATTACAACAGAGTTTGATATAGTCCTACCCTACGAATTTTTTCCTCCTGTGTTCCGTATAGCCCATTCCTTTCTGTCCACACTTGACTTCTTCATACATGAGGCAAACTCCTGCCTCAGGGCCTATGCACTTATGGTCCAATCTTCCTGAAATTACATCTTACAGACATTTACATGACTTCATCCCTTATATCCCTTAGGTCTTCACTTTTCCTTGAGACTTTCCTAAACTACCTGTCTTAAATTTGGAACAGTTATGGGGCGCCTGCGTGGCTCAGTTGGTTAGATGTCCGACTTCTGCTCAAGTCATGATCTCACAGTTCATGGGTTCAAGCCCTGCATCGGGCTCTGTGCTGGCAGCTCAGAACCTGGAGGCTGGTTCAGATTCTGTGTCTCCCTCTCTCTCTGCCCCATCCACTTCTCATGCTTAGTCTCTCTCACTCAAAAATAAATAAACATTAAAATTTTTTTTAAAATTGGAACTGTTATCCTATACATAATATCTTCCTTCCCTGCTTATTTTTCCCTTAGATCTTATTGTTAAGTATAATATGTAATATATATATATATATATTTTTTTTCTTATTTATTTTCTTGCACACTAGAATTTAAGAAACATGAAGACAGGAATATTACCTGTTTTTCTAATGGTCTTGTACATGCAGTTACTCAATAAATATTTACTGAATGAATGAAAAGCTATACACTTTATACTTACTAGAATGACCGAGAATTTTATACATTTTTTGATGGATTTTAAGAAACCTCATCATAGAAGAATGGTTGCTCTCCTCACATGGATCCATGAGAAGTTGTAAGTCTATTTCACCTTTAAGATTGAACCACATAAAATTGCCAACTTTCAATATTGGTTGTGATAAATTTTTAAATAAAATTGATCACTTTTTTTTCTTAGAACTGATTGCTTTTCTCCTTTGATTTCTTTTTTTTAAGTTTTCAAAAATGTTTGTTTTTGAAAGACAGAGTGTGAGCAAGGTGGGCGGGGGCAGAGAGAGAGAGAGAGACAGATGGTCTGAAGTGGGTTCTGCATTGACAGCAGGGAGCCATTCAGGGTTTGAACTCAGGAACTGTGAGATCATGACCTCAGCTCTAGTCTAATGCTTAACCAACTAAACAACCCAGGGGCCACTCACCTTTGATTTCTTGATAGCTTTTAATTACAATTCCCAAATTCTCAATTCCATAAAGCAAAGGTTATCAGTTACTTCAGTGAAAAAAAAAAAAGAAAGGTTGTGAATTACTCAGAACTTAACTACTCTGTGATTAGCTTCATGTCTGCAGGCTTATGCAGGTTTAATGCTGATAATCCTAGCCTGGAAGAGAAAAGTTCTGGGCTCCACTCTGCTATTGCAGCATCAGGAAAAGATGATAATGTAATTACTATCTTATTTTATTTTTTTTACTTTTTCCAAAAGAAAAAATCAATATCATCTACTGAAGCATTTGGAACATTGAGTTAAAATGTATAAAAACATCTTATTTTTGCCTTTTATCTATGTAATTCATTTTAAACTGGGTTTCTCCTGAGCAAACCCAACTATTTTACCTTGAATAAAACTCTTTAGCTTGTCTCCTTTCACAGAAAAATTTTAAAAAAGAAAAGAAGCTATATAACTGCTTTCTTTTTTGGTGAAAAATAATTAGCAGTGAGCTTAACACTTTGAAACAAAGTATGCTAGTAACCTAGCAAGCACACACATGTTGTCACTATTATTTTCTTCTCCACTATTTAAATTCTTTAATGTTTATTTATGTTTGAGAGTGAGACAGAGAGACAGAGCACGAGTTGGGAAGGGACAGAGAGAGAGGAGACACAGAATCTGAAGCAAGCTCCAGGCTCTGAGCTGTCAGCACAGAGTCTGGCATGTGGCTCTAACCCAAATACCATGAGATCATGACCTTAGCTCGAGTCAGACACCTAACCGACTGAGCCACCGAGATGCCCCAATTTCTCCCCTACTTTAAAAATGGGCTAGCATGCTTTTATGTCATCTATTGCTATAAATATAAAAAGAAAATCAGCATAAAACACTCTTAAATATGCTGAAAGCCAAGGAAGACAAGACTTCCATTAAAAGTGGCCATTGAAGTATGGGCAAGGAGAAAAGGATGTCATTCAAATCTAGGGGGTAAGTTTGTGTCATAGGCTGTGATAGGCAGGGCACGTTGAAATGATAACTAACATTGAAATAAAATTGTGTTAGTTCTTTTCCATAACAACACTCTGGCAGGGTAAGATTTTCCTATCCCCATTTTACAGAAAAAAACCTGAGCTGCTTGTCCAAGAAAAAAATTATATTGTATATGCATAGATAATGTATGGAGTATTCATACATATGTATATGTATATGTATGATTCTTTATGACAAAATAACTCGTTAGCTTTAAGGTCTTTAAGACAGTAAGCAAGAGCTGAAATTGGAATATTTTCATGTGCTAAATAGCATTATGATTCGTCTTCATCTTCAAGTTATGCTTAAAGGTATATGAAATCTTGTTAATGACAGTATACGTGTTATTAAGGATTTGTCTTTCCTGCATCCAAAAGGTACAATGTGGCCAAGGTACCAAAACAGACACCAATTTTCCTCCTCGTAGAAATAAAATTCTGAGAAGCTCTTCTTATCTCTAGGTTAAGCCATAATATTTTTATGACAACACAGTAACTCCTAGAGAACTTTTGACTTAGAAAAATTTGTCTCCTTAATATTTTGTCCTTGAGGTGATACATTTATTAGGATCTGGGAGAAGCCTTGATAAGGAAAACAACAAGAAACAGCAATGCCCATTTTATTTAAAAGTATATTCAGTACACTGGGGAACAAACAGCACTGCTTTCATATCCTTCAGAAGGAATACATGATGGAAATGAAAAGAAGCATTTGGACACGTCATTATAGGTTCCCTTTGGGGGCCATTGAGAGTTTTGCTTGCCTCCCCTGCAGGAAAGAAATGCTAATGATTAACAAGCTCGATCCTCAGTGCCTACAAGAGCTAGTGCACAAATATTTCAGATCCCTCACGTTTTGTGTGGTGCATTTTACACTGATTTCCAAAGTTCTCTCATGAGAGATTAGCCTCCATTCACTGACAATAGTAGCTGGCTTGAAAAGGTTACCTTTATTGACTGCCTTTTCTCCTAGCCTCAATTTTCTACCACTGGTGTTTCCTTCACATCCTTAAACAAGCTACTTGCACTTGAATCCTTGCCTTAAGTATACCTCTGGGGAACTTAAACTGAGACACGCATTTTAAAAACTGGGTGCTTCCTGCTCTACTTTTCAGTGACTTAAAATTCTAAATGATTATTCCCGACAGCCTCTGAGCGCACATTTCCAGGTTTCTGCATCTTAGACTATTCCATTTTGTCACTCTCCTCTACATAGATTTTAAAAAGTTAAATTCTGCTGACCTTCCATTCTAGATATTTGGGTTCTGGGTCTTTTTAAAGTCTGTCAAAGCAAAATTTGCACTGGATAGTAAAGCGGGCAGAAGACTTTATACAGGACTAGTGTAAAAGGGAGAAAGAGTGAACTGAACTCTGGGAGCACTGTTAAGTGCGGGTGTGGGCTAGTGAAAAAGTGCTGGATGATGCTAGTTGGTCACCAGAATGTGGAAAGCACACTGAGTTAGTCCTGTGTTGGTAATTGTTTTTCTCCATGATTAGGCCATGTGTAATTGCTCCTTGATGTCTATTTAAGTTAGGTTACCACCTTCCACAAAGACTGAGAGGTAGTGGCACTATTATTTCAATGTTCACTTTTCAAAAAGATGGCTCCCAAGTCGTTGAGAAAGACATTTCCTTGATAATAAAACTGGTAAGATCTGGGAGAAGACTTACATACATTTCAAATAATGTGTACATTATATACAATTGCAAACTTTCTAAAGTAAATGCTCTAAGAAGAGAGAGGTCAAAGGCCAACTGTCAGGAAGAAAGCTGTCCAAAATTTAGTCAAGGTGAGGGGAATATTAAGACCATCTTGGTCAATTTCTATTAATAAACATCCAAGGACATGCTTTTCTAGTTGTTTCTTATGCAGTGGTTAAGAGTTGTCCAGATGTGTCCTTCATTAGTTGTGTGATTCTGGGACCTTTACTTCACATCTCTAAGCCTCATAATCAAAAACCTGGTAGTAATCATACTTTCTTCAGTATTAGAAAGCATTAGTTGGCTACGGTGGCCCTAAAAAAATGGCCCAAACTAGACATCTTAGACAACAGAAATTTATTTTCTCACAGGACTTTGGGCTGGAAGTCCGAAGTGTTAGTCTGGCTGGTTTCTGGTAAGAAACCCTTTCTAGCTATGGATGACCATCTTCTCACTGGATCCTCACATGGCCTTCCTCTGTATGTAGCTTCCCTGATGTCTCTTCTTCTTCTCTTCAGGATACAAATCCTATCAGATTAAAGCTCATTTAACTTTAACTACTTCCTGAAGACCCTACCTCCACATACAGTCACATTGGGGGTTAGGGCTTCCACTTATGAATTTTGGAGGGATACAATTCAGCCCATAACACAGTTTTGGGATTATAGTAAGAAACCTATAACTGGAAACTATTATTAATAAGCACACAACAACTGGAAACCCTGAATGGAAGGTAACTTTAGTAGTGTGTCGAGGAAATTTGAAAGCACAGAACATGAGCTCTTTGGAAGCAGACAGCTCTACTCTCAAGTGCAGATATAACTAATTCGCTTACCAGCCATGATTAAGAAACCTTATTTTCTAAAAATTCTTTCACCAGTACCTCTTTAATTTGATAAGTTTTACATTGCTTTGGTAGGCTGATATTTTCCTATGCTACATAATTATTCAGGAGAAATAGGCTTATAAGAAATGTCCCTCTGGCAAGTCTGTATTTTAGAGTTAGACTAAAAAACTTAACTTTAGGAACTAGCCTGAAACCAAGAAGAACTTCAATAGATCCACTCAGCCCTTTTGCTACCTATCGTATTGACTGTGGGAGTAAATACATGCAGAATACATAATTGGCTTTAGGTGATATATTTGCAAATAAACCTATAACCACAAAATAGATCTAACTAAAACAAATCTGACAGAACAAACTTTTAGAAAAGGGACAGTGGGAGGAAAGTATTTCAGGAAAAGCAAAGCTAAAAATAGAAATTTTCTAATGGAGAATTTTATGGAGAAATCCCATTTATTCTCTGCTAATCTCATATTTTAGCAACTTCCAACCTGTACCATTGGAATAATTTACATGATTTTCAAAACGTTGGAAAAGAAAATTGCATTGTCTTTCAGTCACTACTCACTCTTGCACCTGGAGGAATTCCAGACATCTAAGAATACTATCAGAAAAGCAAACTACATGTAACATTCCCAGATTCACTGAAGGGTTGAATGGAAAATGGTAAAGTTGAATATCTGCCCACTCTTTTTCCATTTATTATGTTCTAGTGAATTTAATAACCCCTGCCCGAACTTGTTGTCCTGAGTTTGAGCCATTCAGCAGGTTTTGATGATAATATAATATCATAGATGTCATTGGCTTTTTAATCTTTGTCACATTGATAGTGTGAGTCAAACACTGCAGAATAATATGATGTGATAGAGAATCAAGGAGTCTTGTATGTCATATAAGGCAGGAGGATGCCTCAAATCTCCTTGACTATAATATTCCTGCAAATCTTTCAGGGTTATTACTTTAGGGCTTTAAGTGTGTATATAGAGACTGGGTGGGGAATGGACTTGACTTGTCCATTGCTTCCCAGATTCCAACTCTGACAGATCTTCTTCTTCCTTATAATAAAAGTAGAATAAAAAGAATATGGGAGAATAAGGAATGGGAAGTAAGACCAAAAAGGAGAAAAAAGAGGGTGTGGTATTCTGAAGCAGAATGAAGGGCACCAAAAATCTGAGCTGCCTCAATTCTTATATCCTCTAGTATTGTTTATCCCATTAGCTAAATTAATTAAGCACTTAGATTAAAAGTCTGCTTGACTGTTGATTAATCAGCAAGATTTGCAGACTGCTAAATTACTCTCTGAGGAAACATCAAATTTGATTAATATTTCTTGTCACATTCACACACACACACACACACACACCCTATACACATGCACACACACAACACTAATTACTAAAGTATTATTTTGGTATCTTAAGGTTAAGTCTCACTTCCAGAAGCATTTTCATAATTCTTTTGTTTCAAATTCACGTCTTTGTGATACAGGTATTATTTGTTCACTTTCTGGAGGACAAAAATGAGACTTAGTATGTCTGTCACTTGACCATAGTCCCCAAACTACTGAATGATGAATTTAATAATGTAACCCACTTCTGTCTGATTCCAGAGCCACTACAGTGAGATTTGTCTCTTTTTAGTTATTAAGGAGTGAACTCTCAAGTCAGATGGCATATCTTGAATCCTGAATGCAACTAATTACAATCTATAGAAACCTTTGCATGTTAGTTTCCTTCTTTCCCCTCTCAGTTCCCCTTGTGTAGTATGGAGATAATATATTTTGTATCTCATAGAAATGTTGTGACAATTAAATGAATTAATGTATGTAAAGTACTCAGAACACTGCCTAGAATATAGCACATGTCCAACAAATGTTATTCCTGAAGACAAAACAGTGATGATGATGATAATGATTAATGATGATAATTATTATCATTACTAGAGGGCCCATTGTCTCTAGTAATAAAACATCCCTCTCTGCAGTAGATGAAGCTTTTACCCCTCACACTTTTTTTTGACAATGATACATGTGTGTTGAGAAGGCTCGTCTCTACCAAAATAATCCTATCTATTCTATATGTATTTCCTGCATTGCTGTTACTGGTTTGATCAATGCTGACCATTTCTGTGGAGAAATGTGTTACGACATCTCCTCCAGAAACTGAAAACATAAGCTGTTTTTCCTATCTATACTCCAAACCCTAGAAAACTTCTTTATGTCATGTCTCCTAATGAAGTTGAGGGCTATGGCATCCAGCAGGAGCAGGATGGAAGCTTCCACACCCCATCAATGTGGCTTAAAAGAGGAAAGACCTGCTCTTTCCATTTGAAGCCTCTGCATTGATTTTCGTTGTTCATTCTACCTTTCTACTCACTGCAATCTCAGAGGGAATTTAGGGGATTCCTGACACCATCTTCTGGTTGAAAAGATTTGCAAGACCTTTAAAGTAATTAAAGAAAGTCTGGCATCAAAGATAAAAAGAGCTAAAAATTGCAATTCTTCAGAAAATTTCTTGAAGTACTTTTATGTTTGTGTCAGTGCAGTACCAAGAAAAATTTTTTTTTAACAAAAATACTCTTTTTGTGGACTTTCATATTTGGAAATTGGCTTTGTTTTTTGTTTAAATTGTGTTTGTTTTTAATTTAAATTGTGTTTGATTTAATATCAGGCCAGAGGCAGGGTTTTGTCTTCCCAAATAATGATGGCATTAAACATCTTAAAATTAGTAAAAGAAAGAAAAAATACAATTCAATAGCATATTCTGAATTTTTACCAAGACCTTTATTAATGACTTGCTAGCAAATGTTTTAAGAGAAGTTGGTCAATAGAGCTCTTAAATTATTTTAGTTATTTTTTATGGCTTTTATGGGATACATCTCAAAAGATTTTCTGTATTTATGCATTTATTTATTTTTTTATTTGTTTGTTTTCAGGGACAACATGAAATTAAGAACATATGATTGTATTTGGTCATCAATTTTCATCATCAGACTGAATGCCAAATGAATTCTAGCTGTTTCCAAAATTAAACTTGTACTCAAAAGACAAAGTTATGCTACATTAGAGAAAATAAAAAAATAATTTGTCTCAGTGTCTGAGGGCAAAGCCATGGTTTGTGGAAGGAAATGGTTCTCTGGAGAACCATAAGGACAGTTCAGTAAGGAGTTTGGATCATTAACCACTCATAGTTAATAGAATATGGTTATAGTCACTGTATTTCAGTGCTGTCTGCAGCAACCAAGTCATGTTGGGATTAACAGGATACAAATTATGTGGTGGCTAATATTGAAGTTGCTTGGAGAAGAGGATTGGGGCTGCATTTATATGATCACAATATAGTTTAGTTCTCTGCACTATTCTGTGCCTTGCCAACTAAATTCCCATGTGTAAGTCCAAACTGCATAAGAAACTTGGATATGTGGAAAAGAAGGGTACATACATACTAAGATACTGAAAAAGCAGTGGTGGGGTGTCCTAGAAAGTGCTCAGGCTTTAGTCAGACCCCTGGTGTCTCATCACTGCCATTAGTTAAGTGTGAGATCTGTGCTGACAAAAGCATTCTTCGAGCTTTACTTACCTAATTGATAAAATGCAGGCAATAAATTCCAACTCACATAGCTGCTATGAGAATTAGATGTGATGAAATTCATCAGAGTGCTTTGTAAGATCTAAACATTTTACAGACAGCTGACACTTAAATGCAGATTTGAACAGCCAGATCCACTTATACACAGATTTTTTTTATAAATACAGTACAGAACTATAAATATAGTTTATCTTCTTTTGATTTTTTAAAAATTTATTTATTTAATTTTGAAAGAGAGAGAGTAAGGGAGGAAGGACAGAGAGAAAGAGGAAAAGGATCCCAAGCAGGCTCCCCACTGTCAGTGCAGAGTCCAACGTGGGGCTCGAACTCACAAACTGTGAGATCATGACCTGAGCTGAAATTGAGTCAGACACTTAACTGACTGACCCACCCAGGTGCCCCATCTTCCTTTGATTTTCTTAATAACATTTTATTTTCTCTAGCTTATTTTATTGTAAGAATACAGTATATAATATGTATAATATATAAAGTATATGTTAATCAACTGTTTATGTTATCAGTAAGGCTTCTGGTCAATAGTAGGCTATAAGTAGTTAAGTTTTGGGGAGTTAAAAGTTATATGTGGATTTTAGACTGCATGGGGTGTTGGTACTCCAAAGTTCTGTGTTGTTCAAGGGTCCCTGAACAGTTGTAACTTATTATTTCCTATTACTTTTATTCTATATGTGCTGTAAATCTCAGCTAGAATCAATAAATAACTGGTAACACTTATAGGTATAAAAGTATATATTATGTAACTGATTTCATACTAATTTTTCCCTCAGGAGAGAAAAAAAGACCAAAAAAAAGTGAAACACAAATAATTAAGGGAAGAAAACTAAAAAATTCATTTGAGGATTGGAGACCATTTTTTTTGTAGCAGAAGATATGGGAAAATAGTAGGAAATAACATCACCCTATTTGTAAAAACTTTGTTTTCATTTTTAAGACATGTGTGTGGTCACCACACCCAAGGAAGAGAAGTAATGTTTTATAGACTTTTATGAATAAATGGGAATATTCTGGAGAGTCAACTGCATTCAGGGTTTGAAGAACCAATTCTTGGCTTATTTTCTGGGTTAATTTGAATAAAAATGTCACATTGTCCAAATCTCTAATAACACAAATGAGAAAATTAGCCATGCTAAGTGATCTCAAGAAGACATTCAAATTTCATTCCAGACTGAGCACCAAGATGCTGCTTCTAAACTAATGCAGGCTTCATATCAATGATACATTTATTATTCCATTTTTTTAATATGATGACATCATGCATTTCTACAGCTCAAAGCATACTTTCATCTCCATACTTTTGATTCATGAAAAAACTTTCTGAGTTGTCTTCAATTTCTTTCATCAATGTTTTATAGTTTTCAGAGTACAGGTCTTTCACCTCCTTGGTTAAGTTTATTCTAGGGATTTTGTTCTTTTTGGTGCAATTTTAAACGGGATTGTGTTTTTATTTTTTCCCTGTCACAATAAAGTTTTTTATGGAAACAGGCTGGTATGGTGACAAGGGGACAAACAAGTGTATTTAGGTCCAGTGGTTTAGGAGAAGTTGTGCGGTTTCTTCACGTTGATGCCATACTCGCTGAGGGCAGGGGTCAAGTCCTCCACAGTTAGCTTGCTACCTACGATCCTTGCTGTTGCTTGGGGAGCTGCCAGAAGCTGTGCCCTTCATTTTGCAGTTCTGTAGGGCATCGTTGGCAATATCTAAGATGAATTTCTGGGCAGCGGCAGCTAGGGAGATAAGCTGAATTATGCATGGGTCCAAGATCTCAGAGCCAGCGCGGGGCAGGTAGTAACCAGGCGCCTCATCTGGGATCATAGGCGTGTAATCCTCCAGGTGCATCAGAAGTTCACCGGTAGCTGCTGAACACCACCGGCTTCAGCTCTCCGTTGGTCCTGCTCCACAGCACATAGACCCGGCTCCCTCGACCTTGCGCCAGGCAGACACTGAAGCTGCCCAGCACTGCCCTTAGTTATGTACCCTCTGCCACAGCTTCAGCCCCAGTCTCCCTACTGTCCCTGTGGAGCTGGCCTTGTTTTTCCCAATGTGCTCGTACGGCAAGACTAGGGGCGCTGGTGAGGCCCAGGCAGCACGGCTCAGCACTGAGGCATCATTGTTGTTTTAATTTCTCTTTTTGCTACTTCCTTGTTGAGAGTTTTTTCCTTTTTTTAAATCATGAATGGATCTGGTTCTTTGTCAAATGCTTTTTCTGCATCTATTGAGAAGGTCATATGGTTTTTATTTGTTTCTCTTGTTAATGTGATGTATCACATTGATTTGTTTGCAACATTGGACTACTTTTGAATCATTGGAATAAATTCTACTTGACCTGTTAAAATGGCTAATATCAAAATGACAAGAAATAATAAGTGTTGGGAAGGATGTGGAGAAAGGGGAACCCTGCTCATGGCTGGTGGGAATGTAAATTGATGCAGCCACTACAGAAAACAGTATGGGCGTTTCTCAAAAATTAAAAATAAAACTACCGTATGATCCAGAAATTCTACTTTGGAGTATTTATCGAAAAAAAAAAAGAAAGAAAGAAAATACTAACTTGAAAAGATATATGGGCCCCCATATTTATTGCAACATTAATAGTCAAGATATAGAAATAACCTAAGTGTCCACTGATGGATGAATGGTATACAAAATCAGTGGAATATTATTCAACCATAAAAAAGAATGAAATCTTGCCATTTACTACAACATGGATGGACCTCAAGGGCATTATGCTACGTGAAGTAAGTTAGGCAAAAAAAGACAAATACCATATAGTGTCTCTTATATGTGGAATCTAAGAAGATAAACTAATTAAACAAAAAAAGCAATGTCACACTTACACAGAACAGGTTAATAGTTGCCAGTGTTGGATCATAGGAGAAATGCGTGATCTGTTTTTGTTTGTTTGTATTTTGGAAATAAAAAGCGAACCAAACAATATTAGTTGGTGTGTTGTAGGCCTAACATCAGAATGAGCATCAGAAACTTGCTGAATTTTGGAATAAGGTAAAATAAAGGATCTTGTATACACTTAATAAATTACCAAGCTAAGAAATTCAGGTCTGTCTATAAAAGTCAAAACCTTTGTCATTATTTCAATCTCCTTTTCATCAAGAAGGGAATGTTGAAGCAAGGGTCACGAGGATCAAAGTTATGGGACTCTGTTTAATCTAAGTGAGTAACCAAGAATAATTATCCAGAATAATCTACCATTTAGATTAAAAAGAGTGAATCTAGAAAATGGACCAATAGTCCAGGAAACATGAAGCCAATATTTTTGAGACAGAAAGCTGGGTACAAGAAATTATAAATGCAGATTATAGATCTTGATTCTGAAGACAGCTTTTTATCGTATCCAAAGAAAGATACTTTATTGAGCATTTTTTAACTGAACAAATCTAAGATCATCAATAGATGACATATATATATCAGTATATATATCAGTATATATATATATATACACACATATATGTGTGTATATATATACATATATGGTATATGTGGCTTAAAAAGATTAGAAATTCGATAGTGGGTGGTAAAAGTAAAGAACAGAAATGAAGACATAACCTAAGAAAATGAAGTCGCGGCTTAATAAAAATTTAATGGGTCCTGGATGGAATTAATATCCAGTCTATATTATTACCTATGTAATCATAGGCAAGTTTTATAACCTCTGGAGCCTCTTTGTGCTTTTCTATAAAACAGAGACCATGATATTTACCATGTGGTGTTGTTGTGAAGATTAGAAAGAATGTATCCAAAATGCCTAGCTGTGCCTCCATAAAGTAGCTACCCAATAGTGGCAATAGCACTTGTCTTTATTATTAATATTGTCAGCTTCACATGAAGCTACATGTCCTTGAGAAGCGAGGGGGGCAGAATGATAGATTCTGATGGCTAAATAAACCTTCCTATGCACCAGAGAACTGAAAAGATAAGGGAAAAGAAAATGGATGTATCAGAATAGGCAGGTTCCATTTCAAAGCACTCAAGGAATCAGCAGTTAAAAACTAAAAAAAAAAAAAAAAAAAAAAAAAAAAAAAAAAAAAAGCTCTTATCCATTTGTGTTGAAAGAAGAGACTAAGGTGGAAAGTGACATTTGTAACATTAAAGAGCCTGCTCAGTTCAACTTTGCTATTTTTACTATTTAGAGTTTGGATCACAGGGGGAAAAAAAAAGTCTTTGAAATGTAGTTCCATGTTTCCAATTAGTAAATGGCTCCTTAAATTTTATGATTCTAATTTGGGAAGCCTAAAATAATGGTCCATAGATCTTTTTATCCTTTCTAATAATAAAGAATAACTGGAAAGTTTTTAGTTAGAATAAACAATAGACAGATAAATGAAAATCTGAGAATGGAAATAATTTAAGGCAAATTACATTGTTTGTTAAAAAGATTATTTTGGGATAAAAATATGAGTCTAAGCCATATCTGATGGTCAATATTTTGAAAGAGAAATAAAAAAGACAAAGCATAAGAATTATGTGATATGTCAGCCAATGACTGCCTGATAACTTTAAAAAATGGAGCCAAAGATGAGATTTATCTACTAATAAAGAGAAAATTAGGAGTTTTGTAGGTAAAAAAAAATAAGATATACAACTTATGTATCTATTTGTCCTAAGTGCAATTATAAAAGACAATAAAATAGGTGAACAGAATATAATAAAGATGTTGACATTATCCTCTCAATTTAGTAGAAATAGTCTTTACATAGCTTCCCTAACATCATGACACATGGGACTTATATATACTCAGTCTTCCCTTAATGTTATGGGTGTCTGTGTATAGACACCATCTCAGAATTCTACTCAGAAATTGCATTATGCTCTATTTAAATATGTGTGTGTTTTAAGTAAGTTGAAACCCATACTAGGAGACATAATACATTTCTACCTTGTAGCAGATTTATCCTGTCTTAAATAAGAACTGCTTAATCAACAAAGCTAACCATTTAAGCACTTTAATATGGGTGACTGATGAGGAATGAAGAACACCAGGACATATATATGTGTTATATATAACATAAATGGCATAGAGTTATAATAGCCTGTGAAGGATCGGTTAAAGATTTTGTTTAAACAGATGTGACCTCGAATTTATTATAATTACTGTGAGTCTATGGTTAATTCCAGAGAAAGTAAATAGGAAATAAGGGTAAAAGATTTTATTTTCTCAATTAGGCAAGGGATCAAGCTGAGGGAGATCAATGAAATCATGATCAGTAACACCTAGCCTATCATTACTGAAAAGATAAAAGCCACTTGCAAAAAGACTAGGTAGTAGGAGAGCAGAAGGTAGACAAAGAATCTTGCTGGCAATTTATGGACAAATTGCTTGAACCAGATATGTTATGAGTCATAGGCTCACTATTTCACTATTTGTAGACATAGCAAAACATAGAATGCCTTAGCCTACAGTGATACTAAACCTAATTTGAATGGTGGAGAACAGAGGAGAGAGGTCATTATCAATGCAGACCTAGAGAAAACAGTAACAAACTACATCTCCAGGGTTAAAACTTCTTAAATTATTTACTAAGAATAGTATTATCAAATAAATGTACTTTTGAAAAATGTGTTTAATTTTCTTTTCTCAGTAGCCATGCTTAAGGGGAATCTTATTTCTGTAAGCCATAATGCATACTGCCCCCAATCCACCACCTGATAATTAACCTGAATTTACTCATCCTAATTTGCAGAAATGTGGAAAAAAATAACTTCCTTTTTTAAATCTGTAGATTATGATAAAATTAATGATAACACAATCAACAAGTCATTCATTAAATCTACTTTAATTTAATGAAACAAATCTAATCTGAGTCTTGGTCCATTATGGATTTTACCCTTTATCAATCCTAATTTGAAATTATAGAATGACATTAATAAGTTGAGATCTGTGCCCTCTCCTCAAAATAGTCAACAAGATCCACAAGGTCTATGTTTTGCTTTTGACTTTAAAAAAATGAAATTCAAACTAAAGTTGTCAATTTAATGAGTTGAATAAATGCAGAAAGAGCAAAAGTACAAAGAAATAGAACACAGGATAAATTAGTTCAGACACTGAGATTAATGATTTTCTTTTATAGCTAAATTATAAAGACCATTTACAAAATTTTAAATAAAGATGCTTTTCTTTTGGTTATACAGGAAAATAAAATATATTAATCTAATTTTGAAAGTTAAGTAAACTTAAAATTTAGGTTTTTCCAACTATAGTATTTTATTCTTTTATTAAGCTTAGAGTTAAAAGTCAAAGACCATGATGAAACGCATTCTCATTTCATAGCATTATCTCCCACTTTATACTTAAATATCTATCATTCAACAGGTCATATTGGGTAAATATAATGCACTAATGAATAAATCAAGCTGTGTAAGATCAAACTTAAGTTTTTTTAGAAGATAAGCTGATGTGTGCTTGAATTCTGGTCTTTGTCACTTAATGTCTTTGACTTTGAACAGTTATTTAAAAAATTTCTGATTCTTATTTTTTTCATATTTAAAATGAAGTTAATAGAAATAAGTTTATTGTGAATAGAAGATGTGCTCGATTTGCAATATTTACATTGAATGTGGAACATGGTAAGAAGCAGTCTTACCATGTTGGGGTTCCTGAGTGGCTCAGTTGGTTAAGCGTCCTGACTCTTGGTTACAGCTCAGGTCATGATCTCACATGGTCTCTTTCCTGAGTTTGAGCTCTTCTTTGCAGCACCTACTTGGCATCCTCTCTCTTTGCCTGTCTCTGCCCCTCTCCCATTAGCTCTGTGTCTCTCTCAAAATAAATAAACAAAAATATTGAAAAAATAAAAATAAAATAAAGTGTTACTCCTCTTTCTCCCTCCCCTTTGGCTCCTTCTGCTCCCTCTCTCACATCTTCATTTTTGTATCATTATTATCACCAATCGTTTTAGCATGCATTTCATTTAATCAAATGAAAACTCCATCATTCCCATCATTTTACATCCAGGTAGATCAAATGGCTAAATGTGATGAATGAGCTGTACTGATTCCAGACTAGAGCCTTTAGTGGCCTTATTTACTTTAGGGTAGAGTGTAAAAAATGTTTTCAGAAAGAAAGATGACCAAATTGATACACCCAACTTAATCTTTGGTTCAACTTGTCAATCAATTTCATAGCCACAAATGATATATAATAAGGAAGATTCTATTCACCATGGATTCTTTATGGTCTCTAGTTCAAGCTCTTGCTTTTATGAAATGTTTATTCTTTACTTTCATTTTTTAAACTTGACTTCATATTTGGATATTATACAGTGATGTTCACAAATGAGAATAAAGTGTATGAAGACTTAGGGTCTTTGGGTAAAATGTAACCAATTCAATTATATGGCCCATGGTGATACAGGTCAGTCTGAACAGATAACTCATTTGTTCCATCCATTGTTAATTTGGGCTGTATGTCTGAAGACAAGGTGTTGCCTAATGGAAATCATCAATTTTGATTTAATTCTGAATCTCATACTAAATTATATTGTGAGCTTTCAGGTGGCATTTAACTTCTATGACTAACGAACTTCCTCTGTGAAATCTTTAAGATTTCTAGGGTAGCTACAAGGATTTTAACCTGGGAAATAAAGATGGTTGGAGAACTAATAACTGTGAAATGAAGAATTATAAACTTTGCTTTTCAGGTTATAAAGGTGTCAATTCTGAACCTAAGCCAATGGATTAGCAAGTATCTATATCTACTACTGTATCTGGTCTCTATGACTATATCCCCTCACCCCACATTATGTATTCGTGTGGCCAATTTGAGTTTTGTTACAAAAATGCAACTTAAGTTATCAGAACCTAAAATAATGTGATAGACTAAGCCAATAATGAAAGGCCAAATTACCTGGGGACTTGTCCCATTGTTTGATTACCTTGATTTCAGGGTTTGCAGCCAAAACGTCGCAAAATCTGTTATCTTGTGAACTGATCACACTAGTTATTATGTCAGTGGAGAGAAACTAGTTAGGAGACTACTATAATAATCTAGGCAGGAAATGGTTGTGGCTTGATGTCATACAATTAGAAGTAATTATGAGTAAGAGATAGCAAACCAAATATATGTGGAGTATGAGAGGAGGAAAGTCACCATGGATGATTCTTCCAAGGTTTGTTTCTGTTTTCTGAGCAACTTTCACAGTAAGGAAAGCTGTGAGAGGAGTAGTTGATGGTGAGTGCGGGGAGAAACACTATTAGTCATGTCTTGCATATTGGGTTCCCCAGATGCATACAGTGAGATGCAGTTTGAAGTACAAAAGCTTATTAGAGATAAACATGTATATATTTTTACATTTTTAAATGTTTATTTATTTCTGAGGGAGAGAGAAAGAGCGTGAGTGGGGGACGGGCAGGGAAAGAGGGAGACGCAGAATTCGAAGCAGTCCAAGCTCTAAGCTCTCACCACAGAGTGCAGTGTAGGCCCCGAGCCCATGAACCGTGTGTGATTATGACCTGAGCCAAGGTCAGATGTTCAACTGACTGAGCCACCTAAGCACCCCAGAGATGAACGTGTATAAATGGTAGGTGGACAAACAACGCTGGATAGAGGAAAAAGTTTAATTGCAACACAGGGCTGTCAATACCTTGAGTAATTTGATGGGGTCCTCTGCAATTAGTATTGCCTATCAGTGTGTCTTGCAGAGGCTGAAATGGCTGGGCTTATCTATCCTGACCCTCTCAGTCACTGGATGTGGCTTCCCCCAAACAAGGTAGCTGTCTGCAGATGAGGCAGACCTTAAAGATCCAGAAATTGGAGGCTGTCTGCTGACCTCACAAACTGTAGCTGGGCATCAAACCTGGCTTGGAAAGATCTGGCATTTTTTATTCACTTTTCCATATTCATTAGGAGAGCTACTCTTCAAGGATGAAATGGACTTTTCTTTCTGAGGAGAACCACACAAAATAGACATTAATTGGACAAATTACAGCTGGTCTCAAGGCTAAAAATGATGCTTACTATCACCCTCTTCCACAATCTATTTCTAGTTCCCCAACATTCTGCTACTGTCTCTGCGGCCTTAGTATCTTGCATGGTGAAGTTACCTAGACCCTGTTTCCAAGGGAGTCTGAACCCTGATCCTCTGCTCTTCTCAGAAAATGGCTGTTGTTATATATTTATAGTTACAATTGGTCAAGGGTTAGTAAGGAACATCCAAATGGAACAACCGAGTCTAACTTGCATTTCTTTCCGTGTCTCATTATATAACAGCAGCCATACATTCTCATTTTTCAGGGTCCATTACCATTGCCTAGGAAGTGATTCCTCTTCTTGTGTAGAGGTCCTGGAAACAAAAGGAGCCTTATATGCTCAGGAATCACCTGATTTTATTTTATTTATTTATTTATTTTAAGTTTATTTATTTATTTTGAGAGATAGAGAGCGTGCGCACAAGCTGGGGAGGAGCAGAGAGGGAGAAGGAGAAAGAGAATCCCATGCATGATCTGCATGGTCAATGCAGAGCCTCACTGATGTGGAACTCAAACTCACAAACCATGACATCATGACCTGGGATGAAATCAAAAGTCAGATGCTTAACCAACTGAGCCACCTGGGCTCCCCTGAATTTTATAATTATAGTTACATAAGATACTTTTATGTATCCTTGGTAAAAGTAATTTCCTTCTAAAGATCAGGATTTCTGATTCTACAGAGTCCAAAGTTGTGGAGACAGAAAGCATCAAATCCCTCTAGGTCATCAGGAATGATAATGAGACCACTCAGCTTCCACACTTGGTTTCTAAATGCAAGTATATTTTTTCTACTGGGTAACATTTTTTTGTATTGAATATATACTCAGAGTCTTGAAGGATGGTACCTTATCCTTTCAGAATATCTCCCTAGAGGCAAAAATTCAGCTGTGCTTTCAGCAGTCTGACCCAATTATCTATCAGGCTTGAAGCCTGATAGAGACAAATGTGATATGAGAAATGGATCTCCCAGTCATAAGCCCACAACCACACCTTCTTTGCTGAAAGTGGGTGCCCTAGTCTCCTGTGATATGATGTGGGATCCCATTCCAGTGCATCAAATACTTGGTAAGCCTTTAGAAAGGGGTAGTCAAAGTCCAGGGGATAGAAAAAACAAATCCATTACCAAAATAAGTGTTTTTGTATTCTGTCCTTTCCAAGGAAGGACCTTAGAGAAATCAAGTTTCCACTTGATCTAGTCACAAAATTATATCATATGAAGACTTCGCAAGGCTCTCTGTTGCTGGCATATTAGACATCAGGCAATAATGATTATTAGATTAGTTTTGGAAAGTAGAGTCCCTGATATTGGGCCTATGTGTAGCCTCCATTCCTATAACTATCTCTCTTTAGTTCATATGTGCCCATAAAGGCAGAAGGATGGTGGCTGAAGACAGAGGATAACTGACATTAACTGGCTGAGATAATTTCTCCACCTAGCTATTGGGTGGTTTTTTGTACTTGGATGTTCTCTAGTGGATATTAACATGTTACAGACAGATGTCCAAATATAGACACTGATTAAAGACTTATGCCAGAAAACATAGGATGGCCAATAAAAATAATTGAACCCTATGTTATAATGTACAATTATTGGAAGAACACTGAACTAAGAGTCACAAAGGACAAGGTCTCATCTTGAATATGACATTAGTAGGACCTAGACCTTGACCAATTGTAACTGTATTTGTGAAAATAGGAATATTACTTGCTCTGAATGCCTCAATGTATTATTGTGGTAAATAGTAAATTTTCGTGAAATGTAAGTACTGTTTAATATGGAATATCATTTTAAACAGAAGTCCAGCCAATGAGGTTTTTAGAACTCTGAGTCATAGGATATAGAAAGAGTGATTCTCCTTTGTGGAAGCTTAATTTTCTTCCATCTCTCCTGTAAGCCTACCTTTGCCTAACTATTTCCTTAGACCAATAGTCTCTAAGAGTTGTGACCACATAAATGCCTTTCAAGTTACAGCACAGGGTAGTTTTGCTAAATCATTTTACCTCAACACTTATGGTTTTACCTTGGTACTTAGAGGTCACTTGCTTTTGTGTGTTTCTTTATCACCTATTCTCTGATACTAAAGCCAAGGGTACACATTTTAGTTTTTGTGGTTGTTGTTATGTCAGTATCTCACTTCTAGATATAGTGTAAATTCTCCAAATTAGATAGTGTAAATTCTCAAGCTACCTCCTCCAGATCTGCAAAAAAATGATTAAACAATATGAAAATTTATTTCTTCTTTATGTAACCACCCAGCAGTGACTGGTTCAGGGCCAAGGGAGAAGTTCTGCCATGTTTTTCATCCAATGACATCTAAACTTCCTCTGTTCATCAACATTTTCTAGTCACTATAAGGGAACAGAAAGTACAGAGCAATGGTTTGGGCTTTAAAGAGTGACTTATAACCCAATGATTCTAATATAAATATAATTTTGGCTTATCACATCTGATCTGAGTAATTGGAACTAAGAGCCCCTTAGAGAGAGCTGGCCAGTTATCATCAGCCAAAGTGAAAAAAGAATATCATAAAGTAATCTCGAGCCTAGGTCTAGACAACTCTAATATAATAAATTATAAGCAAAAGAAACTCATTGGTAATGAAATAGGAAGCAGCAGCATGTGCTGATAGCTGAGTCATATAATTAGAGATTCATGAAATACAAATCCATTAATTCTTATTATTGAGGCCTTGAGAATCTGCAACATTTCTACAGCCACCTGACAGACTTAACCATGCCATAACTTCTATTCTTCCATTTTTATGAAAGTACATTAAAACTTTTCTAACATCTGTTTACTGTCTTTCTTTCCTTGACTGGCATCAAGAAAGTTTTTATGCCTTACCATTTACTGAACCTTAACAGAAAACTCAAACCAACTCATTTTTGAAGCCAAAACGACATTTAATTCAAAAGTAGCAGCCTGAAAACTATCATATCCAGTGTGTTGGCCAAACTAACTTTCAAGGTGAACTTAAAACTATGGAGATTCTGTCAGCGCAGTGACCCCGAACACTTTTTATCACTCATTGCCTTATTAGTGCAATTTAATTGATTCAACAAAGTTATCAGAAGAAATACTTGGCACATTCATAACTGGGCATATGAACAAAGCTATAGAATTTCTTCCCAATGTACAAATTGATGTCAACTTCCAACCAACATATTTTTATTACCAGCACTGTTTATTATGCTATGATTATTTTTCAATATGCCATAAATTACTTATAGCTATGCTCATATTGACAAAGTGCTTATTTACTGACGCCAATTATTTCCCCTTAATCTTGTCAGATGGTTGTTGTTCAGTATAAGGTGTCCTTAATTAATAGCTAACTGTAATTAAAAGTATAATGAAAATATATTACATTGTCAAGACAGTATTCATCTTGATGTTATACAAGGACAATAGGACTGTTTCTGTGAGAATGCAATGCTCAAATATTTAGTCCTCAAAATCTCCTCAGTGTGTTTCAAGGATTAGCATTTTGAAATTATTGTTTTAAAATTGCAATAAATATTAATTCCACTAAAAGTAATGTATACTTCAAACAGCTGTTTATGAAATAACATCTCAGAAGTAGATGTTTCTTTTTTGTGTGGAATTAAAAATGGAAGAATTTGGAAATAATTTATTCTTAGTAAGAATCAAAGCTTGAAGCCATTTCTTATTTATTTAGGCCAGTTAGATCTCAATATTAGGTCAAGTTAAGCCATAAAAATGAAAAGTAGTGAAATCCATCAAAAACACATTAATATCTTTACTTAGACTACATCTTTGAGTACATTCATTCTGTCTCGGCAGTCTATTGAAGTTTCCTATTAACAACACAGGATTTGAAGTATTTGCTGCTTTGTTATCTGCTTTGACGAAAGAAATGAAATGTAAAAGTCTAAATAAGAAGCATTTTCAAACAATACTGAAAGAAAATTAGGTTAGAACTTTTTCCTTCTGATGTTTAAAAAATTGGCCTTCCTCGGGGCACCTGGGTGACTCAGTCAGTTAAGCATCTGATTTTGGCTCAGGTTATGATCTCCTGGTCAATGAGTTCAAGCCCCTGGTAAGGCTTTGTGCTGACAGCTCAGAGCCTGGAGCCTGCTTCAGATTCTGTGTCTCCCTCTCTCTTTCTGTCTCTCCTGTGCTCATGCTCTATTTCTCTTTCAAAAATAAATAAATTAAAAAAAATACTTAAAATTGGCCTTCCTCTATCTTATTTAATTTCTCACCTAATATGCTCTCACAATTATGGCATTGTACTATATACTTCCTAAATAACTGGGGGGTTACAATATATTTTGCACACAAATATGCACTAATTTTTTTTGTGAATAAAAGATATAGTAATCTGACACATATTTCAGAGACACTCTGTGAACTAACAAAGGAAGACTCATAATTACTTGATCAGAAATAAAATTAAGGGTCTCTGATGAATGATGAAAAAACAGCTATTAAGATAATTAAATATTACAGAGTCAGTAGAATTTTATTTTTTTCTACAGTGTCAATATCCTACATCCAATGACTATCAAGAACATACATTTGACTGAACTATTTGAGTTTATTATTCATCTCAACAGAGGAAAGAAAAAAAAAGCAGTGTTATATTGTGATTTATTATAAAACAGATATATTTGGTTTATATCCCATTCTTGCACAGAGTTCCTAAAACCTTTGGAATTTCTTAAATGAAAAGACTGATAAATGTGTTTTGATATTCATAACAAACCCCTTTCAACCACATCTGAATTTAATGTTAGTGAGGTGACTTTTGGATCTACTTAAGGATGGGGCTGGTTGCCATGGGAACCAACCTGTGCTTGGAAGGTAGTTTCAGTTCCATCCTTCTGACTTCCAGGGAGAGAAGATGGGTTTGAAGTTGAATGGATCAACAACAGCCCATATTTTAATCAATCATGCCATGTAATGAAGCCTTCATGAAACCCCAGAAAGATAGGGTTTGGAAAGCTTGCAGGTTGAGAAATACACAGAGATTTGAGGGTAGTAGTGCATTAGGAGAGGTCATGAAAGCTCTGTGCCCTTTTCACATGCCTTGCTGTATGCACTTCTTTCATCTGGCTGTTTCTAAGTTACTCATGTATATGATAAACTTGTAATCTGGTAAGTAAAATGTTTCTCTGCATTCTGTGAGATGCTCTAGTAAATTAATCAAACCTAAGGTGGGCGTCATTGGAAACTCCAATCTATAGTTGGTTATTCAGAAGCACAGGTGACACCCTGGACACACAATTGGCTTCTGAAGCATGGGGTTGGGGGTGCAGTCTTGTAGGGATGAGCCTTTAGCCTGTTAAACCTAATGCCATGTTCCAGGCAGATGGTTTCAGAGAATGAAATTGCAGGACATTCAACTGCTATTGGAAAACTTCTTGTTGGTGTGAGGAAAAAACCAACACATTGTAAAATGGAATTAGAAACATTAGACAGCCTGATGGGAATGGGGAGAAGGACTTAGTACCTCTGATTTTCTTTTTTAAAGTTTCTTTCTTTTTTGTACAGTACATCTGTAAGAATATCATTTTTTTTTGCAGGAATTACTGAAGAATAAAAGGATAGTTTTTTTTCTCCTGGGGTTGCTAAATTTTGAGAATGTGATTCAGGAATGCTTAACAGGTGTTTGACTTTTCTATGGAGAGATAGCCAACCTGTTACAGAAGCTGACAAAGAGGAAAGACAAAGACAAAGAAACACTGCATGAATCCAGAAGGTATCTCTTGACCTCCTGCATCTAAATATGCTTGAAAAATTTCAAGCTTGAGGTCCATACATAATCTTTTCAAATTGAAAGCCAAGAAATTCCCTTTTTTCCTAAAGTTGGGTTGACTTGGGTTAATTTGCTGCAACTGAAAGATCCCTGTCAAGTTAGACAGGCTGAAACCAGTGATTAAAGAGGCAAGAGAATGGCAGGGTTTTCCTTTAATAATGCAAATTAAACCTACACTAAGGGCTCCTTTAGGGGAAGATTTATTTTCTATTCAGACCCTGTAGCACACAATATAGTACCTCCCATATATTTTATCCACTGTTGTTCTATTATATTTTTCTTCATAGTACTTCTATTCTGAAATTTTGCTGTGTGATGCCCACCTCTCATTTGGGTGGGGTAGACCCTGCCTCTAATAGATGCCCTACAGTTTTCCTTTATATCAATCATTTCTTTTTCCCCCTACCATATTTTTCATAGAAGTATTTATTGCTCAAAAACTTCTGGAAGCAGTTCAATGGCTTGAGTCGGTTGCTGAGAAGTCAATTCTGTCCTCTCAATTTATTTAGGAGCATTTCCAAAGGCACAGCTCATTTTCAAGTGTCCATAAATTCCAGGTTGCTCATAAGCCATATTGCATATTTTTGACTAAGCCTATTCATCACCTGATGTGAATGTTCACTTGCCCCCAAACAGATCTTTAGATTGCATGGTTACAAAGAAAAACTGGAGCTAGTTATTAGTTAAAGAGGTAAAAACAGATTTTATTCAGGACTATTGCAATAGAGGGAAAGAGAGCTCAGTATAGAATTGGGTTCAATTCAAATATAACATGGGCAAGTCAGAACTTATGGCCAAGAAGTAGGGTGGGGTTAGTGGATGAAAAATTACTAAGAGGAAACATTAAGGTTAAGGAGGACATTGGCTAAATCAATCTAACAAGATTCTTGCTGAGGACAGGCTGGGATAATCAGGTGTCACCTGGGGTGGGGGGGGGTGGAGAATAAGTAACTCAATCAGATATTGAAGGTAATCAGATATTGAGCGTGATAAGATATTGAGGGTGGGAGGTTCTGTTTAACCTGAATTAGCAGGTTTTTTGCTAAAACTGGATTTTAGAAGGAAGTGCACAGATGCACCTAAGAGAAGTTTCAGGATCCTAATGTTTGGATGAGAAACAAACAAACTCAAGAGAGTTAAATGTTCTTGGAACTCTAGACTGCCCAGGAGAGGAGAAATCAGAAATTTTAGAAATGCAAATCAGCTCCCTGAAATGGAATACTCTATGCATCCCACCACCTTCTCCCCTGCCCATTCTATAAAGTGCCTGATATTGTACCTTAACTTCATAGATATTTGATCAACATGCTTAATTTTATATATCTAAGAGGCACCTATATGATTTGGAGATTTGATATTCCATTCTTATTTTCCATAAACAGATAAATAGCACAGTACTCATCTTGGATAACATCAGTAATTGCCCTAATATTCATATAGAACTTTCCAGTTTTCAAAGCATATTACCATACATTGTCCCATTATTTTTTTCTTCACATAAACCTTACCTAAACACAGACACAGGGGTGCAGTGAGTTTAATGACTTGTGTGAAGCCTTAGGGAAGTGAGTAGTGGAAAGAAGCAAGGCCTGGAGACTAGTATGTCAGGTCAAGTGCTCTTTGTACGTTGCTCTGCTGCTTTCTGGATTTTTCAGTAGGATGCTGCTTGCTTTTGAATTAAAACAAACACTTCATCACTTAGTTAGGAGTAATACTTAGAAAGATTTTGCCTTTCAAACTTTTATAGCAAGAGATTCTTTTCTAAAAAAGTCTTCTAAGTTGTATTTTAGAGAGTGAAGGAGCGTGTCTGAGTGGGGCAAAAGGGGCACAGGGAAAGAGAGAGAATCCTAACCAGACTCCACATCCAGTAGCAGAACTTAACTCGGAGCTCCAGTCCACTACCCTGGGATCATGAGCTAAGCCAAAACCAAGAGTCAGTCAACTGACTGAGCCAAACAGGCTCCCCAAAAGATTCTTTTTATAACGAATCCTTCTTCTGTATACATTTCTCTTTTTTCATTCAAATGTAAATCAATTTCAGGGAATCCAATTTCCAGATGCAAATTTCCAGCTTCTTAATTTTTTTATTTTACACTACTTTTTATATAATGCTAAAAAGGCAATTCATCTCCAAAAAATGCAGATATTTATTATGTTTGAATCTAAACATATAGACTGCATTCAATGGGATTTTCAGCCACTCACTTGTCTATTTTGGCTGACAACACTGAAGATTTTTTTCCCCTTTGGAAATTACAGTTTATGTATCAGTATCTCTGAAATCTTTGCTTTATGATTCTTAATTCTTTTCATAATATTTTTGTTTTTGTTGTTCAAAAAGAAAGTTGACTCTGCTGATAAAGATGGTATAAAATACGCAGTCTCAGTGTTTAAGTAGAAACCTAGCTTACAAGAAATTTTCTACTGCTGCAATTCCTCCTCTCCTTTTGTGAGCCTCTTCCTTACATAGTGTTGCACACATACAGATTTGAGCTGCAGAGAAGGGTACAAATGATCAATCTCAGTAATCCTGAAGGGTAGTAGAATTTGCTACCCAAAATAGGCCACTTTGGCTTATTGATTATTTTGAGCCATAGGCATTTGAAAAACAGAAAATTCAAGGAAAGGCATTCTCTAGACTTCCCTTGGCTGCCTAAACAAAGGTCTTACAAAAGGAACTCAATTATTATAGATCCTCTCCACTGGAGCTTCATCAACTGGGGAAAACTAAGTCTTATCACAGGGAAGGCAACTAGAAGTGTCGACACCCTATCCAGACAGACTTTGTCACTAACCATTACACCTTCCATCTATTCTTCTAAGGGCCTATTTATCTTTTCTAAAAATTATTTACTCTCCCCAGGAACCCTACATTCCCTTCCTTTTCCCTTATTAAGATGATATTTAATCCAGAATTGTAAGCCACTTTGGAGAGTTACTCATTTTTTACTGAGTGTTTCCCATGTGCATAGGAATTCAGAAGAGTATAGGGAAATTCTTTTTTCTCTTCTACAGTCCACATCAGCTCTCTGAAAGTACATACTTTGAAGATTCTGCCTACCCCTGCAAATTTCAATTACCTCAATGGAGTTTCTAAAGAGCTTTTATTATGGGAAAATATTAAAATCTATCAGAATGGCTAAAATCAATAACACAAGAAACAATAGGTGTTGGTGAGAATGTAGAGAAAAAGGAGCACTAGTGCACTGTTTGGGAATGCAAACTGGTGCAGCCACTGTGGAAAACAGTATGGAGGTTTCTAAAAAAGTTAAAAATAGATTATCTTACCATTCAGCAATTGCAGTACTGGAGTACTGGCTATTTACCCAAAGAATACAAAAACACTAATTCACAGAGATACATGCACTCTTATGTTTACTGCAGCATTATTTATAATAGCCAAGATATGGAAGCAACCCAAGTGTCCATCACTTGATGAATGAGGAAAGAAGATGTGATATATATATATATATATATATATATATATATATATATATAATACATACATACAATGGAGTATTATTCAGCCATAAAAAACAATGAAATATTGCCATTTGAAAAGACATGGATGGAGCTAGAGCATATAATGCTAAGTGAAATAAGTCAGACAGAGAAAGCCAAATACCATATAATTTCACTCATATGTGGAATTTAAAAAAAAAATAAATAATTATGGAGGAAAAGTGAGAGAGAGAGAGAGAGAGATAGTCATAGCACTATATAAATTTTTAATTATAAAGAACAGCCTGATGATTACCAGAAGGGAGATAGGTGAGGGGATGGGTTAAATAGGTGGTGGAGATTAAGGAAGGAACTTGTGATGAGCACCAGGTAATGTATGGAATTGTTGAATCATTATATTGTATACTTGAAACCAATATAACACTGTATGTTAACTAATAGGAATTAAAATAAAAGCTTAAAGTAAAAAATAAAATACCTCGAAGAGCTCCAAAAAATTAAAAAGTCAAAATATAAAATTGGATGTAAGTTATGATCATAACTTTCCAAATACTTATAGGACAGAAAACTGTAATAACTACATCTTTATGTTAATAATAATAATATTATGTTAGTGTTATGAATATTAGAGAGTTTTTGTTTTATTTTTCTTTTTTTATGATTCTTTTAAATTAGTTATTCATTAATTAATGACTCTGAGGTATTAAGTCTGGATGACCCAGAGCTTAATATGGTAGAGAGCACTTAATATAGACAGTTCATTTTTCAGTTCATTTTTTTGAGTTATTTTTTTCTTTGGCAAGTAAATAGGTTTGATTGAGTTACTTAGTTACATATCTACTATAGCTACTATATATTAACATACTTGAACTACATTTAATTTATATATTAATGTATCTTTTATTTATTAAGGTCTCATCAAATTAGATTATATTAATGACTAAGATATGTCCCCACCCTTTAAGTGTTTGAAGTCTAGTGAGAAAGATCGAGAAGAAAGCAGACAATTAAAATATAGGACATTAAATGATACATAAGGCTGAATGTGAAATGCGATAGGAACAGAAGAAAAGGGGCAGTGCTTTCAACATACAAATGTCAGAGAAGGCTTTGGGTAGAAAATTACTAAGAAGTCAAGGTGTGTATCAGTTGTTTGAGGTTGGAGAGTGGGAGGTGCTTGAGGCCTGGGAACAGAACAGGTTGGTGAGATCCTGGCATGTTTAGGTGACTAGAAGTAATTGAGCATGTCTGGAGCTAGGATTTCAGGGCGATATGACAGAAGAAGGAAACAGGCAACAAAGGTGCTTAGACTTCATTTTGATAAAAGTAGTGGACTCCGTTTTGAGATGTATGTCAATGTCCTGCAAAGTTTGAGCACATTTAAGGAATGTTATGTTCAATTCGAAGTTCTCCTATTTCAGAGACCAAATAGAATCTTAATACCTATTTCAATGTAAAGATGGAATAGAATCTTAAATCATTGCAAGTTCCCATGTTACACCTTCATGGCTTAAAAAACAAGGATGAGCTCATTTTTTAGATTTGGGCAATGTTTTGTTCAGTTGTGCTACTTTGTTCAAATATCAGCATCTCCCATGAATTGTGTACAGGAGGCAAAATTATTTAATCTTTCAGAGCTTCAGTTTCCTTGTTTGCTAGATGGGAATCAATTCTAACTAGAGGGGAAGGTTAACAGATTACAGGTGACATCTTATACAAAGGTAAACTAAAAGGGTGCCTAAGAAGAAGGAGGCATTCAAAAAGTACTCTTCCTATTCTTACCTCAGAGATTTCTAAGAACACACATGAAAAAGACTCTAACATGCCAAAAGCAAAACAATCTTTTAGATGTAGCCAGTTCCACTTGACAGGTGATGGGTACTATATTCTAAACATGGAGTCTGTCTTCTAGCCCTTAAAAATATGCAAATATTCCTCTTGAAATTATCTACACTGCATACGAATTCAGCAATGCATCACCTTACTTGGCACACATTTTCTCATGAAATGCCTTGTGAAGTGCAACATTTTAACTTCTACTTCACCAATTGTTATGCCATTACATTGTATATACCCTACTAAGTGCCCCTTCTAAAGAGATTATAATCACCAGGTCCTGAATGTTCAACACTGCTGAGCATTTCATCACTCCTACTCCACTTTACTTCCCACATCAACATCCACAATAGTTTCTGTGCCTCTATTATTTAGAAAACTATGAAAGACTGTATCAGTGCATGCACAGACAGCTGTTTCTCAAGACACTTTTCAGCTTATTCAAGTGCTTGCAGTAACTGAAATCATGCATAATTACAATTCTAACTGCCTGCATCTATTTACAAAGACTGATCTTTACTTTACTTTCTGACAAAGGCCTCAATGGGAACAACACAGGTCAATAACTTAATTATACCATTGTGATATTGAAACAGAGAGGCCAAACATTTTTCAGGTTTATTGCCATTGGTCTTACAATGAAGGAAGGGATATTCATATGAATTACAAACCATGTTTTTGTGCCATTTTTTGTATTTGCATTCAATTTCACATACTTCAAATACAATGAGATTGTGTAGAAGTGAGTTTTAAAATGTTTTTCAGGGGTGCCTGGTTGACTCAGTCAGTTAAGCGTCTGACTTTAGCTTGGTCATGATCTCACAGTTTGTGAGTTCTAGCCAAATGTCAGGCTCTGTGCTGACAGCTCACAGCCTGGAGCCTGCTTCAGATTCTGTCTCTCTCTCTTTCTCTGCTCTTCCCCACTCATGCTCTGTCTCTCTCTCTGTCTCTCTCTCTCTCAAAGATAAATAAACATTAAAAAATTTTAAAAATATTTTTCAGTTTATTATCATCCTAGTATCTCAATATATAAAAACTGAGAAAAGTGGGTTAAGACCAAAGTCACAGAACCTTCTGAACTTGCGTACAAATTATTGGAAGAGTCTTTATTTTTCTTGGACGAAGCCTCAAGAATTTAATCAAATTCTCAATTTAGAAAACATCCAAAATATTTTTGCAGTAGTTACTTTTTACAGAAGTAGCTCTTTATTCATGATAACCACTTTTTTTTCATTTTGTTTTTTATAACAATTGTTTTTGAGACTTCTTGGAGGAGGCTATTCCATATGTTGTTAGTGAGAATTAAATCTGGTCTAATATTTTTCTTGAACTCTTTAACATTGTTATTAAAATTTATATAAATACATAAATGTCCTCTCTTTACTATTTCTTATAGTGTTTCCTAGTGAAATTATCAAAGATGCAAATAAAACTTTAGTCAAAATGTTATTCAACACAGTATTCTTATAATAATGAAAAGAAGCAAATTAGTCTTACACCATACAAAAAAATGCATTTAGGTCCTTAAGGACCCAAATATGAGACTTGAAAACATACAAATCCTAGAAGGGAGCACAGGCAAGTAATTTCTCTGACCTTGGTTGTAGCAACATTCTTCTAGACATGTCTCCTGAGACAATGGAAATAAAAGCAAAATAAACCATTGGAGCTATATCAAAGTAAAAATTTTCTGCACAGCAAAGGTAACAACCAACAAAACTAAAAGACAGCCTACTGAATGGGAGAAGATATTTTTCAATGACATATCCAATAAAGGGTTAGTATCCAAGATACATAAAGAACTGATACAACTCAACACCCCCAAAACAAATATCCAATTAAAAAATGGATAGAAGATATGAGAGTTTTCTCCAAAGAAGACATATAGGTGGCCAACAGACACATGAAAAGATGCTCAACATCACTCATCACCAGGGAAATGCAAATCAAAACCACAATGAGATATCCCCTCACACTTGTCAGAATGGCTAAAATCAACAACACAAAAAACAACAAGAGTTGGCAAGGATGTGGAGAAAAAGAAACCCTTGTGCTCTGTTGGCGGGAATGCAAAGTGGTGCAGTCACTGTGGAAAACAGTGTGGACGTTCCTTAAAGAATTAAAAAAATAGAACTACCCTATGAACTAGTACTTCCACTACCAGGTATTTACCCAAAGAACACAAAAATACTAATTCTGAAGGATATATGCACCCCTACATTTATTGCAGCATCATTTACAATAGCCAAACTATGGAAGCAGCCCAAGTGTCCATTGATACATGAATGGATAAAGAAGTGGCATATATATACATATATATATATATGTGGTATATATAAATGGCATATATATTCGTATATATGTTGTATATATGTATATATATATATAATTCAGCCATAAAATGGATTGAAATATTGCCATTTGCAACATGGATGGATCTAGAAAGTATAAGGCTAAGAAAAATAAGTCAGTCACAGAAAGGCAAATAGCATGTAATTTTACTCTTTCATGGAATTTAAGAAACAAAACAAATGAGCAAAGGGGAAAAAAAGGGACAACCCTGAAACCAGACTCTTAACTATAGAGAACAAATAGATGGTTACCAGAGGGGAGGAGGTGGGTGGGGAGATGGGTGAAATTGGTGAAGGGAATTAAGAGTACACTTACCTTGATGAACACTGAGTAATATATGGAATTGTTGAATCACTACATCATACACCTGAAACTAATATAACCTTGTACGTTACATACATTGTAATTTAAAATTCTTAAGTAGGGAATTTGTTAAAAAAAATATCAGGCATAAAATGCTATTTTAAGCAGCCACTGAAATTAAGATAACATCATATCTTCCTACCTTTAAGATTTATCACCAATTTGTTTCTATTCCTGGATAGTCTGTCTTTTTTTCTAGTTACAATGATGAACTCTGATCTCCTATATTAGGCATGCCTTTGTCTCCTTATTCAATTGTTCAACTCCATTCCTACATTATGCCCAGTAACACACAATTAATTAGTAAAGCTGCAATTCAAACATGGGACTTTTTAGACTCCAATGCTCATGCTCTTTTCCCTAAAAGCAAATATTAAGAAACTTACTATAATTGTTAAAAGTTTATTTTTCTTCAGTATATCTTCAGATTGAGATAAGTAAACATCAAAATGAAGTCAGCAAATCCATTAGGATTAAATTTCTTGTTCTCCTTCTAATGGCATTACTACAGGTGTTATCCCTTCTTCCATTTATCAGTTTTTCTTGTCAATATGCAAACATACAAAATGAACACCTATCTTAATCCACGATTGTTAATTACGCTACAGCAGGATTTCTCTGATCCATTTTAAGAGCTGTTCACACTCAATTCCTTTTCTCCTGCCTCTCTGGAACTCACTTCCAGTTAGATTTCATCCCTATAGCTTTTCTGAATTAACTCTTGTCAAAGTCAGCAGTGACCTTCAAATCACTAATAGCAGTGGCCATTTCTCCATTCTAATCTAATTTCAATTTATCAGAATTTTTTAATATATTTGATTCTCTCCTCCTTCAAATACCATATTCACTTGAGTTTCAGAAATTAATACCTTGCCTCTAAATAAAGGAGAGTTTCATGGGTCAGTCATTGTAGCTTTCCTCTCTTCTCTCTACCTTCACACTTTAAGGTAGGACTATCTAGGAAAAATGTCAAACCAGCCACAAATGTGTACCACTACATGATTTTAAAATTTTATAAAAAGTAGGGGTGCCTTGGCAGCTCAGTCAGTTCAGTGTCCTGATCTGGTTCGTGAGCTTGCTGGTGTCAACACAGAGCCCGCTTTGGATCATCTTCCCCCGCCCCTCTCTGTCCCTCCCCTGCTCACATCTCTCTCTCAAAAAAATTTTTTAATAAAAATTTATAAAAAGTAAAAAGTAGGCAATTTGAATTTTAAAATATATTTTATTTAAGACAACATATTAAAACATGATTAAAACTATAATCAATATAAAATCATTAATAAGACACTTTAGATTATTATTTCACACAATGTCTTCAAAATGTAATGTATTTTATGCCTACTGTACATCTCAATTCAGATGACTCACGTTTCTGATGTTCAAAAGCCCTTTGTGGCTAAGTCTACCGTATTGGTCCATATGGCCGTGGATAATCTCATTTATGCCTTTAAATACCATACCTCTGGGCTGAGTTCTGTCAAATTAACATAAATGGAACCACTTCCCTGTAATCTCCTTCTCTTAAAAGCTTATTTGATATCTCTACTTGGTGTATATATATATATATGGTATATATATATGGTATATATATGTGTGTGTGTTTATTGTATATATATACACACATATACAAGCATTTAATATAATTATTTAATGGTTTAATGATTACCTACTGTAAAAGTATATACACAAACATATATAATACACATGTAAGTATGTATATACACACACATACATACATGTATATGTAGGTGTGCATATACACATACACTTGGAGTTACACTTGAATGCTGCTCTTATACCCAGCATTTGATTTGACAGTTAACCTTGTTAGAACTAGAACTACTTCTATAATGTGCATAGAATCTGATCATTTATGTCCACTACTACACTGTATTATTTCCCTGCCACTAGGTCCAAGTAGGAGTTGCTATTTTTCATGGTATTGCACTGTTGCTTTTCTACAGTGCAGTTTGTTTCTCTCTCTCCAGAACTCTATAAAAAAATAGAAAATGAAAGACAAAGTCATACAGTGGTGTAATTTAATGTTTGCACCTAATTGAACTTATCATTTTCATTCCCTGCCTGGCCTCTGTAGCCATTTGTGCTTATAACACTAGATGTAGACCATGAGACATGACACACAGGAGACTTAACATGTCTTGACCAGCATCTGTCCTATTTATCACATTAAAGATGTTGGTGATGTTTGTTGGCATTGCTATGTTTACAATTCATTAAATAAAATTATGATAACTTTTCCTTTTAAATTCCATAGTTGAATGCTTTTTACAATTGAATCTAATAGTATGAGCAACATTTAGGGGAGCAATATTTAGGAGAACTTAGACAAACATACTTGAACTATGTCACCCACTATAGTAATTTCAAACTTAATGCTATGTTTTTGATTGCTAAAAAACCACTTTGACATACAATATAGAGTAATAATTACATATAATTAAATATTTTATTTCTGTGAATAAAGCGTATTTGCAATATGTTATTTGTGCCGAGGTACTTATCTGTAATAAACTGAAACCCTTGCTCTCACCTTGCTATTTTGTTATATAACACATAAAAACTAAATTAACAACCATGAAGACAAAAGAATATTAGTTTTTTTTTTTAATTTTTAATGTTTATTTTTTGAGAGAGAGAGAGAGAGAGAGACAGGGCATGAGCAAGGGATGGGCAGAGAGAGAGGGAGACATAGAATCTGAAGCAGGCTCCAAGCTCTGAGCTGTCAACACAGAGCCCCATGCGGGGCTTGAACTCACAAACCATGAGATCATGACCTGAGCCGAAGTCGGAAGCTTAACCGACTGAGCCACCCAGGCGCCCCAGAATATGAGTTTTAAAATGCTCAAAGGGGTTCATATTCATGTGTGGGTTATTATTATTATTTATTTTGAGAGAGAGTGCATACATGAGGGAGGAGCAGAGATAGAGGGAGAGAGAGAGAATCCCAAACAGGATCTGCACTGTCAGCATCGAGTCTGACACGGGGCTTGAACCCATGAATCATGAGTTCATGACCTGAGCTGAAATCAAGAGTCAGATGCTTAACTGACTGAGACACCCAGGTGCTCCTCATGTTTGTTTTTTTAAATGTCATTATTACAGACAACTTTCAATTTATATTAAACATAGATGTAGATATGGGTACAAAACTAATCACAAATAAACCATGGAGTCTTCAATGTATTTGTAGACAAATCAAGTTTTGTTTTTTAAAGTATTGATTTAAATTAGATGAGACCCATTATCCTCCAGTTAAATATATCAGAGCAAAGGGATTTCCATCTCCATTGTCATCACTGAAATAATCAAAAGCAATCCAAGTAAATAAATTTCAAAAACAGGCAAAATGTGAAAACACCACTCATAAAAAAAAAAAAAAACATGGAAATGATCACAACACCTAACTACTTATTGGAAAGTATAACTGTTGTAAATTGTGAAACTTGAAACAAGTAGGGGGTGGTGATAAAGTAGATGAGGCAGATACTCAGACTTGACTAGAGGTGTCTTTCCCTCTGAATTATAATGTGAAGGTTTGTTCTGGGATTCAATAGAGAAGCCGAAGAGCTCAGATGTGAGTGTGGGAAACCTCTATTTTAGTATGTTGTTTTATCCTCCCATAGTTTATTAAATATTCTCTTAAGTGTTCAGTACCAAAGGAGGTTTATATCTCATCCCATGGAGAGAGAGTCTAAATCTATGGCAGAGTATAGGCAAAGACTTATTCTAGAGGGATAAAAGATAATAAGTATGGAAGCAAAAACAGACACATCAAGTTTAGATTCTCTGAAGATAAAGGGAGGAAGAGATGAGAAAATGAAAGCTGGCTGCTGTTTTCCTCAGGGGTAGGGAAGCCTCTCTGAGAGTCACAATTAAGCAGATGCCTCAATGGAGTAGGCTGTTTATCTAACATACTTGATGATTGGTTTGAATGCTGAGATTGTGTGAAATCTGTCCAGGTTATCACTATATGAGTTTAGCTATTCTGTATTCTCCACAAAAATAGTACTTTGTATCACCATCAACAAAATTGTGAAGAGATGTATTGGCACTGGTACTGGTGGTGTAAAACCAATAGGAAGAGATCATAGGAGTACAATAATGCCATTATTAATGGTCTTCACACACTCCTGAGAAATTTCATTAAGGAGTATTGATGGTTAAAGAGATGCCCACCTTTTAAAATCCATGTAACAGAATAACATATGAAAATGAGATAATTCTCTTAACTTTATTGTAACTCGATTATCTTATTTGCATCAAGACTTTTTACTGTCAAATTCCTTCTAGGAATAGTGTATGGGCTTGAACTGACAGATTGCTGGGCTCTCGACTTCCTTTGAAATACAGATTGTTTCGAGGTTCTTGGGTACACAGAGCTGTGTAATTATGCCACAACAACAGGGAACCTCAAACTCAAGAAAAACATTGAACAGCTGCAGTGACCGTGTACAAACGTTTTCTCGGTTTCCAAAACAAACAGAAGCACACACTGTTCAATGGCCTTTATTAGAAGGCTATTCTCTAATTTTGTCTCATAACACTCTGTCAGTGTTTTCTTTAAAATAGCTTTCTAACAGAAAAAATATATATTATTTAGCCATGTTAATTCAAGTGAGGCTAATGCTTGGCACTTCGTCAAGACTGCTATTTTATTTCATTTTTTTCTCTGTGAGACTATTAACTGCTCAGGATAAAGACAATGTTAAAAACATATATATATATATATATATATATATATATATATATATATATATACTAAACCTCAATATGTACAATAAACATGTATGTTGCCTTAGAGAGAGTCACTCTAAATTTATCCTTTTTCACATCAACCCTGGAGGAATCAGAATTTGTACATAAAATCTCATTTGCCTGGTGCATTGAATATTGTGTAATGAAATAGTTCATTAATTCTAGGAGACAGTCCTACAGAATGATTAAAGCCAGGGGCCCTGGAATCTGGGTTCAGATCCTGACTCTGCTACTCATGAGGTGTTTGGCTGTGGACTTAAGATTTCTGAACTTCTGATTCCTTATCTATAAATATTAACAGCGCCAGCTTCATCATGATGCTGAAGTGATAAATACATCTGGCTTTAAGAGCTTTGCCTGGATCCTGGTAAGATCTCGGTGCATGTTGCTTCCTCCTGTTTATGTTCTTTGAAGTCAGGGTAATTATACTGAGCACAAGTACAGAGTGTAGCTAGGCCCCCCAAAGTAAAAGTGATCCTTTGATATTTGATTAGAGAAGGAGTCATCAAATAGTTTCAGCAATTAGGAACATGTGTGAGCGACAGAAAGCCTGACTACATTGAAGCCATATACTGCTTTATCAGCTACCCAGGCTTTAGGAGATATGCTGTTACTTGTCTAGGTTTAGTTGCACAGTGGCGTTATCAGAGAACCTGGCTTGTAGCCCAATGATTGCAAAATAGCTGCCACAGATGGAAACATCAAGAAAATCCTCAAGGGAGAAGGGGTATGGGAGTGAAGGCAATCACTTCTATTCTTGCTCTTTTATCAGGAAATCAACAGATTTCCAACAACTTACCATTCCAATTTTGTTGATGACTTACTGCTATTCTCTGTGTCATATGGTAATTCCCTGTGGTAAGAGCTACTGAAATAGCAAGCTGGGACATTGCAATCTCCAACAAATTTTAGGTAATATTAATAGAAATGAAGGTGAGAAGCACAGGTTGGGTAATATTTTAGTGTCTGCCATAATAGTCATCCAGGGAAACATCAGAATTGGGTTAGACTTCCATATCCTTATTTTATGGTTTAGTATTTATTGTTTTAATATTAAATTGCCTATGGGAAAGTGATACTATAAACTTTTCATTGCTTAATTCTTCTGAAGTTTTAATTTAGCACTAGTATGAGATTTGATTTTATAGCTGAAATGTTTTCATGTTCCTTTGTTTGTTTGTCTTCCTGGAAAACAATCGGCAGCTGGGGAAGGCGTCCCTAGAGTTCACTCAGTTCACTCATCACACTTCAGCTACACTGGCTTTCTTTCTATTTCTCGATTATGCCAAATTCAGCCCTACCTCATGGCTTTCCCACTGTTCTTCCTTCAGTTTTGGAAAGCGCTCTTCTAGCCCAAACCTGCACTTATCACCACCATCTGCCCACAACTGATTCCTAACCTAGGTTTGGTTCAAATGTCTCTTTCCCAGAGACTCCTTCTCTGTACTTGTGAAATAAATGGAAGAATTTTTAACATAGAGTTCTTGATTAAAGCATGAGGAGTGATTTAAATACTAAACACTGAATTTTCAATTGCAGCAAGAGAAAATGGGTCAATCTCTTCATTCCTAACAATTGGAATGTACTTGAGAACAAGTCTTCTTACACCTAACAGAACCTGAATGGACATGGTAACAGCTCTCACTTGAATTATACCATGGCTGGAAAACTTCCTTTTATTGACACAGACTTCTGTTGCTCCTGGTCAAACCTTGCTGGTTTGGGCATCATTGCCTTTGCCTATGTCTGTCCTGAGGCATTAAATATTAATTTAAAAATGCACTTCTCTCCAATTAAAAGACGGACAAAATATCTGAACAGAAGTCTCACTGGAAAAGATAAACAGATGGCAAATAAGCACATGAAAAGATGCTCAACATCATATGTCATTAGGAAATTGCAAAATAAACCAACAGTGAGATACCACTACATGCCTGTTAGAATGGCAAAAATCCCAAACACTGGCAATGCCAAATGCCAGTGAGGATGTGGGGCAACAAGAGCTGTCATACGTTACTGATGGGAATCCAAAATGGTACAATCATTTTGTAAGACAGATTTGCAGAGTTTCTGACAAAACAAAATATCATCTTGCTATATGACCTAGCAATCATGTACCATGATATTTAACCATATGAGTTGAAAAGTTTTGTCTAGTCAAAAATCTGAAGATAAGCATTCAGAGCAACTTCATTCATAATTGCCAAAACTAGGAAGCAATGAAGATGCTCCTCAATAAGTTAATGGGTAACCAAACTTGGTATATCCATACAATGGAATATTATTCAGCAATAAAAAAGGGAGCTATCAAGCCCCCAAAAGACATGAGAAAACTTAAATGCATATTGTTAAGTGAAAGAGGCCAGTTTGATGAGGCTACCTGCTGTACGATTCCAACTATTTGACATTCTGGAAAAGGCAAAACTATGGAGACAGTAAAAAGATATGTAGATGACCAGAATTTGAAGGGAAGAGAATAGATGACCTATACCATGTTCAACATAAAGAGTGAACCTTAATTTAAACTATGGATCTTAACTAGTAATAATGCGTTAGGACCCACCAATATTAACAGACATACTACATTAATGCAAGATATTAATAATAGAGGAAACCAGAGGAAGGGTGATAGGGTACATGGGAATACTTTGCCTATTCTCCTAAATTTTTCAATAAACCTAAGATTACTCAAAATTACCCAACTAACATCTGTTTTTAAATAATTTTCACAGAGTAACATTTAAATATAGAGCACCTGTCTATAGTGCTCTTTCTCCCTTAGGTTAGTTGAATAACCAAAGGCCAAAAACATTACCAAATCCCATTTAATTCTGGGTTCTGAGATTCGATGTTTTTCAAAGTTCTGTTTGAAATGGCTTTTATGAGTGTTAACTAAATAAAATGTCAGACTTCTCAGAGATCAGTATGTCTTGGGAAAATTTAATAAAAAATAATTGTAATAATAATTGACTGTATTTTAACTAACAAGTAGATATTTCATTTTCTTCCCCCCAAAAAGGATAAGTTTGCCTTTGAGGAAAAAATAAAACTCGCAGGTACAGTAAAAATGTGCACAAATTGAAATGTGTCATTCTGTTATTCATGAAATAGAGAATAAATGTCTTGCTTACTTGCTAGAAAAACAAATTTCATCCCTAGAAGAACACTAAAATTAAGATACTTTAATATTTCTTAATGTTTCTGGATTATATAGAACAATGTAGCTCATGTTATTTCATATAAACATGGAGAATATTTCCTATGGGCTTTGTGTTTTGGACACAATCCAGGATGGATCAAGGCTTGAAAATTCAAACATATTAAAAATGATAAAAATTATTAATTGATGTAATAGTCATCAGAGTTAAAAAATTGTCATCTTCTCTCTATTAATCTTAATAACCATGATACTATGTAGCTTTATCACTATTAGCCAGTAGAGTAGTTTCACAATGTTTTTTCTTTCTTTTATTTATTTTTCCTAACAAATATCTATTGTGCAATAAATGTTAGAGATCATGAAACTGCCGTGTCATTTACAAAGCCTGAGTGATTCATTGATTGCTGGTCTCTTGACTCACCCTTATAACTATCTAAAAGGTTATCTTCTCCTTGATGAAAGTCTTCTAGCAGGCAAGGCAATAGAATGTATCGATGAAATGTCTAATGGCAAAAAAAAAAAAAATGCAATTGCAATTCACTGTGAAATTCTAATTGGGAATCTGTTTTACGACTTCGTAGTTGAGAGATAGTTCCATTTGTTTTCTCCTACTTGTAAGCGAGTGTCTTAAAGCCAGCTGTTGCTGTAGGAAACTGCAATGACTTATCCTAAATTTCTTCTCTAGTGATCTGATGGCACAATCCAGAAACTAGAGGTTCTTTTCTGATACTCTTAACCTTAACTGAAACCTGAGTCTTGCCAGGACCACATGCATTTCCAGCTTTATTTTTTAGAGGATAATGAGAAGTGCTGCATATATGAGGTCTGCTACTGAGCCTTTAATAAAATATATCTCATGCACTGGGACAATAACCCTCTGAAGTACGCATGACTGCCCTGTTGTATAGTTGACGAACCTGAGACTCAAGAACTTAAATATCCTGTTCAATGTTTCAAAACTAGAATATGGCAACATCTGATTTCTATATCCCTGATTCTATACTAATGATGTTCCCATTCCTGGCGTACTGCATAGACTCCTCTGACACACGCCTGTGATTATCACTCTCAGCTCTCTGATGTGCAAAGCTCTACCTGTGAGTCCTCACTATGGAGTCATGGTGGGTCTCCAATGCTATGTAACTATCTTCTTGATTGTAGTCAGCTTCCATTCCTGGCCGCCTCAACTGTGGCTGCAAACTTCACTTTCCCTTAACTCCTCAAACCCTTTACCAAAAAGGTATCTATCATCAGGCACATACCAACTCTCTCTCTCTCTCTCTCTCTCTCTCTCACACACACACACACACACACAACTTTGCATCTTACTTTATAGAGTAAAATTCAAGTTTTCTGGCAAAAAATTTCTCAGCATGCTATCTCCTTCTTACCCCTTTTTTGAACCTGTATTCATCATCACACTCGTCCTTTCTGTCCTAGCAAAATAGACATCCTCAATCTTCCTGTCCAAAGCTAATTTCAACCTAGGCTCCTTAGTCCAACTCCTCAGGAACTTGCTCAACATTTTTCTCTCTGTCATGATTTCATATACATATATCTTTTGGAGTTTCTACTAAATCTATGTATATGTAAATTTTAGGAATGATTTTTGCTTCCAAGTAATAGGAAACACTTCTACATATCGCTTAAGAAAATAGGGGTGACTTTTTCACATAGTAGAAAATCTGGGACTAGAAAGTTGCTGTCTTTGGTTTAAAAGCTTAGCAATATCAGGACAATGTTTTCTTAATTCTCTCCTCTCTATCCTGTCATGTAAATATGCTGCCGTTGTTTTCTACATTACATCCTTTTAGAAAGCTCCCCAAAAGACTTCCACTCTGATCTTATTGGCTGGAATTCATTGGCCAGATTGGTTTTACAAAGCTACCCCAAATGCTTTAGAGAATGGGAAGGGTAGGTATGAGATTTTTTAAGGCTAAAGAGTGAAGGCAGGAAAGGAAGAAAGGAATTAGGAAAAGATAGTGTTTAGTGAACCTCTGTTGTCTGTCAAAGCACGTGTGCGTACTTTAGCGTCTTTTATCTTTGAAAGAGGAGGGTTATGCAAAAGAAAACTGTGATAGATCCAGATTTTTGATTCATGTCCCTAACATGTTCAGCTTGTGTCTTGCTCCTCTTCTGTAGTACCTGGACTGCTTCAGGTCTGACCCTCTGCAGGAATCTGCTGGCAGTTCCCTAATTTCTGGATCCATCTGCTTGAACACTTGGAGCTGTGACCACTTCTGCCCATAGAGAGGAGCCACCTCTTTTATTCATTCGCTTCTATCTGAAAACACAGGATGGAGCAATCTTGTATGCTCATTCCTCTTGACTTTGGTTTGAAGTTATTAGTTTTTCCATATTTTATTTCTGTGTTATCATTTTTGGACTGTATTTGGAGAGAAATTGAAAAATGTGTTGAATCTGCTTTCTTTAACTGTGAGCTTTATCTTACTACATTGAGTGATTATTTGTATGTCTGTATTTGCTACTAGGTTCTGATTATGGAGGCAGAACCATTTGTTTACTTTGTTTTAGGTCTTAGTATGCTGCATAGTTTTTAAGTACTCAATTACTGATGAAAGAGAATATATAAATTAATTACTTAATCACTCTATGCTCACAAGGATTTGAAATCCAAATACCAGACTTGGAGTACAGGATTGCCCCTTTACCACCTGCCTGAAGCAGCAAAGTTTATTTCACATCTCAAATCTTCAGTTTCTCAACATTTAGATTAAAAATAATACTATATGCTCCATGTACTTCATTCATATTCTATCCTAAAATAAAATCAAATAACAAAAATAAACATGCTTGATGAATACAAAATGTAAGCAGTTATTATTTGACACATTTTTCTTTTGAGAGTCTTTATGTAGAATCTGACAAAAGGATCAATTAATCAATCCAAAATTATTAATTAACATTCATCAACAATATAGTGAATAGTTACTATGTACCAATCACTATTCTTGGCACAAGAAATATAGTGACCAGTAGATCAACTCCTGTTCACATGAAGCATACTTCCTGGTGGGTGATAAAAGGTAGGTGTATTCGTTTTCCATTTGCTGCTGTAACGGCTTACCATAGGCTTACTGTTTAAAACAACAAAACTCAATTATCTCACATGGCCAAAGCCTGACAGGTTTTGCAGATTAAAGTCAGGATCCAGGCAGGGCTATTCTCCTTTCTGGAGACTATAGATGAGAATTTGTTTTCCTTGTTGCTAACCACTCCCTGCTTTTTAAAAACACATTAATAGCAAGAATCCTGGGAATTCTTTTCCTTCTACCATTAGGATGAAATGGAAACTGATAAAAAATAAATATATTAGCATTGCCAATAGTTTTTTTCAAAAACACTTATATTCTCTTTTTTTAAATTTCTAAACTGAAATCTTTATTTTAAAAGAATTATATACAACATCAGTTTACTAAAATTCCTTTAGGGCTAAGTCAAGTAAGGTACGTTTACTTCCACTACCAACCCAAGAAGGTGATTATTATTCCTATTTCCTCTTAACACATGAAAAAACTCATAAATGCTCAAAAAATGGTAACTTACCCAAGATATGCTATAGGCTAGGGCTTGGCAAGAATCTAGATGAAGGACTGAGCTGCCATTGGTACCAGCCCCTTGGTGCATATTAGGCAGGCACACCCACCTACCTATAGCATGTGGGCCTTTTCCATGGCATTGAAAAAGAGGTCACATGTTTAGGAAGAGTAGAAGAAATCCCAATTTACAAACCACACCAGGTATAAGTTACATTTAAATAAAAAAAAAAACCTTCTCTCTGATAATTTGATGAAGATTAAGACCAGGGGCACCCGGGTGGCTTAGTCCATGAAGCGTCTGACTCTTCGGTTCGACTCACCTCACGATCTCCTGGTTTCCTGAGTTCAAGCTCTGAGCTGGCAGCACAGAGCTGCTTAGGATTCTGTCTCCCTCTCTCTCTCTGCCCCTTCCCCACTTGCGATGTCTCGCTCTTAAATAAATAAATAAATAAATAAAAACTTAAAAAAGAAGTATGGCACAACGTCAAGGATCAGATGAGGGGAAGAGCTGGGAAGGCACACACCACACCACTCTATTGTGCAATACATCTGTGCAAACAATGGGAATTGTAACATGTTTTCAAAGAGTAAAATCTTAAAAAATCTCACGGACCCAAAAAAGAACAAAAGAAAGAGAACACTGGAGCATAAAGCGTTCAAGCCCAAGAATCGTTTTAACAAATGGTCTGGAGAATCCCAAACCTCAGTGGATTTTGATTTGATTGCTGGATACAGAGCAGAATCTGTGTTGCAAAGATTCATATGGGATACATTTTAGAAATGGTTTTAAAAAAAGGCTCAAATCTCAGTGGAGAAAACCGAGTCAGAGAATAATGGGGCTGCTCAGTGAACCACAAAGCCCATGGGCTATGAGGCTCAGTGGGAAAGGAAAAGATTTATTCCTCACTTGAAATGCAGTGTGAGGTCATTGCAAGGATACAGATTTTGGAATCAGACAAACTCCCCTCAAATCCAGACAGTTGTTCTGTGTAATGTTGATACTCTCTCTGAGTATCACTGTTCATGTGCCTGAAATAGGAATTAACCAAGATCAAATGCGTTTAATGGTCACACACGGTCTCCTATACTAAATCAAAACACATTAAGCCTACTCATTCCTTCTTTTGTGGATTCCCCCGAGCACCGGAGAACTCTGCTAAGAAATGATCAGTCTTAGGGATAAAAAACAAGTAACAAGGCAATGTATTACGGTACACAGTGATGTGCACTTTAACAGGCTAAGACTTAGACTATGGCACTCTAGGAACACACAGGAGTGTCACCCTGAATGCCTGGGGTGTAAATAAAGGAATCTAGGAAGGGCAATATCTCATTTTATTTGCCAACGATGCATAAGAGCAGTTCGCGTGAGGAGACTGTAACGTACTAGGAGACTAGAGAAAGAATTAAGGTACTGCAGAAGTCCAAGAGGGCCTATCTTCAGCGATGGGAACTGGAGAGTAAGAAATGTAGAGATCAGAAAGAAAAGACCTGGTAAGAAGTTCATCCCTTTTCTTTCCCTCCTCTGTAAAGTTCAAGCCAGGTGAGGAGCAACTAATATCTCGTTTTCTGTTTCATCCTTTTTCTACTTACACACTTAGAAAAAGGCAAATGTCTGATTGGGTGGAGACACCAGCCAATCAGAACGATAGTTGTCTTGGCAACTGGGTTCGGTTCTAGGGGAAAGGAGTAAGAGGAGGTGGCGGTGATTTGTAACTCAAACGGAAGCATAATATTTAATAACTGGCATGTCCATGCCATTGTATCATCTGAATCTGAGCCCTGGATCAGGTTAAACAACTGAGAAATAAAGTTGTCATCATTGACATTGATTTTTTATGTTGAACTTACTTTGTAGTAGTTTAACATCCTCCTCCATAATGCGTGTGTATGCACACACATCTCAGAACACTTGATATCCCAGCTATGAACAACTGGGTGAAATGTTGAAACAAAGCACATTATTTAATTTCATGGAATTAAGTGATCAAAAGGTCGGTGATTCTGGTACCATTAAGACTGTGCCATCAATCTAAAATGACCCACAATTCAGAGATGATACGATTAGTATAAGACTCTTCTAGTCTCAAAGCACTTTCACATTATCAAATGCAATCCTCACAATAGCACAGTGAGGGAGATAGAGCAGGAACTAAATCATTTACAAATGCTCTGAAAGTCAATTTCCACCAGCTGAAAGATGGCCAGGAGCCAAAGAAGCCGGTAGTGTCATGATCTGTACCTGGAAAATGAGGAAATTGAGACCTATCAAAATATAGCTGATAACCTTAAAATAATATGCACTACTCTTGAAATTAAAATATACAAATAGAATTTTATTATTAAAGACATTTCACAAGTTGAATTAAAAAGGGCTGAGAATGTTAGAATTCAAATGACAGGACTAGCTTCTTTTTCTAAAAGTTTTTTTTGTAGTCTATTTGGAATTGCAAAAGATTACAGTTTGGTTTTAGAGTCACTAATTGATGTGTCTAGTTAAATCTTAAAACAGAACTTACATAGTATTTTGACTGGACAGGAGGCAATGGCATGTCTTCCAAATAAGAAAAAAATAGTGGAAAATCTGTTGCTTTCTTAACCAACATTGGTTTAAAATATAGTCCCAGTTTTTTGAGAGTTACTGCTGATGTCCACACATTTGTGATATTTTTATATAGTGTGGTCCTCAGAATTCCAGGGTAAATGCCACATTTCGTAAGGGATTAGGGCAAGTTTCCTTGGAGGAGTTGGTACCTTGAAGAATGGGCTAAATTAATCCAGGCCCCTTTCAGTTTCAGCAACCATTTTGCCACAATAAACCTCAACTTTTCTATAGAACTTCTTCACTCTTACCTTCTGTCTAGCCCACAGTGCAACCTTGTCATTTTCAGCCAGAAAAATGAAGACATTTGTGAACAAATCAAGAAGAAAATTGTACCCATGAAGAAAGAATTAGTGAAATCAGAATAAAGATATTCCTTTTGGTATCCGTTTAGGTTATCTAGTACACACTGAAATACAGTGGCCCCTGGGAGGTGTATGTATAGAGGAGACAGAAGCACAAATTAAATCTAGACCTTGAGGAGACATAATATATGGCACAAATATATTATTTTGGATGATATTTTATATTATAAGTGTATATTGTATTGCACTATGTTATCCTATGTATGATACAGTATATGATAATGCACGGTAGAGGATGTGATAAAATGATTTAGAAAGCGTCTGAATGTATTGCTCTGGGATTTCTATACAGATAGCAATTCATTTTGGCTTAAGGAGAAGAGGTGGGGTAAGTGGCACTGAGGACACATGGAGATGGGAAGAGAAGGCAAAGGACTGCAGATACAGTGCACAGTAAAAGAAATAGGGCAGACTTGGGGAAATGCAGGGCAGAGATAGGCAATCACCTGGCAGGAATGTTAAGTGGTAAGCTTGAGAGCAGAGAGCTGGACCGCTGAAGTATTATAGGGACTGGATCAAGGAAGCCCTCAAACATCTTTATTTGGAAAATAATTGGGAGCCAGACAATCTTTTGGAGGATTAGCCTCACAGCTCTCTGAAGGATGCACGGAAGGCATAAGAGAAGCCAGGAGTCTCACTGGGAGAGCGCTGCCCCCCAAAACTTAGTGTGAGATACCCACAAAAACTCTGAACAGGGCAAGCCTCATCAATAGGATTCTGCTTTTTATCACCACTTTTCATTAATTTTCCTAAACAAGAAAACCAGACTCTAAGACAAGTCAGTATCAGATCTGTATCAAATCTGACTGGGGGGAGAATGAGTATCAAATCTGACCGGGGGAACAATAATAAAGGCCCACTGAGGCTGTAAGACATTGAACAACGGGTGGTGTTTGACTTGGGTGGATTACTGATGTGTGGTTTTGAAAGATTTTATTCTGAAAGGGACAAAGCATTTTCCTCAAAGACTGGCCTCTTTTCTCTCTAATTTTAGTCCCCCTTTTTGACTCTGCTATTATATTGCTCTAAAGGAATATTTTACTAATTCTCTTCACACCAGGTAATTCTTTCCCTGCCAGGACAGTTAGAAGGTCATTGCTATTGTGCTCCTTCTCAATCAGAGACTGACACCCAGACAAAAGTCTTCCCCGGGCACACTCCCATTGCTGGGCTGCATTGCCGGGGCTGTGCTGCAGATGTGTCTCCTCTAACAGTTTAGCATTCTTCAGAAGCTGTCAGGGCCACTGAGGGAGAGCGGGAGAAAGCCTTCCTGATATATTCATGGTCATTTATAACGTCGACAGCCATGCCGAGCAATGAGAGCTGAGGCATTTCTGAAACTAAAGAAATATTAAAACCCTTGCCCTTAATCAGCATGTCTCATGCTTTTGCATGCATTGTTTTAAGCAAACGATTTCATTTAAAAGCATTCTATTTCTGACAGTACTCCTCTGGGAGAATGTTGAAAAATCTAAATCTCAAATCAAGTGTGAAATGTTGCACAATTTCTAATTACTGAGCCCCATGGAAAGAGTAGATCCGATTGAATGTAACACCGGGGGACTTATGGCATGGCGTATTAGGAACACCTGTTGTCAGGCAAAGTGACATCTAAGATGCTGGCACAATCTCCCAATTAAGGTGGTTAATGCTTGCTTAGGGTAAAGCCAATAAAATTCACAGTAAAACATGCTGTCAGCTGAAAGATAACGGCACAGAATAGGCCTTGGGGGGGTTGCTGTTTTTGTTTGTTTAGCTTTTTGCATTTTCTGCCAGCACCATTACCACACAGTCTATTTTCCCAGTGGCTCCTTGTTAATCTGCGGAGGGTGCAACAAGTGTATTAAAATACAGCCATCCTTTGCTGACCTGGACGTGAATGAATACTGGCAGGTGTGTGTTTGTCATGAAAGGACAATATGTCCTGAACAACAGTTTTTCAAATCTCTTTAGTGAATATCTTGGAAATAAAAGTTTTAAATGCTGTTGTTGCTATTACTTTTTATTGCACATGGCTCCTGTCTTCCCCTGAGCGCAGCCTGCTTTGTGGGTGTTATTGCATTTGTCTTCACAGTATGGTGTGCAGTTGTCGGCTATTATTCTGGTTTTACAGATGTCAAAACAGACTCGCTGGCAGGCTGTTACTTCCTCAACATCACGAAACAGAACTGAAGCTGCTGTTCTTTCCTGGACCTACTCGTTTACCCATACATTTAAGGAGAAAGAGGAGGATGCGAGGCAGTTAGAGAAGAGTCAGAAAAAAAAATGGGTATAGCTTTTATTACCGACCATAATCTGTATTTTTACAGGCTCATTTAACCTTATTTGTCAGGTCTGTGTATGGGAAGACTTAGGGCTTTGGGCTTCCAAATCTTGTACATCATCATGAAGCACATTAAAAGGCAGAGCCAGCATTTGAACCAAGCTGACTCCTAAGATTATTTCCACTGCATTTTGAAGGTAAATTTGTCATTACTCCCCACAGTTTATTTTTCTTTATCCTTCAGAGGGGCTGCACAGAAACAACAGCTGTTGCTTAGATAGCCGGGCTTTATATGTTTATAGAAATTAGGGATAAATCCTAGAAAGGCAACAGAGGCCAGGTATAGAAAAAGCACAGAGGTTTGGGTTTGGGCTAATGTGCACATAAAGTGTGCCTCTGCTCCTCATAAAGTGATAAAATCGTTTTATCAGGTAGTTAATTTTTATCCCCTTCAGTGTTTCCATCTGAAAAGAGATACAAGCATACCTATTTTGAGGAACTGTAATAATAATAAAAGCTAATGTGATTTTCTAGTACATTTACATGTCCAATAAATAGAAGTTATCATTATTTCATATATTTCAGATATGTTCATTGATCAAAGAGGGAATGCCACAATTGAATCGTACGTCTCCAATCCACGTGAAAAATGAGTATTTCTTGGGAAATATTCTTGGGAATATATGTATCTCACATATTCTTGTGAAAATATGTATCATGTGATTGATTTTAGAAAGCTGTCCTGTTGTAAAGTATTTCCTGTTCCTAATTCTCTCTCCATTTGCAATCTTATATTAATACACCCTAAGTTTTGAGTTAAAATGATACATCTAAGATTTAATTATGGAATTAAATATATTTTAAATGGTAATTTACTATGAGAACCAAAGCCAGTGAAAATTTTTGTAAATATGAAGCAATCAGTAGCTACTAAATTTTATTTATCATGAGGTAAATGTGACAACGGAGCCATTAGAAATTAAAGTTCTATTAAAAAGTTCAATAACAATTAACTACCTCTTTCTCAACTGAAAACAAGCAAACACTAATATTTGGTGAAGAAATGTATATATTTTTACATATAACAGCTTTATTTGTGGGAAGATCTTCGCTTCTGCTACAGCTAAGAATGGCGAGGCAGAGTGTTCAAAGACGCAGACTTCCAAGAATCTTACATTTTGCTAGCTTTTTACTCCTTATTTATATGAAAGAAGTGGGAAGGTGATTCTACTATAAAAATTCTCCATAGAGGTGTCTGGGTGGCTCAGTCAGTTAAGCATTCGACTTCAGCTCAGGTCATGATCTCACAGTTTCTGGGTTCGAGCCCCACGTTGGGCTCTGTGCTGATGGCTCATAGCCTGGAGTCTACTTCAGATCCTGTGTCTCCCTCTCTCTCTGCCCCTCCCCCACTCACACTCTGTTTCTCTCTCTCAAAATAAAAAATAAAGACATTAAAATTTTTTTTAATTTTCCATAAAGTTTAATATTTTATAATGGAATACTGAAAGTTAAATGCACTGAATTGGAGGGTAAGGGTTTTTTTAGTTGTAAATCAAAGGCAAAAATAGAACAGTTTTGTTTGCATATAAACCAAATGATAATATCCTACGGATTGAAAACATGGCCAACATACCAAAATGTTAGAAGGTATTCAGTGCTATTTCACCCTAAATTGTTCAGCTGTGAACATTACTGCTGTCATTTAATGCCCCCGATTTGTTTTAGAATTAAAAATGCTCAATTTGGGATTGGATGAACTGAAAATGCCTTTTTAAATATCCATCATAAGCCAATTTGAAATTTCTAGAGGTAATAGGTACAGCTCAGATCAAGCAAATAAGGGAAATTCTCTATCATCTAATACTTCTTAGTGGCCTGATGTCTTTAAAAGTGAGCTACAATGGTCTACTTAGACTGGCTTCAGGAAAATCAGAAGACCTTTAAAATAAGGTAACCCAAGTAAGAGTTTGAGAAAGTAGTCTTCTGAGTGCTTTTAAGTTCATTCTAAGCACTCATTAATATATGGAATGCTTATTGGAGTTTGCCTCAGCATAAACAGGAAGGAACTTTATTCCTGAAGTCCAAATCAGGAATTTGAATAGGAAGCTTATAAATTAGAGATTATAGAACCATTAATCCATGGGAATTTTGGAGATTATCTAGTCCAGTCCTCTTCAAGGAGAGAGGAGAATGAACATTAAAGGTGTTAAAAACTTCAAAGAGTTTTTGCATACATCACTTCACCCATTCTCACAGCACCTTTTTCTATGTATGGGCATAGAAATTATCTCCTAGTTAGTCATTGGAAGCAACAAGCAACCCTGGGGAACTAAGAATACTAGGACCTTGAAGGCATCCACAGAAACTTCAGGAGTATCTGTAGAGATGAGTGGTGACTGAGAATTACCAAAAATTTCTAGGACCATTTCCAAAGGCGATTCAGTTGTGATGTCCATTGGCTATAGCACCGTGAGCCCTAGCTACTGAAGTTGAGGAGCAGAATGAAAGAAATGGGCAAGTGGCCAAGTTAATAATCAGTGTCCAGGCGAATTTTAAGCACCGAGAGAGCTGAGCAGCCATATTCCCCACCAGTCAGAGGAAAAACCCAAGTGATGGACTGCTTGCTACTGAATCCAGCATAAGCCCAAGGAGGCTGAAAATGCAGTTATTATAAGAGGCTGGTAGCAAGCAAACACAGATGTGAGGTCAGGCTCTGCCTCTTTCTTCTGGCTTTTGATTTGGAGAAAATCACTTATTTCTCTGAGCCTGAGATTCCTCATAGTTTTGTCTCCAGAGAATTTGCTTTTAAATAATATAATTCATGTTGAAATGCCTTATTGCAGAGTGCTTAGAATGTAAAAACTTGAAAATAATAAACAAGCTATTATTATCATTATTGTTATTGTTTAAAATATACGCCTTAAGGGACCCCTGGGTGTCTAAGTTGGTTAAGAGCCCTACTCTTGATCTCTGTTCAGGTGATGATCTCATGGTTCATGAGTTCAAGCCTCATTTCAGAATCCGTGCTCTTAGCACAGAGCCTGCTTGGGATTCTCTCTCTCCCTCTTTCAGCCCCTGCTTCACTCAGAGTGCCTTTGTCTCTCTCAAAATAAATAAATAAACTTTAAAAAATAAAAAATAAATAAAATGTAAAATATACCTCTCGAGTCAAGAAGTTTTTATTCCCCCCAATCGCCAGGCCTATAGGCAACATGATGGCATCTGAATATGGAGTTAGTGGATGGCAAAGGGGTGGAATGTATTCCTTATACTTTAAGTGATGAATCCAAATTATTGGAGACAGAATGGAAAGCAAGTTTCCTTTCTTTTAAGTCATTTATTCCCTTTTAATAAGGCATTATAGTTTCACAAATTTTTTTTGCATTAAAAACAAAAAAATGAGTCCCTTTGTTATTCAAAGCTGTATTTAAATTAATCCACAAATATCTATTAGAACATTCAGATCTCTTATTTTTAAATTTATGGAAACTCTACCATTGTTTATGGTGAAGTTGCTAATTCAGTTAAACAATGGGAGGTTCTCATGTCACTATTTTAATGCCATGCCTTGTCGAGGTTTGTAAATGTTCATGCAGAAGCCACTCAACATACTCAATATTGTTATTTTAACAGATAAATGCTGAGTCTTAAATTAGGGGAGGTTATTTTTTCCCCTGAAGCAAGCAGGACGTTTGACTAAAGCATGACAGAAACATCAAGTTTATAAACAGATTTACCAATCAAAGGACATTTAAAAATTATTAAAAGCAAAAAAAAAATACTTTGTTTACCCAAGAACACAATATTTTTGGATTTCCTACATGTATGTTCTGACATCCTGATCTTGATATAGCTTTTCCTTGCTCATGGCTCCTTTATCACATCTTCCCAGAAAACTCATGTTAAGTCATTAATAAATTAGTTTTGGCTGTCCTAGAGTTTCAAATAAGTGGAAACATATAATATGTACTTGTTTGTTTCAACTTCTTTCATTTAGCATATCTTGTGATATACCCATGCTGCTACATGAATAAGTAGTTTCCCCCTTGTTATTTCTGAGTAGCACCCCTTACACAGAATGATTAATTTGTTTATCCATGAAACTTTGGTGCACTTTTAGTTTGTTTTAGAGTTTTTGGTTATTACAAATGTAGCGTCTCTGAATATTCAGGCACATTATTTTTTTAAACACATTTTAATTTTTATTAAGTAGGTATCTAAGAGTACACATATATGGTCATAGGTTTGCTTATGTTTTATAAGAAACACTCAGACCAGTGGAATATTAATGGGTCCCTAAACTCATTTTCTATAACTATGGTTGTCCAGGTTGCTATAGGCCTAAGTGGGAGAAAAGTGAATCCTGGTTCGCTTAACTGGCTATACGACATGGTATGATGCATTAGCAACAGGAATGAAGTTTAAAGGTGATAGGCAGGCATCCTGTGACAAAGACTCATTCACAACAATAGCAAAGATTAATATGGCAGTTACTATGCATAAAGTACTATTCTAAGTGCAATGTATTTCCTATTATTTACAATGTGGGGTACTGCTATCCTTATTTGAGAGAAAAGAAAACCATGGTATGATGAAGTTAAGTAACTCAACTGTATTACACTGGAGAAGCCAGAGCAAGTACTTTCACCAAGAAACCTGGTTTAAGCGTTCCTGCTAGTAAACAATGCACTATCCTGCCTCCTTTAAAATAGAATATCTATGTGCTCCCATCATCACTGCAGCATTATTCACAATAGCCAAGACATGGAAACAACCTTAGTGTCCATCAATGGATGAAGAGATAATGAAAATGTAGTGCATGTGTGTATATATAAAAATATATATATATATATTTATATATATTACACTGAAATCTTCACGTGTGAAAATGTGTATGAAATTTGTAGGTATTATTTTAAATGAAACAAATCAAAGATAAACTACTGTATGATCTCACTTATAGGTGGGATCTAAAAGAATCAAACTCAGAAACAGAGAATAGATTGGTGGTTGCTGCCAGGGGCTTGGGTGTAGGAGAAATGAGGAGCTGTAAGTCAAAGTGTACATTCTTTCAATTATAAGAGGAATAGGTTCTGGGTGTCTAATGTATAATATATTGTATACTTGAAATTTGTTAAGAGAGTTAATGTTCTCACCACACACACACACACATACACACATACACACACAAATGTGACTATGTGAGGTAATGATATGTTAACTATCTTTATTGTGGTAATCATTTCACAATATACATATGTCAATGATTATATACCTTAAAGTTATGTGGTGTTTTTGTTAATTATATCTCAATGAAGGACAAAAATTTAAAAATTAAAAAGAAGTACACTCTTTAACAGTGTGAGAAGAACAAAGCCTGTAGCAGAGTGAAGAATGAGGGGACAGATTAAAACCACACTTGTTCATCAGCTAAGAAATCACATTTTCAGTTGACTTTTTGTTTATTTAAACCGTAAAACATCTTAGTAGTAGGCCTGTGCTGGTACGTACAGTCTAGGCACAGTTAGCAAATTCTTAATGATGCCAACTCAAAGTTTGACTTTATTATGTTGGACACAAAGGAAGACCACTAATCAAGAAAGGAGGATAGCCAAGATTTAGCTGCATAAGATTCTATAAAAGCATAATTTGCATTGTCCTTCACACCATTACTTTCCCTTTCCCAACTCGATCAGACCTGGAGACTGTCCACATGTGGTCAGCCTGCAGAGATATTCTCTCCTTCCAGCCCCTCCCCTGATATAATTCTGTTGAGTGAATCCAGCCGAGGTTTGTATATCCTTTTACTCCTTTCGAATTGAGAATGATTTGCCTAATTTGACCATTGTATAAGTAAACACACTTGTAAGATATAAGGAAAATATTAGAACTTTTTTATATCTTTTTTTTTTTGAAAGTTTGTTTACTCTCAGAGAGAGAGAGAGAGAGAGAGAGAGAGAGAGAATCCCAAGCAGGCTCCGCACTACCAGGATGGAACCCAATGCAGGACTCGAACTGACGAACAATGAGATCATGACCTGAGCTGAAATCTAGAGTTGGACGGTTAATCGACTGAGCCACCCAGGTGCCCATGAATGTTTTTATACCTTTAACTTAAGGGGAGAGGTCATGCTCATTTGTCAAAACTCAGCATTTTGCTAACAAGCACTTTTCAATAAAAACATAGAAAAAAATACGTAATTTGGCATGAAAGTCAATTAGGGAAGCTTATTAAATTCTCTAGATTTGTCAGTAATGCCACATAATGAATAATTCATCAGCTGTTTGTCACATTCAGCCCTTCCCCGATTACTCGAATTTTTTTCTTTTCCCTTTTAATTTTGTAAAAGGATTAAATTTTTTCATCTGGGAGATGCCAGAAGTTTAATTGCAATTTTATTAACATGAAGCTTTTGTTACTAGAAAGGGCTTTAGCTAACACTATGCTCTCTGCTCAAATTAAGGGACCTCACTACAGCATTAAATAAAGAGTATTTATCATGAACCCTCAGCCTATTTATTTATAAGACAAGCAACAGCTAATTCTTTCCAGTATTGTAGGCACAGAAAGATGGGTATCTTGCTTCTAATTGTCTGATCTACTAATTTGAAACAAATAAAAAAGAGTTAAATAATGTTGTTTTTAAGCCAAACCAAAAAACTAAAATCTAAAGTAATTTCATTTTATGTAAGTGGACTGCTTTTCCAGAAATGAAACAAAGAAAGATTAGCAAGATAAGTACATAAACATATATAGATTATACTAAAACATAATTAAATATCAGATGAATGCAAGATAGCTTAAATTGTACTAAATAGAAATCAAGTTATATTAACTAGACTATCCTGTGCATCTGTTAAATATTATACAATTTGAAAATTTAAGTAATCTGCCATCAATTCTTTTAAAATGCAAATTATTAATTTACTTATATTTTATATAAATATAATTAATTCCTATTATATGCCAGCAGCTATGCTAAATGCTGCAGGTAGGTATGATATGCACGGAATGACTCTAGCATCAAGTCTCTTGCAGCCTATTTAATAGGCAAAGCAGAATTTCACATATGACTAAAGCAAGAACTTATAACTAGAACTTAGAATCTGTCTATAGGGCTATACTACTCTTACCTGGACCAGAATACAAACTTTGTCAGTATTTGTGGTATAAGTTAATAAACAGAATGGATTGTTCATTTTTAAAGTGTTTGAGATTAATTAAAAAAAAAACAGGTTTGGATTAAATTAATTTGGATTAATGTTTCTTGGATGAAGAAACATTCATCAGTACACTTTCTTTATTTCTTTTGAAAGATAAAAGCACCTCGATAGATTTTCTAAACTGCCAGGTTCCTAAAAATACAACTGATTTTCTTCTTAATGTATATCAATTTATAGGTCAAAGAAAACAAAAGATTATTTAGAATAAATTTAAGCATCTAAAATTACCTTGCTCCTTGCAATTCTGCACAGAAAGGCTTACATCTCTATAAAAATGGGAGAATGGAGAGCAAAATAAATTAATTCATCTATAGTGGTCTTGAACTTCAATCAAGCACACAAAGGCAAATTTCTCTTACACCTATAGAACACATTTCTCACAGCCTTAAAATTTCAACATTATATTTTCAGTAGGGTTATGTGTGCCATATTATAAATGTTTTATAAGTTTGCAATTATAAGAAAGAAAAGAAGACAGGAGCAGCTGGGTGGCTCAGTCAGTTAATTGTCTGACTTCAGCTCAGGTCATGATCTCACAGATCATGAGTTCCAGCCCCATGTCGGGCTTTGTACTGACAGCTCAGAGCCTGGAGCCTACTTCGGCTTCTGTGTCTCCCTCTCTCTCTGTCCTTTCCCCACTCATACTCTCTGTCTCTCTCTCTCCTTCCAAAATAAATAAACATTAAAAAATTTTTTGAAAATAAGAAAGAAAGAAAGACTTTCTTCGGATCCATTATGTTCCCACCATGTTTTTATAAGATTTTCCTAATAGAACATTTGGTGTTTATTAAGTCCTACTACAAGCTATTCAAGTTCTTCATTTGTTTGAATTCCAGGAAATCCAGATGATGTTCCATAATATAGCTACTAAGAGCTCTACAGTAGACAAACTTGGCCCCAAGTTCTAGGTCTGTCTTTTGGTAATTGAGGACTCAGATTTCTGGTGATCTAAGGAGAAAAACAATTTTTCCCTTTCTTCCTCACTTTCTTTTCTCTTAATAACTTCTATACTACTTCCTTATTTTAATGGTAGCAAAGATCTTATATAAAAATCTCCATTTCCCAACTCTTCCCATGTAAGGGTGAACATGTGATATAATATTTTTGGCCAATGAGATGTGATAGTTGTTTGATGAGTCTTCTAGAAGATTCTCTTAAAACAGAAGAGGAGACTCATCTACCTAGAATATTTTGACTTTTGTTCTTTCCATTTTCCTCTCTAACAAAGAAAACTAGATCCTAGAATTGGTACATCTGTCTTTCTATTATGAACTAAGAGTGCAGGCTAAAGATAACTGAACTCATAAAAATATAAAAGTCCAGAACCCTGACAGTCTCATGGAATCACTATTCTAATCTGAAATGCCTACTTCCAAACTTCTATGTAAGAAAAATAAAATCTCTGTTTTAAGCCACTGTTTTTCAGATTTGTTATCTGTGGCTAATTATTGTTATTAAGCAATATGTTAATTATGTCATTGTTGGTAGATTCTAGTTCCATTCTGAACCTTCTTTTTATTCATTCATAAAAGAAGTATAGTAAATAATGAAAGAAATAATCTTATTGAGTGTGCTGGAAGAAGTAAATGAGAACACACATTCCAAGTGATTAACCCCATTGTTGGCAGAGAATTTGCACTCAGTATGTTGCAAATATTAAATTTATGTACTGTTTGAAAGGCAAGGCTTCCTTTCTCTGCACCCCCCATCCATTTTCAGTGTTAAATTTGAGAGAACCTATCAGCAGTCAAATACTTGAAGATAGAAATAATCTTGTGTCTTCACATCTCTTTGTATTTTTAACTCTAACAATACAACCAATCAGGAATCATGGAAATTGTAATTGTTTACCAAAATTGCCGTGAATCTATGCCCTTGAGAAGTCTCCAGAGCAACACTGCTTACTCAAAATACAGAGAGGAACTGATGCTACAAGCCTGGATGTAGTTAAACTTTAATGAAAGCAAAATGTGAGGGGAAAAAAGGACAGATATTCCATACCATATAAATGAATAAAGTTAGATGGTTTTATTTTTACAAGACTCTAAAAAAGCAGAAGTAATATTAATTTAGACAGCTGAATTGTTTCAGATAAACAATGACTTGAGAGCAATTACCATAGCAAATGTGCTAATGATTTTGAAAAGATTATTTTAAGTAAAATCCATCTAACTGAGGAAGTAAAAACACAAAGCATTAAATCTCAGATCCTCTTTAAAGTGATGCATTACTTATTTACTGCTTTTAGGAGTCTTTCCTCAACAGAGCAATTAATTTATCCTAATTTAATATATAATGAAGTTTCTTTTGCATAATTATATTCCTTTCATTTACATTTCTAAGAAGCCATGGAACTTCAAAATAAAAAGTTCATTACAATGTTAATATTTAACACTTCAAAAAAATCCCCCTGTGCAAATAACTAAATTAGTTGCTTGATTAATTCTATTTACCATATTCTTTTCTATTTCAACCATGCCATTTATTTTTTTTCCAGATTCACTCAAGAAGTTAATTCTCTATGATTTATTGGAAAAGCAAACATTTTTCTTGGTTTATTTGGTTGACTTGTTTTCATGTGTGAACTCTGCATTTTTTATTTTCCTGCTGTCAATTACTTCCAAAGAGCAATTTTTAAAGTTGTCCATCAGGCATAAACTGTGCAAATCTATATTTTTCCCACCAAACCCTTCTGAAAATCCTCCATATATCACCCATTACTTCAAGTCTAAAATATGTTTCTTTAATCTTTGTAATATAAGATGAATGTATCAGATTATAGAATAAAGTTGTTCTAAATAAAAACTGACTTATTAGAGTTCTAAAATATCTAAAATAAAAGATTAGAAGATATATTATATTATATTGTTGTATTTATAAGTAGAATAATGGGATGGGAAAAATGATCCTCTCTTTAGATTAGGTGGACATCATACATTTTATGTGTTCCTTTATTTAAAATATCTAGTGAATGTTGCAGTCATAACACTGTGATGAAATGAAGGAGGAGCCTATGTAGTATTTGAAAGCAAAGTCTCTGCCCAATTCCTTGTGGTGTCCCCCAGTCTCCAACATAGTAAGGAAAGAGAAAAGAAACATATCAGATAGTAGAAAAGAAATGGAAGTAAAGGAAAAAAGGATGGAAAGAAGAGAAACAGTGTCTTGAGTTGTTTAGAAGAAACAACTTATAGTATAACTTACAGACTTATAGTAGAAAATAAGTCTATCTCCAAGGCCAGCTCTGATACTTTAGACAAGTGTGTATATCTGGGCCTCATTTTCCCCATCTGAATAATGGGAACAATATCATCCACTTCATAGAGTCCTGGGGGGCATCAAATGAGATCATCTCTACAAAGTATGAGGCACAGATACCTAATACCTAATCTTTGCCATATCTGGCAGAACCTATCTAAGAAGTCATTAATTGGAAGTAGATTCTTTCTCGTATCTTTGTGGACAACTTGAATAAAGGAATCAAGATCAAGCTAATTTTATCTCACTAAGTGATGGATTAAGTGAACTCATAATTTAAAATCCAAAAGAATTCACCGATATTACAGAGCCAAATAATGAACACCAATAGAGCAAATAAAAATTCAAATATAGAATAAGGAAGAACTGGCTCCAGAAATTAAAACAAACAAACAAAAAATAATAAATTAGGCCATGGAAGACAAAGCTAAGTATGATTAGAAGGGAATACTAGATTTAAATACTTAATGATCAGGTGTTAGTCTTTTTATTCTGTACTGAGCAATTCCTCCTTAGAACCCTGTGTCTTGCCTCAGCCACCTGAATTTAAAAAGGATAAGTTGAAACTGGGAAATGTCTAAGAATGAATGATAGAGATGGAATTAAACCCTTGTGAGCAAATGACAGAGTATCTTAAGCTCTTTGACTTGGCAAAAATGTTAATAATGTGATATGATTAGCAATTCTATCTTGGTTTCTCAGCAGTGAAGTGAGTTATCAAAGCAAAAATCTTGCAAGACAAAATTAAACAGGCAAGAAGGACTTTAATCAAGGTAACTCTTGTAGGGAAGAAAGTCCAGCACTTTGTCTGATCTCTGCTGAAACAAAAGGAGGGGATTCTAAGCACCAGGGTGAGCTTGTGGAAAAGTACTGGAAGACATTAGGGGAGATTGATCTATATATTATGTGGAGCACATCGAGTTATTCCTCAGTTTGCAAATGTTTGTCCCTACGATTATGCCATCAGTGTTTGCTAATTAGTTAGGAAGTTAGGCTCTGACCCTCTCACAGATAGGGGCACTACCTTCCTTGATATTTACCTTTCAAAGATATGGCCCCCATTTCAATATGAGTCTTGCTATTAACAGTTCCCATGGAAAATAAAAATAAAAAAGTAAAAAAATAAAGGAGATGTCTACCAGGTTCTTGAGAAAGACATTCTTGGGTTGCAAAACTGGCAAGAAGCTCTTCAAGAGACTGACATCTCAAATAGGTAAAAAAAAAAACAAAAAAAACAAAAAAACACCCAAAAATGAGTTTTACAAGTTTTCTAAAGTAAATGCTTTTAGGAAAAAGGGAGGTTAGGGCCAATGTTAGGAGGACGTCTGTCTAACGTTTAGTCAAGCCCAGGGAAATGTTAAGGCAATCTTGGTCAGAGGGTTTGTTTTCCAAGGCCATAATAAAGCAGCAAAATAAGGATAAAAAAAGAAAAGAAAAGAAAATGAAAAAAAGAAAGAAAAAAGAAGATTTCAAATAAAAAGAAGAGATTTTAGTTAGAATTAAGAATCATGAAGTGAGTTGTCACCTCCAGTTTATTGCAAGTGTAATAAAATATTGAAAAATACAGTTTGGAGGAATTCTTGTACCTATCCATGATGAGCATCTTTGTGAAGAAAGACATTTTTTTTTCCTAGATGGCTAACATTTATTGCTTCTGAACGATGGGAAGGTAGACCAATAGATCTCTCATTTTGTGCTTAATAGTTTCAGAATAACACCAACCACCTTTAATTTAGTAATCCTGAGAGAACAAACTAGTTGTGTGAAACAGAGTAGCTCTAAGACTAGAGTAGAAATTCAATTCTTACTTAACATGGTAAAATGCAGCTTCCAGATAATAAGAATAGTTGACATTCATTGAACATCCACGGTTGTCCCAGAATGTGGTAGGATCTTATGTAAATTTTATTAAAATTAACTCCATTAAAATTTAATCTGTAACAGAAACTTACAGATATCTCCTGTTATTATTCTCATTTTGCATGTTTTGCAATACAGTTTTACAAAAGGACACACATTAGTAAATTCGATGGGGAAATCAGCCAGAGATGGACAAATACCATATGATTTTACTCATATATGGAATTTAAGAAACAAAACAAATGAGCAAAGGTAAAAAAAAGAGAGAGAGATAAACCAAGACACAGACTCTTTTTTTTTTAATTTTTATTTATTTATTTTTGAGAGACAGTGAGAGACAGCACGAGCAGGGGAGGGTCAGAGAGAGAGGGAGACACAGAATGGGAAGACAGGCTCCAGGCACTGTGCTGACAGCTCAGAGCCTGACGTGGGGCTCGAACCCACAAACCTCGAGATCATGACCTGAGCCGAAGTCGGACTCTGAACCGACTGAGCCACCAGGCACCCCAAGAAACACACTCTTAACTGTGAGAATAAGCTGATGGTTATATGATAGGAGGTGGGTGGGGCCAGTGGGGGGGCGGGGCAATGGAGTTTAAGGGAGGCACTTGTAATGAGTGCTGATGATGTATGCAAATATTGAGCCACTAAATTGTACACCTGCAACTAATATTTCAGTGTATGTTAATTAACCTGAATTTAAATAAAAACAAAAAATAAAATGAAATAAAAATAAAAAGGATAATTTATCCTAATTAAGAAGAAAAAGAAAAAAAGATTTAGAACCAGAGTTCTTCTTCCCAACTGTATTATTGTATGGTTGCCTCAGAAAAATAAATAAATAAAAAAGAAAGAAAGAAAAGTAAACCTTCTCTTTTAGAAATGGCAAATATTAGCCTGTAGGATTAAATTAAATCTGTGTTTGAAAAAAAATAAGACTCAATTATTTCTGACTTGTACTTTTATTACTATGTATATAATATAATAAAATGAGGAAAGCCATTGGGTAAAGTCCTGAAGTAAAAACATAATGCAGTTTGTATTTTAAAATGTACTTATAAAGATAAAATAATGCTTTATAAATTATGATATGAAAACCACTGAAATAATTTAGTTTGCTACATGGCATCCTTTGGTAATAAAAAAATTCATAAAAGGTGAGAGAGAGATCATGATGAACTGATGCTTCTAGATGATTCTCTTGTTTCATTACCCTGACAATCTTATATTGCTAGTGAAAATAATGTCCACTGCACAACAGTGCAAATTCATACACATTGTCCTATTTGCTACTTATGCTAATAAAAGGCCATGTTGCAATAACCCACTCCAGATGGTTTAGGAAGAGTATCACAACTCAATGTTCAGTCTTTTCCCAAAAGTAAGTGAAATGGCTTACCCCAGGGACATCCTCAGTTGAAATAGTCCTCATGTGAATGATTTCTTAGAACTATTACAGAAGCAGTTAAAGCACATCATTCTGGAAAGAAAGTCTGGGAGTAAATAGTGTCCTACCAGTAACACTCTAGGGATTTCTATACATAATTGATGTTCATGGTCTTCAACATTGGATGAAATCAATGGAATTTCCAGAGACTCAACAACTGCTCCTTCTCAAGAAAGTGGATTTAAAAAAAATATATAGTTGACACACAATGTTACATTAGTTTCAGGTTTACACAATAGTGGTTCAAAAAGTTTGTACAATACGGTACATTTATCACAAGTGTAGCTACTATCTGTCACCATACAACACTATGGTAATTCTCTAGGACTGTATTTCCTATGCTGTACCTTTTATTCCCATGACTTACTCCACATTTGGAATCCAGTATCTTCCATTTTCCTTCACCCATTTGAACTTCCAAATCTCATAGCCAAATAGTTAAATAAGTGCCATTGGCATTCCATTAGCATGTTGCTTTATTTATACCAGTCTTATAAAATCTTTTAATTTATTTATCCCTTTATTTATTTATTTATTTATTTATTTAATACAAAGGATAGCCTGTACCTGAATCAAGTGCTTCTCCTCTTCTATCACCTACAACTAGACTTTACCATGTTTTTTTTAGAAGAATAGTCCTGGCAGACAATAGTAATCATTTATAGATGACATTTGAATTGACATTTGTTCACTATATTAACATAATATTTGGGCAGGGGGAAACAGAACACATTTTTATGATATGTGCAATTTTTTTTCCCCACAATAGGAAAGAAATGGAGGAATTCAGCAGGTTAGAATTCACATTGGCTATATGGACAGAAGGACAATGATGCTTAGCAGGACATTTCAAATATATTTTAATCACAATGTTCCATAGCCTCAGGGGTACCAGCAAAGACACTACTTTACTGTATATGATAAACCAAAGATCCTCAGAGCTGAACAAGTTCTCAAGGTTACCTCCTCCAGCTCTGCATCTGGTATATTTGTCTCCTCTACATCACCTTTAAAAGTTGATTTCAAGATTCTATCTCAGTATCTTTACAAATGAGGGAAGTTGTTATTTCCTAAAGGTAACTCTTCTTTATTTTAGGACAGCTTCAACTGTGACATTATTTTCTTTTTACTGCATAATCCTTAGGCATGGGCCTTCCAGATATTTGAACACAGGTGATTTGTTTCCTTCTTTATTTTATACTTCACTTAACTGAATGTCTCCTCTTTTCATGTGATTTAACGTCTCACATGGTTTCCTTATCTGCAAATGGAGAGGTTTGTGCTAGATCCATATAGTTAATTAGTTTTTTTAAGTAATGGAACTCTTTATATAAAGCAAAAATCCCATATGATATCCTCATAAATAAAATTCAGACCAGAAGTATAAGTTGTGATTAGATAGGGTGAAAAGCCAAGAACTCAATTACTTGGCTTCCCCTTCAGTGTTCTTGGAAACTCTAGCTGGAAGTCTAGGGCTGTATGGAAGGAACATTGAAAAATAGCATTGCAAGCAACTATGAAATTTATGTCTAGCTGAAAATATTAGTATAATTGCTCAGGGTGAATTCTCTCTTTCCCCTTGATGGCCTTCATAGGTTGTTCTGAGTCTGTTCAGCATCCTAGTCACTTTTTTGGATACACCCCACTGTGTCTCAGTGCAGGATCAATCTTCAAATGCCCCATTTTAACAACTCAACATTGAAATTGAATTTAATATATGCAAAACTGATTATTTTGCTGGCTTATTTTGCTGGCTTTTAATAGAAAAATAAATCCACTGTAAGTGGTTTACCCCAACATAATGTAGATAAACACTGAAGATTTGATTATGTGACCCATCATGGATGAAATATAACATTCCTTTCCTAGCCACAAGACTCTTTATTCTCAAATCATATCTGAAAAATTCCAAGAAAAAACAAGATTGCTGAAGCAGCTCACATATCTGTATGATTTTCATCTGTCATTAGATACCAAAATACCATCCACATCTAATCTTCCATTTCAGTAAGCAAAGTATATATAGGTGTGGGTGGTCATGTTGATTCGTTTTCCTAATCTAATGTCTTATCCATCTCGAAGTGATTAAAAGAAAAATGAGTCACTTGGATGCAGGGGTCTGCTATTCTGCTCTCTTTGATTACACAAGATAGAGTCATACCTTCTGGAGCAGCAATTTGAATTTTAATGTGCTTTAGGAATTTGTAACTATGAAAATTATGTAACACTGACAATACTGAAGAAAAAGATTGGCTTTTTAAAGGTAACATGAAACATTTTCATGATTTTTCTAAGAAACTTAAATTTCAACCAAGAGTGTAATATTTGATTTAAAAATATTTTTATTGGAACAGTATTAATGCTGTGTTCTCAGGAACATTATATTTATTCAACAATTTCTGTCATGTCCAGCTTTTCTTTTAGTTTACATTTTCCATTAGTATTCAGTGAAAGGATGTGAAATTTGAATAAGAGTATTTCTATAACCATCACTTTTAATTGAAAGAATATATCATATAGTATTTATCTTTCTCTAACTTATTTTACTTATCATAATACACTCTAGCTCCATTCACTTCATTGCAGAAGGTGAGATTTAATTCTTTTTGAAGTCTGAGTAATATTCCATTGTATATATATACCACATCCTCTTTATCCATCCAAGTCTATAGACATTTGGGCTGTTTCCATAATTTGACTATTGTTGATAATGCTGCTATATATATCAGCGTTCATGTATCCCTTCATATTAGGATTTTTGTATCCTTTGGGTAAATACCTAATAGTGAAACTGCTGGATGGTAGGGTAGTTTTATTTTCAGTTTTTTGAGGAGTCTCAGCACTGTTTTCCAGTGGCTGTAGCAGTTTGTATTCCCACTAACAGTGTAAGAGGGTTTCCTTTACTCTGTATCCTCACCAACATCAGCAAAGTGAAAAAGAATGAAAATGAACCACTTTCTGACACCATACATGAAAATAAATTCAAATGAATGAAAGACCTAAATGTGAGACAGGAAATCTTTAAAATCCTAGAGGAGAACGCAGGCAGAAACCTGTTTGACATCAGTTATAGCAACTTCTTAATAGATATGTCTCCTGAGGCAAAGGAAACAAAAGTAAAAATGAACTATTAGGACTTCATCAAGTTAAAAACTTTTGCACAGTGAAGGAAACAATCAACAAAACCAAAAGGCAACCTTCAGAATGGGAGAGGATATTTGCAAATGACATATCTGATAAAGCTTTAGTATACAAAATCTATAAAGATCATATCAAATTCAACACCCCAAGAACCAAATAAAATGAGCAGAAGCCATGATGAATAGACACTTTTCCAAAGAATACACATAGATAGCTAACAGATGCATGAAAAGATGCTCAACATCAATGATCATCAGGGAAATACAAATCAAGACTACAATGGGATACCACCTCACACCTGTCAGAATGGCTAAAACTTAAAAAAGAGGAAACAACAGATGTTGGAGGTAACTTCTGAGTTGAGAACTGATGAGAAGAAGATAGTTATAGGATGTTATGGTGGGGGAGGGGGCATTTTATTTGTGAGTTTTATCAACTACAGGTGTGTTTGTTGGAAATATACATGGCCTATTGAAGTAACAGGAAAAAAAAAGCTAGTATAACAGGAGATAGCCAAAGAAAAGGTATAGGGAGAAGTAAAGGGAAAGTTTGGGACCAAATAGTGTAGAGCCATGTAACTGAGAGAAAGAAAGAAAGAAAAAAAAAGAATTTGTAACAGGTAGAAGCTGGCTTGACATTCATGGCTAGTCAGTGACGTTTCCTTGTTGAACACAATGTCAAGCATCAAATAAGACAACTTTGGGATCAGGATGAATCAAGAAATAAACAGTCCACTCTGTAATAAAGTTGAATGCAGACAAAAATCATGAACATCGTCTAAAAGTGATCAAACCTTCTATTCAAGCTAATGTAAATGACTCTTGCCTCTTTCTCAATTCCAGGTCCAGTCTCATTCCATTCTTCTTACAGTTTACATAAGAATTTTTAAGATACTAAATGGAGCACCTGGGTGGCTCAGTTGGTTAAGCATTGGTCTTCGACTCAGGTCATGATCTGGTGGTCCGTGGGTTCAAGCGCTGCGTTGGGGTCTGTATTGACAGTTGGGAGCCTGGATCCTGCTTTGGATTCTGTTATCTCCTTCTTTCTCTGCCCCTCCCCCATTTGCACGCTCTCTCTCTCTCTCTCTCAAAAATAAATAAGAATTAAAAAGAAAAGAATTTTAAGATACTGAATAATTCCTGACAGCATTCAATCTAGATCACACCCCACTTCCTTGAACCCTTCTCAAAAGCAACTAACACATGCTCAAAATCTTTGTCAGTCATTTCTAATACCCTCTTACGGTAGAAATGGCTTGTGGTTCTCCAATTAAATATGATCTCTGTCATCGAAGTGATTCAATAAACAAAACTTCGTAGCAAGTAGATGCTTAGAGGTCTTTCATTGAAAGGAATTGAGAAGACCATTATAAGTAGCATGGCATAGTGTTTATTCTGGTTACAAGGAGAAATTTGTAACACCAAATATTTATATCAGAAAAGTAGGAAAGATTTCAAAACAGTGATATCAGCAACTAATAGCTGGAAAAAGAAAAGCAAATTCACTCCAGAATAAGAAAAAAATACATATAAATGCAAAAAGGCATTTGACAAAATTCAGTAGAAACTGAATATTTCATCTGTGAGTTCAGGAACAAGTCAGATATGCCCAATTTAATTCAAATATGCCCAATTTAATTCAACACTATTGAATAGAAACCTTTTTGCATCTATTAAGATGAACATATGATTTAAAAATGTTAATCTATGAAAATGTGAAATACATTAATTGATTTTTCATGTTAAATCAAATTTAGATTCATAAGATACCAAACTGGAGGTCTTAGCCAGTACTATAAAGCATGGAAATAATAACAGTTCTCTAGGAAAGAAGAAATAAATCTGTCTTTATTTGCAAACAGCATATTGCCTAAGTAGAAATGATTACCATCTACAAAAACCTAATATGTGTGTTATCATGGTTTCAGGTTATATATCAGTTTTTACATCTATACACTAACAACAAACTATGCAAAATTGAGTTTTCAAAAATCAATAGCATTTAATAGCATCAGAAAATAGGAAATAGTTTAAGATAAATATGACAAAAATGGGCTAGGTCTGCAAGTGCAAAAGTACAAAGCAGTGTTTGAAAAATAGAAAAGAACTAAATAAATCGAGAGATACACTATGTTCATAGACTGAAATACTCGTTTTGTTTACATGTGAGTTCTCTCTGATTAATCAATAAAATCCCTATCCAATCCCCACCTGATTTTTTTGGTAGAAATTGGTAAACTGATTTTTAAAATACATATGAAAACGGAGAGAATCCAGAATAGCCAAAATAACCTTGAAAAGAGGCAAGGATTTGGAAGGATTTATGCTACTTAAGTACAAGCCTTATTATAAAGCTACAGTGTTAGAAATAGAGTGGCATTTGCATAAGGATGACAAAAAGATCAATAGAACAAAATGACTTTAGCATAACCACAGGCATAGGATAAGTTGGTTTTCAACAAAAGTGCAAAGCCATTCCAATGAATAAAAGATAACTTTCCAACAATTGATGCCTGAACAATTGGGTATCTGCATTCAAAAAATCGAAACTCTACATCTTATACAGCATATAATATTAACTCAAAATGGGTCATAAGTTAAAAATGAACTATACAATTCTAGAATAAAACATAGGAGAAAATCTTCATAAGTTTTGGTTATGCAAATATTTCTGAGATATATCACCAAAAGCACCACCCATAAAGGAAACTTTTTCAAAGTTAAAAATACCTGTTCTTCAAAAGACATCACTAAGTAAATTGAAAGACAAGACATGGACTGAGAAAAAGTATTTGAATAGTATATATCTTTTTTCCTTAATGTTTTATATATTTTTGAGAGAGACAGAGCACGAGTGGGGGACGGGCAGAGACAGAGGGCAACACAGAATCTGAAGCAGGCTCCAGGCTCTGAGCTGTCAGCACAGAACCCAACACAGGGCTTGAACTCACAAACCATGAGATCATGACCTGGACTGAAGTTGGACACTTAACCAATTGCACCACCCGGGTGATACTTGAATAGTATATACCTGAATAGAACTTATGTATAGAATACATAAGTAATGATAGAAACTGAAGAATAAGAAAATAGAAAGAAAAAGAAAATAAGTAAAATAGTTTTATCTACACTTTACCAATTATGCTGAGTTAGCAAATGGATGGCAAAATAGCTCATACATTGGTTTTAATACACAAAGACTTGTACAAGAATATTTATAGCAACTTAATTTATAACAGCCACACACAGGAAACAACACAAATGTCCATCAATAGGTAAACAGATAATTAAATTATGGTATATCTTTAACGCAATACCGCCTAGCAATAAAAAAAATGACTAATTGCCAGAACACGCAATAACATGGTCGAATATCAAAATAGGTTGGTGGAGTGAGAGACCCCACAAAAAAAGTACATAGTGTGTGATTCTAATATATAAATTATAAAATGTAAACTAGTCTATTTTGACAGAAAGCAGGTCAGTAATTTCTTGGGGAGGTAAGGAAGATCTTAAGGTCCACATATTAAGCCCCCTAACTCATTCTAGAATCTGCTTCAGAAGAAAAAATTCCAGATGAATGAAAAATTGCTGCATCACAGATACCTGAAAATTTCAGAGAGGTTTATTAGAGGCTTCTTGACTCTAGTCTCTGTTCAGAAATCTGGGAAATGGCAAAGGGGGACATCTCAGCCTTCTTTACTTTCAAGCTCCACTGCTCCTCTTACTGATGGAGAATTTATGATAGTGGTGATTTCTCAGCATGGCCATGAGTATTCTCAAAAAGAGGTCCCATTATTCCTTCCTCCTTAGGACACCGTCTCAAGGCCACTGTTAGACACTGCCTTCACATTCTGCTTAAATAACCTGACCCTGACCCTGACCCTCTTCCTCCTAACATTTGGTCTTAGGACTTTGGCTTTCCTGGCGGTGAGTCACTGAAGCAACAAACACTGCTGGTATAATTTCCAACAGCGGGATTTTTCGCTAACACTCATACACGGCATTCTTGCCAGAAATGGCCTGATAGTTGTTTTCATGGAATATGACTGGATCCACATAACCTCCACTCATAACCCTTGAGAAATGGTGAAAGGTAATGCAAACTATTTAACACAAAGCTATATTAATACGTTTATGTACTATAAAGCAGTTTGAGTTCAGTGTGTATTATCTCCTACTTACATGGTTTCCAAAACTTTGCTCTTGAGCACACCTGAAGAGATTAAAACATTTCCAAAGCAACAGCAAACAAGTCAGACATAAATGCATTTCAATCATTTCCTAATGGTAATGATATCTCACAGCATCAATGAAAACATACTGTGTGCACTGACTTTCAGCTTCTGTTTGACTAGGGTTGTCTACTCTAACTTCCTCAATCCTTCCTATATTCATTTTAAAGTTCTTAATGTTTAAGCAAACATGCTTTTTTTCGATGCAGATATAACCCATTGCCATAGGTCTTCCTTTTATTTAGCAGCAAAATATAGCCATTCTCTGACCTACTCAGCACAACTTTCTCTTCCTTCCTTCTTTCCTTCCTTCCTTCCTTCCTCTCTTCCTTCCTTCCTCCCTTCCTTCCTTCCTCCCTTCCTTCCTTCCTTCCTTCCTTGATTCCTCTTCCTTCCTTCCTTCGCTTGCTTTCTTTCCTTCTTTCTTTCTTTCTCCCTTTCCCTTCCTCCCTTTCCCCCTTCCCTCGCCTCTTTTTTCCTTTCTTTCTTTCTTTCTTTCTTCACATATCTTTGCAATAGTATATGGCAAAAATATTTTTGTACAAGTCAGAAATTCATTATACAGTTATGAAGAATTCATGACACAGGAATAAGAACCAATTCATGCTGGATGTTGTGCGTTGTTTTGCAAATTAGTTTACTGAAAGAAGTACTATCCTTAGAGCAGTGAAGTCTCACCCTGGCCCAAGCCTCAAGCGGGTCAGTGTTTTGAAGTGACTTTTTCAAAATTGTCTGTGCCATCCCCTGGTGCCTGATGCTAACACAGGAACATCGCTCCCCACAAGAGGACACACCCCAGACCTAGATTGGGACCCACATGGGTCTAAGTCACCATTTCTCCATTTTGAGGTACAGTTTCATGCAACTTTTTCAGGGCTTAGCTTACAAACCTTCCTAAAAAAGAAAAAGAAAAAAAAGGCATTACCTTGTTTTCAAGTTTTCAACAATGCCTAGAACCAGCTCAACTCCAAAACAGATTGCCTTAGTGCCCTACTCCAGTAATCTGGTGGGATAAGGAGCATGTCCCTTTAGGATATAAATAGTCCTCACTTAAGACTCTACTATCCTGTTATACCCATGTCCTTCACAGAATCAAAAAACCACAAGACACAGTAGTTGCAAATAATGTATTATGTTGGAGAGGTAAGATAGTCAATAAAAGCAAACTCAGTGCCCAAAATTCAAAATAATAAGATATAAGTATGATAACACTTTTGAAGAATCTGGTGGAAAGGTGTTCAACAAATATGCAGAGATAGGATCAGGAAAGAGGTAGCAAAAAATAAATAAAACTAAAGAAAGAAAAAATGACATGAAATAAAAAATAAAATTGTGATATTTGAATCAAAATAAATTTGTTAGATCCACTTAGTAGCAAATCGGACACAGTAAAGGAAAAACGAGTAACTTAACAACAAGTAAGTGAGTCAGTAAAATACATACAAACCAAAACACACAGAGGAGGTGGGGGGAAGTGACAATTTTGGAAAAAGCATTTGTATTCTCGAAGTAAATAGCATATGATTGGACCCAAATGGATGAGAGAGATAGCATTGGGTAGGAAAATCTTGAGAGATACTTGCCAAAATTGATAAAAGACATTGACTTACAGATCTAAGAAGCTCAGCAAACTCCAAATGAGATAAATAAAATAATAATACACTCAAACACATAATCAATTACTAGGAGAAGGGAATAAGGAAAGAAAGAAAGAAAGAAAGAAAGAAAGAAAGAAAGAAAGAAAAGAAAAGAAAAGAAAGAAAAAAAGAAAATCTTAAAAAAAGAAAGAAAGAGAAAGGGAGAGAGGAAGGAAGGGCTTTAAATAAAAAAGAATGAAGGAAGTGGCCTAAGAATATGGCACATACATGAGAACGGAGACAAATCATGTTTTGCAAGGAATTTCATTTTAAAAAGCTGAAAGCAAAATAAAGAAGGTAAAAAAGGAAAGGAGGAAGAAAGAAAGGAAGGAAGCAAGGAGGGAGGGAGGGAGGGAGAAGGGGGACGGAAGAAAATATGGGGTGACAATAAGGTGGGTGCTGGTGGCACAGGAGGAGAAAGAATTCACTTGAAGCAAAACAAAGGAGATAGAAGTTTACTGAATACACCGCAGGCACTGAGGGCCAGACAGTGGAGGAAGGCTGTCTGCAATGAGGCAGTGGGAGAGGCCGGTTTTAAAGCAGGAAGATAAGTCCCACATCAGGCTCTGCACTGACACCACAGAGCCTGCCTGGGTTTCTCTTTCTCCCTGCCTCTCTCTGCCCTTCCCCTGCTCATGCTCTCTCTCTTTCTCTCTCCCTCAAAAATAAATAAATAGACATTTAAAGGGGGAAGATAAGGAGGTATGGTGATGTATGGAATCTTCCCTTTTCTGGTAACTGTGCCTGGTTATAAGCAACCCACTGGTTAATTAGAGCCTACGGGTATCTTGGTGTGCATTGCCTGATGGGCCTGTCTGTATTCAGCCAGGTGGTCTCTGTGGCCCTTTCTACATTTCATTGCTCAAGCCTGTTTGCCTGAAACTGGGATCTACAGAAGGAAAGAAGGAAGGAAAGAAGGAAGAAGGGAGGGAAGGGTGGAAAGAAAGAGGGAAGGAAGGAAGGAAGGAAAGAAGGAAGGTTGCCTGGAGGGAAGGATGGAGGGGAAGAAGGAAGGAGGAAAAGAATGAAGTAGGGAGGGTGGAGAGGGAGGAAAGGAAGGCAGGGAAGGAAGGAAGGTTGGATGGAGGGAAGGAGGGAGGAGTGGAAGGAAGGAGGGAGGGTGGTGAGAGAGGAAAGGAAGGCAAGGGAGGAAGAGAAGGAGGTAGGGAGGGAAGGAAGGAAGGAAGGAAGGTTGGATAGAGGGAAAGAGGGAGGTAAGGAAGAAAGGAGGAAAGGAAGGAAGGGGGAGGGGGGAGAAGGAGGAAAGGAAGGAGGGAAGGAAGGAAGGAAGGAAGGAATGAGGGAGGGAGGGAGGGAAGGAGGAAGAGAAGAATGATAGAAGGCAATGAGAATGTACACTCCACAATACTGCTGACTTTAGGTCTCTGCACCAGCATTCAGAGAGTGTCTTCTGTTAATTGCCTTGCCATGGTTGCCTTAATTAGCCCAGTTCTTAGGTCTCCCAAATGAAAATGCGGGGTATTCCCTCACTAATGAATGTACCCAAGATGTTAAGACAGGTCATTTGGGGGTTGGAGAAGTTTTGTGAGTTGCTTCCACATTTCCAATGGCCAATCTGCTCTCTCTGGCTTCCTGCACCCTATCAGACACTTGTCAGAAGACAGGGCACAATGAGAAGGACACTCCTGTAGTGCAAGAACATCACTTGATGACAATTTCTTCTTTATCTCTGCTTCTCTTTCATCCTTTTTAGTCTCTCTGCTCCCTGAATTTTACCTGTCCACTACGCTAGGGCGGGAGGAAAACACCTTCCTGGAAGGGAAAGCCATTGGTCCCCAAGTCTGGAGCTGCCAAGTCACTTTCTCCAAATGAGACTTGCTTCTCCCAAAGTATTTTAGATTCTGAATAGTAGAGACACATTTTTAACTGAGGCGAGGACCAGATGCAGTGCCCAGGCCCCCGCTGGTGACGGAGAGCGTCCGGTCGGCTCGGGTCACTCGCGCTCCAGGACACACCTGGTGCTGAGGCCCAGAGCCCGCAGGAGAGGGAGCACTTAGTGCGCGGAGCTGAACTGCACCTGTCGCCTGCCCGGGTCCTTCCCTCGCTGCTTCATTGCTCTTCTCCTCCTCCGCATCCTGTCCCTCCGCGCTGCCCCGCTCTGTCACTGGCCGCTGCAAGCCCTAACCTGCGGTGGGCAGACAGAGATGGACGGACAGACGGGCACCACTGAAAACGGGGAGTCAGCACCGGGGTAGTGTCCCCTGAGAGGCGAGCCCTGCCCGGGACTGTGTGGCACCCTGCTCCAGAGCCTGGAGGGCGCGTTGTCCCTAGCGCTGGAGGCGGTGCAGAGAGAGGGAGGAGACCCAGCGATGGCCCCGCCCTGAGGTCTACAGGCTGCGCACCCGACCTGGGCCAACATTGATTCTAGCTTCTGTCCAGAATGAGGGGGTGGGGAGGGGATGGGGGCCAGAGAAATCTAATCTGACAATAACTAGTTGGGTGTACTCAGCAGGAGATGAGGCCAGCCAGATTCACAGGGAAAGACAGTCGGGCATTTAGAGTCACAGGCAGGTGTCTCTCACGGATTAAACAGTTTGGGGCTGTAGAGAAGGCGTTTACACATATATATTTTTTCTAATTAGAAATGCATAACACTCCTGCTGGAAGCCACATCTGAAGTCAGGCGGGTTTGCAAGGTGGGGGCCTCCTGCTGTCAGATGGCAACCGAAGTCTACCCCCACTCAAATTTGCTTGAGCACCGATGCCAAGGCAAGGCGCCTGACTGACTGATATCAGGAGTGACTTGCCTTCTTATGCTAAAAATATGCGAATTGTACCTTATGAAAAAACTTATTATAGGAGTTTCTTCTTTTGTGTTTATGGGAGCAAGTATTACATTTCCTGAGAACCTGTTTTTCTTCCTCTTGAGAAAACAGGCTATTGACCCCTGCTCACAAAAGAACTAACTCTTGCCTTTGCTATGCTAAAAACATTGCCTTGTATTTGAATACTGAGGGCACCTTCCTTCCCCATATGATAAGCATCTAAATCACCTAAAATCAATCACTATTGATAAAGATTATGCATGAGGCTTCTACCAATCTATGTTCTGGGAAATTTTTACATACCAATGAATTTGTCAATCAGGAATCATTGTCTAAGGCAATTGTGACTTCTGTTTTGTACCCCATACATTTTTTCAATAAAAAACGCTGACTCTCTGGTCAGTGCAGAGATGCCTGCTTGCAGATGCCTGCCTGCTGATCAGAAAGAAACTCATGGCTCTCTCATTCCCTTCCCCTTTCTCCGATTCTTATCTCTCTCGTGCCCACATCATCTATCCTTCAGGGGAACCCTGGACCTACTGGAGCTGGACTCTGGCACTCCCCTTAATTCAGGCGCGTGGATAGCAGGAGTGAACAATGTCCAGAAACGTACCCTGGTGTAAAAATGCAGCTGCAAATTTCTTTTTCTTTTCCTTTTTAATTTTTTTAAGGTTTTATTTTATTTTTGAGAGAGAGAGAGAGAGAGAGAGAGAGAGAGAGAGAGAGAGACAAAGTGTGAGCAGGGAAGAGGGAGAGAGAGAGAGAGAGGGAGACACAGAATCTCAAGCAGGCTTTAGGCTCCGAGCTGTCAGCACAGAGCCCCGTGTGGGGCTGGAACCCCAGGAAAGGTGAGAGCATGACCTCAGCTGAAGTAGGGGAGTAGGACGCTCAACCCAGTGAGCCACACAGGTGCCCCTCAACTGCAAGTTTCATAACAGGTAAATGTGGATTATAAAAAGGGTTAGGGGCAATAAGGACTTGCTACTTCTACCTTTTGCAGATTTCTGATTCTCCTCTGGCCTTAACCTCTCTCTCCCACTGGCAGCTGACAGTGGCCTGGAACTGGTGCCCAGAGTCCACTCACCTGCAGGGGCTCCCCTCCTCAGGGGAGGCTCATGAGAGAGACATAAACTGAAGAGAAATTAAGCAAAATGCTAACAGTAATTAACAAGGTTTGATGGTGTTGAAAGGAGGTTTTTGTTATTGCATTTTTTTAAATATTCCAACATTTCCATAAAAGAATGGAAAACTCAGTGGACTCTAACTCAAGGGCAGTCCTTTCCCTCAGGTGAAACCCATAAAGGAGGAATAACTGAAGAAGTAATCAAAATAATAACAGTAATTAATGGAGAGTGATGGGATTAGAAAGGAGAGGATTTTATTATTCATTTTTCTATTATTTCCAAATAATCTATCAGATGTGTGCCATATGCAATAAACTTTACTTTGAAAAATAAATTACAGAAATAAAATTATGAAATTCTTCTACAAAAATCTTTTGTAGAAGAAAACAACAACAACCTGGAAAATCGAAACCTATTCCACATGCTGAGATAAACATCTGTGGACCTTCACAATAATAAGCAACTCGGGACCCTGCAAAATAACCTGGCAAAATTACTGTTTACAAAGCATTACTTATTCACTATTTTACCGAATTCCTGCAGTCTTGAAACAATCAGAAAAAGGAATTAATCACATGCTTGTTGTAAAGTTGGGAAACTGAACCTCATCAATGTATCTTATTTGTTTTCCTCTGAAAATTGAGTTATTGGGTTTTCCTGCACCAAACAAGCCTTCCTCTTGAGAAAAACACAGCTAATCTAGGGCTTGGCTCAAAGTCGGGGTTCAGTAAAGATTGCTTTCAATTGAAGGGTACACATGGGGGAGATAAATTGGAATGCTTGTTCAAAGGACTCACTCAAGCTCTCCATCTTAGGAGTATACTATTGACATAAGATTTGTAAATACATTAGCTCCCTTTAGCTCATCCTTCTTCTATGTATATATGTAAAACTCCTTCTTGCCTTTGCCAAGCCTTATTATGAAAAGAAAGCACATACGCTAACCTATTATTTCCTTCTTTTAATGGAATCGCAGAAATAATATATTTAAACTTCCATATCACTAAAATAACTGAGAAGGAACATATGCAAACTGGATACACTCTATTGGCTAATAATAAAAGTGACACAAATATACGTAGGCAACATCAACTCATTTGAACTGCACATCATCTGATAAGTGAAAATGACAACACCTTTTGCTAACAGAGGACTCTGACATTAAGGTTGCAAAATACAATTTTATTCTGCCCTTGTTAGACTTTGTTAACAATAGCTTTTCCATTCAGTTTGAAAATTAATAATCTGAGATGCATTTTCTACAATGACATGCGACTATTTTCCATTAAGAACATGTATAAAGGAGGAAATACTGTTCTATGAAGCTACCATTATGTTTGAATGACAAGTTTACATTTATTATCTCATATGCTTCTCACAGAGGTCACGTGAATCCAGGATTTTAATTATTCTTCTCTTTTTTGAGGAGTAGGTGGTCACAGAGAGGTCAAGTAATTTGCTCACAGTCACTCAGTTAAAAGAAAGAGAGAGGGAGACTGTATTTCCTGGGTTCCTCTGAAACCCCAGAAAAGGCAAACTTTTGCCTCAACTCTACTCAAATTTCATTACTTTATTCTAGACATATTAGCATAAAACAGCAATCCTCAACATCCTTATTGATTTAGGAAAAAAGATGAAAATAAACTTTGTTTAGACATATTCACACATTGCCTTTGTAATTTATATCCAAAAATAATCTCCAGGATTAATTGACCTTCTGTTCATTTTCTATAGGAAAAAAATTTAAAAAGGTACCTATCTAAGAGAGAAGAGATGTGTGTCAGCAAACTTTATCTTGGGAAATGAATCTGTATAAGATTTTGGAAACACTTTTGGGGGTTAAGAATTATCTCTTCAATTGTTATCATTCAGTCATCCATCAGAAGTCTTTTCTTCTTGTGGGGATTAAGAACCATAGGCCTTCATTGCTCAAGATAGTCTCCTCTGTCACAGGGAAACTACAAATTCAGAAATTGATTTTATGCCTTCAGAGGGTTGATGTATGAATTTTAAAGGTCTAGCAGTGCAGACAGCAAGAACACTTAGCAGAGAAAAATCCATAGTGAATTGCAACTGTTACTATTGCTACTGATGAAGATGTTGCATATCTAAGTGGCGTCTTACATATGAATAAACAATTTCACTGGAATCTCTCAGAGTTCAGCTTGATTTTCTTTCTGGATTTTTTTTATTCTGTTTTTTTTTTTAAATCTTGTTTTAATCATATACCTGTTTTACAGATAAAGAAATGAAGCCTCACGAATATAATTTATTTTCCTTTGAAAACTGAGTTATTGGGTTTTTCTACATCTGAACAAACCTTGCTGTTAAGAAAAACACAATCCCTGGGGTTCAGTCCTTCATGCACTGCCATGCTCTTAGTCAAGCTGAGCTTATCGTCTTTTGCATGACTTTGACTTCTAGCGACATTAGATAACTCCCAAATACATATAGATCTGAGAGTCATCCATTATTCCTGTTTCTTCCTTTCCTCTCCTATCATCACAACCTGTAGACCTATCTTCTATATGTTCATTTCACCCACCTACCACTTCATCTGCATTCTCAAACCAGAGCCCTCATCTAAGTATTCATGACCACCTGTCTCTAAACTGAACTCCTTCCTCCCCGGTGGACAATATATCAAGTCAGTGATTTGTACAGATTGCGAATCTCCTCATTGGTTTAAAGATTCTTGGCCGCTACTTTTCTTTAGAATACATGCCGCTTCTCTTGCTCTCCTCTTCCATGTTGCCTTTGAACATATTCGTTCCTTCACAGGAAGTGTGTATTCTAAATAGGACCAAAGTGATTGTAAACATGAAGAAATATAACGTGTGTGACCCTCATTCTGTCCTTCTATCTGACACATGGAGCTTTTACTACCCAGACATGTGATACCCCATATTATTGCTTTTCATCACCTATCCTTTTTTAAAATTTTAATTTAATTTAATTTATTATTATTACGTGTGTGTGTGTGCGTGTGTGTGTGTGTGGAAGAGAAAGAAGACGAGCCGTAGAGGGAGATAGGATCTTAAGCAGGCTCCACGCCCAGTGCAGAGCCCAAAAAGGGGCTCTGTCCCATGACCCCGAGATCATAACCTGAGCCCAAAGCAAGAGTTGGATAAGTGAGCCACCCAGACACCCCCAGAACCTACTCTAACAGATTCCAAACATGTATTTTCTATCTGCCTTGCTAGGGGTGAGCAGAAGGTGATATGGGAGTACTCAGAGCCTTCAAACAGTCTTGAAACCAAAGAAGGCTTTTCAGAAGACACAATACCTGATTATATTCTTTAGCAAGACAATTGGATTTTCATATATTTTATTGATTACATAATGTTTTCCACATATAAGGTATTATTTAATCTTCACCAACATGATATAGACTAGGAACATTTATCTTAATTTTACTGATGAAAAGAACCAGGCTCAGGGATATTACATACGTTGCCCAAAGTCATGCAGCCAGGAGGTAGTTGGACAGAGCTGGAAATCACATCAACTTTAAAAAAGAAAAAAAAAAAACTAAAAAAGATTGCAAGTCAGTAATTAGCTCAAGGTCAAGAGTGGCTGGGGAAGTTTTGATCTGATCTTCTGATTTCTTGTTCCTTTCTAAGTCTACTTCCCTACCCCCCTATTTATCATTTCCTCCAACAACAAATACCACCTTACATTTCCTCTGTACACTTGATTTAAGATACAGCACTACCTAATCCATGTAAACATTTGGAGATCAAAACTAATCTTCTGAAAATTTTCAAATAGATTAATGTTTATCAAGAACTGTAGGTGCCAAGTGTTGGAGCTCTAATACCTGCTATAAACAAGCAGGTATTGATTGTGTAATCAAGGCACTCTAACCTGCTTAAGCATTTCCAATCTAAATTTTTGCAATGAAAATGTTGAAATGTCGTTTTTACCAGTTTCATAGTCATTAAACTGACTATTTTCACTTTTATTTTAGTGTACTATCTTGTTGTTGTTTTTTAAACATTTATTTACTTTTGAGAGACAGCGAGAGACAAAGTGCAAGCAAGGGAGGGGCAGAGAGAGAAGGAGACACAGAATCCGAAGCAGGTTCCAGACTCTGAGATGTCAGCACAGAGCCCGATGTGGTGTTTGAACCTAGGAACCATGAGATCATGACCTGAGCTGAAATCGGGTGACTGAGCCACCCAGGTGCCCCACTTGTTTTTTTTTTTTTTAATTTAAATCCAATTGATCATGGAAAAATTCACTGTGTTGGACTAACACTATACAGAATATTGATACATATTATTGCATTTTTTTTCATTGCTGGGGGCATGTGGTTTCTACATGTGGTTCAATCCCACCACCCTGAGATCATGATCTGAGCAGAAATCAGAGTTGCTTAACCAACTGATCCACCCAGGTGCCCCTGGATGTGCTGTTTAGAGAGTATAAATATTGAGATTTCTAGGAACTGAATGAAGCTCCCCCCCCCATTGGGCTGTGTATGACTTTTGGTTCTTATTAGAGGCTTTTTAAAATGAAAATATTAAGACATTCTTATAGCTCTATAGATGTACAGGTTGAAAAATTTTGTTCATATAATCAGGCAGAGGGTGATGAAAAGATGAAAGAATGTGTTGACAGCAATGATATTTAATGCTTTAAACCCTTTTGAAGTTGTATGCTAAGAATCACAGTGCAATCTATCATTAGAATTCTTTATCAGTTGATGACTTAATAGATCCTCTTCTAATTTTGCTAAAAGGACATCATGTCTTCTTGGCCAAAGCCCTAAAATGACTTCCCATGTTCTTACAGTGTTTAAAAGTACCATATAACACCAGACTGTCCATGGTCTCCTTGATCTTACCTCCTACAAAATACCTTTCACTCACTAAGCTTTAAACATAATAAATTCCATGAGGTTTGCTCCTTAGATAAACTTAGGCACCGTTGCCACTTTAATTGCTTTTAATTGCCTGTTTCTTCTCTCTGAAGTGCTAATGTACAAATGTTACCTTTTCAAGAAGCACCCTTTTAAAAAAACTGTTTATTTTTGAGAGAGAGAGCACTCGTGTAAGGTAGGGGCAAAGAGAGAGAGAGAAAGAATCCCAAGCAGGCTGGATGCCATAAGCGCAGAGCCCTGCTCAGGGCTCAAACTCATGAATTGCAAGATCATGACCTGAGCCAAAACCAAGAGTCAGCCACCTAACTGACTGAGCCACCCGAGCACCCCTCAATAAGCACCCTTTCAATGATTAATGATCGTCCTCCTTATTGTTGCAACCCAGCCTGCCAACCTTGCCCTGATCCACCTTCTTATGCTGCTCTTCATTTAAAAATCTTTATTATTCTTAGGGTGCCTGGGTGGCTCAGTCCGTTAAGTGTCTGACTCTTGATTTCAGCTCTCGTCATTACCTTGCAGTTTGGGGATTGAGCCCCACATTGATCCCCCCTGCTTGGAACTTTCCCTCTCTCTCACTCTCTGCTCCTCTCCTTTCCCCATCAAAATAAATAAATAAATAAATAAATATTTTAAAAATCTTTATTATTCTACTGAGTACTTAACAAAAAAATAAAAAAACACTAATTTGAAAAGATAAAGGCACCCCTATGTTTATTGCAGCATTATTGACAATAGCCAAATTATAGAAGCAGTCCAAGTATTCATTGATAGATGAATGGGTAAAAACATTGTGGCATATATACAAGGGAATATTACTCAGCCATAAAAAGAATGAAATCTTGCCATTTGCAATGACAGTGAATCGAGCTGGAAAGTATAATACTAAGTGAAATAAGTCAGAGAAAGACAAATAGCATATGATTTCATTCATATGTAGAATTTAAGAAACAAATCAAATAAATAATCAAAAAAGAAACAAACCAAAAATCAGACTATTAACTATGGAGAACAAACTGATGGTTATCAGAGGGGAAGGGGTTAGGGGATGAGTGAAATAGGTGAAGGGGATTAAGAGTACACTTATCATAATGAGCACTGAGTAATGTATAGCGTTTTTGAATCACTATATTGTATACCTGAAACTAATATAACACTGCATGTTAATTATACTGCAATTAAAATTTTAAAAATATTTATTATTTACTTATTATTTTATTATTTATATTTGTCTATTTCCATACTAGAATATAAGCTCCACGAAAGCAGTAACTTACTGAAGTTTATACACATGGCAGGAGAGACCAGGATTGCAAATTAGGCAGCCCAGTTCTGGGATCAGTACTCTTAACCACCATGTCCCAAGCCAAACTCGACATTGTCACATCTCAACATGCCCATTCCTTTCCTAATACAACTACTTATTTTTGTCATACCTCTTCGGACTGCTTGACTATCAGTTATCGTTGATTTCTTTCTGTCTTTTCCTCTACTAAAGGTAAGAGGTCTTTGCACGCATCTTAGCTCCTAATACCATGTCTGTCAGTGGACATTGCAATGCAGTGAACTTTTAGAATTTTTTTTTAACAATCTAACTTACCAATACTGAAAATGTTAGTATCTATAGAAGTAGATCATCTGTACTGGTCAGAACATGGGAGTAGGTATTACAAAGTGATACTTTTCATTTCTTTTATAGAAGAGCGGTGGATTTTGCAACACTTGACATGAATTTGGGTAGTCACATTTCTTTTCTTCCAATTCATTCCATTTAGGAAAACAAATTAATCTAGCACAGCTGATGGAAATATGTGTGTTAAGAGGATTGAACTTTAATCACAGGAAATAAAAAAATAAAGTTCTTATTATTTATTTTTCTCTCCCTCTGCTTAGTTAAGATTGGAGACAAGAAAGGACTGATCAAGCTGCTATGGAACTTTATCTGGGGGAAATGTATCTAGTAGGGAGAGTACAGTAACATACCTGGTTGTGTATTGGAGTTCAAACTTCAGTTTGAGTTTTGGAAATGTTCTAGCTCCATTTTTGGGAAGAATATATTTGATAAATCCTATTTCCTGGGGCTAAACTGTACTGGGGGAATTAAAGTAACTCGAGTTTTAATCACTTTCCAATGGCATATGTGTGTGTGCGTGCACACATGCACACACACACATGCACACATACTTTTCTCAAAATATAGGGACTGAGCTGAAAACTAGAAGGAAGACTTGATTTCAATTGCTGCTCTGCAGAGAACTCCATCTAACATACACTTAACTTGCCTGGCAAATTGTGTTCAGGTTTTTTAAAGATACAGGAATAAAGGTGGCATTTTGCCAAGCACTTCCTAGTTGTAGAGGAAACAGAAACTTGTGAATAATACATCTGTAGGGTTGGTCAGTTTGTTTGTGTTCTGACATGAAACTGGTATGATTTAGAGAAAGTGAATTTGTCTTTTACGAATATGATCACAGAGTGGCATTTTTGATGTGGATCTGTGAGATTGTTTTGTTCTAAAGAAGAACACTGTAGTCTAGTTTGAGTGCCAGGTCAGCTTCAATAGAAAGCAGTCAGAGGAGGCTTTCTTTCTTTCTTTCTTTCTTTCTTTCTTGCTTGCTTGCTTGCTTTCTTTCTTTCTCTCTCTTTCTTTCTTTCTTTTTCCTCTTTCTCAGCCTCACAATCCAGGCAGAGTTTCAGCAATAATGTACGCACAAACATATAGGTATGGATATAGGCATAGCTCATCTGTTTTTAATAATGTAAGAGAATCAGCTTTCCTTAGCTTCTGTCTGTATTTATTTAAAAATACCCTTAAACATTTATTTATAAATAGGCAGTTAGAGAATACTTTATTTGGCCAACTGACTTCAAATAAAACATTAACATATCTTAAGTATATTGGATCAAAACTGCTTGCTGAAAACTGACCAGGAGCAAGGGTTATCTGCTAATACTTCATTAGAGACTGTAACTTCAAGAACGCAGAAATGAGGGGAAGGGAAATTGAGGCAGGAAATGAAGGAGAGAAAATTTGAGGAACCCTGGCTCTCACTTGGATCAAGCATTAATGATGGCTTAATCTCTTGGGAGTGTCTTCAGATAAATCAAACTGCACACTTATCAGTAACATAATGACTATTCAGTAAATGTTCAGTTACTGTTCCCCATAATAGTTCCCAGAGAGTATACCACTATTTGGATGATTTTTATTTTTCCAATTTAACAACTCCTTCACACACAATCTAGTAAACAAATACTATAAGAATAAAGATTTTGACATTATGGTTTCATGCTATAAAACACAAAGTACAATGTACTTGATATAGCAGTTTCTCATCTGTGAATACCAATAGGAAATAAATTTGAATTGTGTGCCACATTTGAATATGATAAAAATATTTTATTTCACATGCATATGCCAACTGAGCAAGATGAGGAGGTTGCCTCTTCCAGATCTGTGCATTCTTTTATACATATGCACTATTTCCACCTATTTTGAAGGAACCTGTATTTAATCTTTCGTTTGCTCTGTTCCTTTATAGCTTTAATTCGTAAGTACACTTTGAGTGCAGACTGTGAGCTCCAATAAGGTTGAAATTTGGTGAAGTTAACAATGCAGAGGGAAAAAATCTGTTATCCAAAGAATGATCTCTTCAAACCCATGTTCTACTAACAGTCTCCTGCTATCAAATCTTATTTTCCTCCTTGGCAAGTAAAACAAACTTTATTATATTGCACTATATGTAAACTCTATTCATTTCCCTTTTGTTGCTATTAGTTATGTCAACTTTATTACTTACTTTTCAATTGCTATAATTTTCTCTTAAGAAATGCAGTAGTTACATAGTTTGAAATGGAAGCATCATAATTTCATGAAATAAAATTAATGGGAAAATTTCTGCTTAAAATATATTTTACTTATTGCCATTGTTTTCAGGATCTGATTATGATTTTAAACAAAGGATATACATATTGCTTTCCAGGACAGTCTATTCAAGTGAATAAAAGAATGCATCTACTGGATTTTGTTTTCCATTAGTAAACGTTGACCCTCATGGACATTGACTGCCCTCCTTTTCCAGGTCGTTGTTCCACAGAGCTGGATCCACAGATTTTCAATTTCAGCAGCTGGGAGGAAATGAGCAAAATCTAAGGCGAGAGGTATGAGCTGTGTTCAGCCAGCAAATTGGCTTTCCAAATAAAGGAACAAAAGAAGGAAAAAAAGAGAAAGAAAGAGAGAGACAACAATGGAGGGAGGGAGGAGGGAAGGAAGGGGGGAAGGAAGGAAGGAAGGAAGGAAGGAAGGAAGGAAGGAAGGAAGGAAGGAACTTCTGTCTTGGGAGGCTAGCCATGGTGGGACTTCTACTTGCAGCCTTCTTCTGAAGAAAACCACCAGATCATATCCCATGAAGATCTGGGATAAGAAGTAATGTAGGTGATTCTCTTGTTGACAACATTCTCTTTTACTACAGCTGCTTATTATGGTGTGAACATCTGACAGAAAGATGATCAATTTAAATGATCATTGGTTCAGGAATCTCTAATTGCCTCCAAATATCTATTGGCAATATTCTGACTTAATCATAAAACCAGGATTTTTAGATGTGAATGTTGATACAAGTCCCAGACCCCTACCTATAGGTATAATCAATGACTAGGTTTTGGACAATGAAAATCAGTGTTGTGTGGAATTTCTGTTGGTTTTGACTAAAAGGAATTTCCTTCAAGTACCCTTTTTCTTCCTTACTGCTATGTGAAATAAAAAATGTAAGTAGAACCCCATCAAACACCTAGGACCATTATCTGGCCTTGGGAAAGCAGTAAGAGAAAACAGTACTATTCCTTGATACAATGCAACTGACACAGCAGAGCTGGATGCATAGCAGTGCTGGCAAATCCTTAACCACCAGTTCCCAGAGTAAAAAATGCCCTGATTTTTAGTGTTTTCTGGGTTCTGGGAAGTAAATACACAGAATGAAATGGCTGATGTCAAGCCATTATGACATACGGCATTACTGAATATGGAATTGGAAGAGATCCACATGATTTCCGTAAACTTGAATGTAGGGGAAAGAAACTTCTATCATGTCTAATCCATTGTTTTTGGGTTCTTTCCTCCCCGAGGCCAAAAGAAACCTCAGTGGTGTTGTCAGCTAGTGGCCTATGAGACTAAGGTGACAGCAGGGATGGTGAAGACCAAGTAGGGCCATTCAGATTACTCCTTGAAGGATTTTACACTGAAGGCATAGAAACAGGATCAGTGACTTGTAGTTGGATTATTTACAGAATGATGCATAAGACACACAGTGACACAGTGGTTGTGTCATGTTAATACAGAGACCTGTAAGGAATGTCAAGAACCTCCTGCTTTCAGATATCATAAAACAACCAGGCCTCTAGCACAGCCTTGGATCATGAATTGTCCTTGATTTCTGTCAAATATGCATGTTTCTTACTTCTTTCAGTTTCATTATTTTCTATTGTTTTTATGTTTTCTATTTCATTGGTTCCCAATCTAGTCTTTATTATTTCCTTCCTTCTGCTTTACGCTTAATTTGCTTTTCTTTTTCTAGATGCTTAAGGTGGAAACTTAAATTATTGATTTAAGACCTTTTTCTTTTCTACCCTTAGATTTAAAGCTATAAATTTTTCTCTACGCATTGTTTTAACTGAACTCCATCAATGTTGATATGTAGTGCTTTCATTTTCATTCAATTCAGAATATTTTCTAATTTTCTTTTTTAATTTTTCTTTAACTAATGTATTATTTAGAAGTGTGTTCTTTAATTTCCACATACTTGATTATTTCCAAAATTCTATTTATGATTTCAAATTTGTTTCCATTGTGGTTGGAGAACATGCTGTGAATGATTTCAATACTTTTAAATTTATGGAAATTTATTTTACTGCCTGGCATATGGTATCTTCTGGAGAATGTTCCTTGTGGGCTTGGAAAGAATATGTATTCTGCTCTCATTGGCTGGAGAGTTTTGTAAATATCAGTTAGCTCAAGTAAGTTGGGACTTCATTCAAGTGTTCTATATCCTAGCTGAATTTCTCCCTAGTTTTTCCATCAATTGTTGATAGTAGGAATTTGAAATTCTCAACAATCAGTGTTAATAGTTCTCCTTCCTTCCTTCCTTCCTTCCTTCCTTCCTTCCTTCCTTCCTTCCTTCCTTCCATTTATTTATTTATTTTGAGAGAGAGAGTGTGAGCTGGGGAGGGGCAGAGACAGAGGAAGAAAAAGAATCTTAGGCAGGCTCCTCACTGTCAGCGCAGAGCCCGATACAGGGCTTGATCTCACAGACTGTGAGATCATGACCTGAGCTGAAATCTAGAGTCAACGTTTAACCAACCGAGCTACCCAGATGCCTCAATAGTTCTCTTTCAATTGGCTCAGTTTTTGTCTCATGTTTGGAAGAGAACAGTATTGGTAGTTCAGATATATTTATCACTGTTATATTCTTTCCTGATGAATTGACACTTTTATCATTATGAAAATTTCCTCTTTGTCTCTTTTGCTATTTCTTGTTGTAGAATCTTTTTTTTTAATTCCTGATATTAGTGTAGTTTCTGAGTTTGTTTTCATTTTTGTTTTAGCAATTACCCCAGTGTTGGAATAATTTGGTGTAAACCAATGACTGGTCAGAGATTGAGCTCAAAACCCTTGACCCAGTAAAGATTCTACTGTACCAATGCAGCCACATGTGGGTTGGGTGTACATTCAAAGTTCAGGTAGGTTTTGAGTCTGCCACAGTTTTTGCTTTCTGTCAGACCCCCTCAAGTCTTTCTTATGTGTGTCTCCAACCATGCAACAACTGGAGTTTGGTACAGAGTATGGACTCTCTCAGGTCTCCCCTACATGGATCTGTAGCCTCCCAATTAGTCAGGCATGTGTGGTGAACATATCAAACATTCCCCCTTTCCCACCTGATTGTCCCTCATATCCAACATAAATTTCTAAGTATAGGTCAATTTCAGAAGAGAAAAGCTGAAGGGAAATATGATTTATATAGTTGAAGTAACCAAATTAGCGAATGCATAAAAGAAGTATAGCCTGTGATATGTGAGGCCTAGATAGTGAATTCATGGCAAAAATACTTACCATAAGAATGTTTTATAAAATTAAATTATTCCAAAAAACAGAGGACAACTTTATTTCCTGCTGTGATTCACCACGTCTGGACAAAAAATTTCAGTGCTATCACTTTTCTTCTAGAATCTTTTCTCTTGTGTAGTAAATCATTTATTGCTTTCAACCAATGTTCTTTTTTATTCTCCCTGCAGAGAATTCTTCGAATGAGACAGAGATTTACTCAGTGGCAGTTTGTCATGACATGTGGCCTTGAACATTTTACCTTAAATACATTCCTATTTCTTCCTTATAGGCCTTAAAAATATAAGTGACCATAATGAAATCCTGCTGCCGCTAAAAGTCTTAGGTGTCTCCATGGTCCTATTTAAATAATGTATTTCTAGACTCTTCTCTTTGATAGCAGGTGGCCTCTTGTTTTTAAAGAGTTTTAGTTTTGGTACTTTTTCTTTTTAGTATTATTTGTGAAGAATAAGTTTCCCTAGTTTTACATATATACAATAAAAAGAAAGATATTAATAATTTATCATGTGAATAGCACTATGAATGCTATTCATTCATTAATGAATGAAGAGCTCAGCTACACTTGAAAGTCCTCCAACTCACTTCATTTTAGGAGAAAGTTTTCTCAGAAGCCGGCAGTAGTAGCATCTGCAGGCTGTAGCTATGATCATACTTATTTCTAGACATTTTTATTCCTTATCAATAGGTTCAGTCACATTAACCATCTACTTATATAGCATTAATAATTTACATAATGACTTAGAATCTATTATTAATCTTAGGTAGCACCAGCACAATAGTATATAGGAACCTTGAATGCATTTTTTAGTTTACGGTTTCCCATTGCTGACTGAGTTATTGTTAGCCTTTTAAAAGGTCCCTAGTGAGAAAATGAAATGGGAACAATTTTCATCTACTATAATAAGCCCTGGCATCTAGAAAAGGCTTTTAACTTCACGAAATATTATTACTTGCACTGCTTCATTTCATCTAAAAAGCAGTCTTGTCAAGAAGAGATAGCAATTTCCTGATTGCTATCTGAGACAGATCTCAGAAATTGAGACAGAGAGTTTTGGTGACTTCCAAGGTCACATTGCTTGCATCAGAACTGGGTTGATACCCCAAAACTCATAAGGGAAAAGGGGGACTAAACTGTTGTTTGTTGATTAGAATAACTCGGGCCCTACACTACACACTAGAGGCAACGTTTATCTCACTCAGAGAAAACTCCAGTGAGTAGGATGTCTTTCAAAATGATTTCACAAAGGAAAATTTGAAGCTCTAAGGGACAAAGCAATTTACCCAAATTATATTCCTAAAATCAGAGCTGGGGTTAAAACGGAAAATTTCTGGGCACCTGGGCTCAGTCAATTGAGCATCTGACTTTGCCTCAGGTCATGATCTCCTGGGTTTGTGAGTTCAAGCCCCACATTGGGCTTGCGGCTGTCAGCCTGCCAGTGCAAAGCTGGCTTCAGATCCTCTGTCCTCTCTCTGCCTCTCCCCCAGTTGTGCTCTCCCCAAAATAAATAAATTTTTTAAAAAACCCTAAAATTTCTAACTGGCAGTTCAATACATTGTTATACACACCCTACCCTTAAGTGAGAGCCAATATTAACATTTCTTAATGTGTGTTAAGTAGTTACTATACAGCAGGCATTGTATAACAATTTTTTAAATTGGCTATATTTCTAGTTAGAGATGCCATAGGAAAATAGAGGTTGCCACATTTGCATTAAGACTTCCCTCCTATATGTGCGAAATCCATTTACTTGTGATTTGCTAAATATGAGGTGGATTAAATATGTTAAGACCCTTGGGCCCTCAACTTAAATTAGAGCTACAAACAGAACTTGTAATTGGTCATGGCAGATGGCAGATAAATACTCCTATCAAAGCTAAGTTTAGCTACTCAATATTTTGACACCTACCTCTTAAAAACCAAACCAGCTATATGAATTTTTCTGGCATTAATGTCACTTTTGTATACCCTTTAACTGGAAAGGCATTTGTTAATGTTCTCTGGCATCACTGCATGAATTCACTAACTACAGATTAAGTCTGTTCAAATCCCAAAGGAATGGCATTGTTTACTTTTTATATCTTACTGGATTCACACATTATTGGAAAAATGATTTTGGCATCAAAATAAAATAAAAGCCATGTTACATTAAATATTAATCAACTTATTAAACTTCTGCAAACATAATATCATCCCCTAGAATTAGTCTTATGAAGCGTAAATGTTCATATGTCAACTTAAATCACATTTGATGCAACTCTCATGTTTTATTGGCTGGTCTTGCCACAGAGGATAATTTTCCTGATTGAGCTGACAAGAAGAGGAAGATTTTTGTGTGTGTTTGATGTTGGTTTATGTATGCCGCTTAGCATTTTGACTTATTAAACTTGAGAAAGTCTCAAAATGGACCCTTTAAAACTGCTGTCCAGGGGGTCAATATAGTGCACATTCTGTTTCAAAATGGTGCCTCTGTTATGCCATTTTGAAGAAAAATCATATAAATAGATGTAAAATCTTAAGTCTTGCTTCTGTAAAGCAGTATATTGAGACATTTGGGGGGAAAAGAACATTAGGTTTTCATTCCCTTGGGTTGAGTGCTTCAACTTCAACATGGAATATTTTCACAACACAGTTTAGTTTTAATAATTTGTTATAATATTAATGAGGCAGAGGTTGATCCATCAAAAATGGATCAGCCATAGCACAAGTCTATCATCTGTGTTTTAAAAAAGGCTCTTAAATCATTTGCTTAGATGCGTTCTTAAAATAGAAGTTAAAAAAAATTTTTTTATCTCCTTATTGGCCAATTTTAAAGTGGACTGGCTTTTTAACTTGAAGTTAATACAAGTTACACTTTGTATTAAAAAGTGTAAAAATAAAAATTATTCAAATAAAAAATGTTTAATACATTTTTTTTCTTTTTAAAATAGCAAATACAATCAAATGTGCTAGAGTAAATTTTCTCAAAGAATAAGACACACTGAAGCTTTTATAACTATCAAAAACTCCTTACTGGCCTTCCCATATTGATTCCCTTTTAAATAAAAAACAAAACAAAACAAACAAAAAACAACATAGTATTTATTGGAGGAGTGGTTTAATGACTGAAATCTATCAACTGATGGCTTTGTGCTGTTAAAATTGTCATAAATCATCATCATCAGAAATGATCTCTCTCATCACTTTCCTTTCCTCTATTACAATATGGTATTTGGGTATCTATATGAAAATGTACCTTCCAGATCAGAGTTGGAGCTTTTTGAGACAATGGGGATTTTCTTAGCACTTTTAACTCAATCACATAAAAGTGAATTGTTTTTTCATGTGTCAAGGAAATCAATTTGTGATTAGATTATCTCAAAAGACATTTGTCTACTTTCTGCTTATTAAAAAAAGTTTTTTTTTCAAATAGTTATATTTGTTTATCAGATAAAATAAATCTACAATGACTATTTATTTGATTTGATGCATTTACTGTATACCAGGACACATATCTCTATCTCTATTTATATTTCTATCTATATCTGTCTAGATAGAATCAAACCTAATCATAACCTTATGAGGTACACCCTACTATCTTCCTTTGGTATGCTGAGTACACTGTCCAATTTCTCATAGTTAGTAGGGGATAGTGTGCTAGGATTCAAACCTTTGTGATTCAAAGACAGCACACTTGAGCAGCACGCCTAAGAGAGAAATCTAAGAAATGTAGTTTTGCTTACTTCACCTTAGCTTGCTGTTTTACAGATTGGTAAATTTGTAGATTAAAATTTTATATTTGTAACTGAAGAATTTTACATCTATAAGTCAAAATGTACAACACTTTTCATTTTGATGAGGCACGCATTCACATCCCAAATTGTGAGTCACAGAGCACTTACCATCTTAGTGCAAATGTTTGTGCACGTATCATTTAGGCAATAGGTAAAAAAATCCTTCCACACTCTCTGAAATGTCTGAAAGCTCTTTTCTTTCTAGAACTTCCTGCTTTCACTAAATTTATTCCTAAAGACATGCATAATGAAAGCTGCTGTAATATTGAACTTAGTAGTCTAATTATGAACAATAAAAGCGAGCATGCTTTTAATCATGTTTTGCTCAATGTAAAATATAACTTACTGATCCAGGAAAGTTGTTCTTTGTTATGAGGTAACATGATTCATACGCCATAAAATTTTTTTTAAGCAGGTCATGAATGTACATCATTTGTAAAAGCAGTTGCCAAAAAACTATTTGCTAAAGTTAAATTTAATATTTACTTCAAAGTAACATTCACCTAAAATTGTTTAAGACTGAGATTGTAGAAGTCAATCTCCTCCCTGCTCCCCTCTTTCGGTATAAACTATGAGCTAAGAATTTATTTACATTGTAAAAACTGCTCAAATTGCCAATTACAATAGCGATTGGGTTATCTTTCTGAGAAATTTTTCTTTTTCTTTTTCTTTTTTTAAATTTTTTTTATTCTGGGATCCTTTTTCTTTTCTCCTTCTCCTTTTTCTTCCTCCTCCTTCTCCTCTTCATTTTCTCCTTCTTCTTCTTCTTCTTCTTCTTCTTCTTCTTCTTCTTCTTCTTCTTCCTCCTCCTCCTTCTTCTTCTTTTTCTTCTTCTTCTTCTTCTTTTCTTCTTCTTCTTCTTTTCTTCTTCTCCTTCCTTCTTTTCTTTTTTAAGAAGGCTTCACTCCCAGCATGGAGTCCAAAGTGAGGCCATAAATCACAACCCTAAGATCAAAGCCTGAGCTGAGATCAAGAATTGGACACTTAACCTACTGAGCCACCCAGGAGCCCCTCTTTTTCTCTTCTTTTTAGGTTTGTTTTGTTTTGTTTTGTCATCTAGAAATGAAAAGTGTATAAATTTTTAAAAGTCAGCTTACAGAGCTAAGAGAGCTAATAAGACACTTGAAGAAGCATAGGATCCAAAACAAATGAACCAATATAGAAGAATATTCTAGATTTTTTCTAAAGCAACTGTCCATAAAATCTTAGCTCCTTATCTAGAATTATCTGTTTAATCAATTTAAAAAGTGCAATTCTTATCAGCAAGATATATTTGTTTGAAATTAAAATGCAAGCAGTACCAAGGAAGAAATTTTTTTTGAAACATATTGTAGACATTATGATCTATGTTATTGTTATTGTGTTCTATTTTATAGCTTTAGCTTCCAAGTGTTCAGATTTTAAAATCTATCATTTAAAATGAGATTGTTTTGTATTGGAGTGCTTTGATTGTACCACATCTGAAGGTGCAACATTTTTCATATTATTTTATAAAATGGTGTCTGGATATTTTTTAAAAAGTGTTTTTAAAAACAGTTATTTTCAGTTGCATGTTGGATTTATTGTCTCTTTTAAAGTAGTCATGGCAACTCTGAAAGAAAGGTGATATTCCCATTTTAGAGAGGATGAAACAGAAGTTGAGGAATGAGTTAGTATGCCCATGATGTTGTTTCTAACATTCTTCCCTGAAACTCAGCCTCAGGATTTTTGGTTCTAAATCTGGTACCTACATACATTTTTCTTTTGCAATAGTAATATAAAGGAATAACAAAATTGTCCACCATCTCCCACCAAGCAGAGAAAGATGATAAAATTCAATTATGTTCATAGCCTTCACTTTCATTAATTCCTTTATTTCTTCCAACAAATGTTTTTAGTAGCATGAACTCTGTGTGCATATTATGGTGAAGAGTTGGTGGCTTGCCCATCCTCTTCTACTGCATAGGGAATCAGAGAGAGGGTGGGGCTGACCCCATGGCCACCTACCAGCACTGGGCCCTGGTTGGCCTAAACAACCAACAAATATAAACTAGATCTACATCAGTCAGTACGTAGTATCCCATGACCATAAAGGACAGGTCCATTGGCAGGCACCTGAATGGATGGAAACTGGAATTTCTGTTCCAAAGCTGGAGAAGAGAAGCTTGCTTTCTGCACATTTGGCAGCAAAGCTGAAGGCAGTCACTGTGGAACTAAAGGAAGAGCAAGTGCTAGAATCAGATGGCACTAGAAAGATAGAACAGTGAAGAAGAAAGAAACTGGGCCTCTAATGACATAACTGGATCAAAATGACAGTGGAGCTTACCCTACCTCTGTAATTGCAGTTACATGAGCCAGCAAATTCCTGTTATTTTTTTTAGACAATTTGCATTTGGGTTTTCAGGTTACTTGTAACTGAAAACATTCTAACTGATATGCTGTACATATTATATAATTATATCATCAGTTTGAAAGAATGTTATTCTTGTTTACGAAGGCAAGTCAAAGCACCTTTAATTTAAAATCACAGAGTTTTCATGGAATAAAAATGGGATGTTGTTGTGTAATTAACTTTAATCGTGTACCTTGGTATTGATTTTTCTTTAACACTATGCACTTCAAGCCTAGATAAACAGCCCCTTTTCTTAAATTAGTTTGTGACAGATTCTCAAATGGCCCTTCTGCTGTGATTAAAGAATAGATGTATGCAAGAGCTCACCTTTTTGCCAATCACTCTCACTGACCTCACTGTCAACACTTTTGTCTCAAGATAGTTGCCAGTCTGCAAACTACTGCTCAAAGCTCAAGTTGGTTGTTCGGAATTACAACAAAAAGATTGATGGAGGCTGGACAAATGCATACTTGCTCCCATTTAGGAGAAAAACCATGAATGAGCCTTGTCACGCTGGACAACATGATCAAGTAAACGAGAAAGTTGAGGCCATAACCTACCTTACAAGCAGGTTAAAGAGAGCTCAGGTAAAGGCAAAGAAGGACCAATGTGCTGCCAACCAGATGGAGCTGAAACTCCGCGTGGGTCCTCCATATCTCAGAATATCAGATTCTAGGGTAGGAGTTGGATTGTGAAAAGTGTACTGCAGACAGACTTTGAAGAACCATGTCCATAGCAAAGATGCCAAATTTAAACTATGATGCATATGCAAATTGAGTTAAAGAATTGCAAGCCAAATTTAGGTCAGGAAGGTAAACTGGACAAGTAAGGTGAAGAAAGTCAGTTAAGCCTCTGACTTCGGCTGAGGTCATGATCTATCTGTTTGTGAGTTCGAGCCCCACATTGGGCTTTGTGCCGACAGCTCAGAGCCTGGAGTCTGCTTCAGGTTCTCTGTCTCCCTCTCTCTCTGCCCCTCCCTTGCTCACACTATCTCTCTCTGTCTCTCAAAAATTATAAATACACATTTAAAATATTTTCAAGGGCACCTGGATGGCTTAGTCAGTTAAGCCTCTGACTTCAGCTCAGGTCATAATCTCATAGCTCTTGAGTTCAAGCCCCCTGTTGGGCTCTGTGCTCACAGCTCAGAGCCTGGAGTCTGCTTCAGATTCTGTGTCTCCTCTCTCTGCCCCTCCCCCACTCATGCTCTGTCTCTTTGTCCTTCAAAAATAAACAGTAAAAAAATTAAAAAATATATGTATTTAAAAAAAAGAAAGTGGTATGGAAAATGTACATGGATGCAGATGATTTTACTAGCTAAGATCTGTGGAATGGAATTATTTTACAAGATCTCCACTCTCACCCCTGCCATCATGTTTCTGCTGGCTTACCGTATTACATAGGCATTCTATACCCACGCCACATATCCAGCCCCTCCACCTCCTCTGCCTAAAGCCTGCAGTCTGAAGCAGCCAATCCACACACATCACATCTTTTGTGATGTGGCAACGGTTGAGTTTGGATCTTGTTGCAATGGCAGATTACTGTGTAAGAGAGAAAGGCTTCCTGCTTTCTACTGCAGATATTCTGAGGCATCCCTAGAGACTTGTATGTTTGCCTTCCTTAAGAATCAGTGACTAAAGTTTTTGCTTCATTTTGAAAAGCAAATGTCCCTGGGAAATGTAAATTTCAAACAGTTACATTCATTCACACTTTAGAGAGCAGAGTGCTCAAAGGGAAATTTCCCATGGAAGGCAGAAAAGGAACATATGGACACACTGCTTATACCTTAGTGATACCACAAGTGAAACACATATTCTACTTTTACGGACATAGGAAGTTCAAGAAGAGTACAGGTCATATCATGAACAATGATTTATAATGAATTGGATGAATAATTACATTCATAACTTTTCTAGTGACAGATCATAACACACTAAAGGATGTGTATTCGAAACATATTTGAAAGTAACAAATGGTAAATCAAGTGAAACCCATACATGATTTCAGTTAATAATAATCTCTTTCTAGAGAGTTAACATATTATCAGATACCATAGGAATTTGTATAAGACTTCTCTTTTATGCAGAAGCAGCCTAATAGTCATATATAACATGTAAAATTTGGAAACTGCTTAAAAATGTTTGCACATATGTTGACCTAGAAAAGTAATTTAATTAAAAATACATTGTTAAGAAGATTTTGTAATCAGTCGAAGCTAATGAAATTCAAATATAATGCCTATTCCTATAATAAATAAGTCCAAACCTCCTCTATTTCTTGTTCAAATTTTTATGTTATGATTTTTTTTTAAATAATCAACTGGATTTTTCTTTTGTATTTATGTATTTTACATTTCTATAGGATAGTAGAGATGTTTTTAGGTTGATATCTATAAGTACATCTCTGCATAAATAGATTATAAAAAATACAAGTAAAATGTTAAAGTTATATTAAATATAGTCATGATTGTATTTTAATTTTGCATTGTTTTTTTAATCTGTAAAAGGAAGTTGATTTGATTACTTCAACTTAACAGATGTGGATATATCATCTTGGTATGATTTTGAAGAGTTATTATCACACTTAAATTCCTCAATAATTGGTTACTATATTAGTTTTCTCAGACTGCCATAATAAAATACCATAGAGACTAGGGAACCAAAATAATGGACATTAATTTTCTCAATTCTGGATGTTGGAAAGTTTAAGATCAATTTTCCAAAATATTTCAGTTTCTGGTGAGAGTTCTTTTTGGCCTGCATATAAACTTGCCTCACGTGGCAAAAAGAAAACTCTAATCATTTTTCCTTTTCTAATAAAGACCTCAGTTGTCTCAGATTAGAACCCTATTCCTAAGATTTTATTTAACCTTTATTACTCCCTTAAAGGTCCTATCTCTAAATATAGTTGCATTGGGGTTTAGAGCTTCAAAAACATGAATTTGGGGGGAACATAATTCAGTCCTTAGCAGAGACCTTTCAATATCTGCGTAGCTTATGCTTCCTCTGTTTAATCACTGCTTTGATTTGAACATAAATTTTAAAATATTTGAATAAATCAATGAGACAAAAGCATGTTACATCTATTCTCCATCTGATTTGGGAATTTCAAATCTCTTCCCTTTTTAAAGAAAAAAGTACTTAAATATCTAAATGAAAAATTTATATATACTTATATGTATATATATTTATGTCTATTATAGATGGCATTCCTTGCTTAAATAACTTGAACCCCATACTATACTTTGTGATTTTTGGAGGGAGTAACAAAAAAAGCAAAATACTTACATATTTTACAACTGCATGTACCAGTTACCTTTTAATATGACTGGGGTTTAGGACTATGAGTCTATATCATTCTAAACTTTTTCTCCCTGGTATGTAAATAAATATATATGAAATCGTATTTCTTTCCCTGTATCCTTATAAAATACACCCTGTTATTATTTTTGATGCTGCATTTGCAAATTCTGAAGTAGACTACTTTGCCTCTTCTCTCTTGGCAGCCACTGCTAGACTGCTAGGCCCCTAGAAATGTTTCTTATTTTCTCAGCCACTTTTAATTGTTCTTTTCTCTATTATACTGTGTCTTTCCTTCTAGACAGTGATAAACTGACTGCCAAAGTACAGTGTTTTTTTTTTTAATTAGAAGTCCTCTTACATAATGTGACAATTATATTTCATATACATAGACTAGAAATCAATATTAGATTTTTCATCAAAATTATTTTTAAGTCATAAGATAGAATTGTTGTTACCCCACTTGATGGCATTTTCTTTTCTTTGACTAGTTTCCCATTACTCCTATTAGCAGACTGTAATATACAATTTACTTGTTTCACTAGCTCAACGGGAAGTTTTAGGGTATTATCAGGACATAAAATATTAGACTTTTAAAATAAATTAAAGAATGTTACTACTATAATTATGTATGATTTTTATTTTATTGCTTAAAATATATCTATAAAAATAACATTTTCCCCAACCTAACTTGTAATTTTTATTCCATTAAAATGTATTAATCCTTTCAGAGTCATTGTAAAAAAGACCAAGGTCTCTGGCTATTGGGTGGCCATGTAACTAATTGTGTTAAGAGTCTGCATCTCTGACAGTTTCAGTCCCAGAATCAGGGTTGATACTAATCTGTATCTCAAATTCTTTATAATAATAACCACAATTGTGCAATATAGAGGCACTATCAGTGAGGTTCCTTTTCTCATCTGAGTTTATGGGCCTATATTAATGAGAATATAAGTAAAGGGAAGAGTAATTCTGTGTCAGAAGCGGCAAAGTAATTTAAAAAGCAGTGTGACTTTCAAAGGAATTATGCTGTTTGGAAATTTAATCAACTCTTTGTTTATAGGAGTAATGAGATATATATTTACTCTCTTACAAAATATGAGCAGGTGAGGTTTGTGGAGTGTCTGATGACTTTTCAGAGCTCTGAACATAGAGATAGGCCCAGATTGGTATTTCTTTTTCTAAAAAAATTTTTTTTAATTTTTTAATGTTTATTTATTATTGAGACAGAGAGAAACAGAGTATGAGTAGAGGAGGGGCAGAGAGAGAGAGGGAGACACAGAATCTGAAGCAGGCTCCAGGCTCTGAGCTGTCAGCACAGAGACTGACACAGAGCTCGAACCCACGCACCGCGAGATCATGACCTGTGCCGAAGTCGGACGCTTAACCATCTGAGCCACCCAGGTGCCCCCCAGATTGGTATTTCTAATTAGATTATAAGTGCTAAGAAATTCTCCAAAAAAATATTTTGTTGCCTTGGACATTATAGAATCACATTACCAAAAGGACCATGAATGTTACTTGATATTTTAAGCTCTTATTTTCAATAAATATCCCCAAAATATTAGATAATTTTATCTGTGTTAACAGAGTAAGTCAGTGCCACAATAAATACTAATTCCACTAGTGCCACAATATATACTAATTAATAAATATTAATTCCAGAGCAAATCTAAAGTAATTCTTCAGTGTGTTTGAAACTTTTCATTGATAAAATAAATTCCTTGTTGTATAACTATTTCCAATAAATCCTTGATGACTCCTTATTACATAGTATAACATCTAAACCTAGACTTTGCTGAGTATGTTCCATATAGCCCTCAGCCTCCTGCTACATACAAGTGCATGCCCTGAAATTTACTTATTCAACAAAATAGACCATAATGGGTTTTTTTTGAGGATGACTTGGTGTGACCCTTCAAAATCTGATCTCAATTTATCTTATGGATTTTTCTTTTCAATCTTTTCTTCTACTCCCACAGGACATCCTGTGAACTTCTAGAATTAGGGGAAAAAATACATTCTACATATCCTCATTCTTTTGAAAATGAGTGGGGTTTTTTTTTGCCTCTCTTGTACCTATTAGATGGGATTTTCCTTTTTTCATTTATTAAATTCAAGCACTAACTTAAATGTCAATTACTTATGGTTTCTTCATTTATCTCAACCATCTGAATCATTCCTTCTGTTGGGCTTCTTTAGTAATTTGCTCATTCAGTACTATAATACAGAAAAAAAACCTAGAGATAATAGATGACATGATCAGAGTATTTCCCATGTTCCAGGTACAGTTTTAAGCAACTTAAAACTCTCAGCAGTTTCATGAAGTGGGTGGTAGTCAGACAGCAAGATGGCAGCCAATTGCCAAGCTGTAATTCACCGGAAGGACAGGCCTGTTTGTTGAGGGACAGCTGTATGCATGAGTCATCTTGCAAGTTGATACTCCAGAACCAGATAAGCCTTTTGTTGTCACAGCCCTGTTCAATATCTTGACAGCAACTTCATGAGAGACCCTGAATCAGAATCAGCCAGAAAAGCTAGTTCAGGATTCCTAAAGGATTTCCTTTTTCTTAAACTTTTACAGTTCTCTTCTAACTGAACTCTTTGTCTTCAATCTGTCTTCTCTCATTTACACCTGCAATTACTGTTTTATTCTCTAAGAAGAAAGCCTGATTCCATTATACTCTCATTAAAAACTTCTCCATGGTCTCTCATCAACTTTTTATTTAGTCCCTCTATATGTCTCTACACAAGCATCCACTATAGTTTTTTTCACCACATTCTCCATACAATAGATAGAATAGGCCTTCAAAGTTGTCTGTGCCCTAAAGATCTAGAACCCGCAAATATGTTGTTACCAGACAAATGGGATTTTAGAAATCTAAGTTTAAGGACCTTAAAATATGAAGAGCATCGTGCGTTATCCAGATAGGCCAAATCTAATCACATGAGCCCTTAAAAAACACAGAACTTTCTTTGGCTGGAGGCAGAGATATATGAAAAAAGGAAAAATTGAACAGATTCAAAATGTGAGAGAGACTTGATCCACTATTGCTAGATGGTGAGTTGGGGAGGGAAGACAATGGCAAGTGGAAGGCATGAGAAAGAATGTGGGCATCCTCTAGAAGCAAAGACTGGTCTCCTGGCTGACAATCTGCAAGGAAACAGAGATCTTAGTCCTATGATAGGCAGAAATTCAATTTGATTAACAACTTGGCTGAGCTCCACACAGATTTATCCCCACAATCTCCATGAAGAAATGTAGCTGACACCTTGATTTCAGAATTCTAAACTGAAATTCTAAGCAACAGGCCCTGTTGAACCATGCTACATCCAGACTTTGACTTACAGAACTATGAGACTATAAATTGGTGTCTCTTTGAGACACAAATTTGTTACAGCAGCAACAGGAAACTAATGCATTTTAGCATCAGGAACCTCATGGAGATTTCTATAACATACCTTCCTATTTCCAGCTTTCTTACTTTTCTCAGTTCTCTTTTCTCTGCCTGTAATTTGCCCCTGTCTTCTATTTATATGAGAGATTCATTTTTTTATTTTTTCTGTATATATATTCTATAATCTTCTTAATAATAAGATTAGTTGGATTTTACATTTCCTAATGCCCGACATGCTTGTGGCATCTCTATTACTGTGGTGTGCAGTGGTTAATATTGAAGCCCTAAAGTTAAATTGAATAGAAGGTATTCCCCAGTTTTAGCACCTACTAACTAGTTGTGCAGCCAAGTGTTAATTATTACAATGGCCCTTCCCTGATTACATTAAAATTATCTATTATTGAAACTATGTCTCAACTGCAAGATTCTGAGTGCAGAGACCATGATTTACTCTTACTGGTTTTCCCAGGGTTAGACATAGTGCTACATAGTAGCCACTTAATTTCTGTTTACCAGACTAAATTCATATGTCAATCTGTTGTATTACACATAAAGAATATTTACCAGTGATATCTTAAGACTCACTATGAACTCATCTAACTTTGTATTAAGTATCTACATATCTGTACTTTACATATAAGGAAACCAAGGCATAAACCAAGGCATAATTTAGTGTCCAAATTAATAGATGAGAGAGCTGTTTTCACACTGAAAGTTCTTACTCCAAAGTCTACTTTTTACCCACTCTATCACAGCACATTCTCAGCATGGAAATTCTCCCTTGGCTGACAGATTTCCTCATTAGCTATAAACATCAGACCTAGATCTGAGACTTGTCATCATTTACATCATGGGATTTAAGTTATGCTCCAAATAGTTCCTTATGTATAATTTGATTGGAGACATAAGAGGCCCAGTGAATGGCCCTTCAATGATGCTTGAGCACACCTTACACCCTGAACATTGTAGTGGACAACTTGATTGAGATTAATTACCATACTGTCGTACGTCTTCCTTTATAAAATGACTGTCCAGGGAATAAGAAGATTATTCACGAAGAACAAGAGCTCAGTGACTTTATACTGTCCTATCAAGTATCCAGAGAGCTGCTCACAAGTGAACCAGAATGAATAGAAGTAATTAAAGCAGCTACTGATAAGTATCAAGTCATTTTATTTTATGGAATTTGAATATGTTAGATGAGCAGTGAGGATAGAATTTTTGCCTGTCTTGAGTAACATCAGGCACGTTATAATTGGAATATTCAATTCTGAATGTTTTTGTGGTGAACAGTACATATTTTTTGCCTTCGTGAAGACTTTTCCTTCCCACCTGCTAGAATCTGGATCTTGTCCGTCCTTCAGAAACCAGTACAGATATTTTCTCTCCTTTATAACTCTCCCAGCCTATAATGTGATATGCTAGTTTGAATAAATAAAAGTACAAAAACATATTTTTTATTTAAAAAATGACAATTTCATGCCAACCTAATATACTTGCTCTGATGTCATCACCTATTATCTTCTTTACTCTTTTGCAATTGAAGTGTTCTGAAAGTACTCTGGAAAGCTAAGTAACCATACAAAAGCTCTGAATTATAATACATACAGAAAGTTATCTATACATATGTATATGTGTACATTTTTATACACATGTATATATACAGACTACAAAATCTAGAAAAAAATATATTTCTTTTTAAAAAAGGAAAAGAATGCTAGTGTTCATTGAATACTTATTGAGTGTCAAATCCCCTTAGGGAGTTAAAGCACATTCTTTAATTTCAGTTGTAAGCTTTGAGTTAGATATTAGTGTACCAATTTTAGAGACAAAAAGATTCAGAAAATTTAAATCGCTTAATGAAATCCATACATGTTATGAAGAATAGAGCTAGTTTTCACATCCAATCTATCTGTCTCCAAAATCCTCCCACAGGTGATCTTCTAAGCTCTTTTCCCCTTTCCCCTTCAAATTTTTTTAATGTTTTATAATTTATTTTTGAAAGAGAGAGAGAGAGCGCATGAGTGGAGGACAGACACAGAGAGAGGAAGACACAGAATCCATAGCAAGCTTCAGGCTCCAAGCTGTCAGCACAGAGCCCAATATGGGGCTTGAACTCATGAACCGTGAGATCATGACTCAAGCCGAAGTTGGACGCTTAAATGACTGAGCCACCCAGGCACCCCTTCTCTTCTCCCTTGTTAATGAGCAAGGCAAGTTGGAAGATGAAAGACCTTCATGAGGGAAGAAACCAGGATCTCTAAAATATGCACAATTTGAACTATGTGAGTAAAAAATAAAATTCTATTGTATTACCCTATGACAGTTCAGAGGTTTATCTGTTCCAGAGACTAGTGTTCTCTTAAATAAAACAAGTGCTTTGTATTGTATTCAATACAAAGTGCATTCAATTTGTCACCTGACCTAGCATGCAACATTTTGAAGATGAACCCCTATTTTAACATACTCTGCTTCTTTAAAATGTCTTCTATAGAGATAGAAAACCTGCTCAATCTACCCAAAGCAAATTATTTAATAGCAATTCCTCAGATACTTACTGGGTTAAGATTCTGGGGCTGCCTCTGTATCACAGTTGGACTATTTCTGGCTGAGTGTGCTTATTTCCTAAATTGAGTGCATAGGACACACTTACACAGAGATCAATTACCTTGGCTTCCTAGAGCGACGGACAGGGTAGGATCTTCGGTATTAGTTCTGTTGGATTCTACAGATCTTTGGTACCACTCCTGCTGTTAGCCATCAAGGCTGGCCCCTGACATGAGTCCGGTGGTATCAATGATACCTGGGGAGTGGGCTCCAAAGCTATAAACAGTGGCTCAGAGCTCGAAGAGGTTAAAAACAAATGGAAGATTTTAGGTTTTCTCTGTGGCATGTAAGAAGGTTGGACATCATCACTCTCATCCTCACAACAAGAAAAAAAGCTGAACTGCAAAGATCCAACAAAAGAAGTTAAATAACTTTCCAAGCCTTATCTAGTAGTGAATGGAGGACCTGCCATGTATAACCTGAAGTTTCTGATCCAGGGCTATTCCTTAAAGAGCAATGTTGTATATACAGGCTAAGATGAAACACAAGGTGCGATGTGATCTCCATGTTATTGGCATAGATAAGATGTCTGCAAAGGAGAAAAGAGAGCAGATACTTTTAACAGTTAACATTTTTGAGAATGATCCACCATACTAAATGTATATAAGAGCTTTAAATATTCATTTTTCATGCTATACTTCCTTTCTCTTCCAGGAAAATCTTTATTACATCTTTAAAAAATTTTTTAATGTTTATTTATTTTTGAGAGAGAGAGAGAGACAGAGAGACAGAGCATGAGTGGGGAAGGGGCAGAGAGAGAGGGAGACACAGAGTCTGAAGGAGGCTCTAGGCTCTAGCTGTGAGCACAGAGCCCGACGTGGAGCTTGAACCCACCAACTGTGAGATCATGACCTGAGTCAAAGTTGGACACTTGACCAATTGATCCATCCAAGTGGCCTGATTCTTGATTACAGCTTGCTGCACATGTCATGAGGTTACTGCTATGTGATGTTGTGGAATTTAAAACACCATTGTAACTTTTCCTTTAATTCTAAGGAATTAAGAGTACACAAATGTAATCAATTATGGTAGCTGTTAATGAAATGATTTATTTTGGTATTTATTTTGTTAATTAATTTATGTGCATTTACTTTAAAACATTTTTTAAATGTTTATTTATTTTTGAAAGTGAAAAAGAGACAGAGTGCAAGTGAGGAAGGGACAGAAAGAGAGGGAGACACAGAATCTTAAGCAGGCTCCAGGCTCCAAGCTGTCCGCACAGCGCCCAACGGGGGACTTGAACCCACAAATCTGAGATCATGACCTGAGCCACAGTCTGATGCTTAACCAACTGAGCCACCCAGCCGCTTCAATGATATACATTTTTAATGCACTGTTTCCAACTTTTTTATCTTTGCACTTTTCATTCATGAAAATTTCTCAGAACTGTACTATCCATCTCTAATTTGTACTATTTGAACAATGGCTATCACTTTATTTCCCAGGTGTCCAATTGTATTATCTTAACAATGGATATCCTACTTGTGTCTCTTAGATATAAAATAGTAATCTGATATTTAATATCTCCACTTAAAACTAATGCTACCCTACTTCTCTTACCTTTCCCTTGAGAATGTCTGATGTTACCACCCCAGGTTAATACTTTCATCAGCCCTGTGCTCCTTGCCTGCCTCACAGGGCAGTTTCTCAGCCTCCCCTCAGCTTCAAACTTGCTTCAGGGGCCAAGTCTTTTTTAGAATCCAGCAATGTTTCACCATTTTGCTAATATAAAAAGGAACATATGCCACCACAATTTCATTTTGTTTTCTGATAGACTGCCTTCGAAACTGTTACTCAATTTTTTTAATGTTTATTATTTCTGAGAGAAAGACAGAGAGGGAGAGATAGATCATGAGCAGGGGAGGGGCAGAGAGAAAGGGGGACACAGAATCCGAAGCAGGCTCCAGTCTCTAAGTGGTCAGCACAGAGCCAAATGCAGGGCTTGAATCCACTAACTGTGAGATCATGACCTGAGCTGAAGTAGGATGCTTAACCAACTGAGCCACCCAGGTGCCCCCAAAACTGTTATTTGGTTTAGAGAGTAGAGAAAGAAAAAAATATATAAGCAGAACAAGAGAGCACAGGAATTCAAATATCATCCCCTTTATTATTATTTCTCTAAAAGAAATAATAGTAGTCTTATTTAAATCTGGTCATTCTAAAGCGACACAAATGGGGCTGCCTGGGTGGCTCAGTCAGTTAAGCACCCTGACATTTGATTTCAGCTCAAGTCATGATCTCATCATTTGTGAGTTCAAGCCCTTCATCCGGCTCCACGTTGACAGTGCAAAGCCTGTTTGGGATATTCTTTCCCTCTCTTTCTACCCTTCCCTCACTCACATTCTTTCTTTGTGTCACTCAAAATAAAAAACTGACCTTAAGAAAAGGTATATAGACACAAATGAACCTCAATATCCACTTGTTTTCAAGAGGCAGCATGAAAAAATAGCAAAGGAAACTCAATTTCCTTGTTTCCTTTGCTGGAAATACCTCAGGTTTGCATTCACCATCTTATGCAAATAAGCCCAGGGAATGCTGGTTCATGGGAGTTGAGAAAAATCTTTTTAAAACTAATGATTTTGAGCATCTTTCTCATGTGCTTATTTGCAGCTATTGATACATCACTCATTACTTTTCCCCATTTTCTCTTCTTTTTTAGAGAGTCTTTAAATATTCTAGTTCCATTTCTTCAGATATATGGGTTGCAAATATTTTTCCCAGTTTATAGTTGTCTTTTCATCTTTTTCATAAAATTCTTCATAGTTAACATTTTTAAATTTGATGAATTTCAATTTATGAATTTTTCCTTTTATGTATGATGCTTTTGGTGCCAAGTCTAAGAAATTTCTTCTTAACCCTAAAGATTTTTTTCTTAGTTTTTTACTTCCTAAAAGTGATACTTTATTTTATAAGGTTTAAGGCTTAGGTTAAGGTGTTTTCTTTATTTTTCTTTATTTTGTTTGCCTGTGAATGGCCAAATGCTCTAGCACCCATCCATTTGCTAGAAAGACTGTCTCTTTTCTCTTCCACCCTTTTGAATCTCTGGAATAAATCTCATTTGATTATTATGTATCATCTCTTTATATGTCACTAAATTCTATTTGCTAATATTTTTAAGTAGTTTTGTGTCTGTATCTATGGGTGATATTGGCGTGTAATTTCTTTCCTTGTATTATTTTAATTAGGTTTTTGTTATTGGGGTAATACCGACTTAATAGAGTGAAGTAGCAATTTTCTGGAAGTGATTGTGTAGAATGTGTGCTAAATTTTCTTTAAATGTTTGGAAGAATGTTCTATTTCTTATAGAAGAATTCTCCAATGGAAACATCTGTGTTTAGAGATTTCTCTTTGGTGAGAGATTTTACTTACAAATTCAGTTTCCTTAATAGTTGTAGGGCTATTAAATGGTCTATTTCATACTGTGTGAGGGTGGTGCCTTGTATTTCTCAAGGAATGGTTCATTTTATCTAAGTTATTAAATGTAGCATGTAGAGCTATTTGTTGTAAACACTTATTATCCTTTGATGTCTGCAGGCGCTCCAGTGATATCTTCTTTTAATTCCTTACTGGTTATTTGTGTCTTCTCTCCCTTTTGTTTTGTCAGTATTGGCAGACATTTGCCAATTTTATTAACCATTTACCTCTTTGTTTCACTAATTTTCTTTTCTTATTTACAGTTTTCAATTTGATTGATTTCTACTCCTATCTTTTTATTTCCTTCCCATGATTGTTTTTTGTCTTGCTCTTCTTAACGTAAGTTCTTGATGTAGAATTACATAGTATCGATTAGAGACTTTTCCTCTTTCCTACACTATGCATATAGCTATAAATTGCCCTCTCAAAATAGCTTTTGCTATGTCCCAAAATTTTGATATGTTGTTTTTTTTAATTTTCTTTAGTTCAGTGTATTTGAGAATGCCTCCTTGTCCTATGGAGTATTTAGAAGTGTTTGGAGATGTTCCTGTTGTCTTTCTAATATTGATTTCCAGTCTGAATTCATTCAGCTTGGAAAACACACCATGTATGATTTCAATTTTCAAAAGAAATTTTTAAAAATATCGATATGTGTTTTATGGCCCAGAATATGATCTATCCTGACATATGATCTGCCTGCCCTAGAGAAGAATGTGCTTTCTGCCATTGTCGGGTGTATGTTCTGTGTCAGTTAGACTCTGCTGGTTGACAATGTTTTGAGTCCTTTACATCTTTGATGGTTTTCTGTCTAGTTGTTCTACAGAATAGTGTTGAAGTCTCCAGCTATAAGTGTGTATGATTTCTCCATTCATTCTGATCAGTTTTTGTTTCACATATTTTGCAGCTCTAAAGTTGATGCTTATACATTTAACATTTATACCTTATTGATAGATTAAACCTTTCATTATTATATAATGTCTCTCTTTTTCTTTGGTACTTTTTTTTCTAAATTCTAGTTTATCTGCAATTGATATAGCCTTGCTGTCTTATTTTGATTAATGGTTGCATGATATAGTTTTTCATCTTTTTACTTTCAACCTGCATATATCATTGTATTTTAAATGAATTTCTTATAGAAATAAACAGTTGGTTTGTGTTTCAATCAATTCTGCCAATCCTTTTCTTTTTATTAGTATATTTGGGTCATTTACATTTTATGTGGTTATTGATATGATAGGGCTTAGGTCTTTAATTATATTTAATGTTTTGCTTTCTATTTATTCCAGTTTATCACTACTGCTATAATAAATTGTTACAAATTTAACAGCTTAAAACAACATATAAAACATTATTATATTATATTATATTATATTATATTATAATTCTGCAGCTCAGAATTCCAGTCATAGTTGGCTGGTTACTTTGCTCTGGTTCTGACAAGGACAAATCTAGCTGTTACCTTGCCTGGGCTATTAACTGGAGGCTCTGAGAAAGAATCCAGTTTCAAACTCATTCATGTTGTTAACAACACTCATTTCCTTGAACTGTAGGCCTACGTGAAGTTGTTGTTTTCTTGGTGCTTATCTTCCAGAAGACTTTCCCAGCTCTGCAAGCTGCTTGTATCCCTTGCCATGTTGTCCTCTTCATGTTAAGATTAGTAAGGGCATGCCCAATGAGTTCTTCTCACACTTCTAATTTCTCTGATTTGTCTTCTCTTACATCTCTTCAATCTCAGTAGGAAATAATTCTGCTTTTAGAGGCTCATGGGACACCATTAATCTCATCAGGATATCCAGGATAATAATCTCTCTAGTTTGAGGTCCATAAACTTAACCATATCTGCAAAGTTCCTATTTGCCATATAATATTTTGTGGTCACACATTCCAGAGATTAAAGCATACATGTCTTTGGGCAGCCATTCTGTTTACTGTAGGGATGTTAGAAATGTTTCTGTAAGGGAGATGCTTGACATTTAAAGTGCCATTTACTATGGAAAGATCATGGACTAACAACAGCTTGAAAAGAAGCTGGATGCCTCGCTCATGTCCAGACTCTGAACAGTTTTATCACTTGGAAACAGATATGGTGTTTGGTAGAGCAGGATATGGAGCTGCATCAGCCCTGACCCATCAGTGGTGTGGAGTAAAAAGCTGGAAGCCGCAATTAATTCCTAACATCTCATTAGTTTCAGAAAGAAATTTGCAGCCTCTGTTACTCTTCTTTGCTGAATGCAACCTGCTAATGAGTGTGCAATCTCCTCATGGATTAGCATTAACAGAAAACTAAAGTTCTCTTGTTCAAAATCCAAGCATTAAGTTTAAAGTTTGTTGTAGTGTGTGTTTATCTTGTTTGTATTGTATAGTATATTTCTTTCCCTTTCCAAAAGATTTTCTTTAACATACCTGAGATTTCTCTGTATTATTCTATGCTTTTGAGAGAGGAAATCACAGTACATCAGTCTTATCCATAGTCTTCTTTGGGAAACACTAGTATTAATAGTAATAGTAGTAACAACAACAACAATATAAACCAAAAGCCAAAAAAATAACATTGGCTACAAAATAGGCAAATCTGTATTCTTCATTTGCCCCTATTTCATCCTACCTCTCTTAGCTTTTCCTTCTCATCACCTAGCTTAAAAAATGCTACTACTATATATCCAGTTGTTCTCACTAGATCCCTAAATTATTCAGTTTCCTTCACCATTACTCATACATCTCATAACCTTCTCTTTCTTAAATTCATAGCCTGGTCACTCATTTAATAAATTTTGAGTACCACCTACATTCTAGGACCTGAGTTGGGAGCTGGGAATCCAAGACAGAAAAATACAATAGGTAAGGCCTCCATCCTCCAATCTTAGGGACATTGTCTTAATTTGGGCCCTCATCATCTTCCATAGTACTAATGTGCTTATCTGATGTCCATTTCTCCACTCTCTTTTACAGTAATCTATCCTCTGGTGTCAGAATGATAGTGATCTATGTATAACATGTATGTAAAAAATATGTAAATATGTGACTTTAATTTAATTTTTTATTTGCATGAAAAAGAAGTTCAATTCAAACTACAAATTTCAGGTTTATTTCTGGATTTAGGTGTGGCTGAATTCAGTCATTACTCAGTCTCTCTCTAACTTTAGTCTCTGTTCACTGATCCCTATAGCAAATTCTCACTGAACAAATGTGAGTCATTTTTACTTAACCCTCAATCAGTCTCTGTTACTATGAGAATAGAAACTTCTGGCTGACAGGCATAGTTCACATGCTCACTCCTGGAGCAAAAACCCAGAGATAGCTTCTTTACCTGACTCATGTTGACTATAAATGGAGAAGGATTGGATCTCCAAAGGATAACTGTAGTACAATTATTAGAAGAATAAAAAGGCAGAATGGGAGGGAAGGGGCAAAGGCTGGGTAAACAAAATCAACCTGTGTCTACTAAATCTGCTTAAAAATTAGTATAAGTCATCATTATCCAGATCCTTGGCTTGGTATACAAGCATTTTTCCAAGATGGCCCACGTCTACTTTATCATCATTTCCCCTGCCATGTCCCTGTTGGGAACTTTTTACTCAGTGATACCAAATTACCATCATTCTCTAAATATTCTATCAATCTTCTCACCTCTACATCTCTGCTATGGTTATTCTCTGACTGAAATGCCCCCTCACCTTCCTCTCCTAGAGCACTCCATGGGAAAAGTTTTCCCTCATTCTACAAGAATTTGAATTCATATTTGAAAACACTTCTTTGTCTCCCCCTCCCAAGCAGAATTAATTTGCCACTTTTTCTTTCTGATTCTGTTTCACCCTGTATTGCATTTTGGCCTGAATTATTTCTGGCGAAGTCCCATTTATATTCCTTTCTGCCTCTTCAACTATCAGTTGAACTATCCATGTATATTAATATATAATATACAACTATCCATGTATATATATTAATATAATATACATGTATATTAATATATAAATATACAACTATCCATGTATATTAAAGTTTGCCATATTGATCCCTACATTTCTAATCCTTGCATAATGTGAACATATTAGATTTTAGTAAATTTGTGTTGAATTATAAACAGAGTAAAATAAGATCTGTAAATTTGACCTTAATTTAAAAACCCAAAATAATAGGACTTACCTTTAGATATTTTCTTTTTAAAATATATATATATATTTAATATTTATTTATTTTTGAGAGAGAGAGAGAGAGAGAGAGAGAGAGAAAGTGTGAGCAGGGGAAGGGCAGAGAGAGGGGGACACAGAATCCGAAGCAGGCTCCAGGCTCTGAGCTGCCAGCACAGAGCCCAACGTGGTACTTGAACCCATGAACCGTGAGAATCATGACCTGAGCTAAAGTCAGCCACTTAACTGAATGAACCACCCAGGCACCCCTCTGCTATCTTTTTAATTAGACTCCAAATTCACAGTGAGGGGCTGGAACTCATGAACCTGAGCTGAAGTCAGATGCTTTACTGACTAAGTCACGCAGGCAACCCTCTTTAGATTTTTTCTGAGTGTAAGACTGGACTGAGTATTTTGTGGGTTAAAAGTGCCCAAGATATGGCTTGTTACAACTTTTGCTAACAATGAATTTCATTTATGGTTCCCTGGGTTTGTATCCATTATTTCCTAGTGATTAAATACAATATATTTTACTGTTGCAGTGACAAGGTTGTCAAGGGTGATGACAAGGGCCTTTATTTAAATAGCTTCACAACAAATGGAAATAGATTCCCCTAAAGGCCTTTAAGACTGGCGTGAAAACACAGAGTACTATTTGGCCAGGTAGACAGTTGTGATTCATCTGCTCACAGATCCAAAAACAACTATTAAAAAAGGAGCAAAGGAAAACAAATATCCCAAGTTTCTCTCTATAAACTCTGTTTATGTAACAGGAGAATCAGTGCTAAATTTGTTCCCGCTAGGGATGAGGAGCGGATGATTTACAAAGTCATACAAGTTGGGAGACTTAGCATGGACAGTGGACAGTGAGAAGAGCTTCTAAATAGCAATGAACTTACAGATGGTTGTCACGGTATCTTTTTATATCGTTTACAGTCTGTCAGTGTTTGATGTTCAGTGTTCTGTGTTCTGTGCTCTGTTGCTAATCCTGAGTTTAGGAGCTCAGAGACATGGAGCAGTCACCAAATATTATACTGTAAGTGTGAAGCTGTCATATGGGGCCTCTGACTCCCAGGCAGGCATGCATACTAACCCATAATTTATATCCTGTCTACTTCCTAAAAGGATTCGTAGCAGCTTTCAATAAAATGCACTTGAACAATGTCACACAAATATCATGATGTAGGAGAAGATTTTGCCTATCCACTGTTTGTTGGCCTAGTTTATCCTAACATGCTCTTCTTTAAAGTCTTTCAAGCTGCTGCTGAAAGGTACAGAACTCATCCTTCAAGGAGCAAGATACATATCCTGCTCTTGCCCTCATTGAATTTTGCCTGAAGAGTCAAAGCAACTAGCAGGTAAGGTCAATTTTCAGTCAATGAAATCCTCCCTCTCTTAGCTCCTAAAACTGAAGTATGTGTATTCATATGATAAGTAATTTATTTGTAATTGAATCAACAGCAAGCTAAATTTGAATACAATTAAGTGGCACCTGGGCGGCTCTGTCAGTTAATCATCTGACTTTAGCTCAGATGATGGTCTCATGTTTGTGAGTCCGAGCCCCACACAGGGTTCTGTGCTGACAGGTTGGTGTCTGGAGCCTGCTTCAGATCCTGTGTCTCCCTCTCTCGTTGCTTCTCCTCTGCTTGTGCTCTGTTTATCACTCTCAAAAATAAAATAAACACTAAAAATTTTTAATTTAATTTGAATACAATTAAAAAACCATACAATGCAATGAAAATAGAAGACACTGGACCTCAGCTTCTCCAATAATACTACAGGGAATGATGACCCTGGCCCTTTATTTCCAACAGTGAAACTCCCATGAGTGTGTATTAGGTAGACACCACACATCCAAACTGAGTGGCAGCTCTGCTCTATCCTTGGTAATTCTTAGCCTCACCTGTTTCTGATCCCAAATGCTTGTGTGATCTTTATTTTATGCGTATCATTCACTTAGTCTTGGGAGATGTATGCTTTCTTCTGCCACAGTAGTCTAAAAGAAAAAAAATTGAGAACTGTCTATAATTTTATGTCAATATATTACATTTGTTATTATTTTTAGGATAATCTCCTCCCATGATCTGTGACTACTACCAACATTTATTAAAGCTCTTTTCATCAGTGCCCTATGCTTTCCCATCAGTCCCATATCTTCCCTCCTTAGTGAATTTCAGCCCTCCTTACAACTTCCATGCAAATTCTGTCTTTTTTCACCTTCAACATATAACCTGAAAGTGAAATTCTTTATTTATATCAGCCTGTTATTTAAAGATCCCTAAGTTTTAAAGTAAAATAGACATATCTTTATATTGAATGAATCTTCCCCAATATTAATATTTTAGACCTTCCCAAGTAAAAAGATGCCACTTTAAAAAAAATAATGGTCAGAAGGATTGGATCTAGTGACAAGCTATTTTGTCTATATTTAACATAGACTTGAAGACACAATAGATTTGTCTGATTTGATATCGGTAAATTTCATTTATGGCAAGAAGCATGATCATTGATTCAGGAACCAGAGTTCTCAATAAAATTCTTAGCTTCATTATTTACTCATGATAACTTGAACAAATTATTTGATATTTTTCAGCTTTATTGTTCTTCAGTGTTAAAAGTGGATAAGAATCCAACTTGCAGAATTTTAAAGACATCAAGAAATGTAATTTCACATCTTCAAAAACCTGAAAGTGACCAAGAAAGGAAAATGATTGTCTTTCAGTCACTATCCCCCTTTCTTGGCAGCTGTCAGTTTTTGGTATTATTCTTCTTCACAGAGTTCATAGATCCACTCTAGATACATATTTCTGATGTTAGCATTCGTCCTTGCCTAAAGCTAAGATTTGCTTTGCATATGCTCCATGATTGGGGGGAAATGTAGAGGCTTCATAAGAATGTATCTGTAGGCAATCCAGTATTTGCTGCGTGAAGAAACATTTACACATAGGCATGATTTTAGAAGTGGCATAAATAAGTGCATATAGAGAGGCAGGCACTTTTGAATTAAAATTAAGATAGGTGCAGTTAGTTTGTTCATGTGTTCACGAGTATCTGGTGGACTGAGTCTAATACCAAATAGCTATAGGCACCAGGCATACAGCTCTGGGCATACAGATCAGGACTGTCCTCATAGATCTTATGCTGAAGCTCTAGCCTGGATTTAGAGTCCAGGAGCTGGCCAGAATAGGTCGAGAAGATGTCTATCAAAGTCTATAATGGGTGTAAATCTTTAATGCCTGTTAAAATCTAAAAGACATAGTGCTCACTAGAAAAGATGAAGCATAAGCTTCAAAAGCACCAGCCTTGGGAAGCATACTTATCAGGTATTCACAGGGCATTATATTTTTGAAAATTTGCAGAGAAAAATAAGCAAACCCCATTCATATCACTGCCTCTCACCACTCCAGCTTCTCTTATAATCCTCTCCTGTCAAGTGGCCTTGGAACAGCAATGGGCAATTTTAGAATCCAACTGAGGAACAATTGCATGAAAGATATTTAGTTTCCATTTTGTGCAGTATGATTCAGGGGCGGCAGTCATATCTGTTCATATATGTGTTCTATGAGTCATCTTTTGGTGCAGAAATGGTTTCTGGGATTATCCCCACACTTTGCCTGGCACTTACTTGACAAATCGATGTGAAGGTGTGGGGCCCAAGGTCGTGTTGTAGGGTGAACATATTCCATGGTGCTTAGCCCTGGAAATAAGGGAAAAATATGTCAAGGATGAGGTTTGAAACACAGATAGCCAGAACTTATTTTCTGGAAATCTTATAGCTCCTATGTGAAATAAGCTTAAGAGAAACATTTCCAAATTTGAAAATGCTCTTGAAGATTTACTTGATCTTACCAAGTTCATGTTGTGAAGCTTCAGAAGCTTTTTATAAAATCAGTTGTATTTCAAATAACTGTGTGATAAAAAAGATGGCCACTTGTCAAGAGGGGTGGAGGTGGAAGCGGATAAGAAGGGGTTAAGGAGTGAAGGGGTGTGACCAAGTGAGAGCAGCACAGAAGTGGGGCTTCCACATTCTGCTGGGTGGGGGCTGTAATTTAAAGTAAAAGGTTTCCATGACCACTGCTGTGCTAATTGGCATTAGCATTGTATATTGCTGGCATTTTAAGTTAAAATTACTGCCCCATTCACACTCCTACTGTTGTTATTAAAAGGCTCTCCTACCTCATGATTTAGAGCTGTTAGTCCCAAGAAATAGGTTTAGATGTTTCGGTATAACAATTTTTACCTTTTCCTCTTATTTCTCTTAAAATTTCTACAACTTCTGCCTCTTATATGAGTTTCTTGGAGTCTTTTTGAGAAAGAATACCCCAACATCGGGGATAACGTTCATTTTCCAAAAGGTTTATAATGTGCAATTACATAGAAGTCACCTTGTCATTGTATGGCTGTCATAGGAAATTTTAGGAGAAATTTTATTATCTACCTATTACCTCCAGACTCATATCATTTCTATGAGTAAAATTATATTTTCATGCTTACGTATTAATGCATTGCCCTAGAAATGGCTATCTGCGTGTCTAACCAAATTATTAGATATGTTTGGGATAATAGACTGTATGACATAAAATACGTTATGTGGATATATACTACTTGTAGAGTACAAATGCTGCTATAAAGTACCTTCAAATATACGTGCATGTGTGTGTATGAGTGTGTGTTTAGAGAAGAGTGTGGGACATCATTTTAAAAAGGTGACTGAGTTGAATTGAGAAAGAGACACTCAACTTTTTTTCCCCCAACGGAAGGATGACAAGTAACTATTAATTTTCTAGTTGATTGCTTTTTTCCCCCTATGGATGTAAATAAGAGTATACAATTGACAAAATTTCATCACAAACATAAAAACCCTTAGATTCCTATCAGCAAATATATTTTCAAGAAGATACATTGAAAAGAATCTGAAATTGGAGTGGAAAGATGCAGGGTCAAGGACAAAAGAAGTAGAATAAATTTTGGCTTCCTAGAGGGAGTGGCTGTCATTTTCCTTAGGACATAAAACTGAGGCCAACCAAGTGACTGAAGGAATGTGGATTGAAGTGTTTTCTAGCCTGAGCAGGTGAAACACAGCCCAGAAAAAGTAATGCCTGGTTGATAATAGGAAGAGACTTCTCAGTAGCAGTTTGCCAGATGCAAGAACTAAAGATGGTTTTGAAAATGATTCAAATCCCTGTTATGCTAAGAAATCAGTTAATCAGGTTTACTGTAGGTAATTTGCCACTGATTTAAAACTCTGACCTAAAAGATGAACGGAAGTTATAAGCTGACCCAATGGTGGGCTCATGGTTGAATCAATTATTGTGCTCCTGGGTGAAAAGTTTTGTTCCCTTTAAGTATATGAAATATATAAATATAATTAGTTTATCTTAATATAATATATATATCTTTGAAATATCACTGATTTCCTTAAACACTAATTCCTTCAAAGGAGGAATTCATTTCTAAATTTCTCCTTTCTCCCTCCCTTCCCCTTTATCTCTCTGTCTCTCTCTGTTTACAAAAAATTACCACCAAAAGATAAAAAATAACTGCCCTTTCTACCACCATCTGACGGGATGAACAGGGCCTTTTATCTTCAGCACTGCCCTTACTCCACCAGAAATTCTTTAGCATGAAGAAAACAGTCCATGTAAACCTACTTTCCATGCTAAAGGAAAGGGGGACTCTCTTTGTAATTATGCCACTGTACTCAATAGAAAACTATGTTTTTATCTCTGTGAAAAAGACAAAAGCATATGGCCTTTAATTCCACTAGAAAGTGAAAAAAAAAAACAGAATTAGTCTCTCAAATGTCTCACTCATTGACCCATATGTTTTCTATAATCCAAATAGTCAGAAAGACATTTCCCGGTTTTAACCTGGAATCCTCAGCAACCTAAGGATGAAATCTTTTATGTGGGAATCCCTGTATCTCAAAGGTTTTAACGTGTGCCCTGGATCTGCTACATTAAATGCAAAGCACTCATGTAAGAGGCCAGATGTGAAAACGGCTCACAGATTCAGAATTCCAAAAATTCAGAATGCGTAAAATCAGAGAGAAACTAATTTAAGGAGATTGTATCCTGAGTGTTCACCGAGAGTTATTTACCTGGTTATCTCCAATTCCTCCACCACAGAAAGATTTGGCTCACCTAATTTTTTTAATACAATTATCTTCAAGGCTTTTCCTCTTACATAATGAGGAACTGAACAAAGTTTCCCATATGTCTAGAAATTTGGAAGGGATGTGTATTTTCCTCCCATTTCTTAACTTCTGATAGAGTTGTTTTGATACTTGCTTTGTGTTTGGATTCTTAAACATCTGTCTCTTTTTCATTCCAAGTTCACGAGCTAGGCAGAAGTTTCTATCAAAAATTTTTGAGTCAACAGAAGAGATATGTTATTATACATCAGAGCCAAAATATATTTAGTTTTAGCAGGTCTTGTTTTTTAAGTCTCTCAGCCCCCCCCCCTTTTTTTTTTGGCCCTATAGAGATACCACATTCAGTCCTATAACTTGACTCCAGGCCTGGTTTCCTTGACTGTTAACCCTTTTCTAACTTAAATCCACATCTACTTCTACCTAAGCCTGTGAACTATTTCTCTTTGCTACTTAAGTTTGTCTCAAGGTCATTGTTTTGAAATATCACCTAAGAAAACTTTCATTACCTACCTGCTCCTAACTGAATCTTTGAAAAGTTAGGATTGTGCCAGAACTTTAAAATCCAACTGAATACACTATCCACATATTTTAAAATACATTTTAATCAATTGGAAAGAAGCATAGCATTCTTACAAATGCTACTTAATTATAAAAAGAGATATTTGCCATTCCACATAAATCCTAAATATATCTCCTGAGATTCTTCTATCAATCTGTGATTGCATAGAAGGCATCCAACTTAATATTAACATCTGAGAACTTGCCTTTAAGTGAGATCCATAATTATCATAAAGAAGAAAAAAAGTATGAAAATCTTATGAAAATCTTAGAGAGACAGAAGAAGGTAGTAGAAAATTAGAAGAGCTATCTATTTTTACCTATCTTCATTAAAGGCAAATTAATTACAGTGGCAATTAAATATATTGTAGTGATGGTAGGTGCTACACAATTAAACCATAAAGTCAAATGATTTGGAAGTAATGTATGGCATAGCTAAGCAGAGAAGCATAAAACAAAGCCTCCAAAATGTCTGCTTTAGTACAATCCTGAGTTAATAAGTTTTCTTATAAAGTAAATGAATCAGGGACACACCACAGGTGGTTTATCTATATCGTTTATCATGTTTTGAGTGATTATAAAAATGTCAGTCTCCTTTTAAGGTAACACCATTGAAATTTTTTCTATTTCTGTGTATATATTTTTTAATTTTTTTTAATATTTATTCATTTTTCAGGAGACAGAGCATGACCAGGGGAGGGGCAGAAAGAGAGAGGGAGACACAGAATCTGAAGCAAGCTCCAGGTTCTGAGTTGTCAGCACAGAGACCAACATGGGGCTGGAACTCACGAATCGTGAGATCATGACCTGAGCTGAGTCACCCAGGCGCCCTTTCTTCATTTCTGTGTATTTTTTAAATGGTATTTCTATTATTAAGTTTTATTGAACCTTCTCTGGTTGACGTTTCTTATCAACACTATTTGCAAGAGTAAAAGCAACCAACAAGTTCAAACAACAATAGTTTTGGAGGTGCCAAGAGAGAAGGAACAAAGACAAAGAGATTAAATTACTTCCTTGCTCTGTACCTTACGCAAGTCAAGATTTGAATTTGCTTTACTATCAAGAAAATAGAGATTCTGCCATGTGCCCACAATACACTTTATATAATAAATGCTCATTGAATATCAACTCTGTGTCAGGTATGATTCTAGGTTCTGGGGATACAATGGCGAAAATGACAGAGAAAAATACTTACTCTCTTTTCATGGAGAGCCTATTTTAGTGGGATAAAACCCAAAGACACAAAATAAACAAAGGAAGACATAACAAAGAGAAGCACTATGAAGAAAAATAAAGCCGGGCAAATGGATGGAGAAATGAATTCTCTCTGAGGAAGTGACATGTGAATGGAGTCTTCTATGAAGAGAGTATGAAATATACTTAGAGGCAGAGAAGAGCTTTGGAAATTGTTAATAACAAATGTATGTATGCGCATATATATGAATATATACATAATACATAGATGTATACAATATATGCACATATATATGTATGTTTACAAATCCTACCTTCCTACTATTTAGCTTTTAAAAAAAGTGATAGGTGTCAGCTTTGATATACTAACAGTTCTTCTTATAATAGCTCAAAATACAGTCTCAAAAGTCAGATCGGGGGATTTGTTAAGAAGAGTTTCATTTTCTGGCTTCCGGAACATTTCAGAGACTATAAAAAATTAGAACTACTATCACTGAAAAAAATATTTTTTAATTTTTAAAAAATGGTTTTTATTTATTTTGAAAGAGGAAGAGTGAGGGCAAGAGTGGTGGAGGGGCAGAGAGAGGGAGAGAGAATCCCAAGCAAGTTCCATACTGTCAGCGCAGAGCCTGTTGGGGGGCTCAATCTCACAAACCATGAGATCATGACCTGAGCTGAAATCAAGAGTCCGATGCTCAACTGACTGAGCCACCCAGCGCTCCCACCACCCCCCCTTTTTAAAAGTTTTTAAAAATGTTTTACCTCTCAACATTTTAAAAATCCTGCCACAATAAACCAATTACTCTGAAACGCTGGAAATTGTCTTTTTCTCTCACACTGGTTTCGCAGGATGGCTGGTAAGGGACAGCCTGGGGCCGTGCATCAGGAAAGGGGCAAGTGTTTGTGTATGTTAGAGACTTCTGGCCTGGGTGTAAGTATGAGTGCATGCTTGCCAGTCATTTATTCATCGTCTTTATTCTATAAAATCAGCTTAAATATCTATGCTGCTTCTCACAAAATTGAAAACAAACAAACAATGGACTATTCTTCTGATATATTCCCAAATATATCCTCAATAAATATTTGATGAATGAGCAACCAAAGATCAGTTTTCATAGTAGTTATCCTGTTGAATACATAGGGGAGTTTTAAAATTATGAGAATCTTGGGGAGGTAGAAGGTAGTATACCTATTTTTACTTATCTTCATTAAAGACAAATTAATTGCCTTGGCAATAAAATGGATTGTAGTGATGACAGGTGCTACGCAATTAAAGCATAAAGTCAAATGATTTGGAAGTAGTGTATGGCATGTGCTAAGCAGAGAAGCATAAATCAAAGCCTCCAAAATGTCTGCTTTAGTACAATCCTGAGTTAATAAACTTTCTTTATTTTTAAAGTTTATTTATTTACTTTGAGATAAAGGGTGTGAACAGGGGAGGGGCAATGGGAGAGGGAGGCAGAGAACCCCAACCAGGTTCCACCCTGTCAGCACAGAGCCCGATGCAGGGTTCGAACTCATGAACCAGGAGATCATGACCTGAGGTGAAATCAATAGCCCTATGCTCAACGACTGAGCCGCCCCGATGCCCCTATAAGCTTACTTATAAGATGAATAAATCAGGGACACACCCATAGGTAGTTTATGTATATCATTCATATTCTGGCTGGCCATAAACATATCGTTTTTCCATTTCTGTGTACATTTAAAATTTTTTTAATGTTTATTTATTTTTGAGAAAGAGAGACAGAGCGTGAGCAGGGGAGGAGCAGAGAGGGAGGGAGTTGCAGAATTTGAAGCAGGCACCAGACTCTGAGCTGTCAGCACACAGCTGACGCGGAGCTTGAACCCATGAGCCGTGAGATCATGACCCAAGCCAAAGCTGAACACTTAACCAACTGAGCCACCCAGGCGCCCCTGTGTATATTTTAAACAATATTTCTAAATATTAAGTTCTATTGACCTTTTTCCAGTTGAAGTTTCTTACCAATACAATTTGTAAGAGTAAAACCAACCAACAAGTAGAAACAACAGGTTATTTTCAAAAAGTTCAGTGCAGCTGCAGATAGAAGAATCCATGCCTTCGATTTGTCAGACAGTTCCAAGCAAGGAAATCACTCAAGGGTAGCCGGTCCAGACACACACTCTGGATGTGACAGCTCTGTGCATCTGAATGGTTTCAGACAAGCATCTATCCAGTAGTTAGTAGACTTCCATCCCCCTTCTGGAACAAACGCGGAGCACATCAGATTCTTGAGTCACAAACCCACGGCAGCTGTGGGACACACAAGCTGGCTCAGATGCAAAGTGCAACATCTGCCCTTATTCGCTGAAAATCCTTTTCAGATTCTGTAGCATTTGATACATGTGTTTTTGTCATTTCTCTTCTCACAAAAGAGGAAATTAATATAAAGATATTTTCAGCTCTCTTGTTTGTGCTTCAGTTGCTGAACTTATTTTTGTTTTGGCATTTGGATTATCATTTTAAAATGAACCATTGGAAGATGAATCATCCCTTTAATAATTTTAATATAAGGCGAGGTTTATGTTAACATAGCAAATAAAATCATTCTTTTTTTTAACCCTGCTTTATTGTAGGGAGTATTCCTTTGCTATTTACTTATTTGTTCCTATAATACATATTGCGTATACATTAGGTTAATAGGAAGATGCTCTCATCTGTCATGAACTTGTCCTGGATATGGGGTCTTCAGCTGCAAATGACCACTGCCCGATCTCTCCATGGATCTCTATTATTTTCAATTCAGTTGACTCCTGAAGTCCCTGAGCGTTCTCCTCTCTACTGCTTTGTCCCAAGTGTGGTTACAGACCTTTGCTTTAATTACCCTCAATTACAGCTGAGACCAGATGGTAAATTGCGATGAGAATGAACCACAAATTTAGGAATGATCCAAGAGAGGTACAACCCAAGAGAGATAGGAGTGACATAACTTCACATGAACCCACAGGTCAGTACTATTACAATAGGATTCCTGTTGAATCAGAACTGCTTCATCACGGAAATTGTCAGCTTATCCCTGCCTTTTCATGGCAATTTTTTAAAGTTTATTTTTATTTATTTTGAGAGAGATATAGAGTGCAAGCTGGGGAGGGGCAGAGAGGGAAGGAGACAGAATCCCAAGCAAGGTCTGCACTGCCATCACAGAGCCCTAAATGGGCCTTGAACTCATAAACCCTGAGCCAAAACCAAGAGTCAAACTTAACTGACTGAATTACCTAGGCGCCTTTGGCATTTTTTTACTAGGTGCTATCAATCTCTCTATTGTTGAAAATATGAAAGATAAGAAATAGTATATTCCTATGGTTTAACTTACAGTTTAAAATGCTTAGATTAAGAATTTCAGGAAGAGGAGGACAAGATGGCGGAAGAGCAGGGAGCTCTGTAATCCGCGCACGCCCGTATGGATTGAACTGAGAAGGACTAAAGGGATAAAACTTGGATTTGCAAGTGGGGGGAAGACGAAACAGACGCCAGAAAGAAGACAACCTCAAAGATGCCTGAGTGAGTGACTGTGATCTGGGAAATTAGGGGACGGGCAGGTCCCGGTGGTGCAGGGGAAGGAGCCCCCGAGCCCAACACAGGGAGAGCGCGCTGTGCCCCGGAGAGACCAGGGGAAGAGAAAGAGAGACGGAAAACGCACCTAGAACCATCTCTAAGGGAGGAAAAACTCGCCCGTCTCCCCATATATAACTGCCGAGCGCCGGGAGAGAAATCCGTCCCATCTGGCCGGCGAGTTCTTCCTTGGGCGCAGCCGCACCGGGAGTCTTGAAAAGCGGCAGCGGCGGCAGTGGCAGCGGCGGCTCCGCGAAAAGGGTGGCACAAGCCTGCTGGGAGGCCAGCCACCAGCGGGAACGCATCTCATCCCCGGTGACGGTGTTGAACTGCACGGACTGGGATTCGGAAGTGAGGCGGAGCTTGGAGAACACAGTTTGGCTCGCCCGCGGCACAGGGAGATCGGACTCAGAAGGGCGGTTGCAACGCTTGGTTCCGGCAAAACTTTGAGGCGGCGCCATACTTCTCCCCGCAACCACCAAGGCGGGTCCTCGGAGAGAGCAGCCCCCGAGACCTGACCTGACGCCAGACCATGCCCATCCGCACAGGGGAGTTGTCTTTTTTTTTATCTTTTTTTTTCTT
>CM053575.1:34419939-34458214 GCA_028646485.1 Cryptoprocta ferox | reverse complement strand
AAAAAAAAAATAAAAAAAAAATAAAGATGGATCACGCATGAAAAAAAAAAAAAGAATTTCAGTATGCTATGGATATGTTTATTTTATGTGGCATGTTTCTTCTTAATCTTTATTTAATTTATACTCTTTTTTAGCTCTTTTGTGAATTACTGTTACATTTTATTTTTAATTTATATTCTACCAAAATTCCATAACCCATTTTTAAGTCTAATAATTGGATACTTATCAAGAACTTAAGTTTCCTACATGTTTCTCTACCGTGCCAACATTCGGACTCCTTCTAGCCAGTTACCATATATTATTGTTGCACAAACTATTATCTGTCTGAATTAATTCTTCCTCTTGTTATAGTGGTATAGTTTAAACTAGGCATTCAAATATCCAGCTAGGAAACATTATTTCCAACCTGGCTAGAAAACCATGTGACTAATTTATTTTTTTGGTATAAAAAATTTTTTTGGTATAAAAACATTAAATACAAGGATCCAATTTTAAGCACACAATTCAATTAATTTCCACAAATTCATAGATTTGTGTAATTTTCACCACTAATAAAACAGAATTTTTTCATCACTCCAAAAGTTAGCCTGTGCCCTTTGTAACGTAATGCATCCCCATATCAAAGCAAACTAAATTCGATCACCATATGTGAATTTCCTTTTTCTAAAATTCATATAAATATGCATTCTATTTTGTGTCTGCTGTTTTCCATACAGCATTAGGTTTTTGAGAATGCTACATATTTCAGTAGTTTGTTATTTTATATTGCTGGAAAGTGTTCTATTGCATGAGTATTCCCATGTTTTCCCAATCTTGTTGATGGATACCTGGATTATTTGTAGTTTGGGGCTAAAATGAATAATGTTTAATGATCATCCTTGCACAGTGTTTAATGTGGATATATGTTTTCCTCCTGAATAAATGTTGGGTGGTACATTGCTGAGTTGTAAGTTAGATACAGCTTTTTAAGAAATTATAAAATAGTTTTCCAAATTGTTTGAAGCATTTTACCTGCCACACAGCAAAAAGATTATTATCAGGGTTCTGATAATATTTTGTCATAGGTCAGCAATGTTTTTCCTTAAAGGACTAACAAGTAAATGTCTTAGCTTTGTGGGCCATACCTTCTCTGTTGCAATTACTCAGTTCTGCTATTGCAGTAAGAAAGCATCCATAGAAAATACATAAATAAATGAACATGGCTGTGTTTTAGTAGAAATTTCTTTAAAAAGGCAACAGATCTAGCCCATGGATCATATTTTTCAACCCTCGTTCTATATCATCTCCAACATTTGATGTCACTAATATTTTTCATTTTAGTTATGCAGGCAGATGTGATTTTTAAAATTTGAACGTCTGGGGCAACTGGGTGGCTCAGTCAGTTAAGCGTCCGACTTCAGCTCAGGTCATGATCTCACAGTTCGTGGGTTCGAGCCCCGCATCGGGCTGTGTGCTGGCAGTTCAGAGCCTGGAGCCTACTTCTGATTCTGTGTGTGTGTCTCTCTCTGCTCTTCCTCTGTTCATGATCTCTCTCTCTCTGTCTCTCAAAAATAAATTAAAAAAAAAAGTAAAAAATAAAACTTTGAACTTCTTTGATGACAAGTGATGTTGAACCTGAAATCTTATGTTTATTGGACATTGATCCATCTTCCTTTCTGAAATGTCAGTTCAAATTTGTTTCTTATTTTTATTCTGTTTTTTTAATCTTTTTATTATCAGAGAGCAGACAGTTCCTTTCTTAGATGTATGTTTTTGAATATTTTCTCCCACTATGGCTTGACTGTTCTTAATGGTAGGTCTTTCTGGGCAGATGGTTCACTTTTACAAATGTTCAAATTATAATTTACCTTAAAAAATTCTTAGTTTTTTGTGGTGCCTGGGTAGCTCAGTCAGTTGAGCATCCGACTTCAGTTTCATGAACTCCCGTTTTGTGGGTTCAAGCCCCGTGTAGGGCTCTGTGGAGACAGCTCAGGACCTGTTTCAGATTCCGTGTCTCCCTCTCTCTCGGTCCCTCCCCTGCTCGCAATCTGTCTCTGTCTCAAAAATAAATAACATTAAATTTTTTAAAATTCTTATTGTTTTCCCTTTTCTCTTGACAAAATCTTAGCTTATGATTATGAAGTTATTCTCCAATGATTTCTTTTCTAGAAATTGTATAGCTTTAGATTTTGCATGTAGGTCTGTAAACCAATAAAAGAAATGATTAGAGAAGATATCTCTTGTAGACAAAGGTGAAATCTCTTGCACTGTTTCTAGGAATGCAAACTGGTACAGCCACTCTGGAGAACAGTAGGAAGATCCCTCAAAAAGTTAAAAATAAAACTACCCTACCATCCAGCAGTTCCACTACTAGCTAAGTTACTCAAAGGGTACAAAGATACAGATTTGAAGGGGCACATGCACCCTGATTTTTACAGCAACAATATCAACTATATATATGATGGAATATTACTTAGCCATCAAAAAATAAAATCTCACCATCTGTAATAAAGTGGATGGAGCTAAAGTATACTATGCTAAGAAAATAAGTAAGAGAAAGACAAATACTATATGACTCTACTCACTAGAAACAAAACAGAAGAACATATGGGAGGGGGGAAAGAGAGAGAAAAACAAACCATGAGAGACTCTTAAAGATAGAGGACAAAATGAGGGTTTATACAGGGAAGTGGGTGGGGGATGGGCTAGATGGGTGATGGGCATTAAGGAGGGCACTTGTTATAATGAGCACTGGGTGTTGTATGTAAGCGATGAATCACTGGATTCTACCCCTGACACCAATATTGCACAGTAATGTTAACCAACTAGAATTTAAATAAAAATTTGAAAAAAAATTAAAAAATTAAAAAAAGAGGACATCCTTGCCCTTCCTCTGAACTTAGAGGGAAAAACTCTCTCTCATCATCATGTATTATATTAGCTATTTTTTTTTAAAGGAAGCCATTTACCAGAGGAAATTCCATACTGTTTCTATTGTTGATAGTTTTCGAAACAATGTTGAATTTTGTCAAATGTTTTCTCTGAAGCCACATACATATTCACAGCTAGTAAATGATAATGCCAGAATAGAACTCAGGCATTCTGAAGGCAGGGCCCATAACCTTAATGACTGTGATATATATATATATATATATAAAAGGTCTCTCTCTCTCTCTCTCTCTCTCTATATATATATATATATGTATATATATACATATATACACACACACATATATATATACAGATATATATATATCTAAATTATATATATATAATTTAGTTATATTTTCTCAGCTGGAAAGAGCCAAAATAGGATACAAGCAAGACTTTTGACATAGTATATTTAATAATTTTATTCAAACTGGGACATTCAAACAAAAAAGGAACTGAGAATTTGGTCTCCATCCCTGAAGTCATCCAAACAGAAGCTGAGAAAGCACAACAACAAAATGCCAGAATTTCTCAAGGAAATAGAAAAATGGAAGATATGATAATATCTTCGCTTTTCTGCATTTAAATGAGTAACTATAGTAGACATAAAAAATGAGTAACTATAGTAACTATAGTAGACATACCATCTGTGTATGACTTACTAGAATAGAATTGCTAGTATGATCCAGTTCTTCGTGCAGCTATGAGTGATCCAAGAATTTTCCTGTAATTTTTTTCTTCAGCCTCTTCACATCATGTCAGTATACTCAGTCAATAAGCAGCAGAGACGGACTTCAATGAGTAACATTCAAGCTGACAATGAGATGAACAGGACCTGTCAGCTAAGTTGATGTTGAAATGAACAATGACATTGAAGCTAATAGCCTGATGTCCTGCTTCTCATAAAAGAACAATTCTCTGTAGTGTTTAAAGGAAATGACAGGGAATATACATCCCACCTGCTTAATAGAAATGAATATACATTATGAACTTAAGATAATTGTACTGTGGATGCCCTGAGTATATAAGTTACTATACTGGACACTTTCATGTATGTCCTATGCTGACATTACCTCCATTTTAAATTGTGGGACAACATTCATTAGAAGTAGCCTTCAAATGGGTAATATTCTCATCATCAGAAAATAGACTAAGGTAGATAACAGGATATTGTCACTACAACATCACCCTTGATATTTTATTCACTTATGAATGACAAACAATATGCTAGAGGCAGTTCATATTTTTGAAGAAAAATCATTTTCAGACGCATGAATTCTTTCATTTTCTTTTTTTCACCAGACACATGAATTATTTTCTGATAGGGAAGACTCGCCTTATCACTGGTAAAACTCTTAAATATCCAGGTTAAGTATAATAAACAAAACACATGGGGTGGTATGATGGATCCAGAGAAAATATAATTGCAACACTAAGTTTTTAAGAAAGCAATGCACATTTAAGTCTAAACTTTCATGTCAATATGATAGCTTTTATCTACTAATAGATCCATTTTAGAGTAAGTACTTACTAGATTTTGAAAAACAAATTCCTATATCTATTGCATTTAGGTACCATGCAATTAGCAGTATATGTTGATCAGTAGCACACGAAGAACAATAATCAATTTAATAATAATTGAGATAATTTGAAAAGGCTATGTTACAGTTACCTTAATGTGCAAAAATTATCCAAGTTAAATACAATATATGAATATTTGAATAAATTATTCTATTTGAAATAGAGTTATAAGTAATCATAAGTAAGGGTTAAACAATTAGGAATTTAAAATTTCAAAGAGAGGGGTACCTGGGTGGCTTAGTCCATTAAGCATAAAACTCTTGATTTCAGCTAAGGTCATGATCTCACAATTCATAAGTTCAAGCCCTATGTGGGGCTTTGCTCTGACAGTGTGGAGCCTGCTTGGGATTCTCTCTCTCTCGCTCTCTGCCTATCCCCTTCTCATACTTGCTCTCTCTCTCTCACTCTCTCTCTCTCAAAACAAATAAACAAACAAAATAAAATTTTAAGGAGAAAAATGTGATTCTCCAAATAATTATGTATCTGGCTTTTAAGACTTTGTTATAATAAGCAAAAATACTCTTTTTACATTTGTAAACAAATGTTAACAGTATACATTAAGAATTGAGATTTAGGGGCACCCGGATGGTGCTCAGTCGTTTAAGTGCCCAACTTTTGATTTAGGCTCAGGTCACGATCTCAGGGTTGGGAGATCAAGCCCTGTGTTGGGCTCCGTTCTGAGTGTGGAATCTGCTTAAGATTCTCTCTCCTTCTCTCACGTGCATGCTCTCACTCTAAAAAAAAAAAGATATTTAAAAATTGTCCTTATTTTTTAAAAAGTCTATGTAACATCATCTATAAATAGTTTTTGAAAACTGTAAATAAAATAAATAGTAAAAAGAATAAAATAAGAGCAAATGATTCACACCTTGAAATGTTTGGTCAGTCTCATCTCATTCTCACTGAATATTTTGGAAATAATAATCTGATATTGTTTTTAATATATGAGTACCTATGCTCAGGCTTTAATAGGATCTTAGGGTCATTGGAGCATATCAAAAGTGTATGCATTTTAACTGCTGTAATGCTTCATATGTCATTATAATATAGTCTTATGTTATAAATGACACCAAACAACAACAGTCCAAAATATGATAAATCCATTTTCTTTTTAATAATTTAATGACATTATATACTGCTTTGGCCCACAGTTGCAAATCACTGTCTCTGAAGAGCCACCTCACTTGTAATCTAACACTTCCTCATTGATTTATCCAACAGATACTTCTTTTATTCGTGCTATCTATTCTTAAGAATTTTAAAATTTTCGTGCAAACTCCTCAGTACCTATAGATTAATTCATTGAACATGATAGCATAATTATTGCTATGTCAATCTTTCCTACATTTGGAATAATAGTAGGGTAACTGTATATCGATGTTTCTGAATATACCATTTGGAGACCATAAGAGGAGCATTGCTGTTTTGTGTCAAATTGCCAAACTGACACCTATTCTGTACCAGCATTGTGCTGTGCATGAAAAATAGGGAGATCTCAAAGAACATTTATTCTCCCAGGGAAAAATAAAGATCATTAATATTTGTCTAAAGCAATGTACTAAGAATTACATTGTACCAATGTTAAAAAATTTTGCTCAAATACCAAAAAGGCATAAAGACCACTGAAAAGATATCATGTAAGCCTGCTTTTTGGAATACATATTGTTTCACTAGAGAAAGGAGAGCTTTGAAGATAACTTGGTATCACTGCATAGAGTCTCTCCAAGTGGAAGTGTAGCAGATATAAAGGTACAAAAGTGAGAATGCAGTTTTGCATGTTTTGTTCATATGCATGCAATGTTTATCACACAAGGAAAGTCAGACTGCCGCAAGCAGCAGTCACTGTTACCCATAGTGTAGATAGACAGAAATCAATTGGATTTCTCATCTGCTTTCACATATTCAGAACTACACTATTTACTTAGCAGTTGCTCCACACAGTTGCCTTGACAGCTACTCTTTTATAACCATTGAGCCATGAAGACAAAAGTTCCCAAGCAAAGTGAAAAACGGCTATTCTTTTCAAATGGTTGCTCTGTTCAACTAATTAATCATAGTAAGTGTTGTGCAGTTTTAGCCAGTTTCATACCAATAATTAACGTGCATTTAGTTTGTATAATTGGTACCAATTATCTTAACAAAGGTCAAAAGCATCACTGAGTCTTCTAATGTTAGAGGTATGTAATGGACAACATTTCCAGTATTATGTCAGCTTTCTGCATTGCCTGACCTAGAGAAAGACACTATCTTGACCTTTCTGATCTGTACAGTAGATCATGAACAAATGATAACACAGCTAGAAAACAATCATAGAAGCACTTTAACCAAAATGGATAGGTGCGTCAATGAGGCAGTTTCAATTTTCTAATAAAGATCACAACTAATGTTGACCAAGCAAGACAAAACAAACAAACAAAAAAAAAAACGCCAAAACAAAAAACAAGAAGCGCTAAACCTCATCCAGACTGTAAAAATATCCTTACTGCTCAGACAGGGTAACAGATGAGTAGTTCACACTTTTCTACTTCATCTTCTTCATACTTCTTACTAATGTAATAGTCAAATGTTCTCTTCCTTTAAGTGAGTTATTTACACTAGTGAATTCAGTATGTAGAGACAGAGAATCTTGAGACTGCCACTAACAAGAGAGCTGAGTGATGGCAAAAGTGTCAAAAGTCTTGCCAGGCACCATCTGTGGAATGGGCTACAAATGCTCAGAATCCCAGTACTAATGCTACCTTTTAGCATTCTATAATACCATATTCTTCAGTTCAGAATATTAAATCCATTTAATGGTTTGCAACTACCCCATATTTCAGATTTTCATTGGAAGATGTGAGTTCTAATCTTTGCTTTAAAATTTAGCAATGATATAAATTTTATCTCCCAATTCCAATGTCTCATTTCCTCCTCTTAAAGTTGAGTTAGTAACAACTCGACTCCCTACTGAAACTGGTTTATTATGGAAATCCAGAAATATAATAGACCTTAAAATTGTTTAGTTGTATTTCATATGAAAAGTATACATGACAGTTTTTATTTCATGTATGAAATTTTTATTTTTTTCCTAAGAAAGAGTTCTTCTGGTGTTCTGAGGGATTCCAACTGAAAAACATGCAGACAAGTAGGGAGAAACTGAAATATTTGTTACTAAAATTGAGCTTGATTTGTTACTAAAATTGTACTTGAGTACAAAATGTGCATTTTGTGCTATCTCTACGGAATGAACTGAATCACTCTCCCACTGACATACAGAACACCCAAGGAATCTGCAGTTTCCCTGGAAGTGACAGACATCACAGAGTGGCCTCATCAAACTGAGAAGTGGACAATGGATTCAACCTAAGGAAAGAATAGATCCCAATGGGAGACTCAAAGGAAAGGTAGAGCACATTTGTGATAATAATTTTCTAAATGTTGCCAATCAACTAAAAAGAGTAAATAAGCAGAGAAAGTTAGTTTCCTCCCCAATATTTACAAGATGGTGCAAATCTTTATTTCATGAATCAAGGTAGAAATGCAAGGAGAGAGGAGGAATTTTACCACCCCCATATCCCTTACATTTTGTTATTTCTAATATTTTTAGTTTTGAGCCCCATGCTTATGGTTATCTAAGGCAATTGCTGACCCCACAGGGGAAGACAAGCAGTGTCCTAAGGGATTCCTGCTCTGATCTTTAGGATGCAGTCCGCTAATATTAACTGCTCATATAGCTCCTTTTGCAAACTTCTGAAAAGTACACATCCAAAAGGTTCTGAATTTTTTTCCTGAACTTAATTAGAATAGTGAAACAACCCCAAAGCTAAGTTAAAATTTTCATTCCCATAAACCATGAAAGTATATTTTACTCTTGCTTTAAACCATATCCAGGACTAAAAAAGAAAAAAAAAAGTGAAACTAACTTTTTAATTTCTTCATTTACCCAATTATATATTAAATATTGTATTGTTGAATAAATAATATGGAAATCTATTATATATTAGGAATTCTTATTGGTGTTTTGTATATATCAGTAAGTAAAATAGACACAAAATGTTTTTCCTTGTGTAGTTGTATTTTAGTGAGAATAGGCAGGCAATGATGTAATACATAAATTGTATATATGGTTATGACTACTGTGGGTGGCAAAATGAGTAAAAAAGAAAGAAAGAAAATTAAAGAAAAAGATGAGGGATTCTAGAATACCAGGGGATAGTTACCTTTTTAAGTTTAGGGATTACAATAGAATTGTTGAAAAGGTGACATTGAAAAAATATTGACAGGAGATGAAGAAACGAGCCAGCATTCCAGGTTAAGGAAAAAAAGGAAGAGTCCTTAATATGATTTTATCTTCTATTATTGAGAAATATATTTAGAAACTTGTAAAAAATTAAGTGAGAAGGTATGTGTTCAAAGGCAAAGACGAAGAATGTCTAAAATCAGGGTGTTTTTAAAAAATCAACGTTCTGATGAATAATGTTATTTTAGTGACCCTAGTTTATAAACTGCTTTTGGCAATAGAATCCTTTCTTTATGTGAATTTCATATGGTGTGACATCCTAGGAAATAAAGCAGCTAAAAGCAAGGCTTCTCCATTAAAGCAGGATGAGATGGCTTATCATAGGTCACAGGTCACACAGAGAACAGTCTGACTTTTCAAAGAAAGAAGCACCAATTAAAATACATAAAGCGGATTTATATATTCAATTATGGAAATGTTTTTAATAACAAATTGAAAAAATTACGCAGAACAATTTGTAGTGTAAGACCTTCTTTAAAGACTGTGTGGTGTGTTATGTGTGTGTACATAGGAGAAAAAACATCAGGAAGAATGACCATCAACAGTGATTACTTCCTAGAACTGAGCTACAAAATTCAAACAAAATATCTATATTGTTTCAGTGTCCTACAATGACTTTGCATTAAACATATGCTATTTAAAAAAAGAAACCACTACTCAATACTGTCACATGTAAATAAAAAATATATATTTATCAAATTCATCTCAATTTAAGTCAAACTCAAAGAGTAAAAGCAACATGATCATTAGGGACTACTATGGAATTCTATGCAAATCCCAGGCAGGATTTTTATCTAAAAAAGAACCCTTGTCTACACAGTATTATCCATCAGTAAAACTCAGTATTGAGACTGTCAGAGCAGATGGTGGCTTCTCGGATCAATCATAATCCATGGCTCATGGGAGGAAGCACCTCTCTAAGGATTATACGGACAGTTTCAATTTGAATCACATATGCCATCCAATATCTGTCAGATAACAATACTCTTCCTTGCCAATTTAGGACAAAGTTACTAACCACAACCTTGTCCCTGAATAAAATAATTGTTGTATTAAATAAATATAAGACAGGGATGACTTATTGAAAACATTTTTCAACTACATTTTTAATGACAATTTCACCTTAAAATGATGAAGTCATTCTTTTTTCATGAAATAGGAGACAAAATATTCTTCCTCTCTAAATGGAAGTACAAAAGAATGAGAAAAAGACTGTTCATTCCACATCTTTAAAAAAATAGAATATTAGAAAAAAAACATAAAAACTGTTTTTTTTTTATATGGAACTTCCAATAACATAATATTTTAATAGCACTGTAGGCGCCGTGATAGTTAATTTTACATGGCAACCTGACTGGGTCATAGGATGCTCAGATGTTTGGTTAGGCATTGTTCTAAGTGTGTCTTTGAGAGTATTTCTGGATGAGGTTAACATTCGATTCGGTAGACTGAATCAAGCAGATTACCTTCCTCAGTATGGGTCTGTGTCATCCAATTTGATGAAGGCTTGAGTGAAACAAAAGTCTGAACAAATTAGAGAGAATTATCTTTCTCTGCCTGGCTGTATTACAGCTGGGACATCAGTCTTCTGCCTTCAGACTCCTACCCAGACTGGAACCACATCAGCTTTCCTGGGTCTCCAACTTGTTGACTGTAGATCCTGGGACTTAGCCTCCATATTAAGTTTAGGTTTAGAATTTGCATGAGCAAACTCTTTATTTTACCTATCTACATAGATGATAGATAGATAGATAGATAGATAGATAGATAGATAGATAGATAGATGATAGATGATAGTGGATGGATAGATAGATGAGATAGACTGATTGATAGTTAGAGATAGATGTCCTGTTGATTATGCTCCTCTGAAGAACCCTGACCAATACAGGCACTTTTTTATAATTAGAAAAGGTTTAAAATGTTCTCCTCATTCTCCACTTTGTAGGCCTCTCATCTAGACTGGCTGACCTCTCTCTCCTGCCACTTACTGAGTGTTCCATAGTTCTGGCCTCTGCCTAAGAACCACTGTAGCTCTTTAATTGGGACAAGATATGGCTCCTTCTTAACAATTTGCAATTCCCTTGTAGACTTTGCAGGAAAAAATAAACATATGTCAGTAATCCCAACATCCACAGAAGAGCCACATTTATAAAGGTAAATTCTCTTAGCATTGCTCTATTTGTTGTGGTTCTTGTTCCCCATCTTCTCTTCTATCTCTCATGATGATCTGCTCTTCATTCAGTTTTGTTTTTAATCCCTTTAGGATGTCAACAACTCTTGATTAAATTTAGATGTGTGCAGATTAAAAATACAAACTAAAGTAAATAATACTGAGTTTAGAACATCCAAGTAGATGATACTCAAGATAAGAGGGTCCCTAGAAAATGAGTTATCATAAAAATAATTTTTCATCTCTTCCTATATGTGTAGCTGGTCCTGAAAAATAAAACCAATAATTAAATAGGGCTTTTATGTAGCTATGAAAATCTCTAGTGACTCAGTTTCATATACAAACAAAACAAGTAAGAGATAGAAGAGATACTATGGGTTATCTGAAGTGTTTCTCAGCCTTTTAATTATTATAGCTTTCCTAAGATATTTTTATACATATTGTTTTCTAACTGTCCACCAATGAAATTTTAACACCACAGACACACAGTATATCAGTTTTTATACTATAGGTACATCTGTGCTTTATACACAAAAAGATCAAAGGGGTGCCTGGGTAGTTCAGTCAGTTAAGCGTTGAACTGTGGCTCAGGTTTGTGATATCCCGGTTTCTGAGTTCAAGTCAGGTGTGGGGCTCTGTGCTGACAACTGGGAACCTGGAGCCTGCTTCAGATTCTGTGTCTCCCTCTCTCTGCTCCTCCCCCACTCGTGCTCTGTCTCGCTCTCGCTCTCTCTCTCTCTCAAGAATAAATGAACATTTAAAAAATACATTAAAAAAAAGAACAAGAATTCTTTGGCTCCCCTGAAACAATTTTTACTCTCTTAGGGGCAAGATTACTCTGATTGACAATGCATAATCTAGAACAAACATGGAAACTGAAGCCCTAAATGGCAAAATTACATCTGTCCTTGCTAATCTAGTTATATGCTGTGACCCCAAATCTGAAAATACGTAATTCTGTCAACAATGGAACATAATTTTGGCTGAACAAACAGATACACAGAAGTGAAATAAAATTAGTGCTAATGTGAATTCATACTTTAAAATTGAATTTGAAAATATAATTATGCTTCATTATAATTATTAATATGCTAATGTAAAAAGTGTCATTCACTATTCTTGTTATCAACACTGTAATTATATGTGGTTCATAAAGTGGCCTCCTTTATAAAGAGTATGAATTATAATAGACTTTATATTTATTAGACATTTTAGGAGAACTGATTAAATTTAATGTTCATTAGAAACTCAAAATTGGATTTTAAAATATTATAGCTATATGTTTTATGGCTAAATTAATGGAAAGCTTAAAAATATTTTACCCAAAATGAAATGTCCTAACTATATTGTCAAGCAAATAGGTATGTTTTCAGTAAGAATTAAATGCATACATTTATGGAGAGTAAGAGGAAAATTATCCCTCATCAAAGATGAGAACATTTGCCATTAACATTTTATTTTTGTCCTTAATATTTGCTACTTATTTTCATGAATTCCATGGAATCACTTGGAAAATATAAAAATACAAATTACAAAACCTTGTTCTTTCTCAGTGTTTCCTCTCTTTTTGGTGGCAACAACCAAAAATTTGAGGGTCATCTCTAACCCCTCTCTCATCCTATTCCCAATATATAATGCTCTGGTGAATGAACCTGGAGCCATTCACTGGTTCAATCTCTCCTTTCACCCCCTACATTAACCCAATTAAAGTTCTACATCAAACTGGACTTCCTGATTCCAGTCATGCCCTCTTCCAGCCATTCACCTCACAACAAATATTGAGCTAAATTCAGTATTTTTAAAGACAAATAAGCAAGGTGAGTCATGTCACTGTATATATAAAATTGAATAGGTAAAATGATACATTGTTTTCATTCATATCACTTTTTAATATTAAGGGTAATGGTTATAAATATGTGTGTGTTGGGAGATTACTCAAAGGTCTGTTTCATATCCTTGCATATTTGTGTAGCTTGGTTTTAATGTACTTTAAGTGATTTGCCTAAACTATTTGTAAATTTATAATTTTACTTTACGTAATATTTATTTTCTATAAGCATTTTCTAATATTATCTTGATCTTAACCATCTTTGACTTTTGGTTTGCACAAATTCTTAATATTTATATAGAAAACATATTTCTCTAATAAATGTTTATCAATATTTTTATGGTTTATTTTTTATGTTTTTTTCCAAATTGCAATTTGCTGTGTGTTAGTTATATTTACAGAAAAGTGTTAGATCTATTCAAAGATGGTTTACTTATTTCTAATTTTAACTAATGTTTTTCTTTACATTAGATTATTTTATGATTGATATGCATGAAAACCCATGAAATCATCATGTTGTTTAACTTATTGATTACATTTAATGTTATAGTTTTATCAAGACCACAATATATATTAGGAAACAATTTCCTTATTAAGTAGACAATCATGGATTATAATATCATGAAGTACTTAAGTATAAATGTATATAAACTTGAATAGGAAGCACAGGACATATAGCTCTTCTGCTGCTTTGTTTGGTTGGCCTTATGCTTGCAGATCATAAAGGCAACAAAGGTAGAAAGTTGATATGATGTTTAAGGTAGAAAGAATGGTTACCTGGAGATGGAGAAGAATAGGAAAAGTTTTTAACATCGAGTGAAATGTTAAGATATTGAATGCATATTTGCTGAATATTTCAACTTACTACTATTTTAAGGCTTTTATAAAGAAATACCAATTTATTGCAAACGTTATAATTTTGTTATTCCTTTTCAAATTTTTTGCCCACATAGAAACAATTGCTTTATAACCCAATATTTCTTAAAGTGAGGCATCTTAAAACATAATTGCATTATTATTATAGCTGCAATCATGATATTGGCATGTCCACATTGCCAATGTGTATTGTCTTGGTTATTTAATGCACATTTGTTATATTATCATAACAGACAGGATGTGGTCTCTTTGTTCTTTTCTAAAACATGGACCCATTGGCACATGCACCCTTGAGGTATAGGATAGAGGCCTCTTTTTTAGTCATCAGGTATTCCCTGGCCATGGGCTGTATATCTTCCTAGCCAAGGGTGCTTCTAAGAGCCAAGGGTAATCCTTCAAAGAAATAGAGTACTTGAGAATATTTATTAGCTCAAACTTACCAAGCTGCTATAAAATGCTGTGCTGTCCTAGTAAAGGGGAACAGAATGGGCACCTTATCATGTACCATACCCTCATTAAGTATATAAAATCAATACTGATGACCGAAGTCCTCAAATGTATAGTTAGTAGGAGAGCTTCAGTTACATTTGTATAGTGAAAACCAAATCCAACAGAGGAATAATATGAAAAGTAAAATTATTTCTACCTTATCTCTTCTGTTGACCTTTTATCTATAATGCTGTGTGTGTGTGTGTGTGTGTATGTGTGTGTGTGTATGTGTGTGTGTGTGTGTGTGTGTATGTATCTGCTTCTGGATATATACTACGTGTTCTAAACTTTCTAGAATCAACTTTGAACAAATAGTATGCCAGTTTACATTAAAATGTAAGGAGTTGACAATAGCACAATGTATTTACACACTGGTCCTTATACACTGCATTTAGCAGTGGCCCTTTGTGTTAGTTATTGTTAGTTATTATGGTCATATATTTTAATTCCAGATATATTTTTAAAAATCCCATAATACATTATGACTGTTTAAACTACATTTAATTATTTTGTAAGGCATGTAGCAAAATAAGGAAAAGTGATCTTTTGCAATTACCAAAGTATTTAGCATTCCTGTTGCTCTTTATTTCTTCCTGTAAGCCTAAGATTACATCTGGTACTATTTTCCTTTGGCTTAAAAAGCTTCTCCTATCAGGTCTTGTACTACACGTTTGCCAGTGACAAATTGCCAGTGAAATTTATTTCACGATGTCTTTATTTCACAAACACAGGATAATAGATTTAAAAAAATCAATAGAATAGATGGTATGGGTTAATATAAATACACCAAATTAAATAAATGGACATCAAGAAAATAAGAAAAATTGATCAAAGAACACAATGAATAAATAGAAAATAAGTAGCAGATGGAAGATGCACACACACAATTGTATCAGTAATTTTTAAAAGAGACTGTATGCATTATTTAAAAAATAAGGGCCAAATAGTGTCTGCATACAAAAGTTGAAGAAACAGATAGTTTAAGCACTTCTACTTCTTTTATTCAAGAGAAATGAATATACATATGTGTGTGTGTGTGTGTGTGTGTGTGTGTGTGTGTAACCATAAAAAGATTCATACTGGAATGTTCTTAGCAGCTTTATTTATAATAGTCCCAAACTGAAAAGAACCCACATGTCCATTGATAGTTAAATGAATAATTAGTTGGGATGTATTTATTTGATGCAATAATCCTCAAAAATAAAAATGAATGAAATACATGATAGCAGCTTGCATCTTAAAAATATGGTAAGCCAGTGAAGCCAGGTGTAAAATAATACATATTCATATGAGATTTCTAGAACAGGAAAAACTAATCTATGGTGATAGAAACCAAACAGGTACTTGTCTATTTTAAGGTGAGAATTAAATGAAAGTGGTATGAGGAAACTTTCTAGGATAATGGGAATGTTTTGCTGTTGTTTTTATTTCATGGTGATTTCACAGTTAAAATCCATGCATGTATCCGTGTATGTCAATATACTGTAATAAAAATGGAAAGCAAATATCCATAGAAACTAGTGCAAATCATTTCTGAAAAAGGATGATAATACATTGATAATAAATAAATATCAAATAAAGAAAATATCAGTTTTAATTTAAAAAAGCCCAAAAGGCATGTTTGATACATCTATGTTAAATTCTATGATTGGACCTGATCACAAAAAGAAGTAATCTCCTAAAGAGAATGATCAATTTTATCATGTTATAAATGGAACTCTCTTTTTCAAGGCTTTGGAAAAATTAAATATTTGGCTTCAACATAATTTATCATTATGATATTACCATGATTTTAGGCTAAGTCTAAATTGGGGCTGTTCCATATAGTAGAAATAGGAGGGGCTTTAGAGCCAGAGACTTCACTTCAAAAACTAGTCATATCAATAAATAACAGGTGGTCCTTGAAATAATATCACTGACACAATATGGCAACATCGTAAAGAAATAAAGTTATTATATGTAAAGTATCTGGCACATGGCAGGGTCATATTAATTGTTTTCCCTACTCTTGATTTAATAATGGGCAAGATATTACATTAACATGTGTCTGTCATTGAAAGTATAAGCTTTTATTGATTAGGTTTACTTCCCCCTCCATGGAAAAAATAAGTTGGTTAATGAATATAGTTCTGGTTTATAAAACACTACGAAATATAAAACTTTATTTTTAAATATATTTAGCAAAAGATATTGGGTATAACCTAATGTGAATTTTGTGTGGCTTTTCTTCTGTTCTCAGGTTAATATTATGCAGTATTGATTGCTTTTACTAAACAGTGTGTTTCCAGTGAATTAATAACATTAAAATGACATAAACTTTTCAGCAATTGCTTTCTGAGGAATTATTGAAAGCGCTTGGCATATAAAATATAATTAGTAACATAGGAATCATAGATTATGGTATTAGTAATTATTTAAATAACTTGTTCCTTTGAATTCTTTAAAAAGACAGAATACTTGTCTCCTGTTCATTTGAAATTAAAATGTTTCCATATATATCACAGAGGTCGTTTTGTTTGGATTTGGGCGAATCACTTAGTAATTTCAGCCTCCTGAATAATTAAATCAAAATTGCCTGAAATCAGACTAACTGGATTAAAATTTTGATTGATATTTAACTTTTTACTTAACCAATTTGTATCTCATTTTTATCGTCTTCAGAATGGGTATAATTATACAATCTACCTCACAGCTAACTATATGAAGTTTAAAGGCAACATTATAGTTACTATGCTTAGAACAATGCCTGTCATAGAATAATAACCAATAATTGTTAGACATCATTTCTTCACCTACCAAAGTCTCTGAAGTAGGTTTCTAACATTCTCCCAATTCAGACTTCTTACCTTTATAATTCTGCTTATTTTCCACCTATAATAATTCTTGCCTATTGTGTTTTAAAATAGTTTTCCTATGCACCAATATATTGTTCAAATATATCTGTTTGCTTTTTTATTGCATATTTCAGTGTGAAACTTGATTTACTAACATAGATTGCATTAATTTTAGTTCTTTCTTTGCATAATCTACAGCCACAGCATGTTTTTTTTAAGATGGTAAAGTATTCATTTGTTTTTGGAACATTGTTAACATTGTTAAGTTAAGATGGGTTCTATTTTAATTTCTAACTTTGAATCAAGATTTCCTAGTTTGTCCTTTCATAAAGAAAATTTTGCTTCAACATCATTTAAGGCGGAGAAAAGAGGGGGAAATGTAGAGATGTGCTTTTTCTTTTCCTCTCCCTTCTTTCCTCCCTTCCTCCCTTTCTTTCTCTCTCTCTCTCTCTCTCTCTCTTTCTTTCTTTCCTTTTTTCTTTCTTTCTGCAAATTTGTATTATGTTCTCTTTCTTTCACTTTTATTTATGCTAAAAGAGTAAGGGGGGAAGGGACATCAGAGAGCATAAGCCCTCACTGAAGGCTTGCTCAGCACTATGTAATCATGGAAGTCCCTGACCATCATGGCTGAACAAAAATGACCAGGCAAAATCAGTCAGATTTGGCAGGTTGCAAGTAGATGAATAAATGATAGAATTATCCTCACACAACTATTTTTTTCTAATCTGCTCAGTTATATGTAAATGTAATATGGTGAAGCACTTGTCTATTTGATTCCAGCTATTGAAGACTCTGCCCATAGTTTTCCCCTCCCTATCTTGCTTATCAATATTTCTCTGTGTACCCTTCATGACTAAAATGTTCTTATTGAACACTATTAATATTTTTTATGAAAGGATGTTATTCCTTATCTAATGGATACCATTTTATCCAATGTACTTTATTGGCATTATCTTATGCAATTTAAAAATAATTTAGACAGTGCATGATTAAATTTGACTAGTAAAATAATTTTTATCATATAATTTTATATGTGGTGATTTTTATGTCTAAGTGATATTTCCACTACTGTAGAAATGGAGATGAATCATTATTAAATGAAGTGATTAAAAAGGTGGAGAAGGTTTTTGGTTTTTTTGTTTTTAACAAAGTAAATATTGTCAACCAAAGGTCTTTTTATCCTATATTAATACAGATTGGAAGTCTTTGTGTTCACCCTTTCATGATGCACACAAGCTCAAGTAAATAAGATTCTCATATAAGCAACCTAGGCTTTAGAGGTCTTGATGTGTTTATTTCTTTTACATATGTTCTCACTAATACCCTGACATTTAGTAATGAATCAACCTTGGTTTACAGAAAAAAAGCAAACATAAAAAGTCATTATATGTCATATTGTGCATTTGATAACCTTTCCCCACAAATTATATTGCACTGAAACTAAGGTTTCATGTTAGAATTAAGCAATGAAAATTTAATTCCTCATACTTAACTTCTTTATTTTAGAAAGCAATCTTCACCAAAATGCTTAAGTAGTTTTTACCTGATTTCATTACATAGCTGAACTTATAAAATTTGTTGATCCAAATTAAAAATATCCTTTAAGCTTCAGTTATTAAATATTTTTTAAGATTTTATTTTTAGGTAATCTCTACACCCAACATGGGGCTCAAACTTACAACCCTAAGATCAAGAGTCGTGTGCTCTACAGACTGAGCCAGCCAGGCACCCCCAATGTATTTATGTTGATTTTGGCTATGGTTATTGTTGTTGCTTTTTGGTGTGTGTGTGTGTGTGTGTGTGTGTGTGTGTGTGTGTGTGTCTGTGTTGTATTAAGAGTAGGAACAAGGGACCTTAAAGGATAAACATATGCTCTTTGTAGATTACAGTGTCAGGATGACCCCTGTATCTATAAAATACTTTGTGGATGTTAGAGTCTTGGAGTAGGTTGAAATTAAAGGCCTCCCAGATTCTTTGGCTCAGCCCACCTTCTTGCATCTTTAAAGCTCTCAATGTTGCAACTCTCTGGCCATTATTCCATAGTCACATCTTCCTCTGAATGACTGCTGCCAAGAAACTTCTGCTTTCAAGGATTTAAAGGATTAGATTTTTTTTAATTCAAATATTAGTTAGTTAACATATAGTGCAATAACGGTTTCAGGAGTAGAATTCAGTGATTCATCATTTACATCCAACATCCAGTGCTCATTACAAATGCCCTCCTTACTGTCCATCACCCATCTAGCCCATCCCCCACCCACCTCCCTCTTGTGGTTTGTTCTCTTGTGGTTTGTTTCCTTCTCTTCTCTTCCCACCCCCTCTCATATTCTCATCTGTTTTGTTTCTTATATTCCACATATTAGTGAAATCATTTTGATCTTACTTGGATAATCTACAATATCTCCATTTTAAAGGTGTCCTTAACCTTAATCATATCTCTAAACTGCCTTTTTCCATGTAAAGTAATGTATCCACAGGTTTTAGAGACTAGGGGATAGGCAATCATTACAGGATTATTATTCTGCCTACCCCAATTTTAAGTACTTTCACTGAAACAAAACAAAACAACAACAGCAGCAACAAAACAGTCACAAAGTAAAGAAATACTACTAGCATTTGCTATGGACTGAATTGTGTACCGCCCCCCCCCCCCAATTCATATGGTGAATCTTTGATTCCCAATGTGACCGTATTTGGAGAAAGGGTCTATAGGAAGTAACTAAGGTTAAATGAAGCCGTAAATGTGCTGCCCTAATCCAATAGGCCCGATGCCCTGCTAGAAGTGGAAGACACATCAGAGGTGTCTTTCTCTGCCATGTGAGGACACAGAGGGAAGGCAGTCATTTACAAGTGAGGGAAAAAGCTCTCACCAGAAAGAAAATTGTCTAATACCTTGATCTTGGACTTCCCAGCCTCCAGGGATGTAAGAAATAAATTTTTCTTGTTCCACTAACCAGTCTGTGGTGTTTCGTCACAGCAGCTCAAGCAGATTGATACAGTGTTCTATTCATTTCAAATTAGTAATAATATCTATAAGGTATCCCCTTCATGCTGTAATCATAATTTCAGCAACATCTTTGTACATGTGTTGTGTTTGATTTTGAACATTATACGCGACACTATGTTTGATTTTGAACATTTACATTGGTCATATTCTATATGTAAACACATGCTACTTAACACTTCTGGTGAGTTCAAAGTGAACTGATACCACTCCATATTTTCTCTTCCAAAAGAAACCTCTAGGTCATCATTCTTTCCCTGACATTTTAAGAAAGGAGGGTCAAATTTCTATCACCTTCCATGTAATTGCCAAATCTTCACAATATCTAAATTAAAAAATAAAGAAAGTAAACAAGAAGAAAATATATTTGAACACAGAAAAAGAAATAGCTCTAAGCTTAATAAAAGCAGAGGCCATGTAACTTTTAATGTGCCAACAAATTCCCAACAGTAGTACTTTAACTGAACACCTGTTGAATGACTGAGTAAAAATGGATTCTTTCCACAAAAACACATCACATAGCTAAGTTAAAAGCCTGCAGTATTAGTGAAACACTGTATTATACATCTGAAATTAATATAACACTGCATGTTAACTATACTGGAATTTAAAAAAGCTATGGCAAATGACAATAGCTATCATGTGAAAAACCAAGGATGCACCAAGATAGAGCTAATCATTTTGTGTGGATTTAGCAATTTAATTTTTATCCTTAAATAAGGGGCATTAAAATTGACTCCACCACATAGATAAGAAATAACACTCAAAAAGTTTAACTATTTTGTTCAGTGTCAAGTACAGCAAGTACGTTAAAGGTCCAGGACTTGAACCCAATATTAGCAGATGTCTAAACCCATATGTTTACATATATTATACTATACTGTCCCCATAATAAGTAGCTTGACAGGTAATTTAATGGCCTTTGAACATAGAACAAGTTTGTCCTGGAGAAGCATTCTCAAATAGAATTTAATTTTCTTCTATGTATGTTGAATATAACATGAATAGATTTTATGCACTTCACTGTTTGGTAATTTTGGTTGGGTCTCTCTTCTTCTACTTGCCCCCAGGACTCCAGGTTGCAGATGCTACCTGGACATCAAGAGTAGGGTTCAAAATGTACTGGTGCTGCTCTTTCATTTCTGTTATTCATAGATTGTGTTCATTCTCATAATTCAGTCTCCTCCAGGGCCATGAGAAAATGAAGCACCAGATTAATTTAAAGAAAAGTTTAAGTATGATCTTGGAGAGCAGATAATTTTCAGATCATGGAATCCTAAGAGAGCTGATTCATAGGCCCTGCCCTTTACCTTGAACATTTCCAAATTTCTTAAGGCCCTGACTTTACTAGTGTTCACATAAATATTCTAATGCAATGCACATGTCACAACACCAAACAAGGAGTTTTGGACAACTAAATTTGAGAAATGTTAGGTTAAAAGAGTTCAATTTTTATCTCCAGACTTAGAAAAGCCTCTAACATGGAAATGTTTAATCTACAGTGTCAAAGGATATAGCCTGATGCCTTTTCTCAAATCTATTTAATCCTTAATCTTTTAATACCTGATCAGTATTCTATGTAACACACTTTGGGAAACACTGGCTGACTAATTTCAGAACTCCTTAAAGCACTTTCACAACTACACTGAGGATTAGATAATGGATTATTAATAGACCTAAAAGTAGAGTCAAAAATAGGCTAGCTTTACATAATTTCAAGGCAATTTAAGATCCTAGTGCCAAATAAAAAAATGAATTACTTTCAGAAAATGCTGCAATTCCAATGATTTTGATGGCAGAAAGTATGACATTGGGAGAATAGGTAAGGACATCGACATCCATGAACACAAGGATATTAAGAAAAATTAGACTCTATATGCTAACAAGTTTTAGAAATAATTAACTGATTTATTTTGCTTCTATTTTCCAGGGTTTTTTTTTAAAATCTAAGGGTGATATTGACAAGACTCCAAGCTAAAAGAATACTTTCTATCTGAATACAAAATGATACAATTAGTGAAAAGAAAGGATTATGATATAATAAAAACACACTGTTTTCTATTTCTTAGTCAAACAAACAAACAAAATAATGGAATGCCTTAAAGTCAACACTGTCATATTGAAAACTACAGTAATTTTACTTTTTAGAAGAAGGAACTGTGGCTTAGTAAAGGCTAACCTTCTTGTCTGGGAACTTGGGATCTAAAAAAGCCTTAGAGTTGTTAAATAATTTCCACAATCCATAAAGATGTGCTTCTTGCCTCATACTTTGTTATACTGAAACTACCTGGGAGCAAGGATTTAAACATATAGCAAAACAAGTAATTTAAGAAGACTAAGGCGTGCTCCTGGGAATGTGTCCTACTACGCAGTTACCATGCAGCCGGATGACCAAGGTGGACAAAGGAGCACGCTGACATTTGGCATTCAGCCCAGTTGAGGAGAAGCTTGTGGAACCAGTTGCAATCGTCTATTCCTCCTGTGAATTCCTTAGATCTGTCTTCTTACAGGAAGTGAATGATTAGTGGACTTATACTGACTGTGTTTCAAATATGATTTTTTTATATTTAAAAGTGTTGGGTGCGTGGGTGGCTTAGCCACTTGACCCTCCGACTTCAGCTCGGGTCATGATCTCACAGTTTGTGGGTTCTGTGTTGACAGCTCAGAGCCTGGAGCCCTCTTGGAGTTCTGTGTCTTCCTCTCTGCCCCTCTCCTGCTCACACTCTACGTCTCTCTCTCTCTCAAAAATAAACATTAAAAAATATTTTTAAAGTTTTTAGGGGTGCCTGGGTTGCTCAGTGAGTTAAGCATCTGATTTTGGCTGAGGTTATGATCTCATGGTTCATGAGTTCGAGTCCCACATCAGGCTCTGCACAGCACTGAGCCTGCCTGGGATTTTCTCTCTCTCCCTCTATATCTGCCGCTCCCCACTTGCTCCTTCTCTCTCTCTCAAAATAAATAAATAAACTTTTAAAAAGGTATTTAAAACAAAGGATTAAATGATTATGTCATAAATATGTCATCATAGTTCACTCACCCATGCCTTCACATAGGTTGGACCCTGGGCCAGGAATCCCTTTCCCTGCTTTCCTCCCCATTGTTATCCAAGCCTCAGTCCCAATGAATATTTCCTCTTCTACAAAGTTTTCTCATCTCAAGTTAGTTTCTCTCTCCATCCGACATACTATGTCCTACCTTACAATACCTCTCTCATGTCCTTATATTTGTATCTAACTCTTTTACTAACTTGTAAGCTCTTTTATGAAATCCTGGGCATAGCATTGTATTTAACACATAGCAACTATAAAGTAAATCATTATTACATATTACCTGAGATGATTTAATCTGGAGTTTTCCTCTAAAATGTTCGTGCTTGTCAGGAACCCTGCGGCAAAACATTTTATAAAATGTTAAATGTATTTTTAAAAAGAAATTATTTTTGGAGTAATAAAGAAGAGAAATAAATGTTCTCATGCTTAACCAGATTTAAACATGCAGAGACTAAGCAGAAAGACAAGCACTTGGTTTATTCTCTTGAAAAAACTGCCTTTGAAATTGAAGAGGTTTTTATGTTTTTATAAATATTCACACTGGTAATGCAATCTAGTCACCTTGGCTTGCTTATTTTAGTAGAATGTCCTGAGGGTGTAAATTATTTTCATTTTTACTGTAAATTTATTTTAAATGTATTAGAGAAGAGAAAATAATAAAAATGTACTCAACTTTTTCCCCTGTAAAACAAATATCTATTGGAGAGATTGATAGGAATTCCCTCAAGGGAAAAATAATGAAGTCATTATTTGACTTAATCTAATTTGTACTAAGATGTCTGTGGGATTGGACTTGATGTTCTATTTTGTTCTTTGGAGGAAAAAGAACACTTCTAGTGTCACTTGGAAATAATATTCTGAATACAAGGGGAATAAAATTCATCTCTGAGAGTTTAGTGTAGTTAACATATAGTGAGATAGGAAAAAAGTTTACTAAACCAGGTCAAACTGCTATCTGAATTAAAAAGAAATGCGATATCAGTAGAAAGAAGTAGCATATTTAGAAATTAAAGTTTATAATATCTACCTATTCCTGACCTTCCTCTAATTTTTTGCTCACTAGGAAATACTCTCATTACTGTTTTGAATGTTCACATGCCCAAGTACAAAGAAGTGTGTGTGTGTGTGTGTGTGTGTAGGGTACTGGGGTTGGGGGAATCCTAGCCAGGAATATACCCTAAACTATAATAAATTCACTAAGAAATGTGACTTGTCTGTTGGCCTTCTTTTGTTAAAAGCATTCTCTCCATTTCAGGACCCATATAATGGATCTTCCTACTTTGAATATGCCTTTGGTTTTTATTCTGTCTGCAACTGTATCACTGTATATGTTGTTCTTCCTCTTTGAACATGCAAGTCAGAACCTTATTAGCCACAGAGATGATATTCATTTCACCTTTTTAGAATCCAAGACACAGGCTTGATTTTATGTTTGACTGGAATTCAGCTATTAACCATTTCCCCAAAATGTGAACAGTATGACTTAGCTCTGAAATGAAAACTTTCAGTGAGTACCTCAAATGTTACCAAATGCCACTTCATAAAACAATTTTATTTTGACAATATCATGCCAGCAAAGGTTAGTAATGGGTCATAAAGATTCTTAGAACCAGCTTTTGCCTGCAGCTTTCACCAAATAAAATGTCTTGCCTCAATGGTTGTAAAGTGATGACTTGACTACTTATAGAATCCAATCCCACACTGTCCCTGGAAGCCCTTTATCTTGGTGAACAGAAGTCTCCAGATTGAACTTACATATTTTTAATGTGTCATTTATTGAACACTTTTGACTCTATTCCCAAACTAGCTTTGCACTTCTGAAAATTTTAATTTTTTCTGTTTTGATCTTTAAAAATTATGGTTTGAAATGAATGTGATATTCCAATGACATTCTGATTTCTGGCCCAGTGCATAGTAGTCTTTAATCCTGAGTACACCCATACATCTTTCAAAGGCATCTGTTTCTTCCTTCCTACCTTAGCATCAGATCAAATGAGATGAGGGTCTTCTTCTAGAATAGAAGTTTAAAGTTCTCATGAATGAAATATTTCCTTAATCAGAATTGGACTCTATATCACTATTTCTACTTTTAACGTGTAATTTGTAACTTAAATCTTTACTGCTTAGTTCTTCCTTTTTGAACAGATCCTATCTACTTCATGGCAATACAATAGCTTACTTCAGGAATTTTACATTGGAAAAATTGGCTTATTGAGAAATGTTACTGGCTGAGTGATCCAGTTAACCGAGGAGTTCATGATTGAAGAAGAAAAAAATATATAAAAAAATGATATGAATATATATATATGAATGTATATACAAAAAAGTATTGAAGATGAAAAATATATAAAGAAATTATATGTATATAATTTATATATATATATATATATATATATATATATATACCTTAAAAAAGTAGGGCTATCATTAGTTTTCTTTCTAAATCCAGCACTAAATTTTGTAAGCTTTTCTATTTATCTTTCAAAGAGCAGACCTCAGAGATCAGCTGTTGTCAAAGTACGGTTCCTATGCCAGCTGCATTGCAATGACCTCACCCAAAACTTATTAGAAAATCATATTTTTATTAGAAAAACACCCCAGACCTACAGAATCAGAAATCTGGGATTTGGTCCAAGCAATCTGCATTCTTAATCAGCACTCTAGGTGACTCTGATATGCACTATAATTTGAGAACCATGAAGTTGATATGATTTCTCATTTTGAACACCTTTCTCATCTTTATCTGGTAAGTATAAAACTGTATTATACACAGCCTCCCTTGCATAAAATGTCACTGCTTTAAAAACACTCTGCCAAGAAAGGTCTTTCTATCCAACAAATACAATAGAATCATCTATATTTTCTTCCTTAGAGATATTAACTTATTTATAAATGTTTGCTTAGAGCTGTATATTTAGAGTTAGTTGAACTATGTAAAAGAAAATATTAAGACAGAGAGAGATTATTAAGCTTTACAAGTATTTTGAAAACTTAATTTAATGGCAATAAATACTTACCAATTACTGTTTTATTCAGTTATTGCCACAATAATGTTTGATAGGAAATTTCCCCAATAATCCATACTTAAAACAGTATTCACTTATTCTTGTTGGTGCATCTGTGGTCATCTGGTGCTGGACTTACCTTAGCTGTGTTCTTTGGATCTTGTCTACAAGTTGCATCTAAGTGTGCTTCGCACATCTTTCACCCTTTCTGAACTAGCAAAATACCAAGAGTGTGTTCTCCCCACAGCAATGGTAAAAGTGCATGAAACATGGGATGCCTTAATCAGATTTAGATTTGGCACAATGCCACTTCCATTTACATTTTACTGGCAAAAACCAGTCATATGGACACACTCCATATCAGCAGGGAAGAAAACTATATCCTCCTTCTAGAAGGAGAAACTGCAAAATCATCTGGCAAAGCCTACACACACACAGAGTGGAGTGAAGTATTGAGAACAATAATGTAATTTACTTAAGTATCCAACATCCTAGTCACTTTTCCTAGCACTGAGAATGCAGGATGAAATAAAACAAATTCATCTCTTTTTTTTAAAGCTTATATTCTAGTAGAGGATATAGATATTAAATAAATAGATAATACAGCATAGAGAAAGAAATACTTGGAAAAAAATAAAGCAGATAAAGAAATAGAAAGTAATGACAAGGAGGGGAACTGTTATGTTAAAAAGGATGATAAGGGCAGGTGTCTGAAGAATGGACTTTTGTGTGGAAATCTAAATAAAAAGGAAGGGGTAAGATATTAGAATTCCTGAGGACAGAGCCTTCCCAACAGAGAAAAGTATGAGGACTCTGGAATGTAGGGTGCTTGACTTGTTTGAGGGAGAATAAGGAAGCCAGTGTGGCTTCAGAGCCTTGATGGAATGTAGAATAAAATGGGAACCAAGAAATAGAATCTTATCAAACTGACTTTGTAAGCTGTGGTATAAAAAGTGAATTTTAATCTACAGATGATTACAAGCCTCCGGAAGATTTAGAGCAGAGATGTCATAATATTTAAATTTTAAGAGAATGATTTTGGATACTTTGTGGAGAATACATGGGGAAGGACACATAAAAATATTTGAACTTTTGTTCTTACATTTTCAAGGTTTACAAGAAACACTAAATTTTTTAATATGGATCATTTGAAGATTATGTCTTTTCTTGGAATCACAGAAATTCTATTTGAGTAGACATTGTTCATTGTGGCCCTGGAAATAACTAAGAATAAACAGATTAGTTAGGCTACACAAACTTGGAATGGTTTAATTGTTGCTATGATGATAATTTCATTGTGGAATAAGTTTATAGATTTGTCTTGTATAGTTTCTTCTGTGTACTGAATTATGTTTTCACAAAATTCAAATGCCGAATCCCTAACCCATAATGTGATGTTATTTGGAGATGGGACCTTAGGAGACAATTAGTTTTAGATGAAGTCATGACATTAGAGTTCTCTCTTCAATGTGTGAGAACACAGTAGAAGGCTGCTGTCTACAATCCAGGAAGCAAGCCCTCACCAGGAATGGAATTTGCCAACATCTTGAAACTTAATGAAAGACTTACAGAGAACCATATTTGTCAGATATTCAGCTATACTGAATGAATGGGAAATTTTGCAGAGATCAGAGTCAAAAGAGACTTACAAGAGGTGACTAAAAGAGCAACCATGAATCTTCGACAGGCTTTACACAAACACATCAGAAGAAGCACTTAACTCAAAATAATCAAATACTACTTAGAGAGTTGAAAAGCCTGAAGAATATAACCAACAAAAGCAGAGTGTGAAGCAGAGGCTTTGACTAGAGGAAAGGACGGAGAGCAACATCTACTAGAGACTGATAATTCCCTTGAACAAAGATATTATTCTATCAGAAGATAGAGCCATGAAAGAACTAAAGTTAGTTACTGTCCTTCCCTGGAAGTAGGAAACTGTTTCAATGTGTTTGAGGAATAGCCACTTCAATTTTGCTTGAACACTTTCCAACTTGAAAAAGTCACTTCTCCATAGAGGAGTCATTTCTATTTTTGGGAAACTTCATGATCAGAGTTCTTCCTTATATTTACAATGTTTCTGTATGTCTTCTCGAATGTTCCCTTTTTTCTCTCCTCTGGATATTTAGCTTGAGGTAGAAGAGTTTAGATCATCAAAGTCATTCTCCTTTATGTGGTTATTCAGGGACTTGTCACTCACCCACATATTCCATCAGTTACTACTGAGTCATATAACCCTATCAAACCTAAATAGAGTGTGTGAAATGTAGTCTACCTGTGTACCACAGTGCAGGGGAGAATGAATTTGTTATGTTAAGGTTCATCTACACAACTTAATAAGAATGTGGAGCCATTGAAGCTTGTCGTCAAGCTGGGGAGTGACAGACCAAAGTAAAGTTAGACAGAGCATAAATGCTCTGTGTAATGAAGTAAATAAACTGTAATGACTCACTGAGAGGACTTTTGTCTATATTTAACTCAATGCAGGAAAATGAGTCCATTGCCAATAAAGCTCTTGCCTTTTCATCTAGAAAAAGAGCACATGGTGACCATCATATCACTTACATAAAAGACAAAACTACGTATATCTTATTAAAACACTTCAAGCACCCACGTTTGAAGCCCTGTGTTAGTATAAGAGCAGGCCTTGTTTTATGTTCCTAGTCTCACTTTGGAATGACCCATGAAATAATTAGATTTCTCCACCTTTCCTATATAATTTTATCAAATTTCAGTTAGATTACTATTCATTAAGTAACTATTGGGTTCTTAATTTGTCTAAACATGGTGGTAGAAATTCAGTTGATGGTGTCAGCATTTCTCATAAAAATAGGCAAAGTGAAGGACAAAAAAATATATAGTTGACTCTCAAAGTATGTGTAAAAATACCTGCTTTAAAAATCTGTCACAAAGCTCTCTGTTCTTTCACTCAGCTGAGAAACTTGAGTAAAGCAGCCTTGTCATGGACAGATTAATTTGGAGAGTAGCTGAGCAGAACAGAACTCCCTCTGGGAAGCACAAGACTCCAGGTTGATTTTGAGGTAGGTGGTAATGTTGTAAGTAGTGACAGATATTTCAGATCATGAAAATGTCACCAAACAGTAAAGTTCCCATGCATGTCTGCGAGTAGAATGGGGAGTTGGCTTTATAGTACCCTGTTTTGTTTTATTTGATCTGTGAGGGAACATTAATGAATGCTCTTAGCACTAAGAGAAAAGACTACAACCAAAATCAGGCATGACATGCATTCCAAAATGATGTAAAGGCATGAAGAAAACACTAACATTGGTTTCAAGAAGTTAAAGTGGATTTGAACATATGGTAAGAGTTGGATAATGAGTTAAGTAATGAATTAAAAATGATAAAGTATGGAGGAAATAGAGTGATTGTGGCTATATGTGGGGCTGAAGCCAAATGATGTAAACAAGGACTTAGCAAACAATACCAAAAGGTTGATCAGTGAGACACTATATTTCTTATAGTCAGCTATTTTTATATAGTGACCTTCCTTTTGTGTATCTATGTTCCATTTTCATAAACCCATCATTGCTTATCTAAAAGGAAAGTTCTCTGGGCCCAGTATTTACATTGCTTTTATCATCAAGGCTTTAGAAAAATGCTTTTAAGGGGTGCCTGTGTGGCTCAGTTGGTTAAGTGTCTGACTTCTGCTCAAGTCATGATCTTCCAGTTTGTAGGTTTGAGCCCCACATAGGGTACATGCTGACAGCTCAGAGCCTGGATTCTGTTTCAGATTCTGTGTCTCCCTCTCTCTGCCCCTCCCCCACTCGTGCTCTCTCCCTCTCTCAAAAATAAACATTAAAAAAAATAAAAATGCTTTTAATATTCAAAATTTATATCTTTCTACTATTAACTATTTTGCATATAACTTACCAATGGAAAATAAAAAATCTAATTGCAAATTCTGAAGAAAAAAGTCCAAGTCATTGGACAGAAAATTGTGTTGTTCCCTCCGCCTTTTTTTGAGTATAATAAAATGATTTGATTTTATATGGATATTTTCCAACAATAGTACTCTTTTACTTTTAAAACATGAAGCTAATGTCCCTGTCTAAAAATGAATTACCTATAATTCAAACCACTGGAAAACTTTTTTGATACGACATGTCATATCAATGTGACTATACAATAATTTCTTAAGACCTCAGAAAGATATAAAGCGGTGCTTTAGACAAAAAGCCTTCTTAAAGAGATTTAGAGTGTGCTTCATAGTTTCTGTCTATCAAACAACAGAACTTCTCATGAAGTCACAGGAGTTTGTCACTCAACCTTCTCAGCAGAAGCCAAAAGTGAAGAAGAGCTCATCTTGAAAAGATGTATGGATTTGGCTTTTTCCATATGGAGTGGACCTCGATACTATTTACAGACAATCCACAAAGCTTTTAAAAGAATGATATATTCAGAACACTGACAGCTTGGACTGAAAAGGAAAAGAAACATTAAAAATAGAAAAGAGGCCTTTAGACTCCCAAAATGCTTCTGGCAGGAATCAAACTGAGAAATCTACTCAGATGCAAGAATGTATTACTTTTCATAAAAACAGAAGGATGATTTAGAGTGGACTTAAGAACCCAGAAGGCAACACCAAGAGCCCTCAAAATATTTCCTGGTGCTTGAGACCTAATCAAGAAATGTCCAACATTTGCCAAAACTGATTTCAGAATTGCTATGGACCAATAATTCTTTGATGTCTCCTTTTTTCTCCCCCTTTTAACAGTAATGTCTATAGTAATTATTTTATGCCTGTCCTATGATTGTGTGTTAAGTGTGTCTGTGGAGGATAACTTTTGTTAGCTTCCCAGGTTGAAGGGATATATACTCAAGTAGTCATACTTAATGAGCTATATCCAAGGAGTCTCATCTGCACCTTGTTTTAAGTCTCACTTAATGACAAATTTCTGGACATTGGAAGGGAGGGTGTATTGAATGTGAGAGCAACATGTATCATTGTGGATCAGAGGACTGACTGTTCTAACCAGACTCAAAGATGGTTCCAAATGATCCCTGCCTTTGATATTCACATCCTTGTGCTGTCCTCTTGCATACTGCACTAATGTCCTGTGTAACCAATAGCATATGGCAGAAGTGATGGACTATAACTTCTCCTATTAAGTTATAAAAGGGACTGAAACTTCTCTCCTGGTCTCTCTCTCTCTGTCTCTCCCTCTTTCTCATCACTGATTCTCAGAAAAGAAAGCTGGCATGTTTGGAACAGTCCTATGATGATGTCTGTTCACAAGGCAGGTTACTAAAGATCTCATCAATAGCTAGTAAGGAACAAAGGCCTGCCAAGAACCACATAAGTAAGCCCGGGAGAAGTCCAGGTCAATATTATTGTAGCTCTTGGCTACAGACAATGAACTAAAACTATACAATTAAGCTGCTCCTGGATTCCTGACCTTCAGAAACTGGGCGAGATAATAAATGTTTGATGTATTGAGTTGCTAGTCTTTGAGGTAATTTTTTTCTCTCCCTCCTTTAAAGTTTATTTATTCTGTGATAGAGAGCAGGGGAGGGGAAGAAAGAGAAAGAAAGAACACTAAGCAGGCTCAACGCTGTCAGCACAGAGCCTGAACCAGGACTCGATCTCACGAACTGGGAGATCCTGACCTGAGCTGAAATCAAGAGTAAGATGCTTAACTGACTGATCCAGCCAGGGACCCTTTTGAGATAAATTTTAGGGACACTTGTAAACTAATACCTTTATCAAAATGAAAACTTCCTGTATCCAAAATCTATAAAGAATTTATCAGTCTACACGCCCCCCCCCCCAAATAATCCAGTGAAGAAGTGGGCAGAAGACATGAATAGACACTTTTCCAAAGAAGACATTCAGATGGCTAACAGACACATGAGAAGGTGCTCAACTTCACTCATCGTCAGGGAAATACAAATCAAAATCACAATGAGATACCACCTCACACCTTTCAGAATGGCTAAAATTGACAGCTCAGGAAACAACAGATGTTGGCAAGGATGTAGAGAAAGGGGAACCCTCTTGCACTGTTGGTAGGAATGCAAACTAGAGCAGCCACTCTGGAAAACAGGATGGAATTTCCTCAAAATGTTAAAAATAGAACTATCCTACAACCCAGCAATTGCACTACTAGATATTTACCCAAAGGAAGCAAAAATGCTGATTCAAAGGGGCATATGCACCTCAATGATTATAGCAGCATTATCAACAATAGCCAAACTATGGAAAGAGCCGAATGCCCTAGAATTAAATATCAAAAAAACTAACCATCTGATATAAAAACGTGCAGAAGATATGAATAGACATTTTTTTTCAAAGAAGACATACAGATGACGAACAGACACATGAAAAGATGCTCAACATCACTAATCATCAGGGAAATGCAAATCAAAGCCACAATGAGATATCAACTCATGCCTGTCAGAATGACTAGTATCAAAAAGATAGGAAAAAACAAGTATTGGCAAGGATACAGAGAAAAGGGAACACTCTTGAACTGTTGGTGGGAATGCAAATTGGTGGAGTCGCTATGGAAAACAGTATGGAGTTTTCTCAAAAAAATTAAAAATAGAAATACCATATGATCCAACAATTCCACTTCTAGGTCTACCTGAAGGAAATGAAAACACTAATTTGGAAAACATATGCACCCCTATGTTTATAGCAGTATTCTTTACAATAGCCAAGAGATGGAAGCAGCTTGTGTCCATAGATAATAAATGGATGAAAAAGATGCAAATACATACACCTTTATGTATACAAGAATATTATTCAGCTATAAAAAGAAACAAAACTTGCTATGTACAACATAAATGGACTTAAAAGAATCATGCTAAGTAAAGTAAATAAGAGAAAGACAAATACTGAATATTTTCACTTATATATGGAATCCTAACACACCACACACACATAAACATGCGCACGCACACACACACACTGAACAAAACAAACAGATATAGAGAACAAACTGGTGGTTGTCAAGGGCGATGGGAAATGGATGAAATAGATGAAGGGGATTAAGAGGTACACCATTACAGTTATGAAATAAATAAGACATGGACATGTAATGCACAACATTGGAAATGTAATCAATAATGTTGAAATAAATTTGTATGATGATGGGGGTAACTGGGTTTATGGTTGTGACCATTTTGTAATGTACATACATATTGAATAACTGTGTTATACACATGAAATTAATATAATATTGTATGTCAATTATTTTTCAATAAAAGAACAAAACCACACACACACACACACACACACACACACACACACACAAACCCAGACAAATAAGAAAAATAAATTCAATACCCTTTTCAATTAAGCGTATTTTGACCATTTTCTACATGCACTGGGAGGGAGCTCATCTGGTAATGGTGGGGGAAGAATTTTGGGACTTAATATTACCAGCTAATTAGGGGGCATCTGGGTGGTTCATTTGGTTAAGTGTCCGACTTCAGCTCAGGTTATGATCTCAGCGTTTGTGGGTTCAAACCCCGTGTCATGCTCTGTGCTGACATCTCAGAGCCTGGAGCCTGCTTTGGATTGTGTGTCACCCTCTCTCTCTGCCCCTCCCCTGCTCATGATCTGTCTCTCTCTATCAAAAATAAATAAATGTTAAAATTTTTGGAAAAAAAATTACCAGATAATTAATAACCCTTTTATGGCCTCATCAATATAGAATGTCCCCAGCCAAACTAGACCATTCATATTCATTAAAGAAGCCCCATATCTTAATAGTTCTCTTATTTTTCTCCCTACTTGGAATCCTTCTCCTTGGTTATAACTGACACATTTCTGATTTTTATTGGAATTTAAATAATATATTAAAATGTCATTAAAATTTGCTTGAAGTGTTTTTGAGAGCTTTGCAAACAATAGAAATTTATTAAGCAGAAATTGCTTTGATATACAAAGCATAGACTAAGATATCTGTATAATAATTTTTATTAAAACTCTAAATTCTATGGAAAAACAATCTTCAAAGACTGTTGTCATTAATGTAGGAAACTTTAGAATCCCTAAGGCAAGTTACAATCCAGAACTTAGGAAGAAACAAAGCTCTAAAATAGTTCACATCTGTTTTGATAAAATGAATTGAGTACTTCTTTATTAGTTGATGTGCTATACATTCTGGGTACAATGATAAATAGGATATGATCTTTATTTTAGAGATAATTATAGTTAGGAGGGGCAATGAGAACACAGAAATGAAGTTTCCTCTATAAATTATAGACACAGGATGGCTGGTGATATGATAGGCATGCACGTGGGGCATTAGGAGCACACTATAGAGCACTTCCTTGGGGCTCCTGAGTGACTCAGTTGGTTAAGCATCCAACTTTGGCTGAGGTCATGATTTCACGGTCCATGGGTTTGAGACCCACATGGGGCTAGGCTCTGTGCCTACAGTTCAGAGCCTGGAACTTGCTTCTGATTCTGTGTCTCCCTCTCTCTCTGCCCTTACCCCACGCACACTCTGTCTCTGTCTCTCTCTCAAAAATAAACATTAAAAAAAGAGAAGAGGATTATATATACGTATATATATATATATATATATATATATATATATATGTATACATACAAATACACACACACAGAAAGAGAGAGAGAGAGCATTTCCTCTAACTAGGATTCCTGGAGTATACATACATTCCACAGAAGATTAGTGGGAGTAGGTAGGGTAGGGTGGATTTTTAAAAACTGAGACAACAACATGTAAAAATGTGCTGTCTGAAAGTGTAAGGCACCATAGTCCATTTGGTATTACTATAACATCATTTAAGGTAGAACCAGACATATAAATTGTGGGGCCCAGTGTTAAACAAAAATGTGATACTCTTGTTAAAAAATAATCAATAATATTAAGCTTGCTTCAAAAGAACATTAAACCAAGTTCTGGGCTCTTTTGAGCAGAAAGTTTGTGCAATTTCTCGGTCATATGCCCATGAAACTGGGCCTGCCTAATGGCCATATCTGGTGGTTAAAAAGTTGGTCTCCAGAGTAAAGCAGATCTGGATTCAGATCCCAGCTCTGTTCTTTGTACTGCAAACTTAAATCACAGAAGTGCTGTTAAAGAAGTGGCAATTGGGGGGCTCCTGGGGGGGTCAGACAGTTACACATCGGATTCTTGATCTCAGCTCAGGTCTTGATCTCAGGGTCATGAGTTCAAGCCCAGTGCTGGGCTCCATTTCCATTTTCTTTTTAAGTGGCAATTGGGTGCTCCACATTTAAATTCTGTTTTATATGAGGTCTGAAAGAATTAAAACCTCCAGTGGAGATCCCTGAAGTGAGGCTGTTTCCTCACTAGAAATCTTGATGTGAAGTTGTGTCCTAAGGAAAGGGTCAGGTCTTAGCACAGAAAAAAAAAGAAAAAAAAAAAGAAAAAAAAATGAGGGGAGTGTTTATCATGTAGGAGACTCAGGTAAAGGTAGTTGTTTACCAGGAGCCAGAAGGGTCAGTTAAAGTTCTAGGAGGAATAGCATCTGAAAGCAGAAAGAGGATAGATAGATAGATAGATGATGGAGAAGATAGATAGACAGCCCAGACAGACAGATAGCCCAGATAGATAGATAGGTAGATAGATAGACAGATATCAAGAAAAAATTGTAGCAAATGAAAATTGGTAATAACATTGAAATATCAGATTATAGCCCTCTATGTATGCATTTACTTTGATCATACAATGATAAGTGTATTTGAAATATTCTGAAAACATCACTTTGCAACTTCATTTTGCTATGTGCCTAAAGATCTGTTACAGGACAGACATCGAATTGGTTTTATTATATTATATGGTTATTTTTTTAATCTAACGTATATGATATGAATTGTTTGCCACCAGAATTAAACCAGATTAATGTCCTCACAGTTATTTAACATGGAGATACAACTTTGTCTTTTAAAGATGTCACATTCCCTTTTGAATCTATACATTGAACAAAAGGAGTGGGAGACAAGCAGAATTGGAACAGTTAGATTGAGAGGATAAATATAAATTTAATATTTATATTAATATAAATGTCTGATGGGAAAAATATATTTTCAAAGCATAGTTATAGTAAGCAACAATCAATGTTTGTTGATTACTCTTTTTTTAAAACTAGTTAGGTTAGGAAACTAAAATATCATTACCCTCTGTAATCTTTCAAAGCCTGGTGGTAGCAAAATTATTATTTACTTATTAATTTTTATCTCTGCCAATATAAATAAAATAGCTATAATAGGTTATTTTAAAGCCCATTGCTCAATGATATCCAGTAAAATGTCTGTAAAGAAAAAAAAAAGAAAGAAAGCAGGAAAAAAGGAAGGGAGGGAAGGAAAGAGAGACAGAAAGGCACAATTAATTTACTATAACAAGGGAGAACAACACATTTCAGAGGAATTGCTGTATTCCAGTAGGAGGAGCTGGGTTTTACTAGTGTGAACTGGGGCTTAATAATTCTAAAGAGGGACTAGAGCAGGAGAGGCCAGCTCTGGATTGCATACTCTCAAGAAGCAGGTCTGGTTCAGTAATTATGCTCTGGAGGAAGAAAGAATGTTAGCAAACAGCATTCCCTCAGAAAGAGTTGTCATTTTAGTTGTAGCCTCTTAGAGACATTGTTTTCTTATGAGCCTGGACCTATTCAGATGAAAATGTTGTTGATATCCTCTCAGAAACATCACAGTCTGATTACTAGCATAGCTGATTCTCACTCTTTCAATTATACTATCAGGGAAAAAAAAGAAAGCAAGAAAGCAGCTTAAGGCACAGTAAGGATGAAGAATTTCAAATGGTCACTTAACTCATGCAAATCTCTTTGGCACCATAAATCAGGCTTCATAACTCTCAAGATATCAATCTTTCTAATACCAACATAAGAAGACTTTTGAAAGAATCAGTCTATTTTTTGTGTTGGTGTTGGTTATGATTAGCAACGGGATGAATTTCCAGGAGGGAGTTTTTGATTTCATTTTATGGGATTATTTTTGTATATCATCCTTCTTGTTAAATCCTAATGAAACACATTCTTCGTAATTGGATTTGTGCATATGTTCATTCTGCATCAAGATAAACAATTTGCAGATCCCCCCCCCCTTAATGGCACCTACAAAAATGATTATATTAAGTAATTACCTAGAGTGTGAGAGATCTTTTGTGTTCCACTGCATGGGAAAGTCACCCAGCTGAGTGTTTCAGCCCCTTGCTTCCTACGTTAATATAGCTTAGGGAAAGCTCCAGCTCATTGGAGGAGTGCTCAACTTGAAAGTCAAAGAACTTCATGGTAATGCACTTATTTTTCATTGTTAACAGACATGTTTCTTTTTCTTTGAAAAGCAATGTACAGTCAGAGGGTCTATGCACACAAATCCTCAGACAGAAATGAAGGTTAGAATAGTACACTAGCCAGAACCATTCATTTTGATTTAGAGATTAGATACCACTTTCTGAGGTTAAGCAAATTCTACTTTGAGTCATGATCCTATTATGTTATGTTAATCAGCGCTTAATCTCAAAACCTACTTGTGTGAAAATCTCATATCTTGCCCCCTGGCATATATCTGTTTTCTTTAAACTTCTTTCCTTTCTGGTATGTTCATCCCCTCATTTTTCTCTTAAACATACACATAGTTTCTTTTTTTTAAATGTTTTCTTCTTATACAGCTTCACTGAGGTTTAACTGGCCAGGAAAAACTGTATATATTTAAGATATAAAACTTGAAGTTTGGATATACATATACATTGTGAAATAATCAGTACAATTAAGCTCATTGACCTTCCCATCATTTCACTTAGTTAGCATAACTAGAATCTTTTTCACCAATCTTTACTCCAGAATGCTCTAACTTTCTTAATCTTGCTGCCAGTATCAGTTTCAAATGGTAGGCTATGCAATATTTTATTCTTATTAAGTAAGTAATGAAAAAGTTTTTGCTCTGTGTGCTGTCAGTGCAAAGCCTGATGTGGGGATCAAACCCATGAACTGTGAGATCATGACCTGAGCTGAAATCAAGAGTTGGATGCTCAACCAATTGAGTACCTGGCTGTCCCATCTAACCACCCTTTTTAAAGTAAGCTGCTGGGGCCCCTGGGTGGCTTGGTAGGTTAAGTGCTCAACTCTTGATTTTGGTTCAGGTCATGATCTCACGGTTTATGGGTTCAAGCCCCACATCGGGTTCCCTGCTGATGTTGTGGAGCCTGCTTGGGATTCTGTCTCTGTCTCTGTCTCTCTGCCCCTCCCCTGCTCATTCTCTCTCTCTCTCTCTCTCTCTCT
>CM053575.1:34356861-34419439 GCA_028646485.1 Cryptoprocta ferox | reverse complement strand
TCTCTCTCTCTCTCTCTCTCTCTCTGTCTCTCAAAATAAATAAATAAAAACAACCATTAAAATTTTTTTAAGTAAGCTGCTGACTCCCTGCTGTTTCATAGTGTTGCTTTCTACCACACCACCTTGTTCCTTATCTCTATAAGAATTATTATAATTTGAAGTAATCTTTGTTTACTAATATGTTTATGTACAGTAGAATGTAGCTTCATACAAGTATTTTGGCCTGTTGATGTATTTCTAAAATGTGAAACACTTCCTTGGTACATGGAAAGCAATTGAACAATTGTATATGAATAATAAATAACTCCCCTCCAACCTAACATTATATTTTTTATTATAATTTGTTATAGCATTTTATTTTCATCTATTTAAAGAAGAAAGTTATATTTGTGGTAAGTATAATATTTTGTGTATATAGCCTGTTGGCTTAACTAAAATCAAAGTCTCTTGATACATTGACTGTCTTCTAAATCTTTGTCTCTCATGTGGGCAACAGAAGGTAGAGTGAAAAGAAAGAGCATTACTTCAAACTTAATCTCAGTTCTCATTATGCCTCTCATACCTAATAATTGCAATCTGGAGAATTTTCTCTGATAATTTGTGAAGCTATAATAATCCTTAAAAGTATAAAAATTAGATTCATATTATATCAAGTATCTGGCAAATTGACACTCAAATGATATATGTATGCCTTATTAGTTTCTTATAATGTTAATATTGTTTCTTGGACACAGACATTACTAACAAAGTAATTTGTTAAAAATGAAACAAAACCTTTATTGAGCATCTGTTGTACACCAGGAATTATACTAAGTATTTCATTTGAATTAGCTTCCATTTTTCCAACAGCTCTGAAACGAAAATATTACCCTCATTTTACAAATGAGAAAACTGAAAATTTAAGGTATGAAACAATTTCCCCAGGTGACTTAGCTACTGGTTAGAAGATCAAAGATGAGAACCTCGATTGGTCTGTGCTTATATTAGAGAATTTGGACGTCCATTTGTGTTTTTCTATTCATTTATTTAGGAATATTGTGAGCAGTTTTAGATTGTGATTAATATTAAGAAAGGTAATTATAAATTCTAAAAGATTAAGTTATATAATTTTCTTTCATATGTGTCTTTAGGCTCAGTATAAAGTGAATTGACATAAGTATCAAATATAGGTTTAAAAATTATCTTAGGGATTTTTCCTTGCCTTCTATCATATTCTCGATTATTTAAATATTTTAATTACAAACTGTAGAAAATGGTAATTAAGTGAATTCACCAGTGTTCAGTGTATTATCTCTTGATATCAATTAGTGTCTGGGGATAACATGATATGATCTTATTATTTTTTGTTTTTTATTTAGTTTTTTTGTATTTTGTGTTTTTTAAAGGAAAGCAGTAAGAAGCCATTACAACACAGGTTCCTAGAATAGGCTATTTCCTTTCCTGCATTGCATGCATTGCAGGTTCCTGCATGCAACCTGCATTGCATATCTTCTAAGGGGAAGGACTAACTATTGAATTTACTTCCAAATGAAACAACTTCCAATATCTCAGTCACACAACTATGTAAATGTCTGTCTTTTTCTATAAATCATTAATTAATCTTAGAGGACTATGGAATTGATGTATAATCTAACAAACTGACCCTCTGAGTGATGTCTGTATTCAATGAATAAATTCCATTTTGCTGCATTCTTGATCCATTTATTGGCCCATAAATTCACTGAGTGCTATGTCCAGGGACTGACTCTGTTTATTTAGCAGGGATTTTTTTTTTTTATAGTCAATATTCTGTACATTCTACTTATACAGATGACATCAGCATCTGGGAACTTCTGCATAATTCAGTGTATAAATATGATGGGGAAAATCATAAATAATTTTACACTATGGACTGTGTGCATTTTCAATAGAAAAATTGCTCAGTTTTTGACTTTGTGGATAGTATTTGATTGTCAATGAATTTCTACACAGGAAATTTTTTTTAATTTGCTAAATTGATTTTGTTGTTGTTAACATGGTTTGCTACAAAGTACAAAGATGAGGTAGGAAACTCTCTGGAGCTAGCTATTCATTTTCACACTTACTCACTCTTTAGAATAGCTCTAAAGTCATTTGTGATCTCTTTTTTTTTTTACCCTTTGACTAATGACAGTGATAGCTAGTGTACCATGCCAGGTGACCACATATTTTATCTTCCTAACCAAGCCAGTTTTGATCAGAGGCAATGTTAATAATAATAATGCTAAAACAACAAGTGCCATCCGGGATCATTGTCCTCTGCAATCAGCGTTGTATGACACCACAAGCATAAAAAAAGGACATGGAATTCAGGTTCAGACCTGCATTTGAATAGTACTTCTGACCCTTGTTGGCTGTGTGAATTTTTATAAGTTACTTTAATTCTTGAGTCTTAGATTCCTCACCCAAAACATCAAAATAATAATTCAGTTGATTTTATAATTTGTGATAATTACATTCAAACTATATCAAGCACAAAGAAAGGATTCAATAAATGGCAGTTAATTTGCTGTTATATTTATATTCTCAGGATTTATGTGGCATCTGACCCATGGATGATGATCAATCAGTCAAGGTTGTTGAATAAGTGAATGAGTAAATGAACAAATTAATCAAATTAATGAATGCAATAACAAATAAATAAACAGATTAAAGGTAGAATCTGGTGCTACTTAATGATGATTCTGAAGACGGGTCAGTAATCTGACAAACCATGTGTCTTTGGGAAATGTCTCTCAGGCACAGAAAAATAATGAAATAAGGAAAACAATCCCAAATTTAAAACTATAAAGCAGAACAATAATTCAAATACTTTCTTGTATACATTTAAATCCTCAGGATGATTGTAATTATGATTTCTATGCATTTGTGTTAATCATATAAAAGAGATTAAGGCATTTTCTACTTTTGTTATCAAGTATTTTTTGTTTTTTTCCCTTGGTCTGTTTTAATGAGTGTTGCATTTAATTATGATAGACTGTTATGCCATATTGAATAAGCATAAAATACAGAATGCAACAAGGATTTATTTTCTATGTGTGTGACGGCCTTTATAGGTCCAGACGACTGTATAGGGCAACTGTCCTCATTAAAGCAGCTAAGCAGCCAAGGGTCTTAGGACTTTTGGCTTCATCATCTCCACGCAAGGGTACCTCTCTGATCTCTGTTCAGGGAACCATTGTTTTCTGTTGCCTCCTTTTTTCCTGGGACTTGGTCCCCCTGGCCATTTTTCATAATATACTGTAGCAACTCTGGATACCGATACTTCTCTCCTCTGGGCTTGTTTTCCTTGTTGTTTGCTTGATCATCTGTTTTTTGACCTTGCCGGACTATTTTAGTGAAGTCTATTCCTGACACACTTGTGCAGTCTCTGAGATTGCTCCTTAGAGGCAATAGCCTTGAGTGTGCACACAGTCATCCTGGGACACCAGTGGTGTCCGCAGGGCTCCCTTCGATTCCATTTCCCTGATCTTCCCTTCTCTCTGTTAAGATGTCTACCTCTGTTAGATTTCTACCCAGCTGTTAGCCTCCACTTACTGCAGGATGATTGCTCTAGTTTTCTGCAGTGCCCTCCAGGCACAAATTCTTCTACATTCAGATCCCATTAAATCTGGGTTGTTTTGCTGGGATGGTTTTTGAGAACTATTTTTTAGATATTCTTTTTGTTTGTTTTTGTTTCTTCAAACTCTAGGTGGGTTCTTAATTGTTTCTTTCCTTGGTTCTACTGATCAATTAATTCGTTGCGTTTAACTCCTTCTCATGAAGCTACCAACTTCCTTTTAATTGCTTACTGCCAACCTTACCATTGTTTCTGAGAATAGCCTTAGACTTCAGTTTCCAAAACTCTGTTGCAAATAAAAACCATTCCCTGGGGAAAGCTTTAACTCTCTGTCCTGAAGACCAGCCTCTTTTCCCTGGCAAAATCTCTACCACTCACTACTTAGATCTGGGGGCAGAGATAGTGGCCCTCTTTTTGTGGACTGACACTGTTACTTTACAAAAGAGGGAGCTGGGTGGGAGAAGTAGTATCTGGTTTTCTCTGCATACTTTTCATGGTGAAGAACCTGCACCCTATGAGCAAATTAGAGAAAGGGGCCCAAATATTCTCAGTGGACTAAAGTGGAGCCTCCACTCTACCAGTGGGGGCAGAATGGAGGGAGGGGGGCCCCAAACTCTTGTTCTTACTTGCCTGGAATGTAGCCTCTAAAACAAGGGGAAGGGGAGGATGAGCAATGATGGGAGTATGTCCTTCCCAGGAAGATACTGTAGCTATTGACCAATAGCTGGGGGGAGAAGGGGTTCCATCGTCCCCTCAACTTCTGCTCACAGTGGAACTTATACAGTGAGCCAGGAAACAGGGAACATGTTGGGGCTCAAACAGTGTAACATCCTCTTGTTAACTAGATTCAATATTTTTCTTGAACAAATGTCTCTTTATTCACTGTACGCCCTTAGGGCAATTTTCAGAGACTTAAATGTTGCATATTTGTTGTCATTGTTTTAATTTTCACCATTTATGGGTATTTTGCTGAAATGAGGGTTGACGAATCTCCTTGAACTGCCATCCCTACTTACATATCTCTAGGAGAGATTCTTAATTCTCACTGCATCTCAATGGTGAGCTTTGTAAGAATATCAATGCCTACTGCAAATTTGCAGAAATTCTGATTTAATTTAACTGAATGGCATTAAAGGGAAGCAAATACAGTCATAACTGCATTTTTAGTATATCTTAAAATCATGTTTTCAAACACCATTAGTGCTCATTAATATTTCCTTTGTTTGCAGTGACTAGAAATACAGAATACTATTTTTTCTTTCCTCTTTAAAGTTGGATAGATTCATGTGGCCAGATACTATAAAAGACAAGTAGTGACATGTATCATTTTGGAGAACAAATGCTTAAGCAGTAATGTTCAATTTTCTATTCTCATTTTATGCAGTTATTTTTTTCCTGCTCTGACAAGCCTTGAAACCTCATCTCGAGTTTCAGTGACACAAGATCTATGCAGCCGGTAATCCTGATCCCTGGCCGAGGTCAGTCAACTTGAAGAGCTATCTGGACCTGCAGTAGAGAAATTAAACCGTGGTGTTGATATCCTTATGTCTTAGGGAACACCTAGTTTAATCTGATGGAATCAATCATTATTATCAATGGGCCCCCAAATAATTTATAGACTGACTGCTATCTGAGTAAAGATGACAACAGCATTTTGGGGGAACTTGACACATTGATATTAACATTTAAATGAACGAGAAAAGAATTTCTTGAATAAGAAGAAAAAATGCTAACAAAAATTATTGATGTCTTTGACTACATGAAAGTTAAGAACATTTTTTTCAAAAGATATCTTAAAGCAATTACAAATCCCACCTATAAACAAGAAGCTTTTGCTACATCCATCATTTGCAAAGAATTATTGTCACAAATATATGAGGTAACACTTTATATGGAAAGTGCAAAAAATAAGCAGATATAAAATTAGCATTTCTTTAAAGAAACACAAAATGAGATATTTAATATCACTCTAAGATAGGAAAATGCAAATTGAGATCATTGTTAAGATTCAACTTTTAAATTGCTCAGGAGATTAATGAAACAATATAAAAAATGAGCATTGGATATCTGTAATTCAACTCTGTTACACATTTTTGCTGGTAGTTTAAGTTCAGAAAATAATTTGGCATTACCTTTTAAAGTTGAACGTGCATATATTCTAAGATGTACCCATTCAACTCCTAAGAAATGTGTACATAGACATATTCAAAAATATTCATAGCAACACTAATTTATTTATTTTTATTTTTGAGAGAGAGAGAGTGCATGCATGCAAAGTGGGGGAATGGTAGAGGGAGAAGGAGGAAGAGAATCTTAAGCAGGCTCCATGCTTAGTGCAGAGCCCTGACCTGGTAAGCTTGACACTGGGAGCCTAACACAGTTTTCGATCCCAGGACCATGAGATCATGAAGTCAAGAGTGGTAAGCTTAACTGGTTGAGTCACCCAGGTGCACTTGCAGCACCTATTTAATAGTAAAAACTGTCTGGACACAATCTGCATGTTAGCAAGAGAAGAAACAAATGAATTGTGTTATATTTAAATAATGATTATTATATAGCAATATAAATTAATGACCACTGCCACCCATAACAACATGGGTGAAACTTTAGAGCATAATATTGAATAAAGAAATCCAAGAACCTAGATAAGATATTTAATATGATTACCTATTTAAGTTCTAAATAATCAAAATTAAATAGTTAATGTTTAGGGGTTTGAGTGTATATTTGTGTGTGTGTTTGTGTGTGTGTATAAAGAAAAAAAACCCAGCAGAATGATAGGCACAAAATCCAAAATGATTGTTCCCTCTGCTCTGAATATTGGAGGAATTGGGATAAAGGAGGCATTACATATATAAGTATAGATAATAAATAATGTTCTAGTCCTTAGGTTGAGTGGTAAGTTCAGGAATAAAATAACAATAATAAGCCAAGATTGGAATGATGATATTATCATGTCTTGAACCAAGGGTTATTTTTAATTTATTCTTGTACACCTAAGATCCAATTAAAAAATTCCCCTGGCAATTTGAGTGGATAGCCAAGGTTGAGAATCACTGAACTAAATCAATCCTTATTATTCATCATATGATCTGACAATTAGTAGAATTAGAACCTCCTGGGAGCTGGTTAGAAACACTGAATTCCAAGCACATGTCAGATCTACTGAATTAGAATCTACATTATCAATATCCTTAGGTGATCTTTATGCATGGTAAGTTATAAGAAGTACTGCACTGGGTTATCTCTAATGTGACTATCAATATCTATTTTTTAAAATTACTTTAAAATAATTCCAAGCAAAAAATGAAGAGGGAAAGACATTATAAAAGTTTGAGTTATTCTCTGAAAACATGAATTTTTGAAACAAATTAAAATTCATATTATTTTAAACTTCTTGATATACAATAACTACTTGCAATAAAAAATTCAAAAATGAAAAGATCAAATTTGATTTTCTCATACCAACTCAAGTAATGAATAAGGGAATTGTTGAATAGGAAAGTAATGGTTTCTCTGACTAGAAAGACTATGTACCCTGAAATTCAGAAATTGTGTCTTGAAGTCATTTATATGCTTAATGGATAATATATAACAATTATTGAGTAGATACTTTATATCAGTGAAACTTCAAGGGTATAATGGATGTCAGCCTTATTTGTAGTTTAGGATCTTTGCTTTAAATCCTATATCCCTTTTATTGTTTTTATGAACAAAATGCCAGAACCTGTTGGTTTTCCATCCCCATGCATATGTTATAATGAAAACACAATGGAAAGCCATCGTCTGGTAGGAATTTAAGGAATAAACTTTAATTAACTTTCTTAACTCACTTCCTTAACTCACTTCCACTTTTCAAGAATTTCAGGCAACTGCTTTCTAGATATTAAAGCCAGGTAAAGAGAGTTATTTTTAAAATATAGTCAGGAAGTTTCTATTTTCTCTTGAGTTGGACTGGGGTGAATACTCTAGGGAAGGTCTGCATAAGGATGTTTTCATCATAACCACTACAGTTAAAATATAACATTGAGAAAGATAACCTTTTATTTATTTATTTATTTATTTACTATTTTCTTAAGTTGATTTTACTTATTTTGAGGGAAAGAAAGCATGGGAGGGGCAGAGAGATGGAGAGAGAGAGGATTCCAAGCTGGTTCCACACTGTCACCACGGAGTCCACTGTGGGGCTCGAATTCACCAACCATGAGACCATGACCTGAGATGAAACCAAGAGTCAATGTTTAATCAACTGAGCCACCCAGGCTCCCCAAGAAAGATAACCTTTTAAAGGGCACATTGGGTGCATATGATATTTTTATATAATGGAGAAAAACATAAATCACTTGTAAAAATTTCCAGAGAATTCAGAGAAGAGTGAAAAGATGGTGGTTTGAAATGCCATCTCTGACTCCTCTCCCTTCTCAGTCCCACTCAGGAAAGCCACCATCTGGAAGAAGACAAGGTGGTGGAATAATCTGTGCACTTGAGGCTGAGGGTTCTCATGGGCGACAGGAGGTGCAAGTCTTAAGTCAAGCCAAGGGGCAGGAGCAAAAGGGACTGATCCTGCTTCTCCTTGTCTCAGACAAAAACTGCAAACCCCTGAGGAGACCTCAGAAGGCAGTCTTTTAGAGCAGAATTATACCTGCTTACCCCCAGAGTGTGTCCAGGGTGATTGTGCTTAATTCAAACCCTTTGCCCATCCCACTGAGGGGTCAAGGGCTGCTGTCAGAGGTCACTGCTGACCCTATACTTGGAAACAGTTGCTTGTACTCTTAGAAACCTGCAGACAAAGAAGCTCTTTTCCAGCCCTAAGAGGAAGGAGAATGGGTGTAACTCTCTGATCCCTTTCTGATAATTCATTCATAAGCCACAAAAGTAGGAACTGCTGTGTCATCCAGTGCCTGCTGGTTTACCATAGCACAAGAAACCTTAATGGCCTGATCTGATGTTGAGGGAATACTAAATGGCTTAAAATCAAGGATAGGCAAAAACAAAAGAAAACAATGAACAACAGCAAAAAATTCCTGTAAAAGATGCCACCCCTGATGATGAAAGACTGGTATGTACATAGAGATAAAGGGGCCTCCTTAACAGAAGGCTGATTAAATAGTCAAAAGAGAACTTTGGCGAGAAATTAAAACTCTAATTGAGATGTTACTCCAACACACACACACAGGCATCCATACACAAAGTTTCTGGGACAGTAAAATAAATGCAATTTTTTATTGTAAAAATTCACAAACCAGATTCTATTTCTAGCCACAAGGTTGTAACAAACCACATTAAACTAGAAAAGCAGCTGTTTTCCATATTCCTTAAATCTTCTTTGATACTGCAAACTTGTTTTCCTCTTTTGTGTGCTCTGGTATAAATCCTTAGGAAGTTCTAGATCTCTAATTTGTTCTTCATCTCATTCACTCTAATCATATATATGCAGAGTGTTTTCACTTTTTTAACTTCAAAATTAAAATTTTCCTTTTGGGAATTTTTACTTTTTGTCTCGTTGCTCATGATTTCATGGATATGGTGTACTTCTTACCTCTCTAAGATGATCAAACAATCCATATAAAATTAATACCTATAAAGGGCATGCAAGGGTCTAACACAGAAAAACAGACTCAGTAAATGTTAGCCACCACTACTCTTGCGACTACTGCTACTATTACCACTGTGGTGGTAAAATACAACACTGCTGCGCCATTACATTTTTCTTTAGGTACCAGTTTTACCTTTTGCAGAGATTTTTTTTTCTTACTTATTCACGTCTAGAGATTTCTCAGTTGTTTGAACCCTTGGTTGTGTGATCTTAGGGAGAATACCGAATGTCAGGAATTCTGGCTCATTTTTAGACTAAGAAAGGATAAGTGCACAGTAGTTAGTGGTTCTTTTCAGTGCTATCTTTGAGGTGTGGAATCTTCCCATTTCTCCTAAATGCTGCAAAACAGGACACAGCACCACCTTTCTAGCCTGAGATCCCTCGTTCTCTGTTCCTGCTTAGAGAGACTCCAGAAATTCATCTTCTTGCTTACTTCTAACCTAGTTCCTCTGATTCTATTCTTCTATTCAGTACTTCCATATATAGTACATTCTTGGAATTCATAACTTTCTCAACCACCCTGTTTTCCATTTTAATAATAATCATTGGTATTTGGAAATGGGGTCTTTGGGAGAAAACTAGTATTAGATAAGGTGATGAGATAGGGCTCCCATGATGGCATTAGTGCCCTTATAAGAAGAGGAAGAAAGATCTCTCTCTCTCTCTCTCTCTCTCTCTCTCTCTCTCTCTCTTTCCATTAAGCAAGAATATAGTAGAAGTCAACCATCTACAAGCCTCAGGGGAACTTCTTACCTGAACCTAACCCTGCTGCCTCCTTGATCTCAGACTTCCAGCTTCCAGAACTGTGAGAAAATAAAACTCTGTTGTTTAAGCCACCACTTTATGATACTCTGTTTTGGCAGCCTGAGCTGCCTAAGACACTTGGCATTGCTGTATTCTATTTATTGTTTTCAAAATATTTCTATTTTTTTCATTATATTTTAGGAATTTGGAAAAAGATGGGAATCTAACAGCTTCTTTTTAAGAAGCTGGTTCTGATAGATCTACAGTGGAGTTTTCTATAAATATTAAAGTGAAATACTTAATTAGACCAAGGAAAAGTAGAGAAGTATTCCAACACATTTCATACCACAAGGCTAATTTAGCTTATTATCAACATAATTTATTCAATCAATAAACTGAATAAAATATATAATTATATGAACATACACAGAAAAACACTGATGAAATTGCCAGTTATTCTTCATGAAAATTTTAATAAAATGGAAATAGGAACATCTGAGTGGCTCAGTCAGTTAAGCATCCAACTCGTGATTTTGGCTCAAGGCATGATTTCAAGGTTTGTGAATTTAAGCCCCATGTCGGGCTCTGCACTGGCAGTGTGGAGCCCAGTTGGGATTCTCTCTCCCTCTCTCTGCTCCTCTCCACTCTTGCTGTCTCTGTCTCACTCAAAATAAATGAATAAAAACTTTAAAAAAATTAAATAAAATGGAAAAAGTAGCTTTGGCAGTCAACTTTCTCCTAGATATATATTGTAGACACAAACAACTGTGAAATCCTAGTGACAGTGAAAAAAATTTCTTTCACAAATTCCTTTGTACTGTGGATTGGCTGTGTTTCAACTTCTCTTCTTTTTTCTTTATCTTTTCTTTGTTTCTTTTTTTTTTAATCACTACTCTGCTCTAAAGTATTCAATGGCTTCTGATTTAATTTTTTTGCTATATTTGATACACAATATTACATTAGTTTCAAGTATATAATATAGTGATTCTACTCCTCGGTTTCTTTTTTCAACTTCCTCTTTATGTACCTTCTGCATTTAATCATTCGGGATAAAGAAAAAGCCCTAATCATGAATGCACTGTTCTTATGTCAGAGGGAAAAATGAATCTTGGCAGAATCTTGCAATGGCCTGTTGTTCTACTTGGACATCCTAGATAATGGTTTCTGCTTTTGAACTATTTACCAGAGCAAGCCATATGACCAAGACTGCTGTCCATGGAACAGGAATATAAAACCTTCCACAAGGAGGCGCTGCAAGTCAAATTACAACAGACAAGAAAGCACAGTCCTTTCTAGCAAGGGTAGTCTCTTAACTGGGAGCAATAGTTCAATCAGTCACAGAGGTGACCACATTAAACATGAATAAGTTTCACAAGCTAAGCTTCTCAGTATACCTCATACTTAATGGTAAAATGCTAATGTTATTCTTATTAGCAGCATTAATAAAACAGGAAGACCTGCATTCAACATCATCTTTGTTTTAGTCGACTAATATTTTAAGAGGAGAATATAAAGTAGCCACTTTAGATAGTCAAAAAGAAGACAGTGTTTTGTTATTATTTGGTGATACTATTCAATATTTAGAAAACCTGAGAATCTTTATCATTCAAAAGATGAGAGGGAGAGAAAGAAAGATATGCAAGCAAAGTGAATTTATTTTTTAAAAAATCCAGGGGCGCCTGGGGGTGGCTCAGTTAAACGTCTGACTCTTGACTTTGGCTCAAGTCGTAATTTCACAGTTTGTGAGTTCGAGCCCCTCATCAGGCTCCATTCTGATGGTGCAGAGCCTGCTTGGGATTCTCTCTCTTCTCTCTCTACCTCTCTCTCTCTCTCTCTCTCTCTCAAAATAAATAAATAAACTTAAAAAATCCAAATTAGGTAATGTAGAACAGCAAAATCTGCCTTACACAGTAGCGGGAAAATCTATATAATACCTAAGAATAAAAAATAACAAGTCAATTAAAAATAAAAATTTCAAATAACTTACTGCAACAACTGAAGATAAGATAAAGTGCAAAACTACTAGATGAAAGGATCTACTGTCAAAAGAAATTGATATTTCTAAAAATAGAATACAAAATTAATGGCACTCAAGTCAGTATCCCAGTTGTTTTATTCTAGAGAAATATATTTTGAATTCTATATAGTTGCAGAGGTACACACTACTGTTCCTTTTATCTCATTTGTTACTCTTTTTTTCTTCATAGCTTTCTACTTTTCTATTAATTATTTGAATCTTAATGTTTCTTGGAAATGTACTGTGGGACCGCTTTGTTTATTCATTCACCTGTTGCTAGACCCAGTTGTTTCCAGTTTGGGACTATTACAGGTAAAGCTGCTCTGAGAACGCATTGGAATGGGCAAGTTATGTAAAGCAATTAGGGTAAGTTTTAACTAAATTTATGTAGATTTCATAAAAAAATTAAGCTTCACCTAGTTAAAACTTAACTCTTAATTGCTTGCTTCCAGAAAAAAAATCAGCCCTCTTACTTCGGTTTAGCCCAGTGGGACCCATTCAGACTTCTGACCTAGAGAACTGTAACATAATAAATTTGTATTGTTTAGACTCCTAAGTTTATAGTAAGTAAAGTAATATCATATCATCAGTCTCTGCAGTTTGACTCCAAAATCAATTAGAGCAAGAACCAGGTCAGTCTTGTTAATCATCAAAGTCCCATCATCCAGTAAAACTTTGGTACATGGTAAGAGGACAAGAAATGTTTGTTGATTGAATAAACTACACCAGTATCAACAATCTAAAAGTTTGTTATATCAGATTACCGTATTAAGCACTTTGCTGAATTGGATAAATAGTGTTCAAATTTTGAAAGAATATTTTCTCAATTTTTGTGCTACTCACAGATGCAGGATAATTTTTAGTTTAATCTGTTATTAACATTTCATTTCTTAAGTTGAGACAATGAGAAAAATAATCAACCAAGCCCTGATTTGTAGTTTCTTCTGATTTCCATGATAGAAATACTCCTTCTCCGGAGAATTTCAAGCAAGCAATGTGACATCACTGAATACAGACTCGGGAAGAGGTGTAGAGAAGCACATTAGGGACGTCTACCATGTAGATTTAATGGATGTACATCACTTTAACAGAGAGCACTAAAATACAGTAAAATACTTAGAAGGTAATACATTTTGAGTATTTATTACCCTTTTAAAATATAATTTAATAAAATTTAAGTCTGTCTTTATTTATTTATTTATTTATTCTTGAGTGATGCAGAAAGACAGAGTGTGAGCGGGGGAGGGGCAGAGAGAAGGAGACCCAGAATCTGAAGCAGGCTCCAGGCTCTGAGCTGTCAGTACAGAGCCTGATGCAAGGCTCAGACACGTATACCCTGAGATCATGACCTGAGCCAAAGTCAGAAGCTCAGCCGACTGAGCTACTCAGGCGCCCCATAAAATTTAAGTCTTAATAATGATTGCATTTAACTACTAATACACAAAACTCCTAAAAATGTTAACAATAAGCTCTCATTACCTGATATGAATGAACTCAGCACTGAAAAACTACTCATTACTCTTCTTTCTAAATTATCCTTCCATGGAAAGTGTATTTGGACTCATTCTGGTAAAGCAAATAAGGGCAAAACTAGTCCTTGCTCCCCCTCTATCTCCTCTCAAGAAACAGTACCATCAAACAGCTAGATGATTACATCAAAGTATTTTACCTACTGTTGGGAAATAGGACAAACTGTCCTTATCGGACCTCTGTTCTCAGCACTGTCCTTGTGTGTGTATTGTCCTTATCAGACTTCTGTTCCCAGAGTGCTGGGAACATGGGACTTGATGAAGTCCCAGGAGGACGTGCAGGACAGAGCCTCCCTGGTCATCAGCCACATGCATCAAGAAACCATGGCACCGGAGATATACCCACACACAGTTGCCAGATATTCCTGATCTGTCCTTCCTTTATCTGTAGCTAATGTTCTGAGTTAAACATTCACTGTAACATTTACTGTGCTCTCCAAGCTTGCAAGGAGGGTATAAAATAAGATGCTGTTCCTAATAAAGTTTGCCATCAGCCCTCAGCTCTTGGTCTGTCTCCATTGCTTTCGGGGACGTCCACAGTGCCCTTGCTTTCCAGGACTATTCACGTTTCCTTTGAGAAACGTCCCTTGTTCACATTCCCATTCACGGTGTTTGGGAACGTCCCTGTTTCCATTGGCCATCAGCCTTTGGGAACAGTCATTGCATCCCACTCGTCGTCTCCCCAGAACCCCTCTTCACGAAGGAGAACCTACCACAACCTACGAATAACAAAAACCTCATTGCAGTGTCTTAGACAAATGGGGGTTTAGATGGTCTCACATAACCAGAAGTCAGAAAGTACGTAGCCAGCATTGATGCAATGGCCCAACACTAATATTAGGAACCCAGGATCTTTAGGACTTACCATCCTAAGTGTATGGGCTGTAACACCATGGTCCCAACTTACTCATTTCATCACCAGGGAAGTCTTTATTCCCACAGAAGCATGCAGGTAAGAAACAAGGTGTTTCCAACTCTTCGTAAATTTGCCTTTCTTTTTCCAAAACCCCTCCCAGACAACCACTCCTCTGTTTGACCTCCCTCATTTGGTGACACATTTTTTCCCCATACATGGTGCCACTAAGTGCAGGCAACTGATTAATCCCTGGATTCATGTGGTAACCTCACTGCCTCTAGGACTGTCCTCATCAAACCATCTTCCTTACTCTATGAATAGTAGACTTCCCAAAACGCAATGTTGATTATGTAACTCTGTTGCTTGTAACCCTTACTATTGTTGTTCTGTGTTATAAAGTCTGTGTTGTTTAACATAACAAATGAGACACTTTATATTCTTAATATTCTGGACACTGATTCCCCTTCCAGATTTACTACTCACTGATCCTCCATCAAAGGATTTGGTGAGGAGTAAGGGTGGGGGTGGAGGAAAGGAAAGAGTGAGGACATCCTCTTTATCACCATTTAGAATTGAAAAAAAAAGTGGGATTTGAGTTTACAGTAAAAGAATTTCTTGGGGCACCTGTGTGGCTCAGTCGGTTAAGTGTCCAACTTTGGCTCAGGTCACAATCTCACGGTTCATGAGTTCAAGCCCGCATCAAGTTCTGTACTGACAGCTCAGAGCCTGGAGCCTGCTTTGGATTCTGGGTCTCTCTCTCTCTCTGCCCCTCCCCCGCTTGCACTCTGTCTCTCTCTCAAAGATAAATAAACATTTAAAAAAAAAAGAATTTCATAAAGCAGTTTAAAACTCCTGGCCAGACTACTCCTGAGGAGTCCTATCTAGGGCAAGCCTTCTCAAAGCAAGCCCATCCTGCTCCAGAGTCTCATCTGATCTAAATACCAAGTCAGTGATGTTGGAATCTTAGATCATGTCTGGAGAGTTTTGGTCCTTTAGCTAACAAAAAAATCAATTCAAAATCAGTTGAATTTTTTTTTACCATCTTATAGACAATCATCCAGATGATTATCTGAATTAATTAAGTGATTTGTAATTTTATAATTGCAGTAACTGTCCAGAATGGGCAATAAGATCAAAGCAGCAAAATGGGGATGTGGAAAAAAATTGTAAGCAGTTCATTTTCAAAATTATAGTATACATTTGAAGGGAAAAAGCTAGTATTCACAGAACATCTTGCATATTAAGCACCTTACTGTGTTATGTATGAACCCTATCTTACTCCCATAAATATCCTTTGAAGAAGTAAGAATTATTATCTTCATTTTTTCAAATGAGGAGATAGAAATTATAGGAAAATAAGAAACTTGACATAATCACACAAGTATTAAAGAGCTGATCTGGACTTATAATTCAGACTTTTTATTCTCTATTGACTCATCTTCTCTTTTCACTACGAGTTTCCCAAAATGGGGAAGTAATTTTCATATTATCTAGAAGTAACAATATTCTGCAAAAAAGAACCAAGCTTAATCTGAATTTAGTAGTACCTCATGTAGGGTCTCACATTGAAAATATAATCAATAAATAGATATACTGACTATCCTGTATTTTGAACACATACCTGAGATTAAAAAATTATAGTTTTTCTTTACAAAAAATAACACTCTCCTACTGACATATGGGATTAGGTGTATAATTCAGAGTTACACAAGCTTTTAAAATTTTGTAATCCCTCATTATTATGAAGAGATTCTGAAGAATACTGATAGATAATCATTTCATTGATTTGCAGATGAAAGTTTAATTAGGCATATTATGAAACATTATTCTTTGGGGACAAACAAATACGCAGTGTTTATTTCTGTCTGAGCATCATTCTTAGAACAAAGACATTTCAAAAATATGAGATCAAGAAAAGTTAATTTAAAGACTTGTAGATTTAACAAAAACTCATACAGAGCTATGAAAGGACTGTTTACTATATGAAGAGAAAATTTTTTTCCTCAGTTCCAATTAAAGTCGATCTGCCAAAATTAATAAACATCATAAGCATGTTAAGTATTATGAAAGATTCAGAAACGTTGCCATCTTCAAAACTATTCTAGTTTTTGACACTGTGCTATCTCCATTTTGAAAGACTAAGCTCTTGCTACTGTAACAGAAAACTATTAATTAGAAAACCCTTTCAAAATCTCAAAGGCATTTGCTGAACACAGATGTTGCATTTGTGTACTGAGCTAGGAGCTGTTTATACGCCCACTGCCTCAGATAATAATGTATTCTTATTAGGCAGATTGTTTTACTTGCATTGAGAAGGAATTGCTAAGTAAAAACATACTTACATTTTATAATTTGAATTCATAATTACTTATTGTTTCTAACACTACAGGTAAAACAGCTTGCAGTTAATATGTCTTGCATTTACTATGTTCCTCCCTCCCACCGCCCCCACTTTCTGAACTGACTGAAAATTGTAGAGTGATCACACAGAAGCTAGTAAATTATCACACACAAAAAATAAGAGCCTAAATTGAATACAGTGTAATGGCCTTGCTAATTCATTTGCCTTATGCAGTCATCAACTGTTATTTTCTTTAACCCTCTGTCCATAGTCACTGTTTGTATTAAAGCTTTGGGAGACAGTAGGCTTATTTATTCTTACATTTGTTTTATTTGCAACTTTTAAGTTTATGTATCAAAACACCATGAGATTTCAACATAAAAAGTAATAGCAACTACAGTGTTTACTTCCATGTTATAAGCTTATATTTCCAAGACTTTCCTTCTTAACAATACAAATATTTTAGAAAATTTTAATGCCATTCACTCTTTTTCCCTATAGAGAATGAAGTTAATAAAATGCAAAATAAGCTATGATGTTTTTGTGATGATGTCTTCAAAAACAAGAGAATATTAACAGGGATCAAGACAGGGATTGAATCAAAGAGTTTGGGAGATGTTAAGCTAGACAAAGATAAATGGGCATCTCTCCCCAAGGATTTTTCACAGCCATAATGTGACATTGTACAATGTTAAACTCTAGGATAAAGATTTACCTGGTAATACTTCACAGAATTATTGAATTGTAGAATTTTATTAACTTCTTCAAGACTAGTTATTTCAGGAGAAACAGTGTATAAAAAGCAGTTTATGAAGTTTAGTTAGAGCAGGCAGGTGGGAGAGAGAGAAAGAGTTCAGAGGTCAAGCAATATATATATTTACAATTTTTTAAGTAAGCTCCAAGCCCAACATGGCGTTCATACTCACAACCCCAAGATCAAGAGTTATATGCTCTACTGATTAAGCCATCCAGGCACCCCTAAGGTAATAATATTTTTGAAATGTGTGCATAGAAGGCAAATTGTTTTTACTATTGCTATTGTGATAGTATCTATCTAGTATATTCTAATCAGTCATTCAGCCCAAATGGAGGCATGCAGACCAGGAGTGGAGCAAGGACCACTGCAGTGTTGTTATCCACTTTTATACCAAATATTATTTTCTCCCTCTTGCATTCATTTTATGTTCTTCATAACTTATATTTACTGAAATTACCTTGTCTGTTTACTTACTTGCTTAAATTCTTACTCCCTCCATTAAGAGAACAGAAGATCTGACTTCTCCACAGTGCATCACTTGCTACACATTTTGGGGTAAATAATACAATAATCAAATTTGTTATTGGATAGCTGGAGTGTTTTTCCTGATTGTGTATTTTGTGTATTTGTTCATTCAATTATTTATTTAGTGATGTATTTACTTATGGTGTGAAAGTAGTCAGTAAATCCTCTTTCTCCCATCCCCTTTGGTTTTGCTGTACAAGGATACTATTTAGTTTTATAGAAACAAGTTCCAGTGGGAACTGCAGACTGGAAATACGGGGCCAGAATTTGCTAATTTCCATTACATTCATTACAAATGATGTGATGGTATTGCTTTTAAATCTAGATACTTGCACTCCTTTTATTTGAATCAAAATTAAAACATAAGAATGATCTTTTCTCTAGATGTGCATATTTCCAAGTGTCTTTCATCCAGTTTTCACAGACAAGATGAAGGAGGCATGAACCATTGAAGTATCTATACAGTGAACAAAGGGGAAGGAAATATGCTTGAGATAGGAGCACCACTTGGCGAAGATAATGGGTGATTTCTATTATAACCTTTAGGAATATGAGCACTAGGTCTTTGAGAGCCTAGACTGCAAGAATTACAAGTTTGGATTTTACCTAGTTATTAGTGAATTTGAGTTTACTCTCCAAACAGTAGAGAAATAATTAAATTACACAACTACCCCCCATTGAACATCCTTTTGTTTTTTTGCTCTCTCTCACTTCTGATGGTTGTTAACACTTTTCTGAGCAACATGATTTGAAAAGTACTTGGAGGATGAATTGAAACATCTGATATATGGAGGAGGATTAAAATAATAGTCTAACATTTAACACTCAGGTCTGAGTTCAAATCCTGACTCTCAGAAGGCATTTGCCGTTGGCCAGGAGCAAGTCAAGTCATCTTCTTCCCCAGTAAAATGATACATTCCTATACTAGGCTTTTTCAGAGGAGTAAGTGATGTATTTATAGAAATTAACACAGAACCTGATATATGATATGCACCCAGTGAACATTAGCTACCAAATTTTTAAATAAATTATTTGATAGTGCATCTCTCCTAATGCCCAGAGGGATTTATTAATAGGCAGGAAAGATTCTCATAAAACTGTAGCACTGGGTTGATAGTACTACGAAATCTGTCTCAATAGTAATGCCTCACACGACAATGATACTAGCAGCCTCTGGCTCTGTATGTGAGACACTCTATACATGTATGCAATGGTGCGTCAGAAAGTGAGGCTGATTTTATTTAGAAATCCCATTTTTAGCCACAGTGGTTTAAAGAAATACAAGTTCTTTGCTATCAGTTTTCTTAAAAATCTTGGGTATTTTCATGTATTCCTAAGTCTTGAAATAAAGTCTGCTTTAGAAAAATAGATTCAATAACCACTACTTGAATGCAAGAGGTGATATTCCTAAGTAGACAGTAAATATTTTGGGCTTAATATTGAGTAATTGTATATGAATTATATATATAATTATATACAAATTTAATGCAATTAGACATGCGAATAATGGGAGAGTTGCTTTCAATGTAAACATTTTTTAAATGTTTTATTTTTGAAAGACAGAGCACGAGTTGGGGAAGAGCAGAGAGAGGGAGGGAAACACAGACCCAAAGGAGGCTCCAGGCTCTGAACTGTCAGCACAGAGCCCGACACAGGACTCAAACCCACAAACTATGAGATCATGCCCTGTGCCAGAATCGTATGCTTAACTGACTGAGCCACCGAGGCGCCCCAACATGAAAATATTTTTAAGGATTCAAGAAGACCATATAGTTCGAGTAAAGAAGCTTCCTGTTATATTATCATTATTTGGCACATGATTTTAACAAAATTAAAAGCAGAAAAAGAGTAAGAAAAGAAGATATAAATTTTAAATGACTGATATCTCAAAAGATATTAGAATTTATGTTGGAATTTGTCAATATGCTTTTTAAGTTATTTATTTTCTTTTTTAATGTAAGTACTCTATGCTACCTATTTTGCTTCTTGTTCAGTTATTAATAAACTACAAATTTTTGGGAGCTGATACAAATAAACTACTAACATGTTTTTCTTTTCTTTTTTTAATTATTTAATGTTTTTTATTTATTTTTGAGAGAGAGAGAGAGAGAGAGAGAGAGACAGCGTAAACAGGGGAGGGAGACACAGATCTGAAGCAGGCTCCAGGCCCTGTGCTGTCAGCACAGAGCCTGATGTGGGGCTCGAACCCACGAACCATGAGATCATGACCTGAGCCTAAGTCAGACGCTTAACCTACTGAGCCACCCAGGTGCCCCTCCTAACATATTTTTCAAATGTAAATGCTTTGAATGTACAGAGATGTTTTATAAAGTGAGTCAAAATATTTTTTGACATCTTGTTCAAAATTTTAATTAACTTATTGTTTTATTTCATCATAAAATATAGCACTATAATTATCTTTTGAAACTACACTGCTTTTGTTTTTATTTTTTAAAATGTTTGTTTATTTATTTTGAGAGAAAGAGAGAGAGCATGAGCCAGAAGAAGAGGGGCAGAGAGAGAGAGAGAGAGGTGAGAGAGTCCCAAGCCGGCTCTGTGCTGATGGGGACATGGGGATCAATCTCACGAACCTGGAGATCATGACCTGAGCTGAAATCAAGAGTCAGACAGTTAACCAACTGAGCCACCCAGGTGCCCCTGCGTTTTTTTTAAATCATTTTTGTTCTTGTCTGAAATGGATTACACCCGTAGAGTAATATTAGTAGCATTTAGTAACACATGCACAGATCAATGTTAATTCTATCTATTGCTCCAATAATTTTACATTTAAGTTATTTATAAATTCATTTGATTTGTAGGACAATAAATACAAGAACAGACTGTTTATTAGCTGGCTGTCCATCTGTCCTACCTATAATTCCAATCTGGATTAGGATATAACTGAGTTCAAGGAATTGCTGCTGTCATATGCCATGTACCTTTGGTTTTATTTAATACATTTGTTATTAATATGATTAGTAATAGTGATTTTACCCAAGGGATAGGTTTACTGGTCAGGAAGCAGGGAGACCTTGCACATGTTTTCTTGTGCAGATGCCCCAAATCTTGAGACCTAACATTTTTTTTCAAAATGCAAGAAGTGCTCATGACGAGGAAGATAGAGCTTAAAAACAAAGAAACATTTGAAAACCAATGTAGGATTCCAAAATAGAAAGCATTTAAAATGACAGAATGAATCATTTATGATACTTTAAAAAAAATCCAACCTCTAGGTGGAAAGCGGCTAATGAAGGCTTTTTAAAAATTACAGAAATTTAGTAACTTTTTTTCCAATTTAAGTCAGAATGTAGCTCTTAGAGTTATGCAACTTTGTGGAATAATAACAAATTGACATTACTGTCATTGACTTAAGCCATTGATAAATACAGACTGGGTAGACAGTCATTAAATAGTGGTGTTCCAGAGAACAAACTGATGAACATACAAGCGTATCACTTCAGTTTCCATGAATGCAGAATAGAACGCTAAAAACAATGAAACCTACTGCATCTGGCCTGCCACAACTCACTGCATGTCCTTGTGTCACCAGCTAGACCCCAAGGGCTGAACTTTACTACTCACCTGCTTGTACTCACTGACCTTTGTCATACATTTACTTAGGCAAATGAAACCCCAAACCACCCCTCAGGTGTTGGCACTGCCTTGACAAGACCTCCTGTCAGCCCAGAGAGCTAGAGTTTTTGAGTAAATCCCCCCCTCAACTTGTGTCTGCATATATGGACTATGGAGTGACCCCTGGGATGACTGGCAACTACCTTTACTTCATTAGAATACTAAAATCTCCACTCAAGGAGGAGCCTATATTTGGGGAACATACAATGTGATCAGGCATGTTTCCTTAAGGCACAAGCGAGACCTTGTTTCTGCTTCTACATGTGAAGACAAGGCTTCCCTATCTAAATACTCATCCTGATCCTAAACAAAAGGTGCCCATTCATTCTCTCTTGAGGAGTCATGGCTTTGAATGTTATTCCCTGCGATCCCCTTTTTTTTGCTGCAAATAAAGTTTAACTTTGTGCAACAACTCCACCTGGTGTATCTGTGACTCACCAAGGAGCCAAATCACATTGGTTTGGTCACATGTGGACAGACTATTTAAGTTTCAATGTGTCAACTTTCTTTTCTACAATATGAGATTAGCTCTAAAATGCCTGCCAGTAGTCAAGTGCTCTCATTCTGCAGTACTATTAAAAGATGTTGTCTCTTTATCCCTCTTTCATTTCTCCTCTTCTCTCACTCCCTTACTTTCCTTCTTTTATCCCCATGAGGTTTTCTTTTTCCCTTCTTCATCTGTATGTGGGTGTGTGTATATGGAAAGAACATAAATATACATATTTCATTATAATACACATGTATAATTTTAAACAGATGTTCAATTATGGAAGTTTCAAGCTATAATAAATATAGAAGTGGTTTTTAGTATTAAATGCAAAAGATAAATGGGCAAGAAATAGACTTTCCTTGATTTTATGAATTATCTTATTTCATTAAGTTAATAGAACATGTGATTAATGATCCAAAAAAAAAAAAAAAGAGTCTGCAATTCTCTCACTCTTAGCTAAGTAATTCAGTTGGATACAAAAAATTGATTAGGATAGATACACAAATGCAGCTTCTAAGATATAAATGCATTTGTAGTTGGTTTTATAAATGGTCTGTTTAAAATCAGAGGGCATTAAACATGCTGTAAGTACATTCTTTTTCTTCCTTTATTCCTTTGTTCTTTCCTTCCTTCTTTTCTTCCTTTTTTTAATTTGATATAACCTGACTGATGAAATTTGCTTAATCCCATTTAATATGACAAAAGAGGATGGCCTGGAGAAGCACTATTAGGATTTGCTCTTCAGCAAAAATAAATCCTAGAAATCTGCTGCCATTTATTATTCTCAGTCTTTATGCAAGGATATTTGCATTACAATTAGCTTCTTATTTATTGTGCTCATATCTGCAACAGCTGATTATGGCCTTTAATTTATTTTCCACAGTTAGTAGCTAGAGAAATGATTATGACTTCAATTAGATTAGTCAACAAAAAGAAAGGAGAGCTAGAAACATACATGTAAAATATACATGTGCTTGTGTCTGCCTATGCGGGTGTGTTTAATACAGATACAAACATTCATTTAAATGCCTAATCTTAACGTTGCTTAAAGTACATCTACCCCAGCTTACTTTTAACTTGAGAGTCTAAGTCACATGGTCACTGTTAAATGGACTGAATCCTATGTCCCCTCTTACCTGTCCTGCAAGACCTTGCATTGAAATTGATTATTTGCATCTTTTTGTCCTCACTTGAGAGCACTAAATATGACTTTTCACATTTACTGAGTCACAGATCTTCAATAACTGTTTGTTGGATGAATAATAAGGAAAGAACATTTATAATGTGATATAATGAAACTGAACTAAATTCTGAAAGGATTTTGAATAAGGTAGCTATTAAACTTTGAAAATTACTGTAGCATTTGGATCATACTTTTTTATTTTAAAATATTTGAAAAAACTTGACAAATTATATAACAAAATAACAAATAAAAAAACTGCAAAATCTTTTTTTTTCCCAGGGAACATTTGGAAAAACTTTTGGAAGAACCAAATCAAGAGTAATTCCTCCCTTTCCTCAACCAGGTTTTGACCAGACCAATAATTCCAAAATTAGCTGTATTTTGATTAGTTCCCTTGCCCTTTTCGCAATATTTTGCCCTTCGTCTTCAGACAGATATTTCTTTGAATTCTCCTTGTTGATATATTTGGGAAAGAAGAAGGAATTACTCTTGGTTTGGTAGCTGTTGACCGGGGAATTTGTGTTCATTCAAAGGAGTATGGATGGAGGACAGAGGCTACAATAAAATTCATAAAGGACGGGAAGAAGGAGTTATGATGGCCAAGGTCCATTTGAGGGTCACTGAAAAAATTCTAGTATTTTAGAATTTCATACAGTCCCCCTTTGGTCCATAGAGAGGCTCGGTTTCATGGTTTAACCACATTTTGGTTTGCTTAGTTCTCAAGATTCACACCACTTAGGTCCTTCAAAAAACTATTTTAATGTTTATTTTTGAGATCGAGAAACACACACACAGCGTGCGTGGGGGAGAGGCAGGCAGAGAGAGAGGGAGGTACAGAATCTGAGGCAGGCTGTAAGCTCTTAGCTGTCAGCAGAGAGCCTGACACGGGGCTTGAACCCACGGACCATGAGATCATGATCTCAGCCAGAGTCGGATGCTCAACTGACTGAGCCAGCCAGCCTCCCCATCATTTAGGTCATTCAAATCTTAGATTTCTTGTTGCCCACTGTATATTGGGCACTGGACTCATTGAACACAAATAAATGTAGGTCTCTCTAATAAACTCATAAATAGCAGATTATGGTAATATTAATTGCAGTAGTATTAATAAGTATTAACATTTATTGGGGGTCTTCTCTTAGCATATGTAGACAATTTACATACTATATTCGTACTATATATATGTATATGTACATATATATTTGAGATTTATTATAAGATATTGGCTCACATAATTGTGGAGGCTGAAAAGTTCCAGAATGTGTCCTCTGCCAGCTGAAGATCCCAGGAAAGCTAATGAGCCAGTAGAGTAGTTTGGCAGCTTGAGAGCCAGAGAGCCAATGGTATGGATTCCAGTTTGGGTCTGAAAGTTTGAAAATCAGGAACACTGAGGACAAGAGAAGGCCATTGTCCCAGCTCCAGTCAGGCAATCGATTCAATTTTCCTCTCCCTTTTTGTTGTTCAGACCCATTTAGATTGGATGAGCCATATACCTTACTCAGCTCACCAGTTCAAATGTTAATCTCTTCTGGAAACACCCCCCAGAAATAACATTTAACCAGCTATCCAGACAACCCATAGCTCAATCAAGTTGACACATAAAATTAACCAGCACACATGCATGACCCCAAATTTAAAAAGAACCCAAGAGATGGATATTATTATATTCCATTTATATAATAAGAAACATATCTCAAAGAGGACAAGTAATTTATATGAAACTGTGAAGTTAGTTTATGCCAGAGGCAGATTTGAACCCAGGCAAAGAAGGTACTCATTCTTCTCTAATTGACTTAAGGGAAGGAAGTAAAAATGAGGTCTTTTGGTTACTGAGCAAGCCCTTCTCCAGCTCCTTGATTACCTGTCACAAATGTCAGGGAGTATCTAGGATAACTGCCTCTCTGGTTCTCACATGTGCTCATTTATGATCACTGTTTTTAAGTCAAAACAAAATTGCACATGATTAATAAAGCATTAGTACTTGTAAGGGCCCAGGGCAGGCTGCCCCAACATGGGCCACTTGGGCAAAAAGATTATTTTGAGATAAAAGTAATAAAAACCCAGCCAATGCAGGAAACCCTTACTGGTCCCATTCAATTGCCTAAATTTACATTGGAAAGGAGAATCTGTACCAGGAAGAGAGCTATTACCAGAGACTCCCATTTACCTAAGAAACTTATCTGCATAACAGGGCAATCGTGTTTTTCCAAATATCTTTCACTTCTTGCTAGTGGTCTTTCTCTTTTCTTGGTCTGCAGGTTCCTCCTCTCTCCTTAGCTCATATAGGCCTCATGTTCCCTCATTGTCTTTTGAATCCCATGTCTATGTGGATCCCCTGTGTATATGCCTATTAAATTTGATTTTCTCCTGTTAATCTGTCTCATGGCAATTTGATTCTAAGCCCAGCTAGAAGGACCCTAGGGTAGAAGAAGGTCTTCCTGCCTGATATATGTTATAGTTTATAATAAACCACAACTCCCTCCTACCCCTCCCTTTGATCTTTTACTAATCCTACCATTAAACATGCTTTCCCAGGAAACCATTTTTAATTCCTCTGTTTCTTTTAGTAGTTAACTCAGTATCTCTAAATAATATGTTTATACAATGATTTTTCGTTATTGTTTTTAAGCATTATTTTCTTCTTATTTAATGTTGCTGGAAGCCATTTCTGAACTCACTAAGTCGAGAAAAACTCCTTGTGAGGTAAGGCTGGTTTGCAAGGCCTCCCGCCATCAGATGGCGACCGATGTCTCCCCCCCACTCAATTATTTTTGCTTGAGCACTGACCCCCAAGGCGCTTGTTGACTGGAATCAGGAGTGACTTGCCCCCTTATCCTAAAAATATGCTAATTGTATCTTGTGAAAGAACTTATAGGAATTTCTTCTTTTGTGTTTATGGTAGCAAATATTACATTTCCTGAGAAACCTGTTTTACTTTCCCTCAAGAAAACAGGCTATTGATCCCTGCTCACAAAGAACTAACTTTTGCTTTTGCTATGCTAAAAATATTGCCTTGTATTTGAATGCTAAAGATACCTTCCTTCCCCATATGATAAACATCTAAGTCACCTGCATCAATCACTATTGATAAAGATTATGCATGAGTCTTCTACCAATCTGTGTTCTGGGAAATTTTTATATACCAAAGAATTTGTCATCAGAAATCATTGTCTAAGGAAATTGCCACTTCCGTTTTATACCCCATACATTTTTTTCCCATAAATAAAACTGACTCTCCTGTCAGTGCAGAGATACCTGTCTGGTGATCAGAAAGAAACTCGAGGCTCTCTCACTCTCTTTCACCGACACCGTCCATCCTTCAGGGAGCCCTGGACCTGCTGGAGCTGCACTCCGGCATAATGTTAAAACTTTTCTTGTATTATTTCATGAACATCTTTACTTCTATTGCCTCTGCTTTCACTTTCTGGAACTCTATTTGTTCACGATTAAATTTCTGTACTCCCATACATATCTTTGTATTTATTGTCTTTTCCCCATATTTTCTGACCCTTAAAGATTTTAAAATCTTCATTTACTAGTGTGTGTGTGAGAGAGAGACAGAGAGAGATAAAGAAAGAGACATACCTGTACCCCTATGTTCACTGCACCATTGTTTACAACTGCCAAGACATGGAAACAATGTACATGTCCATCAGCAGTTGAATAGGTAAATGAATATTTAGGAATATTATTCAGGCATAAAAAGAAGGAGATTCTAACATTTGCAAAAACATCGAAAAACCGTAACAGCATTATGCTAAGTGAAGTAATTCAGACTGAGAAAGACAAATGTTATATGTTATCACTTATATTTGAAATCTAAAAATGTGAACTCAGTAACAGCAGATTGGTGTTTGCAAGGAATGGGATAATGAGGGCAGCTGGGTTTGCATGAGGGTGGTTAGCAGGCACAAAGTCCAATTTTAATGTGAGTATCTTCTGGGGATGAAATATACAGTATGGTGACTATATTTAACAATACTCTATTGTACATTTGATTGCTAAGAGAATAGATTTTTTTCAAAATAAATTATATGAGTACGGATATGCTGCTAACCTTATTGTAGTAATTATTTCACAAAATACACATATATCAAATCATTACATTGTACATATTAAAGTTAAGCAATGTTACATGTCAATCATATCTCAATAAAGCTGGAAAAAAAAAGGAAAATAGCATTGGAAATATAGACCTAACTGAAACTAAGTTCTTGAGTTATCCCTGTGCCCATTACAGTATCTGGAAAATGGACAAAGGCCATTTTTATTGGAATCACCAAGAAAATATTAGTCTATTTCTAACAGATTAATTTTGTGATAACCTTAGTGTAACCTAGAATATAGCTGTTATTTAATGCAATTTTGGATTAAATGCTTTACTAATTTGATTGGTTTTAACAAAACCTATAAAAATACTAGTATTAATCAAGAATTTTAGGACACTGAATTAAAACTTCCAACAGATATTATCTGCTATTCTACCAAGATGTTCTAAAGTATTTTGTCTTTATAAATATTTTTAAGGAAATACACAGCACGATTCATGTAAAAATACACAATAATCAGAAATATAAAATCATTCAATTATATCTGAAATGTGTCATCTGAAGGTAGCTTGATTCTTTCCCTGAGGATGACATTCTTACTTTTATCACAATCATTTAGTTTTCGATTTATGTTTAGTGAAGAATAACACGTAAATGTAACAATTTGACTTTGTTAAGATGGTATTTGCTTTAGACTCCTGGATTTTTGAAGCAAAGGCTTTTTTTCTTTATTCATGAAGTGACACACTCATAAATACAACCTATTTTTCCAAGGGGGTAAATTCCCACAAATATATCTGTGCTAGTAAAATATAAAACGTATTAAATTTGTGGCAACAACAATTTTCTGAGAGCCTGATTTTCTCTCGGAAAAGTTATATCCATGGGCTCCCGCGTGACTCAGTTGGTTAAGCATCTGACTTTGGCTCAGATCATGATCTCACAGTTCCTAAGTTTGAGCCCTGCGTTGGGGGCTCTGTGCTGACAGCTCAGAACCGCTTCAGATTCTGTGTCTCCCTCTCTTTCTGCCCCTCCCCTGCTCACTCTCTCTCTCTCTCTCAAAAATAAAATAAACATTAAAAAGAAAGAAAAGTTAAATCCAGAGAAAAGTATGTATGTTTGTTGCTGCTTATATTAGAAGGTAAATAGATTTCCATGGTAATCCAGTTTAACAGAAAACCGAAGCTACTTTATTTTACATTTTCTCTTACTTTTCTTTGAATTATAAAGGAAATGGGCATAAACAATAGTAGCAGGATGTGACACCATGAAATACACAGCTGTTCAAAGCCAGCAAATCTGTTATCTAAAGTTAATGCTGTTCTCATTCAAATTTTAATTTGGGGAGATGAGTTGAAAACCAACTAATATACCAAGGGAGAACTAGGAAACATTTAATACAACTGAATGGTCTTAAATATAAGGACCCCGAGAAATGAAGTAATTTTACTTATCATTTAATACTTTTGCACCTTACCATGTTCACCATTTGCCTCTCCTTGTTATTAGTTTTGGATATTCATGAGTCATCACAATACAGTTTATCATGTTCTTGAAACCTATTTTTCAAATTACCAAGATGAATCTTAATTGTGTAATTTTCACAGCATCTTGAAACCTTGTAATATTACCCTTCATGAGAATAAAGTATTTATTAACTGCTTTTATTTCTAATGAGAACCAACCTAAGGTATCTACAGGAACCTGAACATCATGTACCATGATATTCAATTTACAGATATTGGCAATAGTGCATAAAGTAATAAATCTTTCTCCAGATGTGAAGTTATATGACCTGGTGACAACTTAACTGTACAGGGACTCAAAGGGCTAAAATAATCCCAGCTGTACCATTAATTTTCTGGCATCTGTGTGGATGTGACTCTAAGTTGCAGTGAGAGCATGTGCAAAAGGAAATGAATGGATTGGTTACACGAATTAAAAATACATCTGTCTGTAAATTCTTTTACATGATCCCAGAAATAGGGCACTAGGTTGTACCTAAATTCCCAATTTTACAAGCGTTAGTCATGTCTTTACAATGAGTGCAATTCCACTACTTCATTTGCCATTTTCATATCTGAGACCAAATTCTTTGCAGTGCTCATGTGTACAATTTTAATGGTCTAGAAAAGAGGATGATGTCTGAGATATCAATTTTTCCTTCCATTAAATTTAGGCTCACTGAAATAACTTTAAATTAGAGAAAATGGTTTTAATATGGCAGGTTATCAAATCATCTGTTACAAACGTGGTCTAATTTTACTGGGACTTATTTGCATGATAAATCTCTGATTCATTGTTAATATAACAATGCACTAGCAATTAAGTATTGGGCTTGCTGGTGAGTTAAATATTGTTCAATTCACTCATTTCTCACGTCTGTCACATCTGAAATTTTAGTTCATTTTTAACAGAATTCAAACTGCTGCAATTCATGTTCTAAATATAATTTTAGTGGGCACTAAAATTGGGCATTTCAGAGAGCACTTTAGTTCCCTCAGGAGAAACTGAGGCATGTGATATCGACTTGTTTATTTCCTTGGAGTTCAGTTATTTTAAAATTAAGTAGCTAAAGGCAATTTCAATAGAATCTGTGTAAAATGCTCGTGTTTGTTGGTATCTCCCTGTGTGCATTAAACTTAATCAGTTAATCTAGGGAAAAATATTAGTTCACAGTTTGGATAATTTTACACTGTGTAATTATTTTCCTTCAACAAAGGCCACAGAATTTCTCAACTTTAGTGACAGTCAATGTATGATACAAATAAAATAAATTACCTATTTGCCTGAGATAAAACTTTCCTTTACTAGAACTCATTTGATTCTCACAAAATGAAGACAATGGCTTAATCAGGTTAAAGACCAAACCAGTCCAAACCAGTTCAGTTCCTTGACAAAATCATGGGTTCGATATCCTAGAATAATTTTATCCACTCACAGAATATTTAAGAGTCTCATTTTGTATAGTTTTAATTATACACAATGTCATTTAGAATGAAAGATATCCAAGTGTAGCCACATGAGAATGTATACAGAGAGACTTACACAAACATTTTGGGAAGAATAAAAACCTTTGAAATCATTTTCCTTCAGTGATTTAGAATTCTCAGTAGGTTCTAATGGTCCAATAAGCCAACAAAGGCGCTTTTAAAAAATGTTTATTTACATATTTTGAGAGAGAGAGGAAAAAAATGCTCTAGTAGGGGCAGGGCAGAGACAGAGAGAGAGAGAGAGGGAGAGAGAGAATCCCAAACAGTCTCCACACTCAGCACGAAGCCCAGTTCGGGGCTTCATCTCATGAACTGCAAGATTGTGACCTGAGCTGAAATCAAGAGTTGGACGCTTAACCAACTGAGCCACCCAGGTACCTTCCCCCATTTAATATTTATTTATTTATTTTGAGATAGGCTTTTCATACATATTTGGGGTAAATGTGGCCACTGTAGCATCTCAATTTCCCTTAGTATTTTTTTTCCCTTGATCCTCAAATGTGCATGTAACAGATTCTGGGCTCAGAAAAAATGACTGCATTAAGTCTGATGCTCTGTACTATTGGGAGGACAATCTTTGTTGCTATTAATCCTTTTCCCTTCCTCTAACACACTATTATGTACCACTGCCATCTCAGGACCTAATATGATGTTGAAAACCGAAATGTGTAAAGTAATTTGAGAAGTAGCAACAGCTATCTCGCATCTTTGCAGTTTATTTTTGTAGTATTTTATGTTTAAAATGTCTTTCATTTACATTTTAATTTCTTCATTTCAATTAAGTAAAGCTTTTGAGTAGGCACCAAGAATCCTTTCTGCTTTTATTTGTACACTTAAAATTTTATAGACCCTTCATTTTATTATCACTGAAATGAGCTAATTTTCATCATCATTTAACAAAAACACTTTCTTGCCTTTGTAGGACCCAAGCATGTGAAAATAAGCTAATTTTTGAAAAGTCTATAAATAGACTTAAATGATTTTAGTTATATAAATATGTAGAAATAAGCACTAAATATATTTCCTCAGGGCTGACCAAGTTTTATTCAAAACTTGACCAAAACAGCACATTTTTAAAAGGTGCTTTATTCAACATTTCTTTCTTTTTCTTTTTTTAGTTTATTTCTTTATTTTGAGAGAGAGAGAGAGAGGCAGAGAGAGAGGGAGAGAGAGAATCCCAAGCAGTCTCTGCTCTGTTAGCACAGAGACCAATGAGGGGCTTAATCTCATGAACCATGAGATCATGACCTGAGCCAAAATCAAGAGCCAGATGTGTAACCAACTGAGCCACTGAGGCACCCCCTTATTCAACATTTCTTAACTTTTTTTGTTTTGTTTTTGTTTTTTTTAATATTTGTTTAATCTTGAGATAGAGACAAAGCAGTAGTGGGGGAGGGGCAGAGAGCGAGGGAGATACAGAATCAGAAGCAGGCTCAAGGCTCTGAGCTGTCAGCACAGAGTCTGATGTGGGGCTCAAACCCACAAATTGTGAGATCATGACCTGAAACGAAGTCAGCCGCACAACCAACTGAGCCACCCAGGTGCCCCCAACATTTCTTAACTTTTTTAGCCACAGCCTTCTTAAGACTTGCCCTAAAATAGCACATGATCTCCTCAAAGACTAATATTATATCAAATATGGCACTATTTTAAACCTGTCCAACTCATGATCTTATTAGACAGTAAGATTTATAGCATTGGGTACATTTTCTGTCTCTGACACTATTTTCTAAAACATTGCCTGTTAGATTCTCCCTATTAATTTGGTCTGCTGTGAAGCATGAAATTGAAGAGATTTAGGGAGAAAAGGCACCATTTCAGAATTCCCCTTGAGTGATTAGGCTTCTGGTTACCCACTGAGGCTAAGTTTTTCTCCTTTTTTGAATTAACGTACTAGTGATTTCTTCATCCAACAAGGAAAATGGATATGCCAAAAGGGATCCTGAGTGATGTCAGGGACTTACTGAAGGGCAGGCATCAATTTACCAAGGTAGCACATTCCTGTACAATTTCCAAGTAGAAGCCACTAGACTTTTGAGCCACAAATCCAATACTAATCATTGGACATCACTCAGTGATCTATTTTCAGCCAATATATCCCTATGGGTTGTCAAATAGTATTGTAACATTTTGGTGCTCCTGATCCTTGAGATCTTCAATTTTGGCTCAATTTATAAAACTCTCAGTAAGCCAACATCTAAATGACCTAATATCCTCATAAATAGGCTAGTTCCTGGAAATAGCAAGAAAGAAACCAGTAGAACATTTAATCTAGTAAGTTTATCTGCACTGAAGTCCCTCCCTATTAAGTTAGTCGATGTGATGTCACAAAGGACAAAGAAATGTTCCTCAATTAAGGCCTGTGACAGTTACAGGCTGGAACATGGGTACTATCCGAGGATAACAGAGCTCCTCACCACCTAAGTATTGACTTCAAAGGAGAGGTTTAAGGGTAAGGAAATCAAGAGCTCAATTCTTTCTAAGAGCTATTGTCCTTCAGAAAACTTATTCAAATATATTGTGTAAATATAATCTCAACAAATATTTGGTTTTATAAATATGCATAAAATGTGATGAATCTTTTGATGGTGTAAATGTGAAAGATACCTCTTTTCTAAGATAATTTACTTTTTACTTTTTGATTTATTCAAGCTAGTCTGAATTCATTCTAAAACATGGCTCATCTCTCCTATGATGATTCATTCAAAACAAATACAAGAAGTTTGGTGGTAACCATCACTAAAGTTACATCTCTGATATTAAAAACAAAAAAAAAGGGTGCCTGGGTGGTTCAGTCAGTTAAGCATCTGCCTTAGGCTGAGGTCATGATCTCACAGTTCATGAGTTCGAGCCCCACATCAGGCTCTCTGGTGTCAGTGCAGAGCCCACTTCAGATGTCTCCCTCTTTCTCTGCCCTTCCCCTGATCTCCCGCACACTCTTTCTCTCAAAAATAAATAAACATTTAAACAAACAAGCAAACAAAAACAACAAAAACAGAAACACACAAAAACACCTCTTTTTTCATTATTTGGGTCTATTTAAGCAAGATGCAGAAAGTTGATACTTCAAAGAGAATTAAGTAAACTACATTATAATTTTCTACAGTACTTTAAAAATAGCATTAATTCAAAGGCTGTAAGATATTCAACATTCTCCTTAAATTACAAAAGCATATAAACTAATGCTTTCAATAAATCTTTATGTTCACAGTTATTAGAAGTTATATAGTTTATAATAGAAGTCCAACTTGTCTTATCTTTCTGCAAATGCCACTTCTCCAGAATATCAAACCCTTTTACATTAAGGAAAATTGAATATTGGAATTAGTTTTGGGGCACCTGGGTGGCTCAGTTGGGTGAGTGACCAATTTCAGCTCAGGTCATGATCTCACAATTCATGGGTTTGGGCCCTATGTCGGGCTCTGTGATGACGGCTCAGAGCCTGGAGCCTGCTTCAGATTCTCTCTCTGTCTCTGTCTCTGTCTCTGTCTCTGTCTCTCACTCTCTGCCTCTTCCCCATTTGTGCTCTGTCTTTCAAAAGTAAATAAACATTTAAAAAGTTTTTAAAAAATATTGGAATTATTTTTATGCAGTGAAGGAAATAATTTCTGAGATTTATTTTGCCAGGAATAAGAAAAATATAAAATGCACCCAATGTGATAAGTATATATTTTAGTACATATTACCAAATCTTCAAGTTTCATATTTAATGATTATCATGAAACTAATTTAACCATTTAAATATGAGTCAGACATAGAGTATAGCATATATTTGGAAAGATACAAATTTCTGTGAAGCTTAGGTTTGTTTTATGCTCTTTTTTTGATATTAAAACTCACTAAATCTTAATTTCTTCATCCTATGATTTTCACAAGAAAGTAAAAAATGAAGGAAATTTGTTCACAGGCACCTGCTATTTTTTATGTATAAATGATAAATAAAATAATTATATAATTAAATTAACATATTTCCAAGAATTGTGTGGGAAATTTTGTTGATAAGAAAATGACAATTTAGGGGTGCCTAGGTGGCTCAGTCAGTTAAGCGTCCGACTTCAGCTCAGGTCATGATCTCACGGTTCATGGGTTTGAGCCCCAGGTCTGGCTCTGTGCGAACAGCTCAGAGCCTGGAGCCTGCTTCAGATTCTGTGTCTCCCTCTCTCTCTGCCCCTCCTCTACTCATGCTCTGTTTCTCTCTGTCTCCATAATAAATAAACATTAAAAAAAAAAGAAAATGACAATTTAGTGGAGATTTTAAAAATGGACTTGGGGCGTCTGGGTAGTTCAGTCTGTTAAGTGTCCAATTTTGGCTCAAGTCATGATATTGGGGTTTGCATGTATGAGCCCTGCATTGGGCTCTCTGCTATCAGCAAGGAGCCTACTTTAATCCTTTGTTCCCCTCTCTTTCTGCCTCTCTCCTGCTTGTGTTCTGTCTCTCAAAAATAAATAAACATTTAAAAAATGTATTTATCTATTTGCATGAAGAGGAAATAACTTTTGCAGACACTAGGAACTTATTGTGAGGTGGATTTCTACTGCATTGGCAATAGGGAGCCAAATATAATCAAAAGTAAAGAGATCAAGATTGTTTGGCTTAATAGTCTGAGAAGATATTCTCAAAAACAATATATGTCAAGAGTCAAAATTAATTCAAAATGATTGATAAGATGACATGAAAATATACTCTCTTAAGAACAATATTTAGGTGCACCTGGGTGGCTTAGTGGGTTAAGCGTCCAACTTTGGCTCAAGTCATGATCTCAGAGTTTGTGGGTTCGGGCCCCATGTTGGGCTCTGTCATGACAGCTCAGATCCTGGAGCCTGCTTCAGATTCTGTGTCTGCCTCTCTCTGCCTCTCCCCCGCTCATGCTCTGTCTCTCCTTCTCTCTCTCTCTCTCAAAAATAAATAAACATTAAAAAAAAACAATTTTTAGGAGAAAAATATCTATTTTCTTCTGTTTTCCAAAGGAAAATAATATTGTTTAATCTCAATTTATAAGAAATTGACAAGGCATAGTTACATCCATTGTCCCAGCGATTTTACTGGTTTTGTTAGTATGTGGAGGATTTGTGACAGACTGTGGCATAAACTGAACTGTTTCTTTCCCAAATTCAAATGTGGAAGCCCTAACCTGTAATGTGATGGCATTTGGAGATGAGGTCTTTGGGAGGTTTGTATAGGATGAGGGTAGAGGTCTCATAATGGAATTAGTACCCTTATAAGAAGAGACACAGTCCCCTCTCTCCTGCCATGTGAGAACACAGAGGGAAAGTGATCATCTGTATCTAAGCTAGGAAGAGATCTCCCAAGAGAATCCAACCATGCTGGCATCCCAGTCTCAGACTTTCAGCTACCAGAGCTGTGAGGAAACAAATTTCTGTTGTTTAAGCCACCCAGTTAATTGTATTGCATTATAGCAGCCCAAATTGACTAAAATAGACTACCTGTGAAGAAAAAGTGTTATCCCATTGAGTTTCATGGACAACAAAAGCACTTTTACTAAAGGATTTCTCTATCTGAATAGGAAGAATATTTCCAGTAATGTACCCTGCAGTGGGGCAGAATCTCCCAGGATAATCAGCACTGGTCATTGTAATCTATCAGCTAATCTCTCCTGTAGAAAGTCATAGCATGCCTTGTAGACTATGGTGCAGTTAACATTGTGGTGGTGTCCAAAAAGTCTGTGAAAGCTAGAAAATGCTAGCTGATTTCCTGTTCAGATTTTTCCAATTCATAATAATAATGACACTGATTTTTTTTTTTTTTTTACAGATGATTTTGCTCTAAAATACTTCACTTGATTCTGGGCTGGGCAGGGCAAGTATTATTTTTGCCATTTTGAAGATGAAGAAACTAAGCATCCAGAGATTTCAGAGGCAACCTTTATCATAACATGGTGTCAAATACTGTGTTCCCTTTGCATACCACTATATTTATAGTTGGTTTATTCAGTTCCACTAATCTTTGCCTAGTCACGATTTGTTATCGCATTGTTTAATTATAGAGGATTTATGTTTTAATAGCCATAGGACTACTGACCCACTGTAGTTTTCATTTTCAATGTCTTTGTGGGTATCTTAAATATTTATTTTTCATATTAGTATTACTATCAGCCTAATATCATTAAAAGCACTTGTTTTTGGAGAGGAGAAGATCATATTAAGTTTATAAACTGATTTAACAGCAATTGATATATTTATCATGTTGAATCTACCTGAGAACAAAGAGTGCTTTTCCACTTGTTCACATCTAATTTATTTCTTTTACAAGTGCTTTAAGCTTTTCTTCATAATAGATTTTGCATATTAGTTTTAAGTTTATCTCTACCCATTTTACTTTCTTTGTGGCTATCATATATAGAATTGTCTCTACTATTAGGCCATATAAATTGTTGTTGGGGCTTACAAAAGTAAATGATTTCTGTACGCTAATATCCTGCAACCTTATAAATTATTTTGTTTGATTTACTTTTTTCATTACAAGGCTGTAATGATTTCCAGACATACTACAATAATATCTAGAAAGATTGTTTTGCTTCTTTTTCTCAATTATATCTTTGATGACTTTTTTTTCATTGCATTCACTCCTCCATCTGTCATAATGTTAAATTATATAAGGGAGATAGTAACAAATCATCTGCTTACTATATGGTTCAGTAAAAATATCTTTATTGTTTCTCATTGAGTAGGATAGCTACATGTAGCTCAAAGGTGTACTTATCTATCTTTGCATTAAAATGATGCTGACTAATTCCATTTTCTTGTCTTTTTTCATCAGAGATAGGTGTTGAATTATACTAAAGTCTTTTTAGCATGAGTGGAGATAGTTATATAATTCTTACCACCAGATTTACGAAAAAAGTGATTTATATTATAGGTTTCTACTATGAAAATCTTGTAATCCTTGAGATAAATTTGACTTGACATTGGTGTATTATTATTTTTAATGTGGTTTTGGATTGTGATTGCTAAAAATTTATTTAACTTTTGCTCATTGATATTTATAAGTAATATCACTTATAATCTTTTGTAGTACATTTATCAAGTTTAGGTATCAGTGATATACTTACTTCCCCAAATAAGAAATTTTCCTTCTTTTCCTATGCTCTGGAATAATTCTTCTAACCTTAGACAATCTTATATTTAGAGATTTGGCAGAATTTGCTTTTAAACAATTGGGCATAAAGATTTGGGGGCTGCTCTTTGATAACATTGTCTATTTGTTCTGTAGATATCAAGTTGCTTAGACTTTCTATCTGTAATGGTTTAACTTTGATATTGGGTTTAAAATGATATTTTGCTAGAAAATTCTTATTTCATCTAGGTCTTTATGAAGGATTATAAAATAGATTCTTAAATCTTAAAATTCTTCTGTGTCAATTGTTATCTCCTCTTATAATTTCTTATTTTGCATATTTTTACTTTCCCTCTATTTTCTTGATTAAGTTAGCTAGTAGCTTAATTCTATTCTATTTTCACAGAAAAGGATTTTATTTATGAGCTAAGGATACTTTGCATTTTCTACTTAATTAATCCCATTTTCTTTTTATTATTTCCTTTCTTGTCTCTTTTGAATGCACTCAACTTATTGAATAATAAAAGAGAACCTGCTATACACTTAATTAAATTCACAGAACTGTTTATATGGATTCATTTGTTCTTATAAAATCTCTTATTTTTTTCTTTTCTATTTGAAAGTAACTGATATACTTGGTTCCTTTAGCTTTAAATATATCAATGTGTAGTTCTTATTAACAAGATACTTTCTTTCATTTCTACAGGGCAATTCTCAAAATCAAGAACTTTAGCACTGCTACAATATTTTTGTTTAAATATATAATCCAAAGATTATATTCAGATTTCCTCACTAATACACGTAATGTTTCTTGTTTTTGTTTTTGTTTTCTTCCATGACAGAATCCTATCCAATATCATACATTATGTTTAACTGCCATATATTTTTGATCTCCATTGATCTGGAAAGATCTTTAGCTTTTCTTTATCTTTCTTTACATTGATACATTGATTTGAAAAGTCCAGACCAGTTATTTTGCAAAATGTTCCTCAATTTGGATTTGTCTTATGTTTCCTCTTAATTAGATTTAAGTGATGCATTTTTGTAAATAATGCCACAGAAATAATTTATTGATAATGTTTGATCACTTGATCATAATGGTATCTGCCAGAATTCTTCACTGCGAATTACTATTTTTCCCTTTGTTACTTAAAAGTAATCTTTGAGGGAAAATTTGACAATATGCAAATGTTTCAATATCTTATAATTATTTTTGATGCTTAAATTGACCTATATTTGGTCACTATGAATCCCTTCAAGCTCAAACATTTATTAATTTGATATATCCTCATTGTTTGTTGAGTACTTCCTGACTTTATTTATACAAGAAGAGATTTCAGGCTTACATACATTTTTTTCACCCCTATCTTGAAATATGCCTTTACTAGAAGGAATCCTAGGGGTTTTTTTTTTGTTTTCAGTTTTGTTTTGTTTTGTTTTTTATTTAGAGAGAGAGCATGCACACAAGTGAGAGGCAGAGAGAATATCATAAGCAGACTTCATGCACAGCACGGAGACCGATGAGTGGCTTGATCCCACAACCGTGAGATCCCGACCTGAGCCGAAATCAAGAGTGGGACACTTAAACTACTGAGCCAGCCAGATGCCCCAGAGTCCTAGCTCTTTTTAGTGAAGAATGGGGTTTAGAAACAGAGATCTGAGCAAAAAGTGTACTTAATGCTACTGGGCTATCATTGTTTCTGGGCTTTCTCATTGGACACATTGAAGAAACTATACACATATATACATTCCATGTACATATGTAGATATCCACGTCTATTTACACGTATATACAGACATATGTCTTATATCAATATCTATTTATCTATATTTTATGTCAATACATATCTAGATATTAAGTATTCTGAGCTCATACTTCTATCTCCATCATGAATCAGCAATACAGAGTGCATTCTAATCTTCCTCCTGATATTTATAACTCTCTTCTCCGACAATGAGAAAACTCTCATTATCCTCGATACACTGTCTCATTCGTAAAAGACATTTCCAGTGTTATTTTTTGTGTAAATGTGAGTTTCTATCAGTTGACATAACTTTCCAGAACATAGATTTCCCTTTAGGATATCCTTTAGGACATTCTGACGGAAAGTTATTTTTTATGCTCCAATTTCTCTCTTCTTCCAGGACTCCCATATCTTTGATCATTGCCAGATCTTAGTTCACAGAAGGCTCACAAAAATCCTAGATTTTAATATGATTTTCATAAAAAGTGTGGAAAAGTTTTGCAGTTTTTATTATGTCATTTTTTGTTAACATGAACTCTCATGATCATCACTATTTCAGCTTTCAGGGAAATCAAATGCTAAAGCATTAATCTATTTTTCATAAGTATCTGCAAATGACCTACATAATGACTTTATAGTAATCAAGACTATTATTATTTTGTGTAGTTAACTTTCTTGGGGTAAAGAAATAATGTTACTACCACTCTGGATCCCCCACTGTGCCTAGCTCAGAGAACAGCTACTCAAAAATCTTCTGATGATTGCTTATATGTCCCCCTACTGATCTCCATTTAATTCTCCTTCTCCCCAGGGCCTACTTCAATCTCATATTAGACAAGGTCCAGAGAGTAGAGAAAAAATATAGTGTAATATGTGTGTTTACAGAAATAGCATCCTGTTTAAAAAATATGTATCTTGCAGGCAACATTGTAATAGCAAAAAAATCGAAGGGAGAAATTGGGTACTAATTCTATCTCCATAACAAATCATCTTTCTTATTCTCCCATTGCTTCCGAGCCCTTATTGACAGGCTCTACAATTTTGCATACCTAAAATAACAAGTTGGTTAAAATTTTATATTCAGCATTGGATACATTTTTAATAAGATATATCTGAATGTCTGTTGTGTGCACTGCACATGACTACAAGCTAAGCCCTGCAAATTTATAGGGAACTTAGATCAACCCATAAGCACATTGAAACAGCCGTGGGACACAGGTTATTAAAGACTGAAAAATATATTATAAAAAATACTGGATTTTTCTGTAACAAGTAATTCTCCTTAAAATTGAGGCTGTGGAAATATGTATGCTAAATATATTTTATTCATTTATACATTTAGAGTGATTTAGAGAATATGGAGCTCACGGATGGAGGAGAAATGACTTTGAAAACCTGGGTTGAAAATATTTTGAATCTGGCAATAGGCGAGAAAGAAGTTGAAAAACTAAAGCTAGATAGCAAAATGAGTTACATATGGCATTGTCATTCTACCTTGTTGATCACTATTGATTCTCTTTTCTCAAAGAAGACGATTTGGATCTCAAATGCCACAACTTAAAGTGAGGAGTATGGCAAGATAAATAATATTGAAGTTCTTTTTCAATCTAACATTGTAGATTATACTGTAATACTTGACTCTAAAAAAATGTGGCCTACAGGAATAGATGGTTGAAATCAAATCCCAAGTATCCAGAATTTTATTTGGTATTTCATCTGGTGGTATAAAGCCTAAGTGCCTTCCACATTAAAACCTAATCTAATTATTATGTACAGAAACCATACACAAAGGGCTATATTATTTGCATTCCATCTTAATATGTGGCACGTGTTCACTATGCAAATGTACTAGATTTAACACTGATTCTACTATGATGTCTCCTTCATGTGCTTATTATGTTTTTTTTATATTCAGCTGCTTTCTGAATGTTTAACGGGAAGATAGTGGCAGTTGAGTAGAAGGTTTGGAAACACAAATTATATTTGAAGTCTCTGTTACTATTGAAGAAGGGTATTTCCAATTAATAAAATATTTATGTCTCCGGGAATCAAAAATCAGGATTTCATGTGACACATGCCAAATGGTTACTTCCTAGAGATATAGGATTGTTTACCTGCACATGCAGGATGCAAAAATGACACTTATGCAAACATTCATGGCTAAAATTGAGCACACACTAAAGGTCATGTATCGTGTTAGGTAATTTTCATATATAACAGCCCTGAAAAATTTGCACTGCTCTTATCTACATATTAGAAAACAGAGAGCTAGTTGGATTTTAAAAAATTATCTAAAACTCACATCTAAGAAGTGAGTGATGAATCTGAACTTTACACATCTGTCTGAATTCAAAACCCATACTATTTTAACATCTAGTTAAAATTGGAACTTTTTCTATTGTTAACAATGGAGGCTATACTGGGGGGACGTACCATCCAAACTGTTCTAATTCACAGTAGAATGAATTACACATGCACACACAGCACTATATATAAGATTAATTTTGATCTGTTACCGGATTCAAGTCATTAACTTTCAATGATGCAAAATGTTCTTCCTTCAAAAGCACTATTTTAGTTATTGTTCTTGATCTTATATCACCATATAAACATTTTAGAGTTTATAAAACATTATTATATAAATTGTCTGATTTGAGCAACATAACAATCCCGTGACATAGACAAATGATTAGGACCATTATTTGAAGTACAGTCTGAGAGAGGCAGAATCTAGTGCTTCTAGGTTTTCTGGAACCTAATATGATGTCTCAATTGTGTCACACTTATTGTTTTATATATATATATATAGTATAATATATATGAATATATAAAATTATATTTATATTTCATATACATATATAAAAATATAAAAATATATATGTAATATATATAAACTATTTATATATATAAATATTTCATATATATAATAAATAAATATTATATAAAAATATATAATATATTATTATATATAATATATAATTAGTGATTCATCACTTACATATTACATTCAGTGCTCATCCAAACAAATGTCTTCCTTGATGCCCATCACCCATTTAGCCCATACTCCCTACCCACCTCCTCTCCAGCAACCCTCAATTTGCTCTCTCTATTTAAGTGTCTCTTATAGTTTGCCTTGCTCTCTGTATCATATGTTAGTTTTTCTTCCTTTATGTTCATCCTTTTTGTTTTTTAAATTCCACATTTGAATGAAATCACATGATAATATCTGTCTTTCTCTGACGGACTTATTTTGCTTAGCATAATACACTCTAATTCCATCCACGTTGTTGCATATGGCAATATTTCATTTGTTTTCATTGCTGAGTAGTATTCCATTGTGTGTGTGTGTGTGTGTGTGTTTGTGTGTGTGTGTACCACATCTTCTTTATCCATTCATCAGTCGATGGACATTTGGACTTTTTCCATAACTTGGCTTTTGTTGATAGTGCTGCTATAAACATTGGGGTGCATATGCCTGTTTGAATCAGCATTTTTGTATCCTTTGGATAAGTACCTAGTAGTGCAATTGCTGTGTTGTAGGATAGTTCTATTTTTAACTTTTTGAGGAAACTTCATCCTGCTTTCCAGAGTTGCTGCACCAGTTTGCATTCCTACCAACACTGAAAGAGGGTTCCCCTTTCTCCACATCCTCACCAACATCTATTGTTTCCTAAGGTGTCAATTTTAGCTATCCTGACAGATGTGAGATGGTATCTCATTGTGGTTTGATTTGTATTTCCCTGATGATGAGTGATGTTAAGCACCTTTTCATGTGTCTATTAACCATCTGATGTCTTCTTTGGAAAAGTGTCTATTCATGTCTTCTGCCCATTTCTTCACTGGATTATTTGTTTTTTGGGTTTTGAGTTTGATAAGTTCTTTATAGATTTTGGATATTACCCCTTTATCTGATGGGTCATTTGCAAATATCTTCTCCCATTCTGTTGATTGCCTTTTAGTTTTGTTGATTGTTTCCTTTGTTGTGCAGAAGGGTTTTATCTTTATGAGGTCCCAATAGTTCATTTTTGCTTTTGTTTCCCTTGGCTCCAGAGACATGCCAAGTAAGAAGTTTTTTTGGCTGAGATCGAAGATGTTGCTGCCTGTTTTCTTCTGTAGGGTTTTGATGGTTTCCTGTCTTACATTTAGGTCTTTCATCCATTTTGAATTTGTTTTTGTGTATGGTGTAACAAACTGGTCCAGGTTCATCCTTCTGCATGTTGCTGTCCAGTTTTCCCAACACCATTTGCTGAAGAGACTGTCTTTTTTTTCATTGGATATTCTTTCCTGCTTTGTTGAAGATTAGTTAGCCCCATACATTTGTGGGTCTATTTCTGTGTTCTCTATTCTGTTCCATTGCTCTTGGTGTCTCTTTTTGTGGCAATACCAGACTGTCTTGATGATTATAGCTTTGTAATAGAGCTTGAAGTCCGGGATTATGATGCTTCCGGCTTTGGTTCTGTTTTTCAACATTACTTTGGCTATATGGGGTCTTCTCTGGTTCCATAGAAATTTTTGAATTGTTTGTTTTAGTTCTGTGAAGAAAGATCTGGGACAATGATAATAAAAGGGAACTTAGTTTCTTTTAGAATCCTCTAGGATAAGCATATTTGAGAATGCAAGCAAACAGAGACAGTCAGTGAAGACAGTGTTGTGGTATGTGGCAGAGGCTCAGCAGACAAACTCCACCGTCTTCTGGCTGGACGGTACTAAGGACTAACACCTCCCAGTAATAAACTCATACTGGACTACATGGGAAAAACTATCTGTGGATTCCCCGGAAATATAGGGATTCTCAGGCGACTGAAGCCCATCATTTATTCAGGAAGGAGCTGTGAGTAATGGTACCAATGGCATAACATTACCCACATTATCCACCATTTCATTCAATTGGCAAGTGATGTATTACGATAGCAGCAAATTCCCCTGCATTGATGGTATTAATCAATGATATTAATGAACGGAGAATGGAGTATTCCAAAAGACCTGACTTAGAATGTTGGCTCTGTGTGGAACCCTGGTTAATCTCTCAGACTACTTTTCTTTTTTTTTTTAAACTCTGATTCTTAATCATCTAATCTGTAAATTTAAGATAATGCCTTTAGTGTAATAATGACATTAAGATAATGCCTTTAGTGTAATAATGACATTAAGATAATTAAATAAAATAGCAAATATTTCACATCCACTTTTTCAGAGCACATAACAGTAGTTAGTACTCAATAGGTCTTGTTTCCTTTCTGCTTTCTTAAATTATTTCTCTAATACTTGGTTTCCCCGATGGAGCACTTTATAGCATTTTCATTTATGGTGTTTATATTTAAATCATCATTCTTAGTATGTAATAGAGCAAATGTTTTTATGTTTATAACTCTAAAAATGAAAACAACAGGTGAAACAAGTTTTGATAAATGATTTTAAATTCATATAGCTGATTTTTAATTTTTCATAACATGCCAGCACAAATGTAAATGAAAATATAATCATTGTTATGGTTATTTTTGACACTTTTACAAATTAACAGCCAGCTATTAAAAATATCATTCATTTAGACAGGGTTGTGATAAGGATTATATTTTGAAGTATTAATGTTTATAATACACTGAAACAAATAGGTCACAGCCGCTTTGGGACATTTACATAAAATATATGTAGGAATAACCTATTCAACCTTAGATTTTTAGAATGAAACCGAAAATGAAGAAAGAGAGAAAAACAAAGTAATCAGATACTATTATATCCATAACAAAATGTTTACAGCACAGAATATTATGTCCTCTGTTATATCCTCTTATTAAAAGTATTTTTCTCTGCTTGTAAAAAATTACATTCCTATGAAAATTATGGAAAATAAGGAGAGATTAAATAAAGGCAATAATAATCATTCATAATTACATAATATTGAAGTATATTTCTTTATTTTTTTACATATGTTTTTGTAATTTCCAGATACAATAATTACAAACTTAGAATAACAAGTTTGAAAAATTGTCACCGTTAAGTGTTTAGTAATAATTGCCAGTATTCATTAACCACTCACGGGTGGTCCAAGAAATGATATACAAATTCATATTTTTATTTAATTTACATTACATTAACCACAAATAATCTATTGATGTGGCTAGTAATACAGAGATATTATTCATGATGAATGTGGGTTTTAAGATAGGGTTTTCAACTTTCTTGTTGAAAGTCACACAAATAATAATCTATGGATTTCAGAATCAAAGCCAAATCTTTCTAAATCTAAAACCTACTTTCTTTTTAATATAAAATGAAACTCAAGATACTACTACTGACTCTCCTGTATAACATGTCTGACACACACCCAAAAATCATAAGCATTTAAAAGTAAAAACAAAAAATTGATGAGGGGGGTCAACAAAGAAAATGGTCCAGAGCAGCAAATCCAGCAATAGCCCAGAGGTTGAAATTATCAGACAGAATCTTTAAAATAATTATGATAAATCTTCCAAAGTATCTAGGGAATGAAACTGCCATTGTGCATGAGGAGATGAGTATTTTCAGTAAAGACATGGAGAAATGTAGCAAATGAAAATTTTACGGATAAAACTTAGTATCAGAAATGAAGATTTCATGATATAAATAACAGAGTGGATACAGCCAATGAAAGGATCAGTGAATTTGAAAACAGGCTAATTGAAACTATCCTGAGACTCTAACAGTACTGATAATATTAATAAAGTAAAATAAAACAGCATATGTGCAAGACTTGTATGGGTAATATCAGTGAGCATATTTGGCAATCTAGGTGAGGAGATGATGGGGCAAATGAAATACTTAAAGACTGATGACAATGATATAAAAAAGATATTAACCAACATATTCATTAAACTCATTGACCACCAAATACTGTATAAAACAAACACAAATCAGATAGGTATTTTATTTTTTCAACAACTGTAAATCAACAAGAAGTTTGGGACATTGTTATATAATTATTCAGAAACCCCTGAGATTCAAATAATACACAGTTTTCTTCACATGGAGTATTTCGTATATAAAATTTATCATGTAAGTATTATTTTGTGTTAGAAAATGTATGTATCTAGTAAGACCCAAGTTGCTAGATCCTTGTCTATTTTCACTTTTCAAAGAAATGAGATTTTAGGAATCCTCCATTAATTCATGAAGAGTCTGTAAGTTGTACAGAAGAGCTTTGCCAAGAATTTATGAGCTAGTGAAATTAAAAAAATTAAAATTAATATTTTTCAGATTTGTTGATAGTAACTGGCTTTAAATAGATGAATTCTTTAACTGACCTCAATAAAATTAATCAGAAATTGCAAGTCCCATGAGAATGTATTCTGATAAAGTTCCAAGATTAAAAAAACAAAAAAAAATAACCAATCACACTGGAAAAATAGAGAAATGTACACAATATTATATTTCTATGTACTTGAGGGGAAGTTTCATCATTAATTTAAAATATCTTAAGTATAATTTTATTCAGAATTCATTTGCTATATATTTAGAAAATTTAACATAATACCTCTTTTTAAAGGAAGCAAAAAAATGTGATCTGCAAAAGAATTTCACTCTTGAATTACATTATTTGAAAAATCAAATTAATTGTTATTTTGTGTCGGCAAGTAAAACATTCCTGGCAATGAAATAAAAAAGTGATACGTATTTTTCTGTCAATTGTTACTTGACACTTCTACAAAGTTTATTTTTGATGGTGACTATCTGTAAAATGAAGACATTATTTATCAGCACCTTGATCAGAAATTGTAGTTCACCATTTAAGCATAAAATAAGCTATAGCAATATGTTCATGAATACAAACTCAAGTCTCTTCAAAAAAATAATACAGTATTTATTTTCCTTCTACTATTATAAAGAAGGTGTGATGACTTACTTCACCAGGATTCATACTGACACATCCAAACCCCCATTGCTTTAAAAAAATTTTTTAATGTTTATTTATTGAGAGACAGAGTATGAGTAAGGGAGGGGCAGAAGGCAAGGGAGACACAGAATCTGAAAGCAGGCTCCAGGCTCCATGCTGTCAGCACAGAGCCCTTTAGTGGGCTCGAACTCATGAACCATGAGATCATGACCCAACCAAAGTTGGGCACTTAACCAACTGAGCCACCCAGGTACCCCCATAGCCCCACTATTTTAACTCAAATTTCCAATAAAGACACTTTTCTCTACGGACAATGATGGAGAAATCGCTGAGAAATGTTGACTTATAATATACCCTTTCTGATAACCTGGGGAAAAAAAAGCAGATCTGAGATATTTATAGTCGACAAAGTCATGAAGAGCTAAAAACTCAGATGAATAACTAAACTTTAGATAATTACAGTGTTAAAAACCCATGCCAAAATATGAACTCTGAAGCTTAGCATGAAATGAGACTATAGATTAGTTAGAAAAATAAAGCAAATAAAATAACAGAAATGTTAAGAACTTGTGTTTTCTTTTCTTCTTTTTTTTTTGAGTTTTAAGTTTTTATTTCAATTCCAGTTAGGTAACGTACAATGTAATGTTGGTGTCAGGGGTAGAATCTAGTGATTCATCACTTACATACATACAATACCTCCTGCTCATCACAGCAAATGCCCTCCTTAATACCCATTAACCACTTAACCCACTTAACCAGTTCCCCTCCCACCCAAACCACCTCCCCTCCAGCAACCCTTAGTGTGTTCTCTATGGTTAAGAGTCTGTTTTATGGTTTGCTTGTTTTTTCCATGTTCATCCGTTTTGTTTCTTTTTTAAGTTTTATTTATTTTGAGAGAGAGAGAGAGAGAGAGAGAGAGAGAGAGAGAGAATGAGCAGGAGAGGGGTGGAGGGAGGGAGAGAGAGAGAATCCCAAGCAGGCTCCACACTGTCAGTGCAGAGCCTGAATAATGTGGGGCTCAGACTCACAAACCATGAGATCATGACCTGAGCCAAAACCAGGAGTTGGAGGCTTAACCAACTGAACTACCCAGGCACCCCCATCTGTTTTGTTTCTTAAATTCCACATATGAGTGAAATCATGTCATTTGTCTTTCTCTGACTTATTTTGCTTAGTATAATACATTTTCTTGGCCAAGCGAGCCTGAGAATCAGTGTAGCTAGCCCCTTGCTCAGAAGACCAACACAATCCACATCCCCTCTCCCCACCAGAGCATGCACCACATCTACTGACCATAGAGTTCTGCAAAGCTTCAGTGTCAGTGGAAATAACATCAGGTCTCTTTCAACGAGCAGACCAGAGTTCACCTCATTAAAACTGGCCACACTCTGGCCAAGGTCCAAACATTCCCTACTGCAGACACAGAGAAACTCTGCAAAAGTCTGACTTTAGGGAAAGAGCGGCCAAAATACAACAGCAGAGTGCACATACAGCATACACCAGAGGCACTTCCTGAAGCACCAGGCTCTGGACAGTATGTGACCCTTTTGTCACAGAGCCATTGGTGTTTTTCCTCAACCAAGTCAATTTTCTTGGTTGTGGAAAACCAGAGCAGTGAATGGACCATATAGATTTAAAAGTGGCTGATGTTCTAGATTTTAAGATTTGGATAAAAATAAAATTATTTTCATTAAAGTTCAAAAGACAAGTACTGGCACATTTCACCCAAATGAAGTTTAGCCTAAATATACTCCTTTGAATATTATGACTCTATAATTTAATATTCAAATAGAGGCCCTTCTGAGGGTGAAAGATGACCCTGTTAATAAAGATATCATAATGATTAGCACATATCAATCTGGTCCAAGCAAACCAAGACATACTGTTTCCCTTCCCATATGCTAGAATCACCTCTTGCTTACTTACTATTGTGTAAATGGCAAGAGGCACCATTTTATATCCATATTATGTTGTGTACCAGATGTCACTAATCACAAAATACTCAATGTGAATACTATTACCTCGATTTGTTGATCTCATCCTTTTCTCTACCTCAGCACTAACAGACTTTATATATTTTAATTATTTGTTTTTTTATAACAACTCTGAGGTACATGACATTCTTATACTCATTTTACACATTAGAAAACAGAAATAAAGAGCTTGAATGAACCTATCCATAATCTCACAGCTAGTAAGTGTTGGAGCTGGTTTGAGCACAAGAAATTCATCCTTTTATCCCATGTTTTTTGTCACCGCACTATAGTTTTCCCTATTAGCAATTTTTCTCCAGTCTGACTGCCTCAGCACTCCTCTGAGGGTATAAACACTTGGGGATGCTATATGCTTCTCAATAATTTATTTCATTTAAATTATTTCCATTGTTTAGTCAAAAGCATGCATGTGAATTACAGAGAGGTGAATTGAGAACATACACAAAGAAAAGTTTGAGGGGACACTGCCATACTTTTATTTTGAATTTTCAAACAAACTACATATTCTTAGAATTGTAGTCATGTGTTTATTATTCAAGCACTGTAAATTCCCATTCATTTAAAGATTCAAAACTTTCTTTCCTTGGCACAATCACTAAGTTTACAGCATTTTGACCTAGTAGTCAATATCCAATGATCAAAGCATGCTCCTCCAAAACATTTCCTTTATATGGGAAATTAAATCAGTCTCAGTTTTGACATCACATTAAACATCACATCAAACATAAACACATAAATAGGTGTTTAGTTCTCCTGAACCCATAATTTTAAAAATTAATGTTGAAATATTTATATATGCTGTATTCAAACTGAAATCTAAACATGCAAATCACCCAAGGAAAGAGTGGGTGCATAATGAGAATAGCAAGTGGGAAAGGAAGACAATAATGCATTAAATGTTAAATATTCATCTTGAGTATGGCTCTTTTCTCTTTTAGCTCCTAGTTACTCTACAGTTGATGGGAAGTGCAAAGTGGACGCTAACACTGTGAATATTAAAGTGTTGGGGCTCCCAGGTGGTGTAGTCAGTTAAGTGTCCAACCTTGGCTCAGGTTATGATCTCGTGGTCTGTGAGTTCCATCCCCATGTCGGGCTCTGTGCTGACAGCTCAGAGTCTGGAGCCTGCTTCAGATTCTGTGTATCCCTCTCTCTCTGATCCTCCCCCACTTGTGCTCTGTCTGTCTCTCTCTCAAAAATAAATAAACATTAAAAAAAGTATTAACAAGGTATGTCAATTTTAGCAAGCCGTGTTAATTTCTCAAGCTATGTAACATTTGGACTTAAAAAATGAAAGATAATTATCCATCTATCTCTGTATACATTTTCCCTCAGATTAGGAACATTAATAATTTAGAAATACAGGGATAGATGATAGACAAATAGGTATAAACTTATAGATTTTCTCTCTGAATCTATATAAATCAGTGTTTCTCCTTGTCCATTACTATATTGTGTGAAATATCAAAGAGACTCATTTACCTTATAGGTCTTGACTTGGCACCCCAGTATACAATACACCAGGAATCAAGTCTGCTCTATACAAATAAAATAATAAAGTTAAAAAATACATTGTTGGCAGGGACGGGCAGGCACTTTAGCAGATAATTAAAGAATAACAGTGTTCTTGTCTTATAATGAGTAATTTTAGACTTGTTAGAAAAAGTTAAGCATATGGACAAAAAATGTAGGAGTAGCCACTAAAGGACTGGCGATAAATTATATAGTTCCCAAAGAAAAGTGGGTAAAAAAAAATTAGAAAAACTTTATGAATCCATTAGGGAAAACAATTCCAAATAAACTAAATATAAATAATAAGAAGAAAAACAATAAAACAAAATACAGATTATGTATTAATTTTTTAATAAGCATTTCTACATATTCAACATGTTTTCATGACGATTTGTAAAGTAAATAAAACACAGGCAGGACATTAGTCATTCTTGCCTTGTCACTACTGGGTGGTATGGCCTTAAGCAATTCACTTCATTTCAATATGTCTTTAAAAAAATTTTTTTTAATGTTTATTATTTATTTTTGAGAGAGACAAAGAATGCAAGCAGGGGAGGTAGAGAGAGAGAGAGGGATAGAGGATCTGATGTAAAACATTCTGGAAAAAGCAAGGTAATACATAAAAGGATAAAGAAGCTAATGTGTAAGACCTAACCTTTTACAATCTTGTTTCTTTTAAAAAAAAAGTTTATTTATTTTTGAGAGAGAAAGAGGGTGGGGGAGGGGCAGAGAGAGAGAGAGAGAGGGACAGAGGATCTGATGTAGAACATTCTAGAAAAAGCAAGATAATACATAAAAAGATAAAGAAGTTAATGTGTAAGACCTAATCTTTTACAATCTTGTTTCTTTTAAAAAATGTTTATTTTTGAGAGAGAAAGAAGGTGAGGGGGGAGGGGCAGGGAGAGGGAGACAGAATCCCAAGCAGGCTGGTAGGGGCTATGGTCAATACCAGCTGTCCTAAGTTTGAATATGTGGTAAACTAAAAACAAAACAGTACATCCATCTCACATTAGAGATTCTGATACACTCATATTTTTAAAATATACATATTATTTAATGTCTTCTGGATGTATATCTTTAATGTGAGTATGTGTGTATGTTTGCCTATGTTCACAATATGGCATTCAGAAGGGTTCTGACTCCCTCGGTGTAGCTACAATTCATAACAATGTCATATTGAACTGGTTCTTCCTGTGTCTTTCTACAGTTTTTGAATAATAGATTGAAGCAAAGGAGCTGCATGCTCACCAGCTACCTAGAATTACTTTTCCCTTTAGAAATAAAAATAATTTACTTTCATCTTTGCAAATCTAAGCTACTTCCTTGGAGACTGAACCTCACCTATAGTGGTTTTGAGTACAACATAATAATGTATTACATATAAAAGGGTACAAATAGTGTTTGAAATCTTATTACTCAGAGCATCGTTACCACAGGTACCCGTTCCCCCTGCCAAAGTAAAATTATGCTCCCCGTATTTACATTGACCGTTTATCCAGGGTTGGAAATAGAGATTGATGTAGCCCAGGTAAGTAATGCCATACCCTTCTAAACTGCCTGTTTCTGTCAACAAATTCTCTGTTTACATCTCTTCTGCTAAATGAAAAATATATATTCAGGAAGATTCTATGGCATGTCATTTATTTTTATTCCCAATTAATGTGCTAATTCCTTCTGGCAATCTTCCCTTCTAATGTCAATATAGAGCAACTTCATTATAAGCAAAGTCTCTGGCTTTGTAATGCGACTTTTAAATACCTATGAACAAAACGGATTCAGACAAAACTTTGAGGATGAAAATAAATGGCAGCCCAACCAAATATGAACTCTAATCTGTGCATAAGTCTCCTTACAAATACTCTGGAGAAAACTCTTGAAGCATGATGCTCAGCAACTGTTTCTGGCTGTTTTTCTACTACTTGTCATGCCCTGTCTGTTTATTCATCAGCATCTCCATTGCAGGAAAACACAAGCTAATAAACAGAATTGCTCCAACAGCATCTTCATTGCCCTTGAGTGCAAACCACATTTAACAAACTGCTTCATATTTCTGAGCCTCATGCTTTGAGATGACATTATGTGGCTGTGGAATTTTCAGTGGCAAAGGAAAGTGCCCTCACACATCCATCCTCACACATCCATCCTCAGGAAAGTACCTTTATTTACAGAGTCAGACATTTGGCTACTAACCAGATACTGACATTTACTCCCTCCCTAGCCCAAATTTTTCTACTTCCAACTTTTTCTGTGTCATGGGATCCTGGTTCAGTACAGATTCTGTAAAAACAGCCATTATATTGGCTCATCCAAAATTAGAATACTAATATTTCTCAAGATGTATAGCCATTTCTTTTTCACAAATAAGATCTTAAATACTAGCTTGCTACAATGAAAGTAATCATAACTATATTATTATTTAAATTTAGGAGTTCCATTAAATAATTATTATTTTGGGGCTTAAACAAAAAGTTCATTACAATAACCTAGGAATAAAAGTATTAAATGTTATTTTCTCATATTTTATGTATTTTTTAGATAGCAAGATCTTAATGAAACCTGATATTTAAAATATAATGAAGGACTGTATTGGTAATGTTTCTTTTTTTGGTCTGTTTTTCAGAAAATCACCTACAGCCTGAGAATAAAACATAGACTCAGTTTTTCTCTTTGATAACCCCTTTAATACCTTCAGTTATATTCTCAATAGCCATTTCTTCTGAGCCCTAAGGCCGCACTACTTAAAAGTAGGTTTTCCCTCAAAAACCTCACCAAGCAAAATTCTCCCCAAGCAAGGTATTCAAGGTAAAAGCCCTAGAAACTCATCAATCATATATAAGGTTGCCTAGCAACCGCCACTATCCAATACTATCGAGATGCTTCAATGTTTTAAGAACTACTATCCTATAGATCAATTATTAAGAAAATGATGAAGACAAAAAATAAAATGTTGAGTCCCCTATGGGTAAAATCTCATCCAGGTACTAAAAATCAAATTTAGTACAAAATCCCTCTCTCTCTCTCTTTCTCTCTCTCTTTCTTTCTCCATCATTATTGTTATTATCATTGATATTATTATAATTATTATTAATTTTATCTTTGGACATGTATATTCACAAAGGTGTTGAGACAGAAATTCATCATTGATCTACCCCACAAGTAGTCTTGTGTTAAACAATACCCAGTGGTCTCCTTATATAGTATCTTAGTAACATTTAGCAAAACAAAAAATACACATTTTAAGTCACCTTTTCATTACTTCAGGAGCCTTGAAAAAAAGACTTCTCACCTCATTTAAGCAAGGTATAGTTTATTCGTATATCTCCAGAAGGAATACATTCAACTTTTCCATTATTTGGTCACTTCTTTGTTTGGTTTTTTAGGCTTTTAGCTTTTTATTAGAATCACTTCCTAAGAGGTAAGTGGGTAGAACAAAAATATATGTAATAAAAAAGCACTCACAGTTCGTGTTCAATGTTCTTGATGGAGTCAAATAGCATGTGTAACCTGAGCAGTTAAGAGTAGATGCTGGCACAGTCTAGGTTATCCAAAAAGCAAATTTAACTCAGTTAAATTTTAGTATATTTTCCTAATTTCTTAATTAATAATTATGCACAGAATGCTGTTTCTACTGAGAAGGAAAATGTCCTTTCAGAATGTGAAACTGACCATGTCTACCTACACTCTGACTACAACTCCCAACATTCTTTAATGGCAGAAAGTTCCATGTAATGCCTTACATATTGATTACCTTACATATTGATATTTATTTCACTGTATGCACACCATCCACAGTCCTTTCATTTCCTGAGCTACAGGAAATGCCTACAGGAAATGAGACATTTCCTGTCTCCCTCTCCCATAGGGACTTGTAGGGACTTGGTTCTGCATGCTGTTGCAAATGGCTGGAATCAATGGATCCCTCTTTTCTCAATTTCGCTCTCCCACTTCCCATCTCTCTCTCTCTCTCTCTCTCTCTGTCTCTCTGTCTGTCTGTCTGTCTCTCTCTCTCACACACACACAAATTTGGCTTTGTTAACTCATTTTATTCCTTTACATTTTTAGCTGTCTGTCTCTCTCTCTCTCTCTCTCTCTGTCTCTCTCTGTCTGTCTGTCTGTCTGTCTCTCTCTCTCTCTCTCACACACACACAAATTTGGCTTTGTTAACTCATTTTATTCCTTTACATTTTTAGCTGAGTCTCTGATTACTTAAATAGGCCATTTTCTAAGTTGAATACTCCTAGAGCTTATGCATCTGTCTGTGGTATTGTGTATTAGAATTACATATTTATTTCTTTTTAATTTTTTAAAAAATTTTACTTTTTGAGAGGGGGAGGGGCAAGAGGGAGGGGGAGAGACAGAGAAAGAGAGAGAGAGAGAGAGAGAGAGAGAGAGAGAGAGAGAGAGAATCTTAAGCAGACTCCACACTTAGCACAGAGCCTGACACAGAGCTTGAGTCCATGATCCCGGCATCATGATCTGAGCAGAAATCAAGAGTCAGATGCTCAACTGACTAAGACACCCAGGTGCTCCTGTAATTACTTTCTAATTGTAATCCCCTTGAGTGTAATTTCTTGTCATTTCATTGAACTTCCAAGCACCTGACAGAAAATGCTATATATAGCTGCACTCAGTATATATTTGGCTATATATATCAGCATATATTTGATAAATGAATGCATGGATGAATGGCATAAGTGCATTCAATAAAATAATGATCTTCCCTTCTAATTATATAAATATATAGATATTGTATGATTATAGTCTCTTGGAAGTATAAAGAGAAGAATGAGAAAGAGACCAGAACAAGGATAAGCTGGCCCTATAATTTTACATAGTTATCAAAGTAGATGTGATTTTTATTGTAAAGTTTTATTTTAATGACAAATCAAAAAGAGAAACACTAGAGAAAACATTTACAGTCTTAGGGAAACTTCTTTCCCAGTACTTAGCTCCAAAATAAATATTTTTATTTAGATTTCTAATAGTGATGAAATTTTTTTCTCCTTATCCATTTTTTGGGGAGACAGTATATCCCTTCTGTATAACAATAACAAGAACAATTATGAGGAAAACTTATATGGCACCTGAGCTGTTCTTGTGCAAGTGTTCTGCATCATTATATTATTTAACCACTACAACAAGTCTGGGAAGGAAGTGCAGTTACTGCCTCATTGTCATCAGGATGTTTCTGCATCTGAAAATCATGGAAGCACAGATCCTACAACTAATGTGTTGAAGGTAATTTTCTTGTCAATTAATAAATAATCTTTAATACTGGTGAAGAAAACAGATAATATATATAAGGTAAATTCATAGGAAATCCAATATTTCCTCTCTACTTCCCATTTCCTCTCTGCCCAAACATTTTTTTAAGCTAAATTATATAATAAGCAGATGACAGATTGCTGTAGATTTCTTTTCTATTTCTTTAGTTGCCTATACTCCTTGAAGCCAGTGGAAAAATAGTGAGATGGGAAAATGAATGTTGTATGAAAGAAGAGAAAAATAATGTCATCTAAATTATTCACATTTTAGTGAGATGGATGTATACATATTATACTCAAAAAGTATTTTGCTTAAGAATCTTAGGTTACATGGAGTACAATATAAAATAATATTTATTCAACATATAAACTGTTTCACTTACACCCTGGAATGATTAAAGATTATTTGCTTAAATGACTGCTATTCTCCTACTGTAAAATCTATGAACATAGAGAAAGAGCAGTAAAAATACATGAAAGATGTCCAATGCAATGATCAAGCAAAAAAATTATAATATTAGCCATATATTTGGATGTGCTAAGGACTTTTAAATAATTTACTTTATCTGATCTTTCCACAAGCTATGAAGTATTTATGTATTATTATTACCACTTAATAGTAGTAGGAATTGGATTTTAAGTGAGAAAGATGATACCTATATAACACATACAGTTATGAGACTCAAATTTAAACTCTGTAGGCTGACAATCATAAGATTGTGTTATGAACACTACAAAAGAGATGTAAATTCAGCGACAAACTAGGGAATCAAAGGTAAAAAAGAAAAGAAAAGAAAAATTCTTCAATGACTTTAATTCAGCCTCATCTCTTTTAAAAAATCACAGCATATCTCAGGGCACCTGAGTGGATCAGTGGGTTAAGCATCTGACCCTTGATTTCAGCTCAGGTCATGATCTCATGGTTTGTAAGATAAATCTCCACATCAGGCTCTATGCTGACAGCCTCTCTCTCTCCTCTCTCCTCTCTCTCTCTCTCTCTCTCTCTTAAAATAAATCAATAAACATTAAAAAAATTTGTCTTATTGAAAAAAAATCACATCATATCTCATAGTCTGATTATAAATCTCATCTTCCAGCAGTTATTACCACAAATATTTCCCTGCTTTTTAAGCACTTCTCCAGTGTTCTAATATCACATACTATTCTCTTATTTTGAGCATTACATTGTTGTTACCCTTTTGTTTAACAGAAGCAAGTATGTGCAGAAATATCAGTGGACTCCTGCTAAATAAAGTATTTAAATGAGAAATAGAGACAGATTTCCAGGTAAAGGTTACATTACCATATTAAGAAATAGCTCAAGCAAATGTTATCAGTAGAGTAAATAAAAGTAAGAAAAAAGTTCAAGATGTAGACTACTGACCAGAAGAGTAAAAGAAAAAGGAGAAATCACCTAAAAATGTAGAAAAAGTAAAATTTCAATAAATGATTCTTGTCTTGCTTTTTATAGTACTTTTATGACATTATCTCCTTTAATGTAACTTGTTTATTGGCACTTTACAGGTGAAGCAAATTCGATCAGGGGTTAAAGTGTCCATGAAAAAGAGGAAAACTACATGTGATTTCAGGCCTTCAAAACCAAATGCCTTGGTACTTTTAATATGGTTCAATTCAATAAACATGATTTAGTGCACACCTTTTCAAAACATTGTATACGGCACTGTAGTAGGTAGTAGTAGTAGTAGTAGTAGTAGTAGTAGTAGTAATATACAGCCTCAGGAGCTCATAATCAAATGAATACTTACATGTAAATAAATTATTTGATTCAAAGACCATAATAAAGATTGTAAAATGTATTATAGAGAAATAAGAGCACTTAAAAATTCAGAGTACATCTGGGAAGGCATTTTGGAGAATGTAAATATGAATGGGCCTGAGAAAAAGATCTCATTAGCTTACATGGAGGTAAAGAAATATTCTACACAGAAGTAACAATGTAAGCAAAGAGCCACAGGTAAGAAAGGGAAACCAGATTTCAGAGGACAACCTAAAAGGCAATAAGACTAAAAAACCTGAGGCATGAGAATATAATCAGAGTTAAGTTTGGAAAGGTAGAAAGGGACAAAATGTGGAGGATTTAAATGACAGGCTAAGGATTTTGAACTTGACATTTTGCCCAGAGCCAGCCCTTGGCTTACTTTTCTAAAACTCAGCAGAGACAACACAAATAAGGGAGAACCAGGATGGAAATGTTTCGACTCACTTTATAATTGTTCAACTATTGTCAAATGTTTGATGAGTTTCAGAACACACTTTTTCATGCTCTGAAATGTGATGACAAAGGAGTTGGCAAGCATATTCGTAATATACTAAAGCTAAATTCCTCTAGTGAAATTTGTTTTAGAAAAGTGTGATGATCAATAAAAAAGTTAAAATACTTTTCATTGAATGACAACGCATAATAGAATTCTAAAGTCATCTTTTCTGGTTAAAAAGAATCTACTATACAAAATTAATTGCTGCTGCCAATTATCTAATAAATATTGGTAGTGCAGCAAATCTTTATGAATAACCCAGAGCTTACATATCTACAAAATGAAGACACAGTGCATTATTCACTCCCTTTTGTCACACCCCATAATAGCCTGAACGAAAGCAGCTGTGAATATAATACAAAAAAACAAAACAAAAGAAAACAAAATAAACAGAAAATGTGAAGGGAAAAACAATGCCTATATACTTTTACCTCATTTCGTACTTCTTTGTGATTGAAGAAACTAGTTTAGTAGTAGGCTGATATTGCAAAAGAAATCCTGGACCTTTGAAATACACTTTGAGGGATCTACTTTGTCTTTATTTAATGAACACATATAGCCCTTCCTAAATGTTTGAAATGGTTCTCAAAACTCATTGCAGCTTGCTCCTTCAAGGCCAGCAGAAGTTATCTTTCCAGTTGGCCAAGATCACAGTATGGCTAGCCCATCATCTTTGCCATATTTTATTGGCTAGAAGGAAGTCACAGGCTCTGCCCACACTCAATGGGAGGAAAGAATCCAAAGGCATGACTCATTGCAGGTAATCTGAGAATCCTGCCTACCCCATGGAACAAGTGTTGCACTAAGATTGTGTCACATCTTTTGTATTTAGACACTTCTGGAGGTGAAAAGTAAATGGTTTTTACCAAATAAAAAAAGTTCCTACTTTTGACATTCTTAAAAGCATGATCACATCTTCCTCCCTTTGTATAAACAAATGTATGTCCCTTTAATACTTTTTAAAAAAAACACTGGTGTATTTTGAATTCTCTTCAGATTGTTCATGTTGCTAATAAACAATATAGAGGGAAAAGTATTAAGGGATAGAAAAATGAGAATTACCTTGTCACCTTTCTTTTTTTCTTTCTTTCTTTCTTTCTTTCTTTCTTTCTTTCTTTCTTTCTGCTGACTTTATTTATTTATTTATTTATTTATTTATTTATTTGATGTTTTGTTTAAATTCAAGTTAGTTAACATACAGTGTAGTCTTGGCATCAGGAGTAGAACCCAGCGATTCATCTCTTACATATGATACCCAGTGCTCATCCCAAGAAGTTCCCTCCTTAATGCCCATCACCCATTGACCCCATCCCCTCACCCACCTCTTCTCCAACAGCCCTCAGTTTGTTCTCTGTATTTAAGAGTTATGGTTTGCCTCCATCTCTGCTTTTATCTTGTTTTTCCTTCCCTTCTCCTATGATCATCTGTTGAGCTTCTCAAATTCCACATATGAGTGAAATCATATGAAATGTGTCTTTCTCTGCCTGACTTATTTCGCCTAGCATAATACCTTCTAGTTCTAATCCATGTATCTTAATCATATATAGTAGTGAGAAATAGTTGTTATGTTACCCCAACATATAATTCTAAATTAATCTGGTTGTATAGTCAATATATAATCAGTCAAAACTTAGAATCCCAAACACTGAATTTCTAATTAACAATTTTAAAGCTTGCTTTCCCTGAATAATACTTTAAAGTAGGAAAAGAGAACACACTAGAAAGCCAGTATAGTGTATGCCCCACCCTATGTTGACTATCTTGATATTATTCCACCAGGAAGATAGCCATTTTCTTCTCCTATAGCAAAATATTACCTTTGAGAAGTTTACGGTCCCTCAACTTTGATAAAACTAGCTAGGAAAAAGGATGTCAACAGATGAGAAATTGACAAAAGCAAAAAGGGATATACTCAGGGATGGGCAGGAGTGGTAGCCTCAGAGCACCGCCAAATTATAACAATAGCAGGGAGAAGACATCATTGGAGAAGGAGGTGCAAAATCTAGGAAACAATAGGTACCTGTTGCATATCTTTTTCTCGCAAGTCTGGCATCCACCCCCCTTTGATTGCTTTAAGGCTAAGACCTCCTGAAATATCTAACATATTGTGTTTTTGTGTAAAACTCTAGCAAGACATTCTAGACTCCACATAGCCTAGTTCTGATTTACCTTTCTGGTCAAAACACTCAGTTCATTACCAACACTCCCTGTTCTGGCTCAGTATATCGTATACTATTTTCCAATGTGACACAGTCTTCTCACCCATAAAATGGTGTCTACCTTATGAGGCACATACCTTACTTTGATTTTCTTTCTGGCGGTAATAAGAAGCAGTGAGTCTATAGTAGCATGCCTGCCTCACCAACTAAGTTTAGAATTAAACTCATTTTTTCACCTAGAAAAATAATGTGTACTTCTACTGAAAATGAGTTAAACCTTGAAAAAATAGGAGAAAGACCTCTATTGTAGAAGAAAGAGGTACTGATGAGAGCCTGACAGGCTAGCTGGAAGAAGCCCAGAGAGCAACCAAAACACAAATGGAGAATATTTGCTAAGTGATAGGCTTGTGCTTGTGATTGGCTTGCTGTAGAATAACTTTATAAAGTATAATAGTATGCTAATTGCTATAACTAAGAAATGTTACATTGAAGGGTGGCTGGATGACTCAATCAGTTAACCATCCGTCTCTTGGTTTCCTCTCAGGTCATCATCTCACAGTTCATGGATCCAAACCTGTGTCGAGCTCTGTGCAGACAGCACGAAGCTGGTTAGGATTCTCTCTTTCCTTCCCACCCCCTCTCTCTCCCTCAAAATAAATAAAGAAACTTAAAAAAAGAAATGTTACATTGAATTATGAAAAATATATATTATAGGTTATTAGGAAAATTAGGGATATATTTACCTAGGGAGCCATAAAAAATTCGAGAGAGAGTAAGAGCACTTGATATTTTGGAAAGAATCATGCAGTCCAATTAATGCCCCATTTTTCAGGTGAGAAACTCAACACTAAGAAAATTGAAAATTACTTGAGAGCCCATAGACAAAAATAAAATTTAATTCCCAAAATAATGGTTTGTATTAAGCATGTCTCACTGTTTATACACTAACTTGTTTTTAATATTTGTTTGTTCAGTGCTTAAAACTTTTATCTAATAGTTTCTTATGCACTCTGCCAGGGTTGATATCCAATCTAGCCTCTGCAAAACTTCTGGTATCTGCACTGCAAATAAATTTAATGAAAAACAAATTTATCAAGGTAAAAATCCTTTGAAAGGGATTTATTTTGATTTCCATTATGCATTTATTATTTGCAAGTAAAGAAAGTACTATTTTGAATGAAATGTCAACTTTTCCATGACAAAGTTATTTTGGATTTAACCCAAAGTAAGAGGTAGAGTAGGTTAATAAAGTCATTTTCATTAAAATTTTTCTTCATTTGTCATCCCAATGATGCTCAATATCTAGATTTTTCATTCCCTTTCGAGAAAAGACTAGCCCATTAATATACCACACTGAATGAATTCCATTTCAAACTCATGGTACCATCAAAATTGAAATTTTGTTCCATAAAGGGTGATAGGAATCAATAAAAAGGAGAATGCAACTAATTTACCAACATCTGAACAAATCCCTTTTTAGATGATTAAACCCCAGCTGAAGAAAGTAGAATTTAAATTGTCTGTTATTGAAACTTGGATAGAAAACTCAACATGGTTCAGTGAACCATTTTTCCCTTCTTTAATTCATCCAATTGTAAATTATATTTGCCTTTAGGGGCACCTGGGTGGCTCAGTCAGTTAAGGGTCCAACTTCAGGTCAGGTCATGATCTTACAGTTCATGAGTTAGAGCCCCATGTCAGGCTATGTGCTGACAGCTCAGAGCCTGGAGCCTGCTTCAGATTCTTTGTCACCCTCTCTCTCAGCCCTTCTCCTGCTCACATTCTGTCTCTCTCTCTCTCAAAAATAAATAAAATTTATTTTATTTATAAAAAATAAAAAATAAATTTAAAAATTAAAAAATATGTATTTGCCTTTCAAAACCATGTATAATTAGTATTTTCCATAAAAAAATAAAAAGAACTAGATTTTAGTTGTGACATATTATAAACTAGAACTTTTCCATATATTCTTATTTAATCCTATTAACAACAGGTATGAAAGAAAAACTGGGCTCAAAAATATTCTAACACAAGTAAGTATTGGAGCTGGAATTCATTTTTTTTTTTTTAACCAGTAAACTAAGGGCAAATATCCATTTGCCTTTATTACAATATTTAAAAAGCCATGATATGAGTCACTACTTCCTACAATGACAGTTTTATAATAAAATCCAGGCATACTTATACAAACAAGAAACGGAATTACTGTACATTTTGGGAGAACAAAAGGCAGATTAACAGACTAACTTTTTAGTTAACAAAGTGAGCACAAGAAACCTATAAAATGTATGCAATGTATAAAAATTCAGTAATTTTTAAAGTTTCATTGAAGGGATTAATCATTTATTAGGAATAAAAGATGGTAGATCCACTGGCTTATAATTATCCTGTAAACA
>CM053575.1:34229520-34356361 GCA_028646485.1 Cryptoprocta ferox | reverse complement strand
TAAGAAAGCAATAAGCAATAAATTAGAAATATCTTAGCTCTCAGTACTTCCCTTCTCTCACACAGGAACCACTTTACCGGCAGTTAAAATTGGCCTTCTTAAATATTAGAATAAATGTGGCAGAAAATAAACTCCATTAGGAATAAATTAACAGTCTACAACAGATTTCTGACAAATATATTAGAAACAAATACTGCAAGTCACACGAGGACTGATCTACACAGAGTGACTCAAACCTTCTAACCATCTCCTTTTCTATTTTACTAGATTTGCTTTGTTGCTATCAACAAATGGCTTTCTAAATTGGCAGCAAGTTAACAGAAAAGTGAAAATGCAGTTGTATCCTGTCTGTAGATTTATGAAAAAGAAAAAAACCTTCAAAACACTTTCCTATTACTGTTACATAGGAAGAAATTTCATTTGGCACACTGGATTCGTAAAGAGAAAAGAAAAAAAAGGTAGAGTGTTTGGTATTTTAATCATCTGTAGTAAATACAACAGTAGGAAAGGAAAATAGAAAAATTACTATTTTAAGAAAAGACATCAGAAGACAAACAACCAAAGGCGCTTGTGTCTTCTACCATTCACTGTCTCTGGAATACTTTCATCTGCAACACAATATACAAATTATTATTTACATTATGATTATATTGGTAAAGAAGACCAGAATCAGTTTTTGTTGTGCTCTAACTTACAGTGCCCATTGGGATAACTATAAACATAGGCAAGAAGGCCTAAAAATTATATACTTTAAAGGACTGTACATGTCACTTTCTGTACATTAAATCTGACCAATTTCACATTTGGGAGGAAAAAAGGGCATTCTCTACACTTATTAGTCTTAGAATAAATTGATGTAGTTTGCAACATCATCTGATGAGGACTTTTATAATTTGAATTGTGAACATGTGACACGAACTTCTTGAGCTTTTCAACTGGAAGTTTATGGCTTTTTATTTGCCCCTTTCAACATGTATTTGATCATATTAGCTAGGCAATACCATTAGAGAAGATGGAATTTGTGGATTTAAAGAGGAAAAAAATATTGAATAAGAATACAGAACAGGGTTTGCGCCACACTGAAAATAAGGATTTTAATTGTGTTCTTAATACTTCTAATGTTAATGTGGAATATCATAGTCAATAATTCTCTTAAAATTGTATTAAAAAAGGGTGATGACTATGGCTTATTATATTAAGTCCCACAAACACTACATAGGGTGTTTTGTGTAGTGACAAATACCCAAGTGTATGTGTGTGTGTAACTGAGAGTTTTAATGAGTCTTTGAGGAATGGGTTTATTGCAAAGGGTATTAAAAACCTGTATCCTTCATGCCAAGGAAGGAAGATGAGATAAGCGGTTGGCAGCCCTACAATGCTTATCCCTTTTAATTTTGTCTGAAATGTTCTTAACATTTCCCTCAGCTTAACTAAACTCCAGACAGGCTTCTTGATTCTAGGTCCATGACTCCATTTTCTTAAAGCATTTAATTTAGAAAAGTTGTCATTCTAAATCATTTCTCTTGCCACTTGAGATTTAAATTTTTTGAAAAGCCTCTTGCCAGTTGTACAACCCAGGTATGTCTCTCTCAAGGACCTGGGGACCATCTCTTTGAAAAGTAATCATCAAGGAAGATTCTGCCACTATACCTAATCTCTATGAGAGAGAAGGATCCTACCTACAGTGCGTGCCTTGCTCCACATTTGTAAAATGACATCCTGTCAAAGACACTGGAAGTTTGCCTTTTCTTTGTGTGGAGCCAATTAGAAAACACATATGGCCTGTGTTCTCCCCCAGTACTCTGCCTTCCTCCTATTACTCATTTCAGTGGATTGACTTTGGACTGAGTTCTGGTCTCTTTCCTCTCTTGAATAAAGTCCTCCTTGCCTGGGGCAATTTTTGGTTTGAAATTTTCTTCCCTGTATCACTGGAAAAACAGAAAACTTCATTTCCCAGAATCTCTTGCTGGTAGAGTTCTGATTAGGTGTCACCAATGCAACAAAGTTACGCAAGATTTGCCGCGCAATGAAACCACAAGCCATGAGTTTTTCCTGGCTGTAGCAGGCAGACGTATGGGCTTTGTCAGACCTCGTGCATCTGTCTTGTGAGTTAGCTATTTTAATGCAGAAGTGTACTATGACCGCTGTTGGCAATGTCTTGACCTGGCGCCATAGCAACTTTCTGATTCTCTGTGGGCTACCAGTCAATCTAGCAGTAGCTTTTCCTGACCAATTCTGCAACCCTTGTAATGATTTTCTAAGTACCTACTTCTCTGTTAAATCTCCTCTTTCTTGAGAAAAGTAGAGTGGTTTCTATTTTCCTAACTAAACCTTGACTATACGAGAAACAAGACAAATAATTGCCTGATGGTTTTTCATGATTAGATCCCACTTAAAGCATCTCACCACTATGCTAGTAAAAAGAGAGAGAAGCTTTGAGTTCAGAAAAATACATACATACATAGCAAGACTCTCTGTTTTATCTGTAAGAATTCAGACTAAGGCAAATTCCCCTCATGTATCTGGAGACAGCCATAGTCTCTCTCCACACTTGACAGAACTACATAAATCCTGCCCCATTCATGATGACTTCATAACAGCACCAAGAGCAAAAACTCTACCTTCTGGACCTTTTTTGTCAAACACTTTTAGCAAGCTTCAGCCTTTTCCAGTAGGTTTTGCCACATATTTTTTGTTGTAACAAGTATTATTTCTCTGCAGTCTGAATTGCAAAGCTATCCTGTTCTGTATTCTTATTCGATATTTTTTTCCTCTTTAAATCCACAAATTCCATCTTCTCTAATGGTATTGCCTAGCTAATATGATCAAATACATGTTGAAAGGGGCAAATAAAAAGCCATAAACTTCCAGTTGAAAAGCTCAAGAAGTTCGTGTCACATGTTCACAATTCAAATTATAAAAGTCCTCATCAGATGATGTTGCAAACTACATCAATTTATTCTAAGACTAATAAGTGTAGAGAATGCCCTTTTTTCCTCCCAAATGTGAAATTGGTCAGATTTAATGTACAGAAAGTGACATATACAGTCCTTTAAAGTATATAATTTTTCCTTTTTTTAATATGAAAAGATGTTATTGTTCTAAGAGAAAATACCCATATTTTAAGCATGATTTTAAAGCCAATCACATACTTTAAATATATATTAATTGTCATTATTATTAAGGGACTGGCTTAACTAACTTACTGTTAGAAGAGGTTCCCATGAATCATTTTAACCTTCCCCCCCAAACTTTTATAGTATATTTTGTTTTCTCATCTATGAAAATTTAACTCAGGAGGTAATTTTTTCTTTTTTAAGTAATTTACTTAAATTCTGATTCAATATTGCAAGGCTTTGCTCTCCTTTTCTTCTTCACCTTCCTAAAAGCAACAACAAAAAAGATGTCTGAAATTAGAAAGACTAGACATCTACTGAGCTTTACATATTTCAAAGGAAGAAGTCACTTTGCTACAAATGGACGTGATGAAGATCTCTCCTTGTAAAGCTAAATAAGCTGTGTGATAATTAATGGCAGTGACAGGGTGGACAGAGGAAAGAATGAATGGCTTTGTGAACCTAGAATGGTAGAAATATTGGAGTCATAGAGATGATCATCTAAAATTACTTGGACATCACATAATTGTTATAAGAAAATGACAATTAAAAAATATTATTTCCCTTAAATCTTAGTATATATTTCATTCCAATCATAGGAACACGTAACTTGATAAATGCATAACCTAACTGAATTTTTATACCAAGGTACTAGAATCCATTCACTTGTATAACTTAACACAGAAAAATCACCTAAGGTGTAAGAAGATTAGTGAATATGATTTATTTAAAACATATTTGTAAACTACATAAATTACATGTTTACAACTTCTTGGTTTATAGGATTAGTTAGAACAGCAACAGTAACAACAAAACTTGTTTAAGTACCTGGAAATGTCCACTAAGGATTAGAACTACATTTTTGAACTGGTAACTTTCTCCAGGTTGTAAGAACTGAAGAAAAATTTATTTTATTTTTTACATGTCTATGATATGGATGCAGATTAACATTCAAATTACAGGGGTCTGTATACTTCCAGGAAATTCATATCATGATCAATTTCAGAATTACAAATAAAATCATGTGAAGGAATGTGCATTTTTTAAAATATATAAACTCATTTTCTATTCAAAAGGGAGAAAAAGATGAAGATTTAAAAAAAAACTCATGCTGAGATTAACATTTTAGGGAATGGAGAGGTCCTTGCTTCTTAGGCCAGTTTCTCTTACATATCTGATAACCTTCCAAAGAAAAAAAAGTCTTTTGCCTAACTAATATGACAGATTTACCAATAGTCAGGTAAGGATGATTTTGAATTAAAGTAGCATATGGAGAGAATTTAAAGAAATGAACTTGTATTGTGAAAAGTGCTATTTTGAAATAAAAAAATGTAATTTTTGTTTTCTATGTATGTGTGTATCCGTGTATACTGTTTAATTAATTAAACACGCTATTAGACTAAGGTAGTTTTAATGCCGTGGCAGTTTGTGTAAGCAAACAAAAACCTAAGCCTCAAGGTTACAAAATCAAAATGCTAAGGAAAACCAATCATAAACAGTCAACTAGGCTCTAGGCTACAGTCAATCAAATGCTTTCATACTTTCTGTTAGGATGTCTTTCCCTTTGCTCATGTCAGTGGAATGTTCCCTTCCGCTCCCAGTCTGCGACTGCCCAATTCCATTTGAGGTTTGCTCAAATAAACTCTTAAAAATTTTAATATGCTTCAGTTTAATCTTTAACCTGGTAGATTTTCATGGAGTGATGAAGGGTAAGGACTTTTGGTCAGACAGCTTTGTAAATCCTCACTTTTATGTTTTCCTCCATTAATTTAAATGTATGATTTTAAGAAAGTAATTTAGTATCCTCTGCTTCAATTTCTCTACCATGCAAAAGGAGGAAAATAAAACACACTTAGAGTTCAGCTGTTAAAATTAATAAGATAAGGGGCACCTGAATGGCTCAGTCAGTTGAGCCTCCGACTCTTGATTTCCCCTCAGGTCCTGATCCCAGGATTGTGGAATGGAGGCCCACCTCAGTGCTCTGCGCTGAGCATGGAGCCTGCTTACGATCCTCTCTCTCTCTTCCTCTGTCCCTCTCACACACTTGTGCTCTCTCTTTCTCTAAATTAAATTAAAAAAGTTAATAAGATAAAAGATTAAGAGGTCTATGCCAGAATATGATATATATGTTTTCACAAGTGGAAGCTTACAAACATTTCAGGACCTCCTTCTGTATAGCTGGTCCATACTTACCTTAATCTCTGGAGGGTTATTTTTACAAGTTTTAAAACAATCTATAGTATGTTTGACATACTTCAGTGCCCAATCACTCTTATTCTCTGATATCATACAATTAAATTAACTATCCTGAGCTACACAATCAAATATTTTGAGATAATGATAATAATAATAATGTTTGACAAAGTTTTCTTCTACAAGACCAATTCATATACATGGTGGCAAATGACTTTCTAAGCCTCTAACGTATTAAATATATTTGAAAGTAGAGCTAAATTAATGATCCCCAAACCTAATGGTATATTATAATTTATCCAGTGAGTATTTTAAAATACAGGTAACTTGGTGTAATCCAGATTTAATAAATCCAAACATTTAGAGAGTAGTCATTGAGAAATGTCAATTGTTAAAAAGATCATTAGATAGTTTTAGTGAACATTGTCTTTAAGAAGGAATTCAAACCATTGAATTCATTTATTTTAAGAATACCAAACTAAACCCCACAAAAAGACACTAGCTTTACTCTAGTTAACAATTTATAGTGAATAAAGCAAAACTCAGGACCTTGCTTGGTTATGGAATCTGGCATCATTAATATTAACACAAAAAATATAGTATTTTTATTTCAACCTTACCCACCTTAGGCTAGTGAGAAGATTTAGAGTCCAGTACTATGGGAAAGCAGGTTCTTTATTTAAGTTCAAGTTGCAGCTGCCTTTTATTTCACATATACTACAAAAACTGTGGAGAAACCCTAATAGGTCAGGCACTATTCTCTCTAATTCTCTGATGGTCTAGAATCATTTCTCTATGAACGCAGACCTATATGCCCCAAATCTCCAGGGAACAATACTCTTCTTGGGCATTCAAACCACTCAAAATCCTTCTGACTCTACAATTATATTTTCAGTGACAATAAAATATGGGCACACTCAACAAGAGAAGTGCACATCTTTAAGGACGCCATGCAACTTGGTCTCTGCCTGGATTATTGTACCATAGATGGCACCCTGGATACAGTGGTAACTGTCAATCCTGGCCACATACTGTATCTACCTCAATTCAGTGTATCTGTGAAAACCATTTCTATATATTTTGCAATTAAGGCTGTTCATGATGAAAACGTAGAACCATGCCAAACACACAGAGATCCTAAATGGAATGGAAAGCATTGGCAATAACTGGGTACAGGTTGTGAGAAAAAAAAAATTTGACTCTATAGATCCAGTTGAATGTAATGTAACAGATGCCCCTCGGTAAATATAGTAACTTCTCATTCAGCCATCTGTGCTCTAGCTTGTTTAGTCAAAACAGGCATTTACCAAGGGTTTCACTCCATTTACAAGAGTTTGCATGTGGACTTCTTTTTTGCATTCCAGCTGTTTTTAATTCAACAAGCATGTAACTTGTAAAGAAGGAGGATCAAAGGTCAAATTTACTTGGTTTAAAATTTAGTGCCTAAATAAGATGGTATAGAGCTTTTTTGCTTCTCTAATCCTATTTGGTTAAATTAAATCTTATTATACCTTTTTCACTTTGAGGTAATGTAGATTCACATATAGTTGCAAGAAATAAGATGGAAATACTATGTAGACTTTATGTAGTCTCATAATAACATCTTGCAAAACTACCACAATCCCATTTTAACACCTGTACTAAAAACCTCTTATTAATAGATTACATGACTCAACTCATCTTCCAAATAAGTTAATACGGAGCAGGAATCACATTGTGTTCATCTTTGTATAAGTACTGATGACACAGTCACCATTGTGACTCAGTTGTTTGGAATAACTGGTGTTTACAACCTGAAGGGCCACATTACAAAGTGGCAAGAAGCCAGGTGGTAGTCAAATTTCTGTTTCTTCACAAGGTAAGATCATACATCGCCTCCAAACCAAAGGCTAAAATACTGTTGGAATCAGCTCAGCCTAACATTTCAATCTCCAAAATAAAACTGGTGTCCATTTTGATTCTTCTTATTAATGAGAACTTGTTTTAAATGATTCCAAAATAAGTAACCCATATATTTGTATTTCTAGTCTTTGGAACATAGATTTATAATAATACCAATTGTTAGACATTTGCAATCAATATATAAAAATAAAATTATTTTGTTTGAATTTAATAAATCTTCTCTAACCTTCTTCAAATTTCAAAGGATTTGAATATATTTGAATATATAAATATGAATAAATAAAATAAATAAATAAAATAAATAAAAATATATGTATTTATGTATAAAAGAATCATGACATGGACTAAACTTATTTATTTCCAGTATGTATCATAATACTACTCAGGAAATTCAGAACGCAACTAATATTCTTTCAGCATATAAACTAGATTTCTTGACTTTTCTTGCTTTTCCCATTAACTATGAGAATTTTTATTTTTTCCCCCACGTTGCCACTGTGAGAATGAAAAATAAAAGTAAAATGTACAATAGTCAAATTTTGCTGGTTAACAACTCTGGAAATTAAAATGGGCTAAATTAAAACCTTGGAGGTTTATTATAATAGGTCTATAAGCCATAAAAGTGAATACTTAAGCCTTGGTATTAGTCAGTGAAATGATTGGCTAATAACAAGGAAAACACTCAGATCACTGGAAGACTTTATGAGCTACTGCATTAGTTCTGTGTGGCTAAATTACTGCAAACTTGGTGGCTTAAAACAACACACTATTATTTTCTTATAGTTGTATAGCTCAGAAGCAGAAATGAGTCTCATGGACACTCATAGGGCAATGTTCTTTCTGTAGGCTGTAGGGGAGAATCTGTTTCCTTGCCCTTTACAGGTTCTAGAGGCTGCCCACCTTCCTTGCTCATGGCTCCCTTCCTCCATCTTTAAAGCCAACAACTATGAGTTGAGTTCTCACATTATATCACTCTGACCTCCTCTTCTGTAATCAAATCTTTATCTGTTTCTCTCTTCTGCTTCACTCTTCCACTTTTAAGAATGCTTGTGCTTATAATACAGGATAATTTCTCCATCTCAAGATGCTTATTATCTGTAACATCTCTTCTGCCATATAAGGTGACATGTTCATAGGTTTTGGAAATTAGGAGATGGACTTCTTTGGAGCACCATTATTCTGATTACCACAGTCCCTGAATTGTATGCTTTTATTCAATGATCAAACATTGATGAATGCCTATTATAAGCAGAGAGCTTTGGGCAATTAAATAAATCTCTGCCATAGTATTTATGCAAAATAACTTCCAGTTTATTTAGGGAGTAAAGGCTTCCACGGAAAGAATGGGAAATGATCTAACAAAAGTCTTCACCTTTAAACTTGGAGCTATCCTTGACACTTTTCTTTATCTGTCCCCAATCTTCCATTCAATAAGAAGTCTTGTTGATTTTACTTCCTAAATGTCCTCAATCTTATGTTGTTATGACCCTGACTTTGAGGTCTTTGCACTGCAAGGCTGTTAAAGGCAGAAGTACTGTCTCACTTTCTTATAGATTAAACACAGTGAGTTAAAAGACGGGTCATTGATCAAGAAAGAGAGTTACAAATAGTGCCCAGGCTAGGACAGCCAGAATAGAAATTAAAAGAAAGCCATGACTTCTGCCCATAGATAAATATGGTGTATTTATCCAAAACTACTGATTTTGTTTGTTGGTTTGTTTATGGTAAAAAAAAAATTTTCTGGTAAAAATATATTTTTTAAGTAAATGGATTATCTTCTTGAAAACAACTGTCAGATATAAACACCATAGTGATTCAAAAACAAATGTGCTTACATCTTAGCTTAAGACATATGCTGCAAAGACAAGCCAAGTTCTGGCAATGCTGTAACTCTTTCATTCTGTCCTGGAATAGTTTATCCAAGTAAATGTAAGCAAAGAACATTGATATTTGATGTTTCTAATTTTATGAGCTGAGAAGGAGTCTCAGCAAACTATAGTGAAATGCAAGTCTAAATGCTAAGAGGTATGATTCTCTTAGCAAGATGTTATGGACTGCATAACATATGGACTGCAGAGCCTCCACCCTCCCCTACCCCCACCCCCAATCTGTATTGAAATCCTAGCCCTCAGTGTCTCAGATGTGACTGTATTTGGAGAAAGGGCCTTTAAAAAATCATTAAGTTAAAATGGGGTCCTTAGGGTGAACCATAGTTTAGTATGACCAGCATCCTTAGGAAAGAAGACATTTTGACACAGAGGGAAGATCATGTGAAGACACAGGTAGAAGATAGCCATTTACAATCCAAGGAGAGAAGCTTCAGAGCAAACAGCCCTGTGGACACCTTGATCTCAGACTTCCAGTGTCTAGAATTGTGAGAAAATAGATTTCTGTTGTTTAAATCACTCAGTCTGTAGTATTTTTTTAACGCTTATTTTTATTTTTGGAAGAGAGACACATAGTGTGGATGGGAGAGGGGCAGACAGAGAGGGAGACACAGAATCCAGGGCAGGCTCCAGACTCTGAGCTGTCAGCACAGAGGCCAACACAGGGCTAGAACTCACAATCCATGAAATCCTGACCTGAGCTGAGGTCGGATGCTTAACCAACTGAGCCAGCTTGGTGCCCCCGTACTATTTTTTTTATATTGCCCTAACAAACTAATATAGTAGATAAGCTTGAAAACTACTGCTGAACAGAACACAGTTACAAAGTCATTGTCACATGGTTAAAAAACTGAATAAAATAAAAGATGACAAACAGCCTGGTTCACTGTGTGACAAATACAAAGAGCTGTTGATAAGCTAAGCCATCCTCTCTTAATCATCCAGCACCTTTTAAAAGTGGAAGAGATCTTTAATAGATGGTAAATTGTCTTCGTGGGAATAAAAGATGCAAAATCCAAGAAAAAAAGATGTAATCCGCCTTTAGTGTTACTGATTTCATTATCAGTTTTCTCCTGAGAAATGTCTAACAAATCTCCACATCCTTGTGGTCCAGTGTACCTGACAAACAAAATGCTCCTTAGCATTTCATGAAATGGGGGAGTGGTTAAGAATGTGGACTATGGGTATAGACTATCCAAATTTGATTTAGTTCTACCAGTTACCAGCTTTGTAACTGGTATCTGTCAGTTACTGGCTATGTAAATGTTAATCTCTCTTTGCCTTGGATTCTTCCCTTATAAATGGTTATAATAATGACACCCATCTCACAAGTTGCTGTTAAAACTAAATGTAGATGCACTTGAAGTACATAGAACAATTTGAAGTATAGTATATATGGATAATAGAATTAATGAAAGAGTGACTGGGTAGCTCAGTCAGTTAAGCATTGACTCTTGATCTCAGCTCAGGTCTTCACACAGGGTCATTTGTTCAAGCCCCATATTGGGCTCCACATTGGGTGTGAAGTCTATTGAAAAAAAAAAAAAGAATTAGTGAAGGAATAAAAGATCTTTAAATTCTTTAAGGATCTATTTTCTCCAAATGTTTCTACCAAATTACCTATTTCCTGAAAGTTTCTTACTTCTCTTTCTTCCTTTTTTATAGTGATGACATTTTAAAATTAAAATAATCCTCATTATGCTCTGTGCTCCACAGACTTATGAGAATGCTTGTAGCACATTAGGTTATTTTAATGGCAGAGAAGAGAAGGCAAATGTCCAACCTGGTGTCCCACAAGTGAAGCACCAGAACGAAAAGTTTGGTTGCTAGTAGGTACTGAAGAAAGGCTCGAGGCAGAATCCCCCAAATGGAATTGGTGGATAGCCCAAAATGGGAGGTTAGAGAAGAAAAAGAAGGGCATAAAACCATAGTGACCTAGTTTTTTCCAATTTTTCCTGGAAAAAAGCCCTTGGAATTTGCTTGCAAACTGAAACATACTGTAATTTCCTTGACACTTCTCTGCTCTCTGCAAAGGTATTGCTAAAATTAGAATAACCTGAATTTAAACTTTTATTTTAAACTTGCCACAAAATCTTCCATTAATTAACCTTTCTTTGCATGTTCTGAAACTGTGTGTTGAAATCGCTGAGTCATGAATACAGTCAGAACCACAAAGGTAAATAAAAACCTCCTACTCATCAAAACTAAAAACATTTGAGTGTGAACCTTAATTTAAGCCCATGAACATTTGTTGAACGCCTCCTATTGGTGCAGCAATGAACTCAATCTTATGAAAGATACAAAGATACGTGAGACACAGTTGCTTCTCTGACTCTGATGTATGTAACTGATGTAGTTCATTCCAAGTCATATGAATTTTAGATTAATACATAACTTTCTATATCAGAAATTTTTAAGTGCCTTTCAATAAAATGAACTTCTATAGAAGTTTAGAGTAGGTTTTACTCATCCATTTCATATGTTGGTGCCATGAGTAATGGTGAGGTTAATAGTGAGGTTGTAGACTACTAGAGTCTCTGTCCTCAAAGACTTCCAAGACTAGTGAGAAAGATGAATAAAGAAACAAACAAAGTTGGTGGTGAAGAGTGCTTTGCTATGGGAGCTAATAGGAGAATGAGCTTATAGCCCAGGAGGGGATGTTTGCCAGATTCTCCCTGGAAAGGAAGACTTCAAAGTCCTGAGAGTCAAAAAAGGTAGATGATAGAGCAATTCATTGTTATTGCTATTATTTTAAGCAAAGAGTTTTTATTTTACCTTCACTTATTTCTTCTCTAGTGCTCTTCTTTTCTTTACATACATCCAACTGTCTGATCTATATCATGCTCTTCCCTGAAGAACTTTTTTATTTTTTATTTTTTTAATGTTTCAAGTTTTTATGTATATTCTAGTTAGTTAACACATAGGGTAATATTAGTTTCAGCAGTAGAATTTCATGATTCATCACTTTCTGAAGAATTTTTTAAAACATTTCTTGCAAGTGATGTCTATTGGCCAAAATAGTCCCCGAATTTGTGTTTGCGTGAGAAACACTTAATTTCTCCTTCACTTTTGAAGGACCAGTTGGTAGAATTCAAGCATACTTCTAAATCCCAAATATCATCCAAAAAGGTCCATTTCAAATTCCCTCATCTATAGTATCTACATCTCTAAATGAGATATGAGTGAAATCTTAAGTATGATTAATCCTGGGGCACACAATTACTCTACATCTGTGGGCCTGTGAACTATAAACCAAGTCATCTGCTTCCAAAATACAAGAAATTATGAAGTCAAGTGTGGTTTTGCTTTGTATGAAGATGGGAGAAACCAGATGACTTTTGTATTTTGATGAAAATAGTCCAATAGAAAGGGGTGAATGAATTTTGAGGGAAAGGAAGTAGTAGATTAACAAAAGAGTAAATTCCTTATAACTGGAGACCAGTGGTTTCCTGCAATATATGGGAGGATTGCTTTTTGTTTGAATATGAAGCACTCCACTGTCAATAGGAAATAAATTGAAGAGGATTGTAAATTGGGTGGCTTAAAACAACAGAAATTTCATTCTCTCACATTCTAGAGGTTAGAAGTAAGTTCAAATTCTCCCAAAGCCCTAGAAGAGAATCCGTCATTGTTTTGTCCTTGTTTCTTGTGGCACTAACAATCAGTATTCTTTAGCTTTTAGTTGTATTACTCGAATCTCTCCATCTTCATATGGTTGTCTTCCTTGTTTAACTGTCTTTGTTTTCCTTCTTGTGAGGATACTGGTCATACTAGATAAAGGTCCACTGTAATTGAATAAATATGACCTTATCTTAACTTGATTACATCTATAAGCCTGTTGTCAAATAAGATCACATTCATGGATGCTTAGGGTTAGGATTTCAACCTAGCTTGACACAATTCAATCTATAACAAATGGTGAATAAGTAGATAAGGGATCTAGCATATCTTTTCCCCTGATGCCCAGCCTAAGGGCCCAGCAACAAAAACAAAGAGAGCAAACATATTGAAGAAAAAGAATTTTTCCACAAAATCCATTTTGGTCTTTTAAAACTGCATTATCTACACGTTGAATTTGCACTCAGATAATGAGAACTACTAGTGCGTATATGTTATTAATAATTTATGCTTGACTCCCACACCCTGCCTTGTCTCCATCACCAAAATTATGCAGCCAAACAGTCCCCACCTATAACTGATACTTCCTGTTTTAGAAGCAAAGGCTGACATATTAACCCAGACTTGTCTGAGTGCAAGTGTTCCATATCCTAATTCTTTATGGGGTGCCAAAAAGTATGAAAGATAAGCATTCAATTATTTTTAGTTATTTAATTTTGTTTAGTATCATGAGATTTATAAGAATTGAGTCCTACTAGGGAATTCTCCACAGTTTGAAATTGTGAATTAAAAGTAGAATATCTACTGTTCAACAAGATTTCACAAGTATCTATGAACACAGATATGCACACACATACACACATACATAAACATTGCAATTAATATAAAATATCTGTGATTCTTTTCAATCAAAACAATTTCATACTTATTTTTTATCATAGAGGTTCTATAATAAAGGCATATGAATTCACACTTGGTGTGGAAAGAATACAGATATTAATCAGTCATTTGGCTTTTAGTCTGAAACAATGTTGCATTAGATCCCCTGACAAACTGGGGTACTATCTCCTTATAAACAATAATAACTTTTTAATTTATTACTTACTACTTTATCTCCCATTGATGAAAAATTTGCCTTCTTGATTTCTCACTAGAACAAATTTTCTCTCTCTAAATTTCTTTATTTTAAAACATTTTGAGATATGTCAAATGCAGAGAAGAGTATAGAAATTACTTAACAAAGAATGAAGATAGTTTGAATTTTTGTTCTGTTTGCTAATGTTATTTATAAACACATCTTCCTTTCTTCTCAGCTAACAAGTATCTTGAAGAACACGTTTATCAGAGACATGTGTGTGTCCACTATTCTATGTGTATATATGCATAAAAATCAAATTTCATCAAAGTTGACACCACAAATATAAAATATACCACTATTTCATGTACTGGAAAAAATAAAAACACTCTGAAATTGATTATGACTCATAACCTCAGAATTCAGAGATGTCATTGTGAAAAAATATATGTCGTACTTGTATGAAAATGGAATATGTAATGGTTTGTGTGTTTAATATTTTCACACTCTCGTGTTTTTATCATACCAAGTACCATTCTATTATATCATTTTTAATTTGCATTTTCTCTCAACTTTACACTCATGAAATATATTCTTGTTTGCATGTGTCATGAGAAAATAACGATTTTGAGTTGCTGCCGAGACATTTCACAACACGACAACCCTGTTTATGCCCAGATTCTGTACATTTAGATAAGGATGCTGACCTGAAACAGAGGACTGCCCACCCCACCCACTTTGCTTGTTTCTGGAATTTTGAAGTAACTAAACTTGTAGGTTTAATTCCTTTATGAGAGTGTTTTGAAACTGCACCTTCAATCAAAAGGACCCTGGGGTTTTCATTTCCCCAAAGTGGGAACTCTAATGCTCAGGGACAGCTAATTGCAGACCCTGTGTGGGTGGCTTGTTCAGCAGGTCATAATCTGCATATTCTTAGTATACCAGCTACAGGTCTTTCAACACAGCATGGGGTCTGATCCATCTAATTATGTTCATTTTATGAAAAAAAAGTTAACTTTCTTACAAATAAATGGTTAAGAATTTCCTGCTTTTTTCTCTATTACAAGCAGTGCTACATATTCTCCATGTCCCCATGTGCCCATATTCAAAATGTTTTCTGGAGAAAAACCTAAGAAAATTGCAAATCCTGTGCTGAACTTCCAGACCCAATAAGGTCACAGTTTGAGCTACTGAGGATTAGAACTTGAATATATGAATTTTCTTTGGGGGGGCGGGACACAATTCAGTCCATAATGGCAGGTAAAACTGGGTTTACCTATCTTAATTCCCTGCCATCACCCAACCCCTGCCACCAGATCCAGAGGGATAGGACACAAGTTGGTTGAGTTTGCAGACATCCACTTTGACAGCTATGGTGGCATTGACACCATAATTCTTCTACCCCTTCTGAATTCCTGCCTCTGGGAAAACCTCCAACCCAGGTACAAACTGAGGTCAACAGGCAAGTGCCCAAAAAGAGAAGCAAAAAAAAAAAAAAAAAAAAAAAAAAAAAAAAAATCACATCTTGATTTTTCTGGGTATTAAACAAATTGTTGACTAACGTACAACATTACTCAATTGTATCTTCACTGATTATTTTAAGATTTTTTTCAATGTTTATTTATTTTTGAGAGAGAGAAAGAGAGAGACACAGCATGAATGGGGGAGGGGCAGAGAGAGAGGGAGACAGAGTCTGAAGCAAGCTCCAGGCTCTGAGCTGTCAGCACAGAGCCCGACAAGGGGCTCAAACTCACAAACCATGACATCATGATCTGAGGTGAAGTTGGACTTTCAATCAACTGAGCCAACCAGACACCGCTTTTCACTGATTTTTTTTAAATCAATCTTACCAATCTTGATAGATGTTTGGGTACTTTGTAAAGAAAAATGCAATGAAAACAATGTTTTGGGTTTGATTTTTAATTTCTAGTTATGTTCAGTTTTTTTCTAATAACACTTTATTTTATAGTTCCAATTCTATTTAATTGTAATACTTTTCTTATGTAATTTTATGATATTTATTTTCTGCTACTTGTTGAGATTTATTTTGTGACTGAATATTTTTTCAATTTTTATAAATTACCATAGGTATCTAAAGGTTCAGTATGAATATAATTTATTCATTATAATTACTATTTTTTATTTAAAAAACTTCCATTCAGCCACATTTAAAAATCTTTCACCTTCAGACATGGCTGTCTATTAAGAACAATAACAATAACATTGACATTTCTACTTTGGACCATCTTTTCCAATTATATCTACAAATAATATGGCTTCCTAATAAAAAAGGCAACCACTCTTAAATGTTCATGATCTTAACTGTAGGTTCAATATTTGTCAGTGATTGAAGAAGAAAAAAGACCCTTTTTAATCTTTGTCTTTGAAATGAGAATTGATTCCATGTTTGAATTTATTTTTTATAATTAAAAGTTTGGAGGAACAAAGCAAATCTTTCCCACTGGCTCTATACAAAGAAGAAAGCATGGCTCCTATAAGCTGATTTCTTATTCAGAACATTCCACAAAATTTGCCCCATGAATTTTTAATCACCAACTGGGGGATATTATTTATTGTTAAGCTAAAATTACCAGATATTACTTATAATATTTACTCAATATTTACTGAAAGTAAAAAGTTTATAGAAATTGAGTGCTGAAAACAAATGAATTTACAAACATTTCCATTAGCAAGATTCAATAGTTCTATGACTACATGGAACATGGAAGTGATGCCGTATTTTTCTTCCTAAAAGATTCTAAATGCTGTGACACACAAAGTAGTTTTGAATAAATTCCAAGTTGAAAACAAACTGGGTAAAAAGTCCAAGTTAATGTGAAAATGGAATCCAAAGTATCGACATTACACTCTTGCCTACATTTATAATCTTTTGCTGTTTTGATATTTTAAGGAGGATACCTCAAATTGATTTGCTTCTTAGAAGTAATGAACTGTTACATAGAATATTTTAAAGACTTGCTAATTATGTTGATAATTTACCACTTGCACATGTAAGAATTTAATTTCTGTAACGGTTTATTTAGGGTCAATTTTTCTCCTGTGCATTGTTTATATTCTGTGAATAATTATAATGCACAAAATGTAAAAAAAAAAAAAGTAAAAATAGTGATATTACAGTTTCTGCTAAGTTTTATTTGTATATAAAATCTGGGAAATGACTCCCAAAAGCTGACTGGTTTCCAAAGAAGCTTTCAATAAGGTAGGAATTGTTAAGTGAATGTTTTTCATTTTCTGCATCTATAATTGATTTTCCTCTCTAACTTAAACACTATATATAGGTAAGACATGCAGATTAAGTTATTTCTCACCTAGGTCTTGATTATTTTCTATTACAAGAGAATGTTTTCTATGAATCTCCAGAGAATCTAGTCCCTGCATGATCCAATAGGCAACAATAGCTGGCCAACATGAAGAGAATAATGGTGGGAGGGGGGCACCTGAGTGGCTCAGTTGGTTGGGCGTCCAACTTCAGCTCAGGTCATGATCTCATGGTTTGTGGGTTGGAGCCCTGCATCAGGATCCATGCTGTGCAGAGCCTGCTTGAGATTCTCTCTCCCCCTCTCTCTCTGCCCCTCCCTCCTCCTCTCTCAAAATAAATAAATAAACTTTAAAAAAATTTTAAAGAAAATATTGGAAGAAATCATATTTGCTTAGCTCATACTACCATGACCAAGACTTCCATTGTTTTATCAGAAAACAAACTCACACACAAACAAAACAAAGCCAAACATGTTTTAGAGTATTTGTTCTAGTTAAAGTTCTTAAATCCATTGGTGAATATGCATAAGGAGTTATTCTGCACAACTGAACATCTGTTCACAGATATAACTGTACTGGTTAATAGAAAGGTGGATTGCAATGAATGTACCATTTGGAGATTTAGCTCTTAGAGTTTTTACACAGTAACTATTTTTTAAGGTTTCACTGAAATTTATGCCTAACCTCTATGCCCTAAAACATCCTTCACTTAAAAATATGAAAAAAAGAATAGTTACTAGTGTATTTCACAATAATAACTCTCTTCCCTCAGGAATATCCCTGTAAGACAAGATCCCTGCACTTGGTGATTTTGGGTAAGTCTATATCATTAAATCAAAGATAGGTTGTTTAAAACAGAGTGATTTGGCAAAAAGCACCAAGGGGAAAGAATTAGTAACTTTGATTTGGAACATAATGCCAACTTAAACAAGTAACACTTCTAAGTATCAATTTCTTTGGGCTTAGGAAGGAGACAGTGTTGCATTTGGGGTTGTGTTTGAAAATGTGCACTGAGTATCTTTTGTGCATGGCAGCAGGTTAGATTAGAGGCTGACACCACCCATCCTGGGTATCTTCAGAAACACAAATTTCCAAGCTAAACTCAAAAATGCTCCTCTTATATTCCCTGATTATATTCCCCGTCACTGTTGAGAAACAAATACTCAAAGACATTTTCAAGGACGATTCCAGTATGGTTGGTGAGTTCATCTATATTGTTTATATTTTGTACATCCGTGCAAATGTATACAACTTATCCGTTTCCAAATAAGGTCACTTTCACAGGGCTAAGATTTCAGCATATCTTTCTAAGGAACACGTTTCAACCCACAACAGGTGGTAATATACTACCTTGCATTTGCTTCCCTCCTGCCATGCTTCATTTATCTTTTTCATTTCACTCTTTGCTGCCCCGAAAATGTACCTCCAAATAAAACTTTATCATACAAAAAAATGATTAATTTTACACGTGAACAAAAATATTTTAGTGGCAAAAATCACCATTCACAAATTCAAGACAAATGATAAATTAGAAGATATTCATAACAAATTTCACAACCAAAAGTCTACAGTTTGCAACAGATAAGTAAATTGTTAACACGAGGGAGGAGGAAAGACCAAAACATGAGAAAAGTGGGAAACCTGAAAGGACAATGAAATAATAGTGATGTTAAGTGGCAGAATTTCTACTTCACTCATAATAAGAAACGCAAATCTCTGCTTCTCTGAGAATCTTTTCTTAACTGGAAAAAATTTAAAATTCCGCAATATTCTGTTAGGGAAGCTGTAAGAAAGAACGTCCCACACATTGCAAGTGTGAATGCAAAGTGGTTAATGCTCCATTTCCTGCTGGCTGAACCCATTTTGCCCCTGGGCCAAAGACTGGCCAGTGCAGGGGCGCCTGGGTGGCTCAGTCGGTTAAGCGTCCAACTTCGGTTCAGGTCATGATCTCAAGGTTCGTGGGTTTGTGGGTTCGAGCCCCGCGTCGGGCTCTGTGCTGACAGCTCAGAGCCTGGAGCCTGCTTCAGATTCTGCGTCTCCCTCTCTCTCTGACCCTCCCTTGCTCATGCTATCTCTCTCTGTCTCAAAAATAAATAAAACATTTTTAAAAAAATAAAAAAATTAAAAAAAAGATTGGCCAGTGCGGTATAGGAGCGATTCAGACTACACTTGCCCCTTGTCCAGGAGCTTTTGTTCTGTGTACAATATATAAAACTATCCAAAGTGAGTCTACTCTCATTACTTATTAGGAGTTAAGCAATCTTTCTTTAATCTTACTTTCACTAGCATTCACTATTATCAACCCACTTACTTCCCGGTCCTTCTAAAATAGCTGGATTTCCATAAAAGGGTGCTGGTAATCCATTTCAACCACACTGATTATCCTATTCTTCCCTCAATTCCCACAGCGTTAATGGACTATACTCTACATTCCATATGCTGCCCTTTTCATATTACAGAGCCTCATTTTATATTCCTTCACATTAATAAAACTAACAATTATCAAGAAAGTTTTTCTCACCCAACCTATGCTATTACCTGTTCGTGATCATAAATTCAGTTAATTTACAGATCATCACATTTACAGTGTGGTCATGACTTTCATGATCAATACTTTTCTTTAAGGTTTCCAATTATATTTAGCAAGAATATTAGGCTGCCATAAAATAGATACCAAGGTAGGAAATTATTCTAACTTAATAAAAACCTATTATTTTTCAAATTACTCTATAGCTTTCTTTAAGACTCAGTCATTGTTCCTGTAATACTAAACTCATTTCATTTACTTCCTGGGTCCAGAGCTATATATATGATGCAGTGTCCTTTTCAAAAAGACGTTGTCATGTGACTGAGTATTGGCCAATGGCATGCGAGGGAAGTAATGTGAACTCCTAAAAGGAGTATCTCAGAATGTATCTCGGAATATATGATCTTCATGCCCTTTCCTTTGCTGTGGCCTAATGCAGACTGGCACTGTGAATTTGGAGGCTAATTAAAAAGATAGCAGAGGAGTGCCTGGGTGGCTCAGTCAGTTAAGTGGCCAACTTTGGCTCAGGTCATGATTTCATGGTTCATGGGTTTGAGTCCCAGGTTGGGCTCTGTGCTGACAGCTCAGAGCCTGGAGCCTGCTTCAGATTCTGTGTCTCCCTTTCTCTCTGTTCCCCCCCTGCTCACACTCTGTCTCTCTTCTTTCTCTCAAAAATAAATAAAGAAAAAAAATATATAGCAGAGCCATGATTTCGAAGAATCCTAGATGTTCAAATTAACTTCTCAAAGGAAAAGAGCTACCTACCCACTTATTAAGAAAACCTGTTTTGAAGTAAAAGAAATAAATTTTAATTCATATTTGAGCTACTACAGATTTGGGGGCTGCTGTTATGGAAACCATCATTAGCTCAACTTGCACGTGGCCATCATTATGAAATGAAAATAAGAAGTGAGAAAACAAGAAGACAAGCATCTTGCCAGAAGACAACACTCGTGTCACAGAATAAATGGGAACTGACATTGAGCACACTCAGTTAAAATGCTTAAAAGTATCATATTTCATTTTCACAACATCTCCTTTGAGGTGCTTATTATTACAAATATAAACAATGACATCCTTCTGTTTTACACACTGGTTTTATGTCACATTTTCATGATTTCATTTTACTCAGAAGTATGATGTCAGAGGTCTGAAATTTATGAGATATTTTAAGTCTCAAAATGGCCAAAATTTTAAAACTGAAAACTTTGTTGTTCAAACTTTCCATGAACCTCCAAAAGGTTAACTTTCTATAGAGCAATTGGCGTTCAAGTCAACTTTTTGTTATCAGAAATAGACATTCTGTCTCAAATGATTTTTTGCCACTTTTACAACCTTTGCCTCTAAAAGTACAGTGACAGGGCTCTTTGAAGCCTAGAGATGTATTCTAATTTGGGGACTAATTGGTATTCTGGAGCCAGTTCCAACATGGGGAGGGGCAGTTTCCCCCATGACACCAAGCAATTCTCCAGACACCAGCTGGATGTCCTCCAATTCAACTCAACTGAGATAGTATCCAATTTCACAGGTTAAGGGCTCAGTCCTACAAGACTCACCAACCTACATCACACACTAGTTGCAAGCTCAGGTTAACACCTGTGCTTCTGACCAACCATCTATAGACTGGAGTTCCAAGGAACCCCTCTTTGGACTTCAGAGCCAGTTGCAAGCCCAGGCTGTATGTAACTTGTATTTTTTACTGGCTGAATATAAATCAAAAGCTCCTATGATCTTCTCCCCCTTTGGATTCAATTAATTAGCTAGAGCTACTCACAGAACTCAGGGACGCATTTATTTATGTTTACTAGCTTATTATAAAAGGATATAATAAAGGATACAGGTGAACATCCAGATGGGAGATGTGTAGGGCAGGTCTGGGGAAAGGGTATGGAGCTTGCACGCACCACTCTCCTAGCACCTCCACGTGTTTATTAACTTGGAAGCTCTCCGAACACAGTCCATTAGAGTATTTATTGTGGCTTCATTACATAGGCATAATTGAGTAAATCATTAGTCATTGGCAATGGATTCAATCTCCAGCTTCAATCCCCTCCCTGGAGGAGAGGGTAAGGAGTCAAAGGAGGTGGGACTGAAAGTTCCAACCCTCCAAGGAGACCTGGGTGGCTCAGTTGGTTATCAGGCTGTCAGCGAGAGCCTGCTTGGGTTCTCTCTTTCCCTCTTTCTGTCCCTCCCCCACTTGTGTGTGCACATGTGCTTTCTCTCTCTCTCTCTTAACATAAATAAATAAATATTTTTAAAAAGTTCCAACCATCTAATCATGAAGTTGGTTCTTCTGGCAACCAGCCTGTGTCCTTAAGTGTGGCCAGAAAAAATCACCTTCTTAACATAACAGCAGACATCTCACTTAGGAAATATTAAGGTTTTTTATGAGCTCTGTGCTGGAAATTGGGATGAAGTCTAAATATATATATATATATATATATATATATATATATATATATATATATATATAAATAAATATATATATATAAATATATATGTAAGATAATAATCACAGAAACAAAGAGACAAGGATTTTAGATAAATAGTTGGCAAATAGATTATTAAACTGTTAGTACTCTTTAATGGAGAACGTAAAATAGTCTTTCTAGTAATTTTCAGGGCTAAATAATTTAAATACATTAGAAATTAGTACAGATCTGTGTAATCTATTTTGATATTTCAGCTTTCCTCCAAAATTAGCTTTTAAAGTCTTAAATGCCATCTCTATTTCAATCTAACATTTATGGTGATATTTTAATATAAACTTATCAATAAAATAAGCACAATATTTTCATGATAGCATATGTTGCATAGAGAGAATTGCTTGGTGTCATGGGGGAAACTGCCCCTCCCCATACTATCATATGATAGTATGAGTTGCATAGAGAAATGGATAATGCTAGAAACTCTAAGGGAAATAGATTTTTAATTTTTTTTACTATTTAAAATCAAGCCACAGATTTCTCTCATTTGGGGCAGTAATTAATGTTGAAGACAGTTCTTTATTTTTTTATGAGAAAAAATAAATTGTGGAGACAAAGTATCTGTTCTCAAGTTCATGTCTAAGCAATTTCTAGAAAGTACAATGGATTTGTAGTCTGACATACCATTAACCTGACTCCTTTCTTGTATAGATAAAATTAATGCATTGGATATTTCTCATACTGGATGGAAGACTTCTTTGGAGAGAAAGAAACTGGTCTCATTCATTTGACTGCTGATATCCTGCTACCACTTGCAGTGTTTATAAAGTGTAAAGCTCAGCAGCCTGAACCATGCGGAACATTTACCAAAGGGTCTAGATGAATGGATGCCTTCTAGATGGTCAGAGAGCAACAGGTTTTTCCAATCCCTGAGATTTATGTTTATGAAAGACCAATTTAAGCTTATTCAAAAGGAAAAAAAGTATCTGTATATTTAAACATATTTTAAAAAAAGCTAAGAAAACTTTCCAGCAGTAAATACTGGCAATATTGGTAGTAAAAGTAAAACATATATACTACATTACATTAGAAATCTGGAAAAGCTATGGTTTTAAATTTATGTTATATATTTATTGAGCCATGTTCTATTATTTAATTTAATATTAGTTAACAATTTTGTACACTTACTTCCAGAGTACCAAATATTATGTTATGCATTGTATGAGACATTATCCTGTTCAATCTTTGCAACTACCCTATGAAGTAGACACTATTATTATCTCAAATGTAACAAAGGAGAAAACATTTTTTCTTAAAAAAATGCTCTATTTGTGGGGCACCTGGGTGGCTCAGTCTGTTAAGTGTCTGACTTTGGCTCAAGTCATGGTCTCACAGTTCAGAGTTTGAGCCCCACATCAGACTCTGAACTGACAGCACAGAGCCTGCCTCAGATCGTCTTGTCTCCCTCTCTTGGCCCCTCTCTCTTACTTTCTCTCTCTCTCTCTCTCTCTCTCTCTCTCTCTCTTTCTCAAAAACAAACAAAACATTTAAAAAGTGCTTTCTTTGTGCATATTGTGTCATACACTCTATTGAGCATTGTATAAGTATTAATCACCTAATCCTCATAACAATCCATTGAAGTTTTATTATACCCATTTTAAAAATGGGGAAACTAGGAAACTAATTTTCTCAAGGTTATACAATTACTACCAGTGCAGTAAGAATACAAAGTCAGGCAGGCTGAGCCAGACTACCACTTACAGTAGTGTTCCTCAAATTTTATTTTTCACGAATGCCCCTGGAAGGAGTCTTTTTAGGTCCCGTTTTTCCTAATTTCCCACCATTTTCTCCATGAAATGTTAATAATAAGTTTTATGTACAGTAGGTCTTTTACACATAAAAAGGTAAAATCTAGTTTAACTCCCTAGAAACTAATTTTTATACTTTAGGGAAGATATAGCCTCTGTTGTGAATGTATGACTTAGAGGGATGTAAGAGACAGTTACCCCAAAGTCATTATGCAGCATCACTTAGACTCAAATAAGAGAGACCCCTTCCCTGGGTCTGAACTTTAGAGATTCTGCTTCATTCTCTTCTGGAACAAGGAATTCAAGAGACTGAGGAATATGCCATACCATGCTCTACTTTTGAACTGCACAACAGAATCAGATAACCATGATTCCCAGCGAAATGGGCTTGCTTTTGCTTCTAGAATCTACTTGAGCCTCTTTCCTGGGTCTAAATTTTAACAGATGGCTTTATGTGCCCCTCTGGGCTTAAGTACAGTTGTTACAAGGTCTTTACGTAGAGTTTGGATGTGTAAGTGAGGATATCTCTATATAGTAAAATAGGTCTTTTTTGATGCAGGGCAGAGAAGGTGAGGAAAAGTTAGTGGTCCATGGGTCAGGGAATGGCAGTCAGATTTCCTTTTATGGCCATTTTTAAAGCAAAGTTCTAAGAGGTTTAAGAATTCTAAATTTGAATGTGGTCTTCAAGAAGGTTGTGAAAGAATATTTACTAAAATAGGAGGATAGACTGTATTTTATTTAGCCGTGTGTTATCTTGATTTATGTTTCAAATATTGTGACAAAATTTAGGGTATATAGGCCCCCAATTACCCTTTCACTTTGGAAAAGTGGTGGTCTAATCTAACTCCGAAAAACGCATATTGCTTATCCTTAAACTGTATTCTTTCTTTAAATCTAGAAAAATGTATTGATTAAAATTGACAAGGGATGCCTGGGTGGCTCAGTCAGTTCAGTGCCCAACTTCAGCTCAGGTCATGATTCCATGGCTCATGGGTTCAAGCCCCCCACTAGGATCTGTAATGACCACTAGGAACCTGGAGCCTGCTCTCTCTCTCTGCCCTTTTCCCGCTCATGCGCACACTGTCCCTCACTTTCCCTCTCTCTCTCAAAAATAAATAAATAAACATTTAAATATAAATAAGTAAATAAAATGAACCAGCACTGGATGTAGCTTTCCTGCATTGAAGGAAAGCAGTGCCCTCTGCTCAACTGCATCTTATTGATTAATAATTGTACAAGTCTTCGTAAACTGTATGTGTACACAATAAGTGATGGAAGGAAAGGGCATTGTAGAGGCCAAGGATGAAGTTCAAAGGATAGCATGTAATGAAGCATGAGGAAATCATTTTGCAAACTCATCAGTGATGCCTTTGAAAATAGTGTCCTAAAATGCAGTCCATCTCACATACTTCTAGAACTATTGACTGTCACCAGTATTTTTCCCCAAATATTTGTTGATGGTAAATAAGTTCAGCAATTTCCATTTACTAACTTGTCTTCAAAGTATTATTTGTGAGGTTTAGCAACCCTGTCTATGAATTTCTGCTATTATATTTTAATGGAAGATATCAGAAGTTTTTTTAGATAGTCTGTTGGAAATCCATCTTGTTCAAAACCTTGCTGTTAAAAATGAGTACATGGTTGATCTGAAAAATGTTTCCAATTTCCAACAAAATGCAATTTCAAAAATCAATATTAAATTAATTCTATGATTAGAAAAGAATTTATGAAGAATTGAAAACAAACATAGCAAGAACAGCCAGCGAGAATATGAAAGAAAAGGCATTTATACCAGGGCAAACTTTCTTGGTAAATAAAGATCTTCCAACAAAAAAGGATAATATTTTCATTAAAAGTTAATATACCTTCATTTTGAAAAATGCTCTTAAAAGCTCTAGTCACACATGAATAGAAACTTCCTGTCGAGGGAAGTTACATGCCTTGGGAAAAGAGTGCAGTATTATAGAAAATGTTCAGAAGTTTCTCATATTCCATTTAAAAAATCTCCCTGCTCATTTTAGATAGATTTTTTTTATTACAAGACAGTGAATTTATGAAGTTAAAATGGAAATGCTAGTTATATCTAGCTCTCATAAAATTATGCTAAATTTTACAGCGGGAGGTCAAACTGCAATATTTCACCTTTTTCTGCTCTAAAGTCTCCTCTTCAGCATGCTGTTAATACAGGGTTCCATCTATTCTGCTATCAAGTTAAAACCTATTACCTTGATATGGAAATCTACCTTTACCTTCCCTCCCCCCAAATCCCCCTATCTTTGTAATAAGGAGACATGATTCATATTTTTGTATTGTGTGAGAATTAAAACATTTCATAGTTCATCCTCTCTAAACAACGGCTTGTATTTTTAAGTTAATAACCATGAATATTTTTTAATATTTAATACTGAAAACAAAGTTTTACAAAAGAACATAATCAACAAATACCTATCTGATCAACCACAAACATCTGTAGGGGAAAGGAGGGAAATGTAATCCATTATTTACATGGTATGTTCACATTGTCATCAGATACTGGTAGTTTAGATAAACGTAAGATGATATAAAATTTCTTGTTTTATACTATGAAAATATTAGGCAAGGAGAAAAGACAACTACACATGTGAAATAGCTAGCAAAATGAATTTTGTTACCCAGCTGACATTTAGGAAAACAGATGGAAGTAGAAATGTAGCATACTATTTTAAAAGTTCCAGGTCTCTGAGAGCATTCTGATTTGAATTCTATTATGATTAACTATTTCAAAAGTGAAAAATTCAATTAAGCTCTACATGTCTTGACTAACTTTGAATCTCCCCTGAATCCACTGATTTGGGAACTAATAATATTTAGAGCAATGCTGAATTACTGGTAAATAAGTGATACTCAGAGGAAAATTGAAGACATTATTGTTCATTAACCAAAATATCTATTTCTTCTAGTGTGTAATCTTATACCTGGGAATAACCTATATGCACAAAAATGGCTATAGTTGGAAGGCCTATTAGGATTCATGGGGAGAAAAGAATAGTTAATGAATGCTATGGCTGTTATTTTTTTTCCTTATTCTTTGCCAATGACTCGTTTCAACAAATCTTTGAGCACATAATGGGATTTGTTAAGTCTCATTTTTAAATACCAAAAGAAATAAATAAGAATAAGTTGAGACGCAGTTAAAAATAGTTTCCCAAAAACCAAAATATGAACAGTTACATTTCAGAAATAGTGTCATATTGACATAACAGCATCCAACATTACTTATGTTCATTAAGTGCTGGATTCCAAATATAAGAATAAATAGGACACAATTCTTGCCTTGGATTTGTGGATTATATTTTTCTAATGTAAATTACTTAAACAAAATGCAGGATATCAGCTCCAAATCCTGAAGCTACTGTTTCATAGGCAAGTTTCTAGTTGTGAGTTAGAGAGTGATATCTGACAAACCTGGATCTATTGAGATACACACACACATACACACATACATACACACACACACACACACGTGTGTGTGTGTGTATGTATGTAATTTTTTAACACTAATGAGCTTGAATATATGTATCATAATGAGACACAGTTAATGTTCATATTTCTATTTTCTTCAGTTTACCCTCATAGGACTTGGGTTCTTGGCCCTAAATTTGAGAACTGGAATAATCCTTAATACCTCCCACTTTAAATTTATTATTATTTAAACAGGAGCAAACACAAATGCATAATATTTGCTATGTGTCAGATACTGCTCAAAGCACATATATTATGCAAAATATCATTTGATATTTTAACAGCCCAATGAGATAGATAGTACTATTACTCATTTTTATAGATAATATCCATTCTGTCTTAAGGCCATCAGTTCCTTCATCCTTAATTTAATTAATTGATTCCTTTGACAAGTATTATTGAGAACCCCTTTGATGCAGGCATTGTACTGGGCAGTAAGTGTGCAGCAACAAATACGTGCATTCTCTTCCTTCACACAGAGTACAATCTGGTGGGAGAGGAAAGTAAACCAAGACCCACAGCGTTATATGTTCTGGTTAATGCAAGCAGAGAATGTACTCAAATTGCTAAAGGGGCCATCGAATTGCTAAAGGAGGTTTTAGAAAACTTTAATCTAAATCTGAAGGACCACGTAGGAATTAGTTAGAGGGAGAGGTTTGTATATGAGAGGTGTGTGGGCCGTGGTGGGTGGAGTGGCCATTCTAGGCAGAGAGACAAATATGTACAGACATACTTATTTTTAAACACATTTTGACTTGTTACAAATTGTAATTCTGATGAAATTTTAATTGCAAGGCTGTTGAAGGGTAGGATGGTCACCCAGTATCTAGACGGCCTGTGTAATTGACCCACAGCTCCACCTCAAAAAGGCTATTGTGTCCATTACTTGTCCAGTTTGCTATAAACTGCAGGGCATGATGAAAATTCTTTCTTTTTTTTAAAATTTTTAATGTTTTTAAAAAAGTATTATTGAGAGACAGAGAGAAACAGAGCATGAGCATGGGAAGGGCAGAGAGAGGGGGAGACACAGAATCTAAAGGAGGCTCCAGGTTCTGAGCTGTCAGCACAGAGCCCAATGCAGGGCTCAAACTCATAAACCATGAGATCATGACCTGAACTGAAGCTTAACTGACTGAGCCACCCAGGCACCCCGAAAATTACTTCTAAGCGAAGAAATGATAAACATAAAAAAGATGGTTAGTTTGATAAGTGAGCAAATACCCAAGGAATTGAATTCTTGGAGAAAGAAAGAAAGTGAGAGGGTCATTTTGGTAAAAGTTGGACATTTTTTAAAAACGTTCATTTTTGTGTGTTGACATTTATTTCCTTAGTGGCACAGTCAAAACTAAGCCTAGGCAATTCCTATTCTAAAGATCTTACTATATAACAGCTTAAAATTAAGTAGAAATCATATTTAAATATGCCTTTCAGAATTCTTCTTGAGTGTATATTTCTCAGGAACTGTTAGGTTATTTTTTTTTAATTGGACAAACTATAAACTATTTTCTATAAATCAGCACTGAGTTCTAGACCCATTTTCTTTGTCCCTGAAAGAATAAAAGAAATGCCAAATGCAATTGTTTCCAGTCAACTGTAGGAAATTCATAAAGGGGATTTATATTTGAGAATTACAGACTAACAAAAAAGCTTAGAAATCATCTATATCTTTCTGTCATAACTTTGCTGAGATATCCCTATAATAATTGCTATTGAAGAATTATCCATATCACTCAGTGTAACTCTAAGCTACACAGCACTGATCTTGAAATTGTTAAAAAAAAAAAAAAAGGGAAATCCATAGCCAGAAGAACACTTATTAAGTGTTAACTTGTTATGAAGCAAATGTAATCATGTTAATATTTCAGTGGAAAAATTTCTATTAGCATGCAGCCAATCTGAAAAATAGGGCTCTTTTTTACACAAATCCAAAATCTGCATTTGAAATCTTTGGAAGGAGTTAGTTTTAGAATTTTGGGTTTTCTGATTTTTAAGATAAGAATGGCAAATACCACATACTATATAACACCCCAAAGAGGCTTGATATGTTACCCTGTAATCAAGTATAAATAATACTAATGCATTAAATGTATGAAGAATCACAATAAATGGAGTAAAAACATTAAGCAGTCTCGTGTAATTCTGTTTCGGGACTAGCCATGAAATGAGTTTCAAAATCTTTGATTTGCATACTTGCAGATTAGAAATTGTGAATGTGTAGTATCGTGGGAAAGAATACAGTGACAATTGGCCAGCTACTAGAGTTTGTCACTCTGTCTCAGAGAGAGACAGAAAGCCCCAGGGCCAAAATAATAATCCTGTCACATAAGCACTATTATCATCTCCATTTTATAAAAGAAGAAACAGAGGCAGAGTTTTTCAAGAATTTGCTCAATTTCACACATTTAAATGAATGCCAAAACACATGCTGAATAAAAAGTCCAATAGATGCATGCGAAAGAGAATATCCAAGAAGGAGTGTGAAACATCTTGTGACCCTCTCAAGGAGTTATTTGGATATAGATTCATATATTTCATTAAAATATCTTCTGCCATTATTATAGTAGGTGGGAAACTTCCTTGGTGTGTATGTGGCAAAAAATATATGTAAGTATTACTGAAAACTGTTTTCCTGTAAGAATGTCTCTTCTAGGAGAGAAAATTAATATAAATATTAGAAATAATTCTGAGTTACACAAGTTTCTTTTCTTTCTGCCATCCCCCACTGTCTACAGCATCCTATGAACACATTCTGATTCCCAAACTCTTGAAATCCAAAGCTTCCATCTGAGCATTGATTGCTTTACCATCCAGTCTTCAAGAACGCATTACTGCTTCAGTTATATCCTCCATTCCTTGAATCATTAGTGTTTTTCATCTACATCATTATAGCTATTCACCTCAGCTATTAAAAAAATTCCTCTGACACTTTCCAGTTACCACCCATCTTTTCTTCATATCAGCTATACACCTAAAAAGAGTTTTCTATACTTATATTCTCCACCTTCTCTTCCAAGTTCTCTCTCTTAAACTTCTTCCAGATAGCATTTGATCTACTACTCCACAGAAACCATTCTATTTAAAGGTGTTCTGGAACCACAGTGTGAAAATAAATTTCTGAGATAGACATTGTCAGAATCTCTATTGTTTGGCAATGGAAAACATTTATCTGCCAGGTGTGAATATAAATAAGAGCCCGCTTATTTAAAAAATATTTCTTAAAGAAAGATTATTTATGGTAAACTTGTTGAAAGATAATAGAGAACAGTCACAGTAACATGTGGTGGTAATATATTAGAAGCATATCTAGTTAGAAAAGAAATTTTTCCTCCAAACCTTAGAAATGAATTGATGAATTAATTACTATATAATTATAGTATATAATATAGTATGTATATTATATATATTGTTTATATTATATACTATATTATTGTATATAATAATAACTAATTAATTAATTCACATACAAAGCAAAGAGAAACAAGTTGTTGCATACCTGCTTCAGGACTCCAGTTCTCTATTTTTCTTTCCTATAAAAATTAACACATTAAATTGTTTATTAAACATTTAAACATTAAATATTTTTATTAAAAAGCCAACAAACACTGGGTTATTAATATTCATGCACAAAGAGAGATATTTTAAAACTTCTGTACATATTGATGGTGATCAAGATTCCCAGATGAGTTTTGTAAATTCACTGGCATCTCAAATTTAGGTAAGATTTAAAGGCCCTACTTTTGAAAATTAATTAAATTGTTTTGGAAAACAATTGGAAGGACACAGGTATTCATAGTCTTTGATCCTTATAGTTCCATTCCTAAGAATTTGACATGTATAAGTGAACAACAAAAACAAGAAATGACCATGATTTCCTTGAAAGATTATCTGTAGTAATATGAAACTTAAAGAATAGATAGGTAGGCAGGTAGATAGATACCAAAACAAATGTCCAGTAAAAGGGAGTTTGTTGGTATGTTGGTACCATATGTATATGGTATATGATCTAGTGATATCCCTTAAGATACAGAAGAAATGTTCACAACATGGTTCAAAAAGCAGAAAAAATGTGTGACAAAAAGTATAAATATAATAGATTAGAAAATTATAAACATTTTTCTTCCTCACAATATTCTTTAACACTGTTTTATTTTATTCTTTATAATGAAGAAGCACACCATTAAATAATTGCTCAGCTCTGGCACTTCTGTTTAAAGAAATTATAAATGATTCATAAATTGCACACACACAGGGCTATTTCTATCTTGGGCAATTTACATTATGGTAATATTTTAACTTTCCAGAGAGTACAATCAATACTCTTAATTTAAAACTGAAGTAACAATGTGCTAATTCTGAGGCTAGGTCTTTCAGGGATCTTGTATATTTCCCTTATGCCCCTGCCCTTCCTTGAAGAGCATGTGATGATAACACACTGGTGTCAAGAGAATGACAGTCAGGTGAGGCAGAATCTCCTAGCCTACTCATCTTTCTGAGACTTGAAACAGTCTCCTACCTGACAACATATACGTAGATACAAATTATAGTTATTATTAAGTCACTGGGCATTGGAGGTGTTTATTACCTAATATTAATGTAAAAGTAGTTAACTGACACACACACAGGTATTGCTTGCCACAGAAGGAAAATACAAATCATAAAGAAAAACATAAAAATGGAGAGCTGGAATACAAAATGGGAAAGCAAAATAAATCTTATATTTGACACATGGGCTCCTTAGACACAACACCTCCAAAATTATGGCTGAAACAAAACGTGCACACTACAATTGCCCTCCCAGCTATGTTTTAGGCTTTTGTGAACTCTTCTCTTTTTAGTGATTCTGAAACTTGGCATGAAGCTAAATCTAAAAATGAACACTTTTAGTGGGTTTGTTTGTTTGTTTTTTTGTTTGAACAGTAGTGAAACATGACAGTATAAATTCCTTGCTTCAATAAGCTTTCACTAGTTGGAGAAGGTAAAGTTAGGATTTCTTCCTAATAATCCATAAATAATCTATAATCTATAATAAGGTTTGTGAATTTCCTTTAGGTAATTTATCAGTGACAAAGTTTTGGAGTTAGTGGAGGTGGCCCTTTGGAGTTTATGTAAATCCTCTTATAGATTTATTTTATTTTAAATCACCAATCTGTTAACTTTTTAAAAGGTTTTTCTAATTAATGTAAATGTTTATTGAGTGAATAAATAAAAGAAGAAAATAAACTGATGAGCACCATCCAGGAGAGCTGATCATTAAAGAAACTTTGGGTGTAACAGAATGGGGACAAGGAGGATCTAACTCTACAAACCAATGCACACTCATAAAATGTTGATTAAAGTGGATTTTTTTTGTCTCCACTTTAGTGGATAGTTTTTGAAACTACTGCTAAGGCTACTGTACCTTTAACAAGATTTTTGTAATCTTGACAAGAACTAACACTGTGTTCACTTACCAACATGGAAACTATAAGCTGTGTGTAGCAGATGCAGTATCTCACTTAAATGTGGTTAAAAAATAGATTTGTTGGAAACCAAAATTCTAGATCCCCAAAAAGTTTGCTGTACAATTTCTACATTTAAATCTTACATCATGTAATTCATCCATTGTTTTATAAGCTTTTAAGAAAAGATTTCTTATTTTTCAATCTTGCCAATTTTTTAGCTCATCAAAACAATCCTAAAGAACAACTCCTATAGACATTGACATGTGAAAAATACATGTGTAGAGCTTGGAGCACATTTTTAGAACAGCACAAGTCTTCAGTGAACACAATAGTTTTGTCTTGGAGTGCTTGGGTGGCTCAGCTGGTTAAGCATTCGACTTTAGCTCAGGTCATGATCTTACTGTTCATTAGTTCCAGCCCTGTGTCTGGTTCTGTGCTGACAGCTCCGAGCCTGGAGCTTGCTTCATATTCTGTGTCTCCCACTTCCTCTGCTCCTCCTCCACTCTCTCTCTCTCTCTCTCTCTCTCTCTCTCAAAAATAAATAATTAAAAATTATTTTGTCTTTTCTTTTTTCAATAATTTATAATATTTCTCCTTTTGTATCTTACCTAAAAATTATCTTTGGCCAATTTTACATTTTTCAAAATAAGTTCTGATGAAGAAATCCAAAAAATATAAGAGTTACTCATCTTGTAAAACTGTTTATGCATGTCTAAACAAATAATGTTCTATAATATCTCACAAAGAGAATAATTTCCTATTTAGTGATAATGCATCTTTCTTTTCCTCTCTTTTAGTAGAAAGCCTTAGTATAAATACTGACATTTATCCTTTCTATATTGTTAATGGATGTTTAGTTTACATAGCTTTAGCATGTTTTTTACTTGTTCTAAGTATCATAAAGTGAAATTACATTTGCCATTTTTCATTCTATTCTATTAATTTTGAGGATCTTACTGAGTTTGTTAATGTGCTAAAATATTACAAATGCAATTTTTATAGTAGTTAATAAAATAGGAATTTTATTGACATATCCATCCTTTTTTGATGTCAAGAAATTGTTTTTTATGATGCTATTATACTACATTATGGTTTTTTCTCATTGTGATAGAACTATACTTTCATAATAGAAAGCAATAAAGAAATAAAATAACTCATAATTCTACTCATATACAGCTACTTTTAATATTTTGAAGCATTATACATGTGCATATAATCATCATGTTTGTAATTTCATATACAAAATCAGGAGATCGGTACTCTTTAACATCCATGACATGTCTGGTTTGGATGTTCATTCTATCTCTTCAAAATATGTTTTATTGCCTTTTGGTGTGCCTTGTGATTTTTTTCTTGCTTGCCAGACATGATGGATTGGGTAAAAGGAATTGCTGTAAATAGGCACTTAGTAATGCAGTGGTGAGGTGTGTGGGCAGGAGAAGCCCTCTATGGTCCTATGATTAAGTCTCCATCTTTAGTGAGCCTGTGCCTCTAACCTATGAACTTCACAAGTGTTTCTGAGTTGTTGTTTTTTTCCCTCCCCACCTTAGGTGGGAGAGGTGGCTAGAGTAGGCTGGGGCTGGGTGTTTGTATTCCCCTAAGTTAATTAGCCTCTGATAATACCCCAGAAGTTTAATCTCTAGTTAACTTTCCCCTGAAGGGAGGACTTGCTGAGAGTCCTGAGTGCGGGCATATTTCAAAATGGCTCCTTTTCCCCTCCTTCCTGAAGCACAAGGGGATTTTTGTCTTGTGTATTTATTGTGTGAACCTGGTTGAGCTTGTAGAGATAAAGCTCATAAAATTGTGAGGCCCGTCCTTATGGCTGGGTCCCCATGGAGTCTCTTAAGCTAGGTTGTCCACACTGAGCCCCAGTGAATGCATCAATTACAGTGCAAGTTTCCTAGGTGGGCACTGGGTCCCCACGGCAGAATCATGAGTTTCTGTTCCAATAAGCCAGTATTCTTCTGTCTGTCTCTCCAATCTTGGGAACAGTAGTGTGTCATGTGTGCTCCCCTCTCTTAAAGATCCAAGAGGAGTTCTTAATTTCTCAGTCAGTTCAGCTTTTTTACTTATCGTCAGAGTGGACTGGCCATTTCTGAGCTCCTCACATGTGGACCAGGAAGTCAGAGATTGGCATTCTTTATAAACTTTGAGTTTATAAAGAATTTTTCTGAAAAAAATATTTGACACCACTAAAACTAGTTTCACAATTACATCTCTATGAATCCGTAATAATTTTATCTCCAGTTTATGCAATTAAGACAATGAAAACCAAACAAAGAGAAAAAAGAAACACCTGGGGTACCTGGGTGGCTCAGCCTGTTAAGTGGCAGACTTCAGCTCAAGTCATGACTGCACAGTTTGTGAGTTCAAGCCCCATATCGGGCTTGCTGCTGTCAGTGCAGAGCCTGCTTTGGATCCTCTGTCTCTGTCTCTTTCTCTGTCTCTCTCTCTCTGTCTCTGTCTCTCTCTGCTCTTCTCCCTCTCTCTCAAAAATAAATAAGAAATAAAATGAAAGAGACAAACAAACAAAAACTACCTAAGATGTACAAAGAGTCATATATGTACTGGAGTCCACATATATAGGTAGAGGAGAGAGAAAGAATTAAATGTTGGTTATTATTTAAAGAAACAGTAGTAGATGTTTTTGAAACATTAACTCAAAAATAATTAAATATAGAATGAAAGAAAATTAGAGAAAATCTACACTAATAATTTACTTTATAAAAGCAGAAATTGAAGTGGACATAAGTTAAGTGATTTATCCAGGGTTAATAATAAATTTAGTGGCAGATTTGAAAAGAAACCCAGCTCTGTTACTGATCACTCATTTTATTTTTTTAATTGTAATTTTTTTAAAGATTTATTTGTTTTTGAGAACGAGAGAGAGACAGAGAGTGAGCAAGGAAGGGGCAGAGAGAGAGAGAGAGGTAGACACAGACCTGAAGCAGGCTCCAGGATCTGAGCTTTCAGTACAGAGCCTAACATGGGGCTCGAACCCACAAAATCATGAGATCATGACCTGAGCTGAAGTCGGACGCTTAACTGACTGAGCCAACCAGGGGTCCCTCACTCGTTTTCTTTGACCTGGTGTCTTTTCTCTTTCTGTAAGGCAATGATGTTAGGACCTCTAGAGTCAGACATTGTCCTTACAAAGGCTGCAATACAGCCATATCTGTGCCTAAAATTATAATAAAAGTACTCTACAGCTAATATAACTTCTTTGATGGCAGAAAATCCCATGTTGCAACCAAGTAGGGATTTCTGCACTTGTGAATGATAAAGTGTAGCGTATGTCTGTGTGCATGTGTATGCATGAGCCCACATGTGCTCAAACACCCACACTAATTGTCTTTTATTTTGTCATCTACACCTACTACTTACTCTTTTCTACATTGGTCTTTATCCTGGGAAGCTGACCTGTATTACGTACATCAATGAGCTTCCATGACTCTGGTTTCCATTTAGTGTGCACAATGGGTAGTTCCTGTAGGAGCTCAAAAAGAAAGAAGAGTAGGATTATAGTATGTGTTTGCCCTGACTTCATAGTTCAAGTGGACTCTATCCTTTATGGAAAGATTTTTGCTCCTATCAAGTTAACCTCTATACAACTCAGAGTATATCAATATCTATGTGTTTGTGTATGTAGTTGCTGAGCTCAAATGTAGTGATCCAAAGTGGTACTGGAGAGAAAAAAATAAAAAAATAAAACATAAAAGAATACATAATACTAAGTGAAATCAGTAACATACATTGTAAAACACAAGTTCTACACATCTTTTATCTGCTAGTCTATGAAATTAAAATTTCTTTCTTATGATAGAAACCAAAATATCTTCTTGCAGTGAGATTTAACCTTAATAAGTCCATTTATGTCTTTCAAACTATAATACCTAATACCTAGACAACTGAAGTAGCATTTTAATGTTTAATCTTGTTTTCAACACTTTATTTTATGGTGCAAATGATCTTCTAAAACCACTGTGATCACATCCTTTTTCCTATAAGATGTTTATTGATTCATATTTGCCTAGTGAATGTATTCATATCTCTTTATCCTTGAATACAGATCTATCCTCAATCTGACCCTCATATATTTCCCAACTTTATTTTACAAAATTTCGCTTGAGATACTTACTCTAACCGAGCTGACTGACTTATTTCTCATCACTCCACTAATACATATTCCCTTATTTTGCTCATGATGCTTCTGAAATTCCTTCTTTTTCCCTCTTTTCAATAATGTCCTGTTATATAAATCTCATTTGGTTATTTAACAACACAGGTGTTTTTTTTTTCCTTTTTGAGTTCCTAGGGAGTAAGAGTCATGTCCAATCCTACTTGTGGCCACAAAGTTGACTAGAAAGGAGTTTTACTCTGTAATTTGATTTTATAGTAAATAAATAGTTTAGAAATTATCTCACCTCTCACATATAGTGAAAATGTCCTAGAAAAGTTTGGTAGTTTGCTGGGTGACCTAAAGCCAGTAGCCATAAATGTGTATAATAAATATTTGTTCAGTTCCCATCATCTACTAGACACAATGTGCTATGTGAAGCTAAGAAGGTTGGTAGTGTTGGTCAACCACTAAGAATTGGGGAGTCACATTAGGAGTGGGTGGGTAATACCTTTGAAAATATTATACAGAGTTTTCTCATTTTGCACCTTACAGAAGAAAAACCTTTGATTTTATCAAAATGTTGTCATCATACATTTTCCAGATAGAAATAAGGATATATATTTTCACTCAGGGAATTGTCTCCTTATTTTCTTGTCAGAGTCCACTTGTAAAAAGATAGTTACTTTACATCTATATTGAATACATTACTTTTATATGGTAAGTCCTGGATAAAATATTGCATTCTTTTATTTTCTTGGCTGAGGCATTTTTAAAGACAACTTAGTGGTTATAAAATAATTCATTTGCAAAAAAAAAAAAAGAAGAAGAAGAAGAAGAAAAGAAATCATGAAAACTACAAAAAGGGAAAATGACTATAGGATTAGACAAAATATTGATAAACTAAAGGTCTTCAAGTGTTAGGTATCAGGAAAAAGGGAGATGGGTATAAAGAATAGGATATTTGAGATGGCGTAATGTCTGGACATTTCTTTATTGACTCATAAACGCTGCAGTGGGGGGGGGGGTAGGGAAAAAAATGAAAAATTTTCACTCCATGAAAATTTCCCAGTTGTCAGTAGGAAAGTGATTAATGGAGTTCCTCATATCAATGGATTTACTACAGACAGGAAATAAATGATTAACAAGGGAACTACAAGGAAGTCATCTGCTAGGAACACAGGGTTGCCTGGCTCAAACCTTACAGGGTTCTGTTTTTGGAAATGTAGGATTCCCGCCACTTAGTTTCCATGAAAGTCTGGGATTTTTACAATGTTGTTCATAGGCCCAAAGACAATAATCAATTTCTAAAACCTCTGTATTTAAAACTAGTCAGAGATTTATATCCCATGCTTGATAATTAAATCTTTTATAATCCTGTATTGTTCTCTTCACTTTAGTGGCTAATGATTCTGCTCCCTATTCTAGTGTACGGATGTTTTCTCCACACCAACAAGCAATTCTTGAACACCTGCTGGGTGTCCTACAATACAACTCAATTTTGACACTGTCTACCCAGAGAAAGCTTTAGATCTCACAGGTTAAAGGTTCAGTCCCACAAGACCTCCCTCACTTCAGATGCCAGTTGAAGTTCCAGGTTGTCACCTATCCTTCTGGCCAACCAGCTATAGATGGAAAGTTCCAACCATCTCTTCCTTGGGTTTGATTAATTTTTTAGAGTTGCTCACAGAACTCAGAGAACCACTTTACTTACTAGGTTACTGGTTTATTGTGAAAAGCTATAACTCAGGAAGAGTCAGATAAAGAGATCCATGGAGCAAAGTATGGGGAAAAGGAATGGAGCTTCCATGCTCTCTCCCAAGGCACCACTCTCCCTCCACATGGCCACCAATCCACAAGCTCTCTTGAACCCTGTTCTTTTAAGTTTATATGGAGGCTTCCTTGTATAGGCATTATTGATCAAGTCATTATTGATTAAGGTGATTGAATACAATTTCCAGCACTTCTCCCCTCACCAGAGGTCAGGGATGGGACTGAAAGTTCCAAATCTCTAATCACATGGTTGGTTCTCCTGGCAACCAGCTTCCCCATCCTTGGATGATTTCCAAAAGTCACCTCAATAACATAGCAAGAAACACCTTTATTGCTGTCATCACAGGGCATGCCAATGATTTTAGGAGCTCCATGTCAGAAATGGAGATGAAAACCAAATATATATTTCTTATTATAAATCACAATGTAACAGTGTCTAATATATATATTTATCTCTAGATATCTAGCTTCTTGAGATTCATAGCTCTTAGCTCATATATGGATAATAAAATCTACATAAAGAATAAAGTTTCATTATGATGAGTGCTGGGTGTTGTATGGAAGTGTTGAATCACTGAGTTGTACACCTGAAACAAATATTAGACTGTATGTTAACTAACTGGAATTTAAATAAAAACTTAAAAACATTTTTAAAGAAATTGGAAAAAAAAGAATAAAGTTTCTTCCAGTGAGAGATTTCATGGATGAAATCCAGAAGTACAGCCTATGCTTCTCTACTATAAGATGTTATAATGGCCCAGTTCATCCAAGATGGTGGTTTTAAAGCCAAGGACCTATGACTCCTTTAGTAAGTAGCGGGATGTGATGGTGAAGACATAGTTTGAGAACTGGTACAACCACTATGGAAAACAGCTTTTTGTTTTGTTTTGTTTTAATATATCTTCCCCTTGAATTGTGAAGAGAAAATTTATAGCATTCATTGCAACACCATGCAAATCATATCAGTGGACTAACAGTGGAAGACCCTAAAAGATAGTTGTCCAGGAGCAAACAGCAGGGGCCATGAGAATTTCTAGAAGCCAACTCTATATAGAAGAACGATGAAATATTCTTATATAGGGTGTTCGAGTCCCACACTGAGTGAGTTTGAGCCTTGCTTCTGGTGAGTCTTGCTTCTCTCTCTCTCCGTCTCTCCCCTTCTCTTTTACTCCTGCTCTCTCTGCCCTTCATGGGATTCTCTCTCCCTCCCTCTCTCTCTGCCCCTTGCTCACTTGCACTGTCTTTCTCAAAAAAGAAGAAGAAGAAGAAGAAGAAGAAGAAGAAGAAGAAGAAGAAGAACAAGAAGAACAAGAAGAAGAAGAAGAAGAAGAACAAGAACAAGAACAAGAACAAGAACAAGAACAAGAACAAGAAGAAGGAAAAGAAGGAGAGAGCAATATTCTTATATAAAGAGACATTCATGGGCTTTGAAACCAAACAAACTTAGAATCAAATAAGAATTCTGATCTATGATCTACATATTGTTTTACAATCATTTCAGAGGAAATTGATTGAAGTTCAACTTCTTACTAGCTTAAGTATTAGGGAATTGATTGAAAAGATACTGAGATTCATTGAGTTAAAGGAAGAGGTGACAGAATGTGGCCAGACCACGGGACCATAGGGACCAACATACAGTACTCAACACCAACAGAACGCTCTTTTATCTACACCTTCAATTCTCTTCCATTTCCTCCAGACTCTATCCCCTCCTATGGCACAGGCAGGGCAACATGCACCTCTAAGCTGCACCCTTAAATAAATCCCCTTAATCTTCACACTAGCCCCCGCAAGAAATCCAGAAAAATAATTGTACCAGCTTGGCCCCAACTCCTTTTCCAATCCAATTACCCAATCACTGTAAACATGGGGCTTCAAAGACAGCAGATCTGTCACAGAAAGAAACAATTTGTAAGGACTGTGCCAAGTAAAATCAGTAGCTAACACAGGGTCTTATTTTGTTTTTACCTGAAAAATTAGATGTTTTTATCCAACACATAGGTTTATAATAAGGATATATTAAATCACATATGGAAAACACCAGGGGATACTCTGGGGGTTGAATAACCTCTTATTCAACCCTTACACCTCTTACCTGTTCTCACTGTCCTGGATAGCTGCTGCCTAAGACAAGGAGTCATTAGAAGAGAAAGAGAAGGGGAGAAAAATTTGCTATTATACTTCTTTACCTTATTTTTCTGCTCCATGTTCCAAACATTTTACAAATCACCTATGAAAGTGGAAATAGACCAAGATGCTACTCCTCATACTCCTTTCAAGAGTTTCGCTTCATGCCTGTTGTCTGTGTTTTTATTGCATTTTATACTTTGCCCAATTATAAGATTATAGTTCCATCACAACACATTATTTGTTTGCATATCTTTCCCCTAGTAAACCGATAGGAAGCATGTTTTATTCATGCATTAATCCCCATCAGAGATACACATGGTAAGTACTCAAAAATGAATAAGTTCCAGGGTCTTGGGGTTTATCCTGTGGTTATGTACTTATTGCATTGTTTATAGCAGATGCATAATAATCACCATGATTTTTAAAGTGATGTGTCATTAAGATATTTTTTACTATATGACACACAGTGCTAATTTCTTTTCATATATTGTTTCATTTAATTCTCATTACCCTAGAAAGCATATAGTATTATTTCTGCCCACCCTTTCCTATGCCTACCCTACCCTTTAATTTTTCAGATACAAAAACTTAGAATTCAAAAAGCCAAGTGATCTTCTCTTAGTACCAAATTAGAAAGAATCAGAGACATTCTGGAATATTTTTTAATATAACATTTGTCTGAATGTCGTACAGTTCAAATAGGGAAATATATAACTAGAAAGCAGTGTATGCTGCTGGGGCTTTCTTGGGGCACATCATCTGTACTTCACTGATCTGAGAGCATTCCTCCCTGGGAGGGATTTGCTAGATCTGAGGCTAGAAGGTGATTGTTGTGTATTGCTATATTTCTCACTTGTTTTCCTGTCTTGTTTTGTTTTCATTTTTTATTGAAATATACATCTTTATGAGAGCACTTTTCACCTGATTCTTTAGTTTTAACTTAAAAAGCACTTTAAAACTTATGTAGGGTAACCTGTCTTGGGATATTTATCTCAGAGAACTTGCGATTCAACACCATTATTATGGCAGAGGAAGTAGATAAAGTCAGCCTTAAAAGCCGAATTGCTACCAATCATAGGGAAATAATTCTGAATTTATGAGCCTCTTTCACCCAGAGCAAGTGATGTTCTCATTCTTTCACAGATATAATAATGTCCTGGTAACAGCCTTCCACAAACTAAACTCAGGTGAGAAACAGATAAACCTGGATTCCACATGTTTCTATTTGTAATATGAAACACTGCTTCTTAACGATGACAACATCTCAACACTACTCCAGGATATCACTTCAAGGTAAGAAGATACATAGGTAAGAAATATTTTTTTCATCAGAGTTTTTACTCAGTAATCCCTGAATTAGAACAATTTGGGAAGAATATATCCTTCAACATCAGAGAGAACCAGTGATCTCTACCTAGATTGACATTCTGGACCACAGAATGGATTTTGTTTGTTTGTGCTGTTTTGGTTTGATTCGATTCAGTTTACTTCTCCAACCAGTGGATTCTGTCTTGGGCAGCATTAGATTCAATGACAAAGTTTCTTCTTTGTATCCTATTTTTTCTAAAATGGCAACATCCTACCTGTTCATCTTCCCTTATTGATGCTGTATTTTAACACTTTTACCCTAGCCCACGTAAAATGCATTTTGCATTTACATGTATCCCTACTATGGATAAACATAACTCCAATGGAACAGACTTTTACTTAATAGCCCTTAACATGACTATGCATGATATAGTTACATGTATCCCTACTATGGATAAACATAACTCCAATGGAACAGACTTTTACTTAATAGCCCTTAACATGACTATGCATGATATAGTTAGATATTTTCTATCTTATCCTACTCTCTTTTATTCTTTTCAAATATTACAAAATAAGTTATGACCACTAATTGATTTCATGACCTAATAAATGGTCTTGATCCTGCCAAAGCAATCTTCAAAAAGCAAAGCAAAGCTAGAGGCATCATACTTCTGGACTTCAAGTTATATTACAAAACTGTAGTGATCAAAACACTATGGTACTGGCATAAAAATAGACATATACATTAATAGAACAGAAAATCCAAAAATGTACCCACAACTATATGATCAATTAGTCTTTGACAAACGGAAGAGAATATATAATAGGAAAATAGCAGTCTCCTCAACAAATGGTGTTGGGAAAACTGGACAGCAACATGAAAAGGAATTAAACTGAACCACTTTCTTACACCATACACAAAAAATAAATTCAAAATGGATTAAAGACCTATCTATGAGACATGAAACCATTAAAATCCTAAAGTAGAACACAGGCATTAACCTCTTTGACCCTGGACACAGCAACTTCTTACTAGATATGCCTCCTGAGACAAGGGAAACAAAAGCAAAAATAAACTATTAGGACTTCATTAAAATAAAAACCATCTGCACAGTGAAGGAAACAATTAGCAAAACTAGCCTATGGAATGGGAGAAAATATTTGCAAATTACATATAGGATAAAAGATTAGTATCGAAAATATATAAAGAATTGGTATAATTCAATACCCAAATGCCAAGTAATCCATTTAAAAAATGGTCAGAAGACATGAATAGACATTTTTTGAAACAAGACATACAGATGGCCTACAGACACATGAAAAGATGCTCTACATCACTAATAATCAGGGAAATGCAAATAAAAACTACAATGAGATATCACTTCACACCTGTCAGAAAGGTTAAAATCAACAACACAAGAAACAACAGGGGTTGGTGAGGATGTGGAGAAAGGGGAATCCTCTTGCACTGTTGGTGGGAATGCAAAATGGTGCAGCCACTCTAAAAAACAGTATGAAGTTGCCTCAAAAAGTTTAAAATAGACTACCCTATAATCCAGCAATTGCACTACTGGGTATTTACCCAAAGAATAGTAAAATACTAATTTAAAGGGATACATGTACCCAATGTTTTTACCAGAATTATCTACAATAGCCAAACTATGGAAACAACCCAAGTGTCCATCAACTGATGAATGGATAAAGATGTTGTAGATACATACAATGGAATATTACCCAGACATAAATAGTATGAAATCTTGCTATTTGCAATGACATAGATGGAGCTAGAGAATATTATGCTAAGTGAAATAAGTCAGAGATAGACACTTACCATATGATTTCACTCATATGTGGAATTTAAGACACAAAATAAATAAGCATAGGAACAAAAGAGAGAGGGGGAGGCAAACCAATTATAGAAGTGTTGAGTCACTAAATTCTGCACCTGAAACTAATATTACACTATATATATATATATATATATATATATATATATATATATATATTACACTGTATGTTAGCTGGGATTTAAATAAAAACAAAAAAATCAGGTGAGGACTAGGAGTTTCATGGTTCTGGTTCAATCTTCCATTTACTATATAGTATAACAATGCTACTTAAAAGATTGATCCACAGCCATATCAGCTATAAAATAGTAATAGAATAATGTCAACACAACTGCCCAATAGAGTTATTTTGACAATTAGATGTAGAGACATTGGAATATTAGAACAACATGCTTCATATTTACTTTTCAGCCAGTGTCTGAAAAATAATTATGCCCTAATAACCAAAGTTATTCATTGCATATGATTAATTAATTTCTCCTTTATGTATCTTGAATGGTGTTAATTATCTACCATTGTTCTTTGAGGATTGAGAAAATAATTATTCAAACCATTTTCTTCCTCTGTGTTCAGATGGGAAACCTCAGTCAAGCCTGTAATGCTTATATCTAGATTCACAAAGAATGTATATCTCTTAATCAATGCATCTTTTCCCAGAGATGGGCAGAAATCCAAGTATCTACTTGGGTCCACAGATTCCAGGTCTCTTCCTGCTTGCCACTGGCATCATGCAGGTGCCCACCCCAGGGAGGTGGAGATACCAGGGAGAACGTTTTACCTCTCATGTTAATTCATCCCAAATTAACCTCAGCTCCCAATGTTACAGCCACGTAGATTCACTCACTTGACCAATTTACAGGGCACCAGCCTGGCTGGAGAATGATTAGTTCACAACAGACCATGGAACCCATGACTTTATGGTCCCAGAACACTATTCTTTAGAAAAACTAGATGGGTATCTGCTTTTAGAAAACTAGAACATGCCTGAAATTCGTAGTAATATGTCTGTTTCCTCACCATGTCAAATAATGGAAGTGAATTAAAATATTCAGCTTTTACTATGAGTTTACCATCAAATAGGGGAGATAAATATGTACTGTATTACTTTCATGCAAAGAAAGATTTTTTTAAAAAATTTAACCTATCTATAATCTAAGTGAGTCTCACAACGTTTTAGTTTTTATTTTTCCCTTAAAAAGTATTGTTATTATATCAATGAAGTGTTTTATCATAAGTGGGCTCTCAGAATAAAGTTAAGAAAAGATGTTACTATAATATAATAAAATAAAAAAATCAGTTTGCACTGCCTAGATCTGATTTAGTGTATGTATCTAATGAGAGAGATGTTGAATAATGGAAGTTGTGGGAGCTGGGATATAGATATTTCTCCCCACTCTGCCCCATACACATAGTATCAGCAAACAAAATTTACAGTTGTGGGACATAAAGGAAGTCTTTTTTGTGTCAGCCTGTATTTTGTTTTTCATCCATCTGAACACATTGGTAAAAAAGAACACTACAAACACACTTCAAAACAATGTTCTAAAGATTTCACACTCCCCTTACCGTGTTGATGCAGTAGGGTACAAATCAGTGAAACTCCAGTTGTCTGTGTTAATTAAACACAAAGCTTCTCTCCAGGCTCTTCAATTAGCATCCCATTTCCTACCTAAGTATGAATTTGACTGATGTATTGAAATCCCAACCTGAAACTTGACAATATAAGAAAAATTTCACTTAGCTTTTACAAAAGTCTAGTGCTGTCTAGAAAATTAGTGCAAAAAATTGATATTGTCACTCTTGTAGAAAGATTAGCATCTGGACTTACCAACAATCATAGAATTTCCAGATCAATAGTCAAACTAGAGTCTACCAGTGGGTGTGTGTGTGTGCGTGGACGTGTGTGTGTGTGTGTGTGTGTGTGTGTGTGTGTGTATGTGTGTATCCATATTTAGAATGCCATGGAGTGATGAGAAGTTAAAACATCAAGCAACTTTAAGGTACTCTCATGATTGGATAAAAGGAAAATGCTAGCTTCAAGAAAAGTGATGTTTTTTGCTTTATTTTTATGTGGTTCTATGCCCAAGTTCTTTCAAATTTTGAGGAGAATTCATTTTAATATGGATGATGTCCCTATTTTTTAAATAGTGGCTCTCTGCTGGGAACTACCCTCTGGTCCTAGAGGCCATTGCAGTTTTCTGCCATGTAGCCCTTTCTGTAGATAGTTCACAACAGGACCATTTGCCTCTTCAAGGCCAGCAGGCGAATCTTTCCAGTCTGCTAAGGTGGAGTCATATAATATAATGAAATTATGGAAATGACAGTCTCTCATCTTTGCCATATTCTATTTATTAGAAGTAAGTAACAGACCCTGACAACATTCAAGGAGTGGAGAATCCACAGGGGCATGACTGATGATGGAGGTGTGGTGTGTGATTCATCAGCGTTCAATTTAGGGTATGTCTGTCTGAGAAGTGACAACCAACACATTTGCTCCTGGTTACTTTTATCATATTTGGGCCATAACATAAGGCAGAAGTGACTGTGGAAGTGGCAGAGCTGGGATGTACCTACAAGGGAGATGAATCACGGCAGTATATTTGTCTGCACATTCCTGGAGCATGGCAGGTGAAGGGTGAACAATGCATGTGGGAACAGATGATTCACAGGCAGATGTAAAGCTTGTTTATAGGGTCACTTAGTCCTGAGAAGCCCGTGTGCACCTGGTCTATGGTAATAAATGCTAAAAATAAGAAAGAGGAATTTAGCCGGAAACTCTTCTAATTGCGTCTCAGGAAGTGCTGCTGACTTGCTGGGATATCTGCTAAAATGGAAGATCTTACAATTGACATCTAAAACAGAATTTATCACAGCACTGAAATTCCTCAGTCAACGTTGCCCATAACACTTTGCAATTGCCTGTGCGAACAGAATAGGTTAGGTCGAAATCATCTCCACAAAGTAGAACCTTCTTTGTGATATTTGTTTCACTCCCTTGTCATAACATCTGCTACAGAAAATGATCTCAAATCTGAGTCACCAGTTTTATTTCATTCTTAACAGGCACTTTTGAAAAATCTTGATGTCTAATGATCAAAGCAATATTACTATCAGTTGAGTTTTAAGGTAGATAATTGTGACAGTAGTAATAGTCTACAGGAAAATATATCGAATGCTTATTCATCAGAGTGGGTGAAATAGTTATTAATACAATACTCAACATTTATTCTTAAGAAGTTGACTTCCTGTGTGCTAAATACCTTGTGTCTCATGTATGATATCTGATGATTAATGACTAAAGTGACACCCTATGTTATTTTCTCAGGCTATGCAATGAAGAGGAAGGAGAACTGGTCTTCAATTCCAGGTTTGTATGACAAACTAGTTTTTGCCACAGTGCCTATTGTACTCTGGACCAGTGAAAAACGTGTTCTCTTTTGACAATGCTGGAATGTGAGAGAGAAAAGGGGAGAAAGTGTAACAAAGGAGAATTACAAGTCTTGTCTCATCAGGGGCAAAACACAAACAAACAAACAAAACAAAAACGAAAACAAAACTGGGCAGAAGGCTGAAAATGTTTCCTTGGCATGAGAATTAACAGTTGAGAAATGTTGCACTGAATAGTAGGAAAATCTAAACTAAGGTAAATTAAAAATTGCAATATTTTTGCTTTTCAATCTTAATATTGGCAAGATTAATATGGCAAATACTTATTGTATGGTGTATTACACATTTTCCTCAATCAAGTTAAATTTTAAAAATATCTCAGAGGATATTAATTTAGTCACTTATTTAATATGTTTAATATGTTTAAATCTAGCTAAAAGGATATAAAGACAACTCCTGAAGTGGTTTACAGTCTAATGAGTAGAACTGAAAAAACAGTAATGGCTATGTAAACAAATGAGAATACAAAAAATTGCAGCTTTTTTTTCACCATTAGCTTCAATATCATCCTGGAGTGCAGTCACCATCGTCTTTTGTTTGATGAAGAGGAGATATATATACACCATTTCAGCGTTTATTGGAATATCTAATAAGTATTTTAAAAATAGTTTAACCAAGTTCTTCCAGTAATTATATGTTTACATAAACCAACTGGATATCCAAATACTAATAGACACTGAACAAAAATGTGGATAGGTCTTTGCTCAGTGGATAAAAATATATATCATTAGTTCGTTATTCATAGGAATAGTGAAAAACGTATGTCCTTTTCGATTGATACCTGGGTTTCAACATCTGTGATGTTAAAATGTGACCTTGAGAACCCTACTTATATTTAAGTCCTAATTCTTTGTTTTAAAATTAATCATATTAAAGGTGCCCAGGTGGCTTAGTCAGTTAAGCATCTGACTTTTGTCTCAGGTCATGATCTTGGGGTTCCTAAGTTCGAGCCCAGCATCAGGCTCTCTGCCGTCAGCACAGAGCCTGCTTCAGATTCCCTTTGTCCCTCCCCCACACATGCTCTGTCTCTTTCAAAAATAAACATTTTAAAAAAGCTATACAAATAATCATATCAAATAATATTAAGGGTTACTGTAAAAATTAAAGGTGACCAACTAAAGTATTCATTAAGGGCTACTTTCAGTATTTACATATCATTAAAAGCTTAAGAGAACACAGGAAAACAGCTGTTGCCAAAGTTATAAGAAATAAAAATTTATTTTTGTATCTTCTTATTTTCTTTGCATTGGCTCGTGAGTTACTAGCAAATATGAAAAGAAATGTGCTTCCAGACCCCTTTCCATTACCCGCCCACCCCCCATCTTGGTAATTAGGACATTAACTTGTTTCTGAAGCTACTGTTGAAAACTAACTTGAGATTCCTTCAATAATTTTTAGTCCCTGCTAAGTAGGCATTTGTGGTTATTCAGAACACAAAGTACATTCTTTCTGTGGAGAATTAACCAAAAGTCTTTTAGGAGATTTCATTGAAAATACAGGTCTAACAAGATGAAAAAGGCAAACACAAGCAAAACAAAAAATTCATCATGTGCCTGACCATTGCTCTTGTCATTCCATCTCTCCAAGGAACTTAAAAGGAAACACATCCTCATGGATAAGAGATGTGATTGGAGAACATTGCATCCTCTGACTCTGGTCAGTGATGAATGGGTTTTGTATTCACTTTGTTTTTTTCTAGAAAGCAAGTCTCACATTTTGATAAATATTTCTTAGAACACAATATAAAAATAAAGAGAGAGAGACACTAAAAATCTGACTTGGGACTCTTTCTGCATATAAAATTATGGACTAGAGGTGATAGATGAGCTCTCTCCTGTCAAATCTCTTCATTTTAGAGATGGGGTACCTGAAATTCAAGAAACCTAAGTAATCATCCTAATATCAAACAGCTAGAAGAAAAAGAAGCCTAAACTCATATATCTTATTTCTGAGCCTACCATTCTTTTACTTATCTATTGACTATAAATTCCACAATTTACTATTTACAAAAATTGGAAGGATAAGAAATTGGAAGAAATAGAAAAAATACAAACATAAAACTAAAGTGTGTGTTTTCCTGAATAAGGTTATATTCTTTTTCTTTCTCACATGGCACTTTTTATTATGTAAATAGAAAGTGTCCTTTATATTTAGACGGGAATGTGGAATATGTTGTTAAATATATTTTAATGTTCACATATGTTTTTCAATATATTTATATTTTTATTATGGAATATTTGAGACATACAAATGAATATTTTGGTAAGTATCTGTAATACTGAAATAAACACTCAAGATGCCACTCCCAAATTTAAGAATGAAGATAATACCATTACTCTGTTTCCCTTTCTTCCCTTCTTGGCCCCAATACCTTCCTCAGTCTCCCTTTACTAAAAAGATAATCATTATCCTGAGGTTTTTTTTTTAACTCTTTTGCTTTTCTTCATAGATTTGTATACCATTTAGTTTTGCTTGTTTTTAAAAATCTACAGTTATTATTTCATGTTATATATTGTACTCCTATATTATATTCCATTTTACTCAATAATTTGCTTCTAAAATTCACCCACAGAGATGTTTTATGATATTTAAAATGTAAAATAGAAATAGAAATTTCCAAACCATATTTGCTAGACAAAAACATATTTTAAGACCAATATTTGTTGAGACATGCCAAATTTTTAAAATATGAAATAATAAATTTATTTGCAAAGTGTTACATCTTCAGATTTGGTAAAATTGAAATACTCTCATCAAACACTTGGAAGTGAATGCAATACAATCGAACATAATGTTTAAGTTAGTTTGAGATAAAAATCATGTTTCTTTGTGTGAGTGCACCTAAAATTCAATAAATATTACATTCATTTTTCTTTCTTAATTGGGATGAAAACACATACATGAAACTTACTTTATGAACAAATTTTTAAGTGTACAATACAGTACTGTTAACAATATGCTCATTGTTGCACAACAAAAGTCTAGGACTTTTTCATCTTGCATGACTGAAACTCTGTACCCACCGCACAGCAATTCTGCTTCTCCACTCCCTCGGCCCTGCCCCTGGCAAACAGCATTCTGTTTTCTGCTTGTTTGAGTTTAACTACTTTAGAAAGCTCATACAAGTGGAATCATGCAATATTTGTTCTATAAATGGCTTAATATGGTATACTCACAGTTCATCCAGATTGCAGCACATGCCAGAATTCTCTTCTTTTTTTAAGGCTGAATAATATTCCCTTGTATGTATATAATGTATTTTCTTTATACATTCATTTATTGATGGACACTTGAGCTGTTTCCACCCCTCGGTCATTATGATTAATGCTGTAGTAAACATGGGAATGCTAGTACCTCTTTCTGATCCCGGTTTTAATTCTTTTGGATATATAGCCAGAAGGGGGGGGGGGTTGCTGGATCATATGAAATTTCTATTTTTAATTTTTTTAGTATCTTCCACACTGTTTTTCAAGTAGCTGTATATGTCCTGATTTCTCCATATCCTCACTTACTCTTGCTATAAAAAAAATCTAAGAAATTAATAGTTGTGAGGATAGGCCAGTCATCATTGAAATTAGTATTTCTGGTTAGTACAAATGAATCTTTAGAATTTGTACCTTAAATAAATACACGAGAAAAAAGCAACAGTCTTATACACATAGCAATCCTGTTAAGCCATAATGTGTGTGTAAGCATTTGTGCTTGTGCATGGGCTTGTGCATTTGTATGTGGAAGTACTTTGGGTTTATCTTACCAATTAATAGTTGAGTTGTCGCATTAATCTTTAGCAAGTTAACAGTTATTTAACCTTACCTGTTGTAAAGGATGTGTTCTCATTATCTGATCTATTGGTCTCTCCCAGATTTACACTTCCCTCCACACAATGAAAATAAAGTTTTTCTGCATACAAATCATCATATCTCAGAACAAACAACTAATTTTTTTGAATCCACAAGGAATTTAAGATTCATTTTCTTGGAGGAAAAACATGCTTTATATTATGCAGAAAATTTCCATAAGCCTGCATACCCTGTTATTCAAATTAGACTACCAGATTTCAATTTCACAACAGCTTTAAAGACTAATGTCTAGGAATGAACTCAGTGAGACTAGACAAAATGACAATTGCTTGTCTTCACTTACTACATAGATATGAAGGGGATTGGTACCTATAATGTCTGAGATTAACATGAAGAGTATCAGCACTGTCCTCAAGTGTATGAAGTTATAGTTATAGTTAAAAGGCATATTTAAATATTACAAGCAGCAACACTGCATTAAAATGTATTATACTAAATGGAAAAATGTCAAAGCCTGTATATAATAATTTTGGAGGTTATATTTACCTTATCTGAATTAAATGTTCTTGAAAATGACATGCATAAGATGTAGCAAGCATAAGTACATTACATAGATTCAATCTTTGTAGGCAAGCTAATTAAGTGCACTGCCTTTGAACCCTGAAGAGATATAAATCCCATTACTGATTCTTACTAGAATTTAGACCATTTATGTATCCTTTCTGAAATTTTTCCCCTAAGTTCTAAAAGGAAAATAGTAATATTGACTCCATTGGGTTATCATGAGTATTCAATAACATAATATATACAAATTCCATAGCACAGATCTTGGTACATAGGAGGCATTCCAATAAATTACAGTTATTATTTTAATCTGTCAGATAAAAATAAGTAAGACTTAAGCCTTTTACAGCACAGTTATTTTGGGAAGTAATCTACACCATAATCTTCTTTTTGTTGTTATCTGGAAAATCACTTCAATTTTATATTTTGATCATCAGGGCCATGAGAAATTATGAGAGATTTGAAAAGTGATAGGAAAAGTTCCTTCTCTCAAGAAACTCACAGTCTGAGTTAGACTTCTACATAAATACTCTAAAACAAAGAGCCATAATGGAGGTGTGATAGTTGAGATTAATTCTGGCAGGCTGATCTAGTACAATTTTATTTTAACAACACAGAGCCAGCCAGTGGAAAGATTTCTGTGATTGATCAACTCCTGCACTAAAAGTCTGTTTTACTTACAGGAAAAATCAATATAAAAGGATTGCTGTGTTCCACTAAATATCTATAAATTCTTCAATGCATCTTATTTAAGGAGCATCATGCGTGCTACATTTGACTGCATTTGCTATTCAAAGGAATAAAAAGAAATAAGCTTAAGGAACAGATGACAGATTCATGCTCCAGTGAAACTGGGCAAAAATCTCAGTCTCATGAATATAACAAATTATTAAGAAAAATTGTACTTCGAGGACTTTGCATGTCGGAGTTGAAGCACTTAGGGTGGGGTGATGAGGCAATTTATGCTTGGTCCTGACTAGAATGTATCACAGTTATGTGGCTTTCACTGAAGCTGAAATGCTTTTTATTTTTTCCAATCTTACCGACAGGTTACTCTTCAGAAGCAAAATATCGTGAGTTTGGGTTTTTAGAAGGGGACTAATTAACTTCTAAGACTAAATAACAACATTAAAACTGTATGACACGAAAACACTTGAAGGTTAAAATTCCAAAGGATACAAAAATGCCGATTCTAAGGGGCACATACACCCCAATGTTTGTAGCACCGCTATCAACAATAGCCAAATTATGGAAAGAGCCCAAATGTCCACTGATTGACAAATGGATAAAGAACATGTGGTATATATAGACAATGGAATACTACTTGGTGATGAAAAGGAATGAAATCTTGCCATTTGCAACAACATGGATAGAACTGGAGGGTATTATGGTAAGTGAAATAAGTCAGTCAGAGAAAGACAGATATCATATGATTTCACTCATATGTGGAATTTGAGAAGCTTAACAGATGATCATAGGGGAAGGGAAGGAAAAATAAGATAAAAACAGAGGGAGGCAAACCATAAGAGACTCTTAAATACAGAGAACAAACTGAGGGTTGATGGAGCTGGGGATGGAGAGTAGGTTAAATGGGCGATGGGCATTAAGGAGGGCACTTACTGTGATGAGCACTGGGTGTTATATGTAAGTGATGAATCACTGGGTTCTGATCCTGAAGCCAAGACTACATTGTATGTTAAGTAATTTGTGAATAAAAAAAATTGACTTTTATTTTAATATTAAGTGCTTAGCCAAGATTTTCATTTATTGAATTATTTTAAGTTACTCACCTCAGTGTTGGTCACTGTACAGCACTGGGCAAATATTAATCCTGTCTCTGAGTTTTAATTTACCATCTGTGAAATAGAAATATATATGCCCAGTTAAGTTCACAATGTTTTCTAAAAATCAGAAAAGATATACCATATAAGAGCCGGTTACTATCTTCCTTAAAGGTGATCTGGTCAGTGTGCTCCTTGACTCATACCTCTTGCAATTTCCTAGGGAACCATTAGGGCCTAGAGGTGGGTTGCAGTGAATAGTTAGCCAGGTCATTTGGAAAACATATTAAGATATTAAATGTAATATTGTCCTTGAGTACTTTATGTCATTATATGTCATCACAAGTTTTCTTTCAGTATTTAATTCAGAAATTAAATGATTCTACTCAGTTTTTTAATTAACCATGATTATGTCTGTGAATGGTACTAAGTATAGATCTCGTTTTACTTTTTTGTTCCTATTTGGATAGCTATTTTTCCTAGTTTCAGTACTGATTAGTTTAGCCTTTCTCTCTGTTAATGCCATATCTTTCTTAATCTCATTCTTTCTGTGTCCAGCTGAAAAGCTCTTTTCTCTTGGACGACTCATTGGATTTCTCACGGATTCAGTTTTACCTATAAACTCTGGGATTGAGTTTATATATAATCTTAATAAAATTATAATCTGTAATAATCTTCAGATCATTTTTATATCTAAAAATTCAGTGATTCTAGGGGTGCCTGGGTGGCTCAGTTGGTTAAGTGTCCGACCTCACCTCAGGTCATAATCTCGAGGTCTGTGAGTTTGAACCCCATGTTGGGCTCTGTGCTGACAGCTCAGAGCCTGGACCCTGTTTCGGATTCTGTGTCTCCCTCTCGCTCTGTCCCTCTCCTGCTCACACCTGTCTCTCTCTGTCTCTCAAAATGAATAAAATTAAAAAAAAATAAAAGTAAGATAAAATTCAGTAATTCTAGCTTCTCTGCTTATTCTTCATTTCCAAAACAGAAATGTATGGAGGAGTGGTATTATAGGCTGAATTATGTCCCCCAACAATTCATATGACCTCAGTACCTCAGAAGGTGACTGTATTTAGAGACAGGACCTTTAAAAAGGTCATTAAGTTAAAATGAGGTCATTAGGATGAGCCATAATCTGGTATGGCTGGTGTCCTTCTAAGAAGAGGATATTTGGACAGAGGTGTGTACAGAGTGAGGCCATGTGGAGACACGGGGAGAAGACTGCCACCTACAAGACCAGGAGAAAAGTTTCAGAAGAAACTAACCCTGCAGACAGGCGCCTTGATCTTGAACCACTAGCCTCCAGAACTGTAAGAAAATCCAATTCTGTTCTTTAAGCCACTCAGCCTGTGGTATTTTGTTGTGGCAGCCCTGGCAAACTAATAGAGGTGGCATACTTCAAAAATGGTAAAAATGTATTTTTCAAATTATCTAGTGGTATGAAAATATAAAGCAGATATGTTTAATGCAGTGTTGCTAACATTCATAAAAGTACTGCAATATTTGGCCATCTGGTTTATTTCTTGCTCTATATTTATACAGAACAAAATGAAGTCTGAAAACTGGAAACTGAATCCTTCCCTTTGGGATTTTTTGGACTCTCTCTTTTTTCTCCCCCCTACCTCTACTGCAGTGGCTGCAGTCTTGAGCTGACATAAAGAGCCACCTTTCTTTGTTTTCAGGTTATTTCCCTGCTGACTGGAGAATTCTTTTATCTGTGGCCTTTGAAAAGCCTTCTATCCCTTCCCTTTTACAACTCCACTCTCAATGACATTTGGTTAGTACTCCGTATTATGACCCATCTGAAGTCCTGGGCCCATGCACCTCCGGGTTGTCCTTGTTGGTAATGGTAAAACATGATTGGAGATTCACATAAAATAAGAATTTGTAAAGTTTGGAGGATCTCCTGAAATCTCCATGGCTTTTAGTCTCCAGAAGAGTTGCAGTGTAATACAAGCCCCGCCTCTATATGTCTGTGTGCCTATAAACAGTTGCTTGGCTTCTCTGAGTCTCAAAGTCCTTATTTGTAAACCAAGAATTTCAAAATTCTCCATTTGGGAGTTATGATGACATAATTTAAAAAATTAACTGAAAAACCTAACTGCTTGCTTTCTATATTACACAAGTTTGGTAATTCTATAAAGAGTAATCCCTACCCATCTTCATTTTTTAATCTCATCCATTTTTAGTTTATTATTTATTTTCTCCTAAGCTTTTATCAGTAACTGAAATGATATAAGTTCCATTTTTTTAGATCCATATATTATCTCAATTTCCCATGAAATCTCTAAGAGTAGGGACTTTATTTTCTTTGTTGCTATATTCTGAGTAACAGGGACAGTGCCATTTACTATGTTCGAGGTAAAGACTTTTAAATATAATAATAGAAATATTTTTCTGTAACTCTTTGGATATATCTTTGAAGAAAAAATATAAATGATTATTGTTTGACTATTGTTTCTCTGATTATTGTTAACATATCTAAAAGACCAGAATCTGTGCTTTTATATTCACAAAACCAAGCATAATGAAGATCAAGAGACACTATAATGTCTTATTCTATTTGGTATCCCATAGGCACTAGTACTATAATTATGAACTAGCTCAAGAGTTTTCATAAAGGGAATATTTGAACCATGGTAAGTTATAATGTGCCTGGTTCTCCAATGCTTTTTTGTATATAATCACACTCTAAAATCATTGAATTTTATAGCCAGAAGAACCATGAATTCTTGTTTTTCTTACTATCACTAATGATGTCAGCCACTCATATATTTATTGAACACTTACCCTAAACTGGTAATGGTTAATCAAAGAAATACTTTTTGTCGCCCTCTTAAAATTTATACTCTTAGAGAGAGAAAGTTATTCATTTATTTAATATACATTCATTGAATGCCTATATATATTTTTTGAGTCAGATTTTTTTTCTAGGTATTTGAGACAGGAAGAAAAAGGATACTGTCTCTCTATGCAAGGAGCTCACAGTCTGAAGAAGTAAACCAGAGATTATTCTACCATCCAGTGGAAATAATAATAAGATACACCAAGTAGTAAATTGTCAAGGCAATGAGAGGTTATGATCAGAAATCTGTCTCATGCCAATTTGATTCTTAGTTCAGCCAAAAGGACCCTTGAATGGGACCAGGAGTTGTGACTCCTTGACACCATGGAGACATATAGAGTATGACATGATCAAATTGGATTAAAAACAAAACAAAACAAACAAAAAAACATAGCAACATGGGGGAAAAGAATGAAACAATTTATGAGATTGGAGGCAAGATAATGACCTAGACTCCCAAATGAGTACAGATCATTCAAAAACAAAGTAACATCTGAAACTAATGATACATATTTGTAAAGATCACATTTGGGAAATAAATTATGTAATGTATTTCTTATATTTCCCTTTTCCCTATTTATTTTTCTTTATCTTCAATCAATTCTCTTTGATTCCATAGACAATCACTTGTAACATATTACATGCTCATATTTTATAATTTCTCATTCAACTTTCAAATGGAAAATTTATAAATGTTGATGCCATAGTTTTGCTAAAAAATTGACTCAGGGAATAGGAATACTAACACGTGTCTCATCAGATTTATGGTGAATCTATTTTTAGATACTATGTCTGCTAAATAATGATTATTGTATTTCACTGTCAAACTATAACATTCAGAGGAACATGTCATATCTCAAACTTTAAATTTGATTTAGGGTGCATAAACTCTATATTTTAAATAACAATAGTAATAAGGAAGCTCTACATAGAAGTATACCATATCTACAACTATTAAAATATTAAAAGCACCAAATAAACTTAAAATTATACTAATTGACTGTTCTAAAGAGTCCCATTCCTGGAAACATTATTGAATACTTCTGCTAAAATCTAAGAAAACTACAATTACATTGTCAACATAGCAACTTACTTAAAAAAAAACTATACAAAATAATAATCTGTATCACATTGATACTATATCAATGTATAATTTGTATGATATAACCTGAATGGGTAATCATTGATATATGAGTGCATTTCCTTTTGTTTTAAACTTTTTTAATGTTTATTTATTTTTGATAGAGAGAGACAGAAATAGTGTGAGCTGGAGAGGGGCAGAAAGAGACAGAGACACAGAATGAAGCAGGCTCCAGGCTCTGAGCTGTCAGCACAGAGCCTGATGTGGGGCTTAAACCCATGAGCCATGAGTTTATGACCTGAGCCAAAGTCTGACACTCAACTGACTGAGCCATCCAGCTGCCTCTACGAGGACATTTCTAATTACTTTTTTTTAGAGTCCCAAGATCATTAGCCTTTACAAAGTAAGTTTTTATTAGGATGAAGGCAAAAAGCTATTGAGGTAATATTTTCTATGATTACTATATTAACATTTCAGATTTGAAAAAAATTCTAGTGGTATGGTAAAAAAATGAAGATTACATTATTGATTACTTCTGTAATATTAGGCAAGGTATTAAACTTATCTCTTTTTCCGTATCTTCATCAGGGAAAAGAGTATAATTTAGGTATATTTGGATTCTTTTTTAATTAGGATTCGATATGAATTTCTAGAATTTATAGTAATATTTAAATATTTATTGTTTTCAAAATTGCATAAGGAGATTTAAAAGAAAAAATAAAGATGTTCCTTTAATAAAAATTCAGAGTGGAACTTCAATTTCCATGGTTTTCAGTTATTCATATTTAAAAAAGATGACTCTGGCCATCCTGTTAAAGTTGGGTGAGATTTGGGACATCTAGAGGTTGAAAGACTAGAGACGAATGGGGAGACTTGGCATATCCACCTAAGGGATGATGAATGTCATTCTTAATCATGTCCCTGTGGGCTACATACACTCACCCATCATACATAATCTGAAGAAAAGGAGGAAGCAGACATCAAATTTAAGAAATATTAAAAAAAAAAAAAACACCCACAACAGCTAAGAATAATAGTTGAGAATTGCATAAGGAAATCTTTGGGCCTAAGTGAAAAACATACCAAATTCTAATCCAATAGCAGTCTGGGTCCCAGAATGAAACTGATGACAAAGTTGAGCTCCTGGATTTGGTGAATTTTAAAAACTGACTATTTTCAAATATTTGGGAGGTGATGGAAGTAATCACAAAATAAGAGCATTACTCCCAGTCTAGGAACATGGGTAGAAAGCAGTTACCAGAATTCAGAATGAGAGCTATGGATAGTGGGACACAGGAGTCCTCGTAAGCAAAAGATAAAGAGAATAAATATCCCGGTCTCACTTTCTTCTTGTCTCTTGTGAATTTATTCTGGTACCTAATCGACTGAATTTTACTAGAAACAAGATGACAAAGAGGCCTGATATTGTCCTTAAGGGTCAAAATCCTAGGGTACACAACATGGTAAGAAAGGTGGGTAAAATATTTTAAGGGTTAAATGGAAAACATACAACAAAAATCACATAAAATTGTTACAGAAAGAGGATATCATCAGGAACACAGTCCTCTGGTAATTAGAAAATATACAGATGAGAAATTGTATACATAATATTGCATTTTTAAGATCATAGCCATCAATAAATCAGGCTACCATTTAATTCCAAATGCCTAATGTTTAGGAAGTATACAGTGAATGTTTCATGAATGAATTAATGGAACAATGAGTGATTCAACTTACTTTTATCTTTTTACCATGCCCCATCTCTCATTTATGTCTACACTGTTATCTTGTGGACTGGTTTTATATATATATATATATGTATGTTTTATATATATATGATACATATATATGTTTTATATATTAATGTTGAACATATTATATATGTTATATATATGTGTGTGTGTATATATGTGTTTGTATGCATGCATGTATATATATAGTGTTTGTGTGCATGCATTTCTTTTAGTTCTGACTTGTGGCTTTACATGAACAATGTCTGACCCTTTTGTCTCCCTCTCTCTGACTGCTTTATGTTTAAAAAAAAGTCCTGATTGAATTCTGGTGCTGTAATCCATGCTTTCATTTCAGTACTCACCTGAAACGTATTATTTAGATAGAATAAGTCTCACATTAGAGCAGTGGGAAATAATGATCAAGAAATAGTGAGAATGATTTTAAGAGATATTTAACAGGTAGAATCAATAAGACTTGACAACTAATGGAATTAGAGGATAAGGGAGACATAGGAGCCATAGTGAATTGCCATGTGAAAGGGGGCCCAAATTACAACTGCAAAATATACCTCACTGACATAAAGATTATCTTGACATGATTATTTTTTAAGAAATAGTAGGCATAGAAAAAGCTCTGAAAACTGAGAAGTTACCCTTTTATAAGGGACATGTACATCTCTAAGGGAAATTTCCATTTGTAGGGGTCTCTTTCTCTCCTTTCTTCTTTCTCTCTGTATCAAGAAGAGAAGGATGACTCAAAATCTCTAGAACCCTATCAGTGGAAAGGCAATAACTTAAGTCTGCATAACAACCTTACTCTTATGCACTCAGCTTTGCCAGGGAATGTCCCATAATTCCTGCCCCACCTGCCTCCCAGGAAAAACCTCCTTTTGTCTTTAGCTGGAGATGGTATTTAAGGTGGCTTAGGCCACTTTAGAGAGTTACTCAGTTTTCTTGGATCTCTTCCACATGTACAGGAGGTATACATATCATTAAACTTCTGTTTTTTCCTGTTAATCTTTTATTACCAGAGGTGTCTCAGCCAAGAAGGTAGAAGGGTAGAGGGAAAATTATTTTCCCCCCTTATACATGGATTGTGACTTAATTAAGCATTTCTATTGGTTAATTAGGGCCCTATATTAAACAAGCAAACAAACAAACAACAGCAGCAGCAATAACAACACCAATAGCAAAAAACAGTTCCAGTATGCTTTTAACAAAACTACTTAGTAGTTTCAAAAAAACATTGTTGCCTCCTAAGTAGTCTGCATCAGAATTGCCATCAGAGCCCCATGGACAAAACTGCATGACTGTGGAAAATATGCTGTATACAGTCATGTTATTTAAGGATGCCCAACCAATTTCGGTTCTCCTGATGGTTAACTCCTGCAAAATGAGATTTGTAATCACTGGAGAAAGTTATGCACATGCTGATTTAAGGGACCCTAAGATGGTCTAAAGACAATCTTCCCTATTTGAACATCTCTTGCAACATTTCTCCACTTTGGAGTATAGTAGTAATGGTCAATGTCTTATCTACCCCCTTGTCTTGGTCTAGGAGCACCCTGATGTCAAAAGCAATGTATTTATTTATATCTGAATCTTGTTTAGTAATGCGCATGGAACCTCACATAGTCTTCCATATATACTTATTTCTATTCTTAATGCAACAATGTAAATTCAGTTCTTTTCCATCCTTGAAATGGCTTTTAGAAATGGCCTCCTTAGTACTATTCCTGACCTTCATCTTTTATCATGGTAATTCTCCTTTATGACATTTAATGCCTCATTATCATCCCCAAACCCACCTTTATAGCCTCATCATCTTCTATTTTGCCCAACCAAGGCTGGTATAAGCACCAATAACAATGACACTTATTTGAATATCTCTGCATTCTTGCCTTTGAGTTTAGTCATGATTTTTCAAAAGCCTAATCTCACAGTTATCATTTTCCCTCCATCTATTAAAATCTTCCTAGTCCTCAATAATTATATCAAATAAAAGTCCTACCAACTTTTAATCAAATAGCATGTTGGTAATAATTAGACTAAGTTTAATGCATGGGATATATTGGATGTTCAATAAATACTGGTTATACTAAATCAAGTTGCAGTATACATTTCATTTAGATTTGTTCAATAGATAGGTCTGTATTTGCCACTGAATTACATACTGTGGTCAGGGACCAGGTCTAAATCATATTTGCATGTAAGACAATGTTGTTTATTTAACAGTCTTGAGATAAATTTTTGTTACTAATTGTACTAAATTTGAATATTTATTAAGTGCAAGAAAGGACATGTCTTTCCAAAGACTACCAGAAATACATCTTTAGTTTCAAAAAATTGGGTTTTATGTTTTGTTCAATGAGGGAAAACTCACAGCTTGAGGAACCGTGGGGGTGTCTCACTAAGAGTGTGTCATAAAAGGCATGGTTTGAACTTGTGTTTTAAGCTGTTCTGTGGATTGATGCTGGCAGAAAGGACAAATAATTTTATGTTTTGATATCTTTATAATTCTAATCTAGGTTTAAAGAATAATGAAGTAAATTTGAAGCTTTAATTTGTAAAGAAACAGCAGTTACTCTTATTAGTAATAAATTATGGAGGTTTGTTTGCTTTTGGTTTAGACAATGTTCCTGTTTTTGTCTGTATTCATACATGATTACCTAGTAATCTTATTTTTGTCTTACTTTATCATGGGTACAAGTAGCCTTGTCTGATATGTTATCTTTGACATTTTTATGTTCAACAGTAGTCCATGGTCTGGCTTGTTCACCAGACCAAGTCCTAGCTGTCAGAAGCCACTTTTCTTCTCACTAGTGAGTGGGAGAGCCAAATCCAATCCAGGCCTCTATGGAGTAACTGGTAATAAAGGAATCCTGGGCATAGATACAAACATCAGCATCACCACTTGCTGTTGTCAATATTATCATCTCCAGTAGAGATTAGTATTCCATACCTACTGTGTGCCTAGCAAAGTACATAGTGGTCTGCAATCATCATCCCATGTAATGCTCACAGTGATACTGTGGACAAGATGTTAGTTACAAACCAAGAAATTACCCAGGCCAACCACACTGTAGTAATTTGCACCTTTTTCCCTCAGTCACCTAATTTACTTCCTGTCTGTATTCAAACCCCTCCACTACCAGTGTGTAAAACACACTGAAGTAAAACTGAAGAGCTGTAATTCCTCTGAAATTTCACAAATGTCAGGTTAAGTCACCTTTCAGATATTTAGGAGATATAGAAGATTTGAAAATAGAACTCAACATAATCTGATTCACTTTCTTTCCCCTCCAATACAGAATATGTGCAGAATATGAGCATTTATACTTTCTTAACACACAACACCTCCTACCTGAACATTATAAAATTAAAATAGTGAAATCCACTAATATCAATAATACATTCTTTTTTAGGGAATAATTTATTCAATACTTTGTCCTTCCTGAGGCTGAGTCCACTGGTAGAATTCAGGAAGGAACTTAGAAGCAAAAAGCAGAAAACTCCCTGCCATCCATAATACTAAAGTATTTAAATTATCTCAGTCTGTTGGGACTGTGACCCTGAACCCACTTCTACTCTCCAATCTCCCTCTTGAGTTTTTTAGTCTCTTTAGAAAAGTGATATCTGTATCATTAGCATACTGTGTTGAAATCAGCTGTAAAAACAGATTGTAGCATTTTTCAAATACAAATTACATGAGGAGGAAACTGGAGCCTAATTCAAATCATTTAGAGCTTTAAAAAATAATTAATTCATGCTTGACTAAAGAAAGAAGGTGGAAAGGGGACATAAGGAAAATATTCCAGGTAGCAACTTTGTTATGAGTTACCACATTAAAAAATTTTTTTTGGTTAACATTTATTTATTATCGAGAAACAGAGAGAGACAGAGCATGAGCATGTGAGGGGCAGAGACAGGGGCAGACATAGAATCAGAGGCAGGCTCCAGGCTCTGAGCTGTCAGCACAGAGCCCGAAGCGGGGCTCAAACCCACGAGCAGTGAGATCATGACCTGAGCCAAAGTTGGATGCTTAACTGACTGAGCCACCCAGGCACCCCTGTGAGTTACCACTTTTATTAATCCTTCTAGTCTTCACAACACCTAATACAATGCTTAACACATAGGAGCACTCAATAAATAGAACCCTTGCAGAGGGGTTATAGCAGTTAGAGCAGTATATTGGATTCTGTGGTTCTGTATCACAATCTCAACTCACTGATTATCATTCAGGGTGACGTGGGGGATATCACTTTAATTCCTTGTGTTTCACTTCCCACAGTATAATACTACTTGGTTTAAGTCTTGTGTGCTTTGAGGGTGTCAGAGTGGTATAAAGACCAAGCTTTATTGTCAATTACAGTTGTATTCAATCTTAGCCAAAAGTTTGTTCAATCAGTTCTTTTCAAAGAAAAGAATTCTCCATTTGAAACGTCAGATTTTTCCATGAATGACTGAGGTCTCAGTGTAACTACTGGTAGCTGTTTATGGGCAGCTTGATTTCCTTAGAAAGCATGGAAATAAAGTACAATGGATATAATAGTAAGACATATAATCAAATAAAAAAAATAAAGACCTGATTTAGATACAGACTTAAATGGTACATGGCTTTTACAATCCCTTGACAGACTACAATACCATAAAAGGAAATGTGTGTGTCTTTGATCATCCAATGAGGCAATGCAGGGGAATATACAAAATCCCAATATGTATGATCTCAAACTAAGGATCATAAAGACGAAAAATAAACTGCAAGACAAGACTTAGTGTGGAATTGAACTTTGAAGACTCATTTAATTGAATGAACCCAAGGTTTGCCAAAGAGTGAAGTCACACATTATAAAGAGAGGAGGAAAAATTAAATGGACCAGGCAGCTCCTGTTAGACAAGGAAATGATACACTTGTGAAGAATTGACAAAACAGGGTTTGGGATTGGGGTAGCAAATTAGTGAAAAAGTGGCAAAGTTTGTTTATTCAGCCTTCTTAGTCCCGAATTCGCTATCTCTGGCACAGAGAGGGTACCTTCACATGGGAGACTCATTTCCTGTTTTCAGGGGGACAAAAAAGAGAGTCAGAGCGTCTTTCATGTACTGGGTGTTTCTTAAGTAACTTTGATTCATTTATATATTCAAATATACATATTTACCATAGAGACCTACTTCTGTTTCATGTTTTGTTTTTACTTTTTTATTTTGAAATAATACATTTTCGCATTGACAGGAAAGATACTACAGAAAGATCCTGGGTGCCCATACCCAATTTTTCCTAATGGCTTCATTAAGATGATATTGTAATCATTTGATATCATTTGATATTGTAACCATTGGACAATATCAAAGCTAGGAAGTGGACATTGCTCTGATGCATGTGCATAGTTCTGTGGTAGGTTTTGAAAAATGGCCTTTGGAAGACATGTTCAATTCCTGATCCCAAGAATCTGAAAATAGTACTTTAGATTGCAAAAGAGTTGACTATTAACTGATAATGCAAAAGAGATGAAGTTAAGGATCTTGAATGAAGGCAATCATCCTTCATTATCCAGTTGGGCCCTAAATGATATTACAGTAGAAGACACAAGCTGTGCATGATTGTTGACAAATAAAAAAGAGAAGACACTGGTGAAAAGAAGCAAGAAAGATGTAATCACAATCCAAGGAATGTCTCTAGCCACCAGAAAGTGGAAGAGGCAATTAAGGAATTCTCTAGAAGCTGTGGAGGGAGGGCAGGCTTGCCAATACCTTGATTTTGGCACAGTGGGACTGATTTGGGACTTCTGTCCTCCAGCATTGTAAGAGAATAAACTTTTGTTGTTTAAGGCATCCTGGTTGGTGATAATTTGTTTCTCATTTGAATTACATGGAGAGATTGGATAAATGCAAATGCAATCAAGATGCAGAACTATTTCATCATGGTAAAGATCTCCCTTATGATGACCCTTATAGTCACTGACCTTAAGAGTCTTCTTATTAAAGTTTTTTTTTTTTTTTAAGTTTATTTATCTGTGCACACCATCAATGCAGAGCCCGATGTGGGGCTTGAACTCACGAATGGCCAGATCTTGACCTGAGCTAAAGTCAGGTGCTTAACCAACTGAGCCATCTAGGTGCCCCAAGAATCTTTTTATGATTTTTTATACAATGTTTTCTTTGTATTTAGTGAGAAGAAAAGAGAAAATTACATCTAAATGCAATTTTAAATGTAAATGTAAATAAAGATGAAAGTGTCCATCTTTCCTGGAAGTAGAAGTCTCGAGAGTCTGTTGTTAACAAAGTGTGTTGTGGTTTTCCGACCAAATACCATGGAATTCCCATGTGAGTCCGTTTGTATATGCCTACTAATGTCTGTTGTGAATTCTACTGTTACCCAAAGGCAGGTACCCAGCTTGCAAAACTGCTCATATATTTTAATGGCTACTAAAGTCATTATGTCTGTTCTGTATTTATGTTTTAAACTTAAATCTCATTAAAAGAAGACAATGGGTTAGCAAAACTGCTTCTCTTCAAAATAAAACTTTGAATAGGAGAGGATATGCATTTGTTCCGACGAATTGCAAATTGAAATTTTTTTAAAAAAGGAAATGAGATTTTTTCTTCAAAATTTAGAACAGATTAAAAAAAAAACATACAAAGCATAATAACCCCAGTCCTGCAACCCCACCTCTGTGAGTTAATTACTGATGTATTTTTTATTTGATTATTCCTATGTGATGAGTCTCACCAGAGGAAAGGAGCCCAAATATGGAGTTGGCAAATGCCATTTGGCCTCAGTGAACATTTCTGGATGCTGTTCCCTCCTGCTACCCAAATCCCTTTCCCCGTTTAGAGTCTGTCTCAGATTACTACGCCTTTTTAATCAAAACAATATTTTAAACCCTCTCTTTAGAACACTGTTCTTCCAAACACTGTGTACTCAGGTGAGAGACACCTGCCTGGGACTCTAGGTGTCTGATAGTCCTTCCCAGTGAATTCAGTGTCCCCTCCTGCGAAATACTCAGGTTCCATTACTCGCAGATTGGATTTCTCTTCCCCACCAGACCGTCCCCATCCCTGAGAGCAGCGGGAATGAACGATCGGCCTCATTGGGTGTGCAGCCCGGTGACCGGAGCGCGCGGGGCCAACGCTGGGCTTCCCCTCCCTCTCCTGCTACAGACACAACGCACCCTCCGGCCTGGGGAGCCGCGGCGCCCAACCACCCCGGGCAGGGCTCTCCTAGGCCGCCAGTGACATCACTGGGAAAGCGGATTCCAGGCGCCAGGCTCCTGGTTTCACCTGTTAGTCTATCTGTGTCGGCCGCTGGAGAGGGCTCAGGGTCGGCTCCGCACGCTGGAGTGACAGGACGCGGAGGAGGAGGGAGAGCAAAGGCAGCGAGTGAAGGAGGACCCCGGCAGGCGACAGCGTGCAGTTCAACCCCGCGCACTACGTTGCTCCCTCTTGTGCCCGCGCTGGGCCTCAGCACCAGGTGAGTCCAGGAGCATGAGTGAACGTAGCCTAATGGAGGGGTGCTGCCTGTGGGAGCTGTTCCTGCTACAAGTCACTTGTGGGAGCTAAAGGCACTGAGCTCAGCTCTATGCACCCCCTCCCCTGCTAGAGAGCTGCTAGGATCAGGATCCTGATCTACTGCGGCAGCAGAGGCCTTTTGGAGGCAGCCTCAGGACTGCATCCTGTGTAGGCACAAAGGCTTTTTCTTATCAAGGACATGTTTCTCTCCACCTCTAAAAGTAGTGCTACTATCTACGAGATACAGAGGCCAAAGAAGTGGTATAGAATCAAGATACAAGCAGGAAATTGTTACCAGGGAATGTTCCTGCAACAGCCTCCTAATGAAGGTGTCTGGTTTTAGGATGTAGAGAACCAGAGAAAGCAGATTGGTTCTAGGATACCTGAAACCTTGTACAGAAAGGAAGAGAGAGAGAAAAGAAAGAGAGAGAGGAAAAGAAAGAAAGAAAGAAAGAAAGAAAGAAAGAAAGAAAGAGAGAAAGAGAGAAAGAGAGAAAGAGAGAAAGAGAGAAAGAGAGAAAGAGAGAAAGAGAGAAAGAGAGAAAGAGAGAAAGAAAGAGAGAAAGAAAGAGAGAAAGAAAGAAGAAAGAAAGAAGAAAGAAAGAAGAAAGAAAGAAAGAAAGAAAGAAAGAAAGAAAGAAAGAAAAAGAAAAAAGAAGAGAGGAAGGAAGAAAGAAGGAGGGAGGAAGGAAAGGAGAGAAAGAGAGAAAGGAAGGAAGGGAGGGAGGAGAAAGACAAGAGAGGAAGAAAGGGAAAGAAAAATACACAGAACTCTGAAATGATCTATTTTAACTTCTGGCGGAGGCTAAGTGGTGAGACAATGCATACTTTTTCATTTGTGTGTCCTCAGACCTGAACTAAACTGAGAATAGGGCTACTTTTAGTTGGAAGTGACACCTCAACAATTCTTAATCCTCCAAGCAATAAGCCTGATATATCTTTTTTTTAAATGCTTATTTATTTGTTTTTGAGAGAGAGAGAGAGAGCGAGAGAGAGAGAGAGAGAGAGAATGAGTAGGGGAGGGGCAGAGAGGGAGAGAATCCCAAGCAGGCTCCATGCTGTCAGCACAGAACCTGACTTGGTGTTTGAACCCCTTGCAGAGATCAGGAGTCAGATGGTTAACTGACTGAGCCACCCAGAAGCCCCAGTCTGATGTATCTTTCATTTACATAGATTTAAAAATCTCTCTTTGCAATGTTTAATAATTTTTAATGTATCAGACTTGCACATTTTTGTTTTGGATATAAGCAATTTATGTATTTTGCTGCTATTGCAAATGGCAATACATTTTGCAATTGTTTGTTGCCAATTTTTAGAAAATGATCAAATATTGAATATTTACTTTGTATCTTTCAACCTGTGACATTTGCATATTATTTCTACACTATTTTGTTGTTGAATCCTTAAAAATATATTACATACACAAGTATTTTGTCTGGGAATAAATATGGTTGCGTGTTTTTCTTTTGAATTATCATGTGCTTTCTTTTTCTTGCCATATTTCACTGACTTGTTTCATTTCACTAGGTTTACTAGCACAATGCTGACTAGGAGTGTGGAGTGTGGACACCCTTGCCTTTCCTCAGTCTCAGAGAGAAATCATTTAATATTTCACCATTAACTTTTATGGTAGCTATAAGGGCCCATAACCATACTCACAAAGTCCCTTATTTCCTATTTTTTGCTGAGAGTTTTTATGTATATGTTAATTTTTGTCATTTATTGCATCTATTATAATTACATATTGCTTATTTATACTTTTATTATATTTGTTGAAATGATCATGCATTCCTGGGAGGAACTTAATTTGGTCATAATAGCTTGTCATTTTATGTATTGCTAGGTGTTATTTCTTCTTTTTGTTTTAAATTTTTGAAAATATTTATTTATTTTTGAGAGAGAGAGAGAGAGATAGAGAGAGAGAGTGAGAGGAGGTGCCAAAAGAGAGGGAGACACAGAATCTGAAGCAGGCTCCAGGCTCTGAGCTGTCAGCACAGCTCCCGACACGGGGCTCAAACTCATGGACTGCAAGATCATGACCTGAGCTGAAGTCAGACGCTTAACCGACTGAGCCACACAGATGCCCTCCCCCCTCCCCGCCTAGGTTTTATTTCTAATGTTCATTTGATGAATTTTGTGTTATGTTCATGTATGGTATTGCTTTGTAGTTTTCTTTTATTGTAATATTCATTTCATATTTTGTTATCAGTATTATAGTGGTGTCAGAAAATAATTTAGAAAATGATATATTTTTCTATTTTCTGAGTGAATTTTTATAAGATTGGGATGATTTCCTTCTTAAATGTTCAATAGCACAGAGCAGTGAACTAATTAGTGCCTAGTGTTTTCAAGTTGTGAGGTTTGTGTTTGTTTTGTTTTGTTTTGTTTTGTTGTTGTTGTTTTTTGAGCAGGCTTCTTGCCCAGTTCAGAGCCCAATGTGGGGCTTGCACTCACAGCTCTGAGATCAAGACTTGAGCTGAGATGAAGAGTCGGAAACCTAACTGACTGAGCTACCCTTGTGCCCCTAGTATTTTCTTTGACAGAAGACAGACAATAATTCAATTTTTCATAGATATAGACTTTCTATTTCTTAAATAATTTTAATAAGTTTTGCTCATTAAAGAAGAATATCTATTATATGTAAATTGTTGAATTTGGGGGTCATGAAGATGTTGATATTTCCTTTTAAGACTGTAATGTATATTATAGATATAATAGACATATCTTCTCATTCATAATTTTAGTAATTTTATTTTCTTGATGCATCTTACTTGGGATTTTTCAACTGCATTGATGTTTTTCTCCAAAAAAGCTTCTGTTAACTATATTATTTTCCTCCTTGTTTGTTAATTTTTAGTTCATTTAAATTCATTCTCTTATTTTCTTTCTTGTACCTACTCTGAAAAATCTAGTGTCTTAGGGTAGAATCTTTTAAATTGCTTTCAAATGGTTTTATTTTCTAAGTATTAAATCTAAGTATAAATTTTCCTCTAAAATTGTTTTAACATTTCCTCTTAAATTTGGGGGTATTTTTTTTGTTAATCTTAATTCAGGTTGAAATGTTGCCTAGTTTTTCTTATTCTTCTTTGACCTGTGGTTATTCAGAAGTACCATAAAAACTTGGTTTGGAAGCATAATTAGTTCTGGAAACATGCTTGTGATCCAAAGCACTTATATTTCAAAGTGAATTTCAAGAACCATTAACTCAGTTGTGACCATATAACATTCGGCCTCACATACTATTCGTATTGCAAGACATTACTCATTTATAAAGTTAAAATTTGTTAGAAATGTTTGCTTGTCTTGCAAGCACTCGCAGAATAAGTAACTAGAAATTCAAGGTTTTACTGTATTCTATTTAATTTGCAATCACTTGGGAATTTTTCTGATATGTTTTGTTACTAATTTCTAGTTTAATTCATTTTTCCTGAGAATGTACTGCATGATTTTAATCATGTAAACTGCATTGAGATATATTTTATTTTCTGGCATATGATCTATAATGGTGAATATTCCTTATGTGCCTGAAAAGAATGTGTGTGTGTGTGTGTGTGTGTGTGTGTTTTCATTAGGTGCAAGGTATTTCATATTTACAAATAATTTCTGTGGTAGTAACATACAAAATTTTGATTTATTTATTTATTTACTTATTATTATTATTGAGAGAGTGAGAGAAAGAGAACAAGTGAAGGGCAGAGAGAGAGAGAGAGAGAGAGAGAATCCCAAGCAGGCTCCATGCTGTCAGCATAGAGCCCAATGTGGGGCTCAATCCCACAAACTGTGAGATTGTGACCCAAGTTGGATGCTTAACCAATTGAGCCACCCAGGCGCCCCCAAAGGTTTGATATTCTTATAAAAATTCCCAACTATGGATTAAGGATTTAGTACTGTTAATTTTTTCATCGTGTTCTTTGAAGTACCTTTCTGAGGTGCAAACATTCTTAGGTTTTCCTTCTCGATGAATTGACCATTTTATCATTAAGAAACTTCTCTCATATCTTTGATAATATTCTTTCTTTTGAAGTCTACTTTACATGACATTGATATAGCATCTCCAGGTTGCTGCTTTTCTTTTCAAGTCAATAAAACTTTATTTTCAGGTTTTCTTACCAATAATATTAGGACAGAGACTATTCTTCCCTCTGGGATCGTTACTTATTTTATGCAATTATCCCAATCATCTGTAAGTAGTAACCAGCAAAATGTTACATAATGCACCTTTATTCTGGCACTTACTGCTTAGGTTTGGTGGGTAGGGGCCCTAAGGTAGGATAGAGAAACTCTTAACCCGCACCTCAGCAGGTGGTCACTGAAAGGTTAGGAGACAGGCTGACGCGAGCCCTTTGAAATTGTATGCAACTTCAAAGACTGTGTGTATACATTTTTCTAGTAAGAGATCTGAGCTTTCTCCAAAGGATTTCTTACTTTCCTAACTAAGAAAAGGCCATCATTGGAACAGCATTCTGAAATCTGTAAAGATTCAGATTCTGATTCTGATTTTAAAATGAGAAGATGTAACTTGAGCCACTCTGCACCTAGTGCTACTCACTAAATCTAATTTGTGCTAATCCCTTAATGCTTCATCATTGAAATTTTGGTTGCTACAGTTTATGCCTCAGCAGTTTTTACACCCTAATTATCCCTTTTTTCTATTATGAAAATTTTAAAACACATTTGAGCAAAAGAGATTTTTAATACGGCCATAATTATCTCATGCTAATAGATACAAATTAGAAATAAAATGAATTAAAGAAATACAATGATCATTACATAGGAACAATTTATGCTAAAAAGAGCACCCAGGCCCTGCCATACTCCCTCTTATTTCATGTCCTTTAGAATTGTATGTCAGAGTACACAATATGTGTGCATCCTTGAATTGGGAATTCTTTCAGAAGGACAGTAGCAAGAGGATCCCTGTTATGGAAGTGGAATCAGGTGACCTGCATTTGGTATTAGCCCATGCATTATCTTCCATAGTGATTATGAGCAAGTCATATTCCCTATCTAAGACTCAGTTTCCACATCTCTGGGACCAATGCTATCCATTGGAAATATAGTGTGAGCCACACATGCAACAATAGATATTTAAAAATTTTATAGTAGCCATTGAAAAGAGTAAAAATATAGCAGTGAAATTAATGTCTATAATATATTTTATTTGACCCAATATCAACATTATTATCATTTTAATATGTAATCAATATAAAATATTATTATAATGTTATATAATATTTTTCTCAAATTAAGTCTTTAAAATCTATTGTATACTTTATGCAGCATATATCAGTTTGAATTAGTCACATTTCAAGGGCTCAATTTCCATACCTGACTATTTGCTACTCTATTGGCTTATAGGCTTCTATCAAATTACTGCTTTCATTCTAAGAAATGGGAGTTAATGAAAAAAAATTCATCTTCAGAAGTTTGATTGTGTCTGTATTATATCTCCTATGTCTCTAATTAGTATGTTTAATTATTTGTCTACCTTCTTAAAGCTATGTAATAAAATTATAACAACTAATTTAATATTCTTATATACTAATTCAGTCATCTGTGACTTTGATGGCTCAGTTTGGATTGCCTGAATTTCTCATTGTGGATTGTGCTTTCCTGCCTCTTTAAATACCTAGTAATTTTTTTATTGGATGGCATGGCATTGTAAAGTTTCTGTTGTTTGCATTCTGCAGATTTTTAGGTGTCTAAAATTGTCCCTGAATCTTGTTCTAGAAAGCCCTGAAGTTACTTAAAAACAGACTGATCCTTCTAGGACTTGCTTTTATTTTTTACTAGATAAGATAAGAAGGATGTTCAGTCTAGGTTTAGTTTTCTCCACTGCCAAGACAAGTTCTTTGCTATGTGAATTATGAGGTTTTCTACTCTGGCTTATGGGAACTGGTGTTATTCTTGGTCTTGTGTAAGTGCTAGAAACTGTCTCCTGTCATCCATTTGGTTGGTTCTTCCCCCAACCTAAAATGGTTTCCTTCTGTGCATATAGTGATCAATACTCAACTAATACTTAAGGAGGCTTCTTTGCAGATTTCCAGTGTCCTCTCTGTGAGAAGGTCTCTCTTCTCTGTATTCTTGCCCTAGGAACCCCAGCATTCACAGCTTACCCAAATTACCAAGTTGATGTGCTTGACTTTGACAGCCTGAGGGGCCCTGCCTTGGTTCCCTGCCTCTACTCCATGCAGTGGAGTGGAGTAGAGTGGCAGGCAATCATATAATTCTTGTGTTTTTCTCTCCTCTCAGGAATTTTGTTGCCTAACGTCCACTGTCTCAAGAGCCATTTTACCATATAGTAAGTCGGTTATTTAGTTGTTTCATATGGGAGGGTGAATCCAGTATTTATTAATCCATTTGGGTAGAAGAATAAGTACTCAGACACAGAGCTTAGGGGAGTTGACCCCCCTCTGTGGCTTTTTGCAGTCAGTCCAGTCCCTCAATGTGGAGTAGTGTTAGAGGCCCAAAATGCCATCCTCTTCCTAATAGTCCAATAAGACTGAATTTTTCTATATGAGTTTGTCTGCTGTACACTGGATGGATGTTGATATTTGTTTTTTGTCAACAATTTCCTTTAAATATTTGGTCCAGATTATGTAATTTTTATAATCAGTAAATGTAGCCTTATATAAATTATTCTACAAAGAATGGAAGCTGGCTGTCCATTGAAATTATTTATATTCTGAATGGAGATGAGCTATTATTTATATATTGAAAACTTAAAATGCAATGACTGAAGAACATTGTGATTCTCCTCTTAAGGTCCAGAATTTGTGAGAGGTTTACTTTTTCATTCCAAAAAGGCCACATAGTTTTGAACTATTTTATTTTCCAGGGCCTCGTCTTTTGGCTTTTGAATACCTTGCTATTGACAGAAATCTCTTTTCTTGTGGTGCTAATTTAAAACAAAATCTGGGGGCACCTGAGTGACCCAGTCAGTTAAGTGTCCAACTTTGGGTTAGGTTATGATCTTAAGGCTCATGGGTTCCAGCCACGTTCGGCTCTGTGCTGACAGCTCAGAGCCTGGAGGCAGCTTCAGATTCTGTGTCTCCCTCTCTCTCTCTGTCCCTCCCCTGCTTGCTCTCTCTCTCTCAAAAAATAAAATAAATAAAATAAAATAAAATAAATAAAATAAAATAAAATAAAATAAAATAAAATACATTAAAACAAAATCATCTGTGGAAGATAGAATTTGCATGAATAAAAACATTATCTACTTGTGCATTGGAGGCAAGCAGGAGAATAAAATTAAAAACAAATATAGATATGAAATTGCAAGATGATGTAGAAATTCTGTCATCTTTTAAGACATAAGAATTTACAAGTCTTTGATCCATTCCTAATCTATGCTCCAGAGGGGGAGCAAAATATGTCATCCAAGTGTGCCACATTGACATGTGGATTGTTTTGAGCATAAGGCAGTTAAGACCCAGCAGACTTAGGAAAGCTTTATGCCTTTCCCCTTAAACTGCCTAAAAGAATTTAGACAGGGGGCCAGAACCGCAAAGCAATTACCAGAGATAACTTTAATCCCAATGACTTTTCTATATGGCATGGCAACCATTTATTTACCAAACTTTTGCTTTTTCTCATCTTTCTGTGAATTGTCTCCCTCCCCTTTGAAGTCCCAGACCTCTGTTCCTTCTCCTAAGCTCTGGATGGTATACAAACCTCAATTACCTCAGTGCCTGGGAGTCTCCTACTTTATGAGGCTCCCATATGTATGAAATTAAATTTGTTTTTCTCCTGTTAATATTATTTTTCCATTTTATTATTAGGCCAGCCAAAGAACCTAAAGGGGAAGGAAGGAATTTCTCACTGTCACTCAACCTAGCATAACTGGGCTTTCCTTTCAGTGAAAGGTTGGTTGTATTATTCCCAAGTTTTCTGATTTGTCTTTCTTTGCATATGAAATCTAGATGAGCTTCACAAAATAAAATAGGATGCCACGGATATACATTTTTCAGTCTTTGCTTTGTTTTCCAATAAAGTTAATGCAATATAGATTGTCTTAAAGAAAAGATATTGTTCCTCAATGTCATTGTTTATTGCTCCATTTATAGATATTTAACTATTTTCAATTGACTCTAGAGACAACAGTGTAAATTTAAATCACAGTTATTTTTTGGAACTTCTTGCCCTTTTATCTAACTCTAGAGCTGAATTTAATAATATTTATTCTTCTAGAAAAAATGCTCAAAATTGTGGACTTAGGCTGATGCTTCTCAACATATGCTAAAACTTATAATAAAAATACAATTTGCAATCCCTCATGACGCAATAATGTTCAAGACAGAAGAAATAATATTCTTAAAGTTGCAGTAGTATATTTGAACATGCTATAATTTAACTGTCTCAGAAATCTTTATAGTTCCTGGCTGCCAGAATATTAATGATGGTTAAATTAGGTGAAAAAAAAAGAACCATAATTAATTTTTACTGTGAGTTTTTACAAGATAAAGAGTAAAGTATTTATTTTAAAAATTTACATGTTTATTGACACTAAAGATTAGAATAGTTAGGGGCGCCTGGGTGGCTCAGTCGCTTAACCATCCAACTTTGGCTCAGGTCATGATCTCGTGGTTCATGGGTTCAATCCCCATGTTGGGCTCTGTGCTGAGTCAGAGCTCTAGCTGGAGCTTGGAGCCTACTTTGGATTCTGTGTCTCCCTCTCTCTGAGCCTCTGCTGCTTGTGATCTGTCTCTCTCTCTTTCTAACATTAAAAAAAAAACCTTTTTTTAAAAAAATTAGAGTAGTCATTCCTATTAGCAAATTTGGACAAGAAACTTCTGAAATATAAATTTATATGAAGACTGTGATTGTTGTTCCTTAAGTTATCCTCCACTGACAATTCTTCAAGAAAAGAAAAGAAAATGAAAGAATGGTCTTGAAAAAACAAAACCCAAAGAATCAAAGTATACCTTGTTGGTGTCATACCATTTAATTATTATATTACTGAATTACTTATATTACTGAATACTATGGCCTTCCATCACTGGAAGGAAATTTGGAAATGAATATGGGCTATCAATGTTTCATTTTGCAGAAGAAGTTATGATTTAATTGACTTTAACTGAAGGCCACACCTCTCCTCTCTCTCTTCCTCCTATTCCACTCCTTCTTTTCCTTCTAGACTTCCTATACACGTAGAGTTATGATGCAGGCTACAATCTGAACTGCATAGATTCAGACGAGAACCACTTGCAAAACCTGCTGTAGCACTAAATGGCAAATTCATTTCCCTGACACTTAAAACTGTTTAGCTCCTCAGTGGTCACCAGTAATAGGCAGTTTTGTAGCTGAAAGAACTTCTTGTAACCTAAGTTCTATGTAAAGCAATATCTGTACTTTGCAGTATTGAATTCGTTTCAGATTTGGGGGAATGTGAGATTGAGGATCCTGATTCAAACGCATATTATATTACTCAGTATTTGCTGTTTTTCATTTAGTAGGTCAAAAGATCAGCATTGTTTTAAAGTAAAGAAATGTGTTAACTGCAATTAGAAAAATTATAGTCATTGTATAATAATATAATGACAGGGATAGAGGGTTTTAATTTAAGTATGAAATCTTATATAATTTTAAGGTTTTGCCCAATCCTACCTTTTCATGAAGAATTTTAGTAGCTGAAGCCCTATTGCACTTATTAGTCCATAATTTTCCCCATATTGAACATATATTAGGGCCCCGGTGAGACTCTCTTTGTTGTCCTACAGGAAAACTCAATATTCAGCCTTCAGCAAAAGCCAAGCAGTTTGCTTTTTTTGAAGTGGCAAATCCCATAGAGATAAGAAAGCTATTTAATCTTGACAATTGGCTGTTCCCCTCAGGAGGTGGCAGGTAAATTCAGTAAAAGGCACTTTAATGACATGAATAATGTAACCAATATAGAAACTCATTTAAGGTGTGCACAAATAACTGTGGTCAAAGAAAGTAAACATGTGTTGGTTTAATAGATGCAGCATAGAATGACTGCACTTTTTAAAAGAACTTCATTCTGAAGAAGTATTAAATCGCTCTTTCAAGGCAGCCAGTAATTTACTTCACAAGGAAAAAAGTTTAGATATTCAAAGAAAAAATAATATGACGTGTTCTTTAGTTCTCAGTGGAAAAGGACCAGTGGGGTGCTTGAGGAGGCTTGTGTTTTATTCTGTGCAACCTTTTTGTTCCTTTATGCTGTACTTCTACTGTTGGTTTCTTTGGTTTCTTAAGTATTCAATGACTTGTTAGGGAAGGAGTGAAATTCCACCAAATTTTGGTAATTTTTGCATCAAGCAAATGACTTTAGCAGATGGCCAATTGTAGTACTATTAATAGGGGACACTTTAAGAGTTTCTCTTGGGCCTTCAGATCCTTAGCAGGCATACCGACATTTATTTGTATTCTATATTTTTTTAATTTTTTAAAATGCTTATTTATTTTTGAGGGAGAGAGAGTGTGGGAAAGGGGCAGAGAGAGAGAGAGAGGGAGACAGAGAGCCTGAAGCAGGCTCCAGGCTGACAGCACAAAGCCCAATGTGGGGCTCAATCTCACCAACCTTGAGATCATGACCTGAGCTGAAGTCAGATGCTTAGCCTACTGAGCCATCTGGGAACCCCTATTTGTATTCAATTTAAGGAAATGGTAGATGTTGATGATATCTCAGGCTTCTCTTTTTCTCTCCCTTAATCTAACCTTAGTATTAAGCAAATAAGTTTGAGGTTGGAGCCAGTTCCAATTTAATGTCTCTGACATCCTCTTAGAGAAATTTGAGCTAGTTTTACTTAGTTCTCTTCACAATATAAGGTTTCCACACACAATTTCAAATGAATCTATGCACATTCACTTATTTGTGATCAGTTTTATACCATTCTGAAGAGTCAGATTATAGAAATTTATTTTTCCTATATTTAGAAGATATTAATATGCCAGTGAGGTTTCTTTTGCGGGGCGGGAAGGTTACTTTTCTGGACAAAGAATGTAAAATGTTCCTAGGAATGTATATTTTCCCTTTGCCACTAATATTTCATCTCTGCCAACTGAGGTGCTGGAGATATTGTTTTGTTTGTTATTATTTTAAGAAAAAAATGGAAGCAAATTAGATTTCACATAATAACTTTGAGTAGCTAATAACTAGTCCAGTGTTTGTTTTGTTTTGTCCTGTAAAGATGAAAAGTAACACATTTGAATAAAAAGTTTATTATTTTCCTGGAAATGTTTGACGTGGAGGAATGTGCAATAGGAGAAAGCCATAGAACCCCCTTGCTCTCCCTCATGTCATCAAAACAGGTACATCATCTTCGGTGTATCTGGCTTTAAATTGTGTCAAAACATATATCATCTCATATCAGAAAATATATATTTGGGCATGAATATCAGTATGTTTTATGAAATTAATTCTAGAAACTCTGTCAAGCATCTATGTCAAATTGTTGGGTATTTTTCCATTTCCCCAAAAGTCAAAAATCTGAAACATGCATCTAATCATATGATTTAAAGATAATATAGCACTGACAATGTTAAGAGTATCTGTAAGCAATCCCAGACATGTGAAGTAAATAGAAGCTTCCCCCATAGGCAGAAAGTCTTTTGAGGGTAGGGTCTAAGTCTTAGGATTCTTAATGCCTTGCATGCATCATTTTCAAGAGTCCGGCATGTGTGCTAAATCTATATACGTATATATTTGAGAAAACAATCAGAGTTTTTGTATTCTCAGGTGACCTCTAAGCACAATTTCTACTTTTATAAAATGCTGTGTCTTTTGGTGTTTATTGAAGACATTGGGAGAATGTGATATGTAGAGTCCCATGAGTCTTATGATCAGACTTTTGACAAGACTTTTCAGTTGTATTTCTAGTGTTAGTCCTACTCATATAATTATGATAATACTCAACAAATTGTATGTCATAAAACTATTCCAGATTTCTGACCTCAAGGAGTAGACAAATACATTTTTAAAAAGATTGTTTACTCCTAATTACTCACCTAAGAATTACTTCATTTTTATCCACCATATTCCCTCTCTCTACCTATCTCCCTCTATCTTTCTCTATGAGTCACACACATACACACACATAAGGAAACTGTTGCTTCCTGCTTTGTTTCTTTCACCCATGTAATAATTTTAACTGGACACACCTTCTTTCTGTGCTACTGAGGTAGGGAAGCTGAAGGGACTCCATTTTAGAAAGGTTCCATCTTTACTGTTTTTCACCTAGGCTCCATTTAACTCATGTTCTAGATTTTGCATCTAAATAAGACAAAAAAAAAAAAAACTCACCATGTTTCCACTCCAAGAGGAAAGCAAGAAAGTTCACTATTCTCCAAATTTTGTCCTAGGCCCTCAAACACCTGATAACATCTTAGAGCCAGATCCCAAGCATATTCCAAGACATTAGCTTCAAGCAAACCTCAGCTGATGCTGGCATCTATACTTCCTAAATAACACCTACTATTCACCTGTTACTCACCTTGGATTGTACCCTACCCTGGATTACTGAAAGAACACGTACCCTGGACCCTTTTCTAATATAACCCCCCAGCCCCAAGCGATGGAGAGATTCACTCTCCTTTCTTTTCTGAGTCTCTAAGTTACTCCATCTGCTATACTCTATCACTTATGGTATTTAATAAACTCTGCTTTCACTTTCTCTGGCTTGTGTTTGATTTCTATCCTATGTGAAGCCATGGATCCTCTTGACTGGTCTTGCGGAACACCGTCAGGTTCTTTGAACCAGCCTACCTACTCCATTCAATTATACTTCATCTTTCTTTCAAGGCAGATGATTGTCTCTAAGAAGTCTCTCCCTCACCAGCTTTCAGCCAGCATCAAGTTATAGAGTGAACGTGCCATACACCTTCTATTTATTCTAATATTAAACTTCAGTTTATATATTTCTCGTGTAATTCTATATACTCTTGTACATAAACTCTTTATGAGATAAAATTCTGCTCTCTACAATATATTGGTTCACAAGGACATATTGTATAGAAGAGAACCTCTTCAAATATACAACCCTAAGAAATGAGTTCCTTTTTTTAAAAGAAGCATTTCATTTTCAGAATATTATATATATATACATATATATGTGTACATTTCAAACAATCTTTAAAGTATAGAAAAGTATAAAGACAAAAATTAAAGACTCCTATAATACTAGTACTTTAACACTGTTTCTATTTTTTAATCAATTCATAATAAGGAGATCAATATATAATTATAGTTGAATAATGATTATGATTAGATCAGTTCACTTAAGTTGCAAATGCCTTGATATAAATCAAGATTAGATTAATTCTAAAAACTGATTCCTTTCTAACTTTGATAGTTCATGTTTAATGAGACATTATGATGCAGATTTTCGTAATGTTACTTAATCTATTAGATTAGCACATTTAGATTATTTATTTCATTGCAACTAAGGATCATGGTAACTAGGATTTACAAGTAAATTAACCAAAGGAAATAACTTATTATCTTCATGGCTTAAATGAGGTTTAACCTAATTTCTGTGAGTGGGTAATTTTTAGTTGATGTCATTCTAAGTATATGCCTGCATCAAAATTTAGTAATATACTAACTCTGATTTTAATAAAGTATCTCTAATATTGGACTTTAGAAGCAGTGCAGGAGAAAACATTAGCTAAAAATGCAACTATTATTTATACATGTGTTTTGTTTAAACAATGTAAGTTGAAGATTTTGAGATGTGTTCTGTTTGTGTGAAAATTGATTAAAATGCTAAAGGTTAGGTGAGGCAAAAGGAGAAAGACGTGTTGAATTGATTTTTTTGTTGCTGTTATGACAGGAATGAGACAATTTAATTTACCCTAAACAAAACTGTTGGATACATACTTATATGAAATAAGAGTCTGGCTGTCAAATTAATGATCTTGGGTTCTGGAATTGCTTCAGGAGTTAAGCTGACTAGTTTCATCATTTTTCTTCCAAGTGATAGAGATTTTAATTGCTATATTTCATTAGGAAAAAGAATACAACAAAGAATATATCAAAATACAACATAGTTATAGGCCGCCCACTGTAATTTTAGTCAGGACTTTTGGCCTCTTACAGTGACCACACAATGTGATGGCTGGAGACTGAATTCACCAGGCATGGGCCAACTTGAAGACCCTCAGACCCTCTTCTATAGAAAGATTCTATTGACAATTGCGACATCGAGTTTAAAGTTTATCTGTTTTTTTCTTCTTATTTCAATTCAGAGGTTGATCTTTTTATATAAACTCTAAGTAACTAAAGATGAAATGATAATCAATCCTTTTCCTGAGATCTACTATACACAGTAGCAACAATCCATTTATTGAGCAGAAAATAGCATAGCTGACACTTTATTCCATTAACTGCTTCTTATTCAATGGTTTAGCATCCAGGGAGGAAGCAAGCCATCAACTGACACCACAGCTCCAAAATGAAATCTATCCACCATATTAGCTAAAAAATAGTATTGCAAAGCAATTTTTGAGGTTAAAAGGCTAGGCAGCAATAGGTTAGACCTGTAGAAATGATATGAAAGCCTGGCCTCAAATATCATGCAATGGAAACATATTCCTTGTTAGTTTGCAGAACCAGAAAGGAAGAGTTTTACCATTTTGTTGTGTTCCAATGTTATGATATCAAAGACCATTCAGTTTTAAGAATTTGAACCTCTGTAAACTAGTTAGAAAGCTTATGAAGTAAGCTATGTCATAGAGCAGGGACAATTAAGGCAACCTTAAAAGATGTGCAGAATCCTCCTGACTTTGTTAAACTGAAAGAATCCATCTCATGGCTTTCGAGATTTTCATATGAAGCTCCCATTAATAATAATCTTTGCTTCAGGGAAAGTGTCCAAAAGTCTTGTTAAATCAAACTCACTCTTGACTTGAAAGAGGCAATTATAATGATGTCATCTCCTGAATTATCTTAAATAAATTTAGAATCTGAAGGAACCATAATGATTAGTGAGCTCATACAGAATAAGGACAGCTGAAAATATCAGCAAGGACATCTCCTCCCATTTTTTATCACCCAGGCAATGCTCATTCTGCACAGAGTCATTCAACAAGTATTTTTATTTTTTGTACTTCAGCTTGTCCCTAAAATTATGTATTATATCACATAGAGCCGATGACTTCTGTAGTAGATGAAAAAAGGCATAGATAGATAGATAGATGATAGATAGATAGATGATAGAAAATATTTGTTGGTTGTGGTCCCTAAAATAATCTTTAAAAATTATGGCAGCCCTACAAAGACAAAAACATTCCAGCTCTCATGCGACTAAAATTGTTACTATCTTCTTGATAAAATTTAGACTCACTTTCCTTAAAATGTTGTGTTATAAAATCTGGCTTTCAAATTTAAAATCCAGAGTTATTTTAATATGGAAATTTCAGTGAGTATTAGGTTGGTATTTCCTTTTATTTTGACTTTTCTTTCTTTGATTTTCAGGCATACACACACACACACACACACGTGCACTGGTCTTTTGCCCTGTTGCTTACATATATTTCCCCTTATGATTTTTAGTTTACATTTTTCTTTTCAATTACTCAGGTTTCAAATAATATTTCAAATATTTAACATTCAGCACATTGATTTATAATAATTGTAATACTTAAAGTCTTTTCATAAATTTATGAAATTGCATTATTTACTGAGAGTTACTATTTTTTACATGAGGATAATTCATTAGTAAAAATGCCATTTTTCTTTTATTTGCAAGAGTCCATAGATTGAAATACTGAGCACTTTCTTATCTTTTAGCTTTATTCATTTGTTCACATTTTTCTTAATCCCACTGGGTGAAAGGATTCAGTCCTAGTGATATCTGATTCCAAGTTGATGCATAATTGCTACCACCCTACGATTATACAAATAATTATATTATTTACATTTTGGTACTCATTCAGTTTAACCAAAATACCTTAAAAATTACACTTGACTGAAATGAATCATTTGATACCCGAAAGTTTTCATATATGTTAAGTCCTGTTCTTTCCTTGAGTGTTTTATCTTTATCTTCATATTATTGAGCCTAAGAAATGGTGACCTTAGCAATGCCTTAAGTTAGATTCCCCTCCAAACCTTTATTAGCTTAATAGATTTCAATTTTATGAAATCCACTCAAGATCCCATTTCCTCTTTACGATATTCTGATTTCCGATAATATTTCTGTTTTGTTAAATGTTATATATATATGTATATATATATTTAACTTTAAATGTAGGAGATTTCTTCTACTAATCAGTGAAGTAAATTATGGACTTTTGATCTTTACTTCAGACTACTAGAATATTATATAAAGAGGCAAGTATAAGAAGACTTGCTCGCACATAAATACATGCATGGGGATAGCATTAATGCTTATGGCAAGCTTTGGGCCAACTCAGAAAAAAACATAAACAAACAGGAATAGTTTAAATAATATGGAATTTTAGGCAGTATTAAAAATGATGATTTGTACTGAAATGAGACTCCACAGCCTGAGAAGCTAAGTAAAAATAGAAAAACATCCATTTGATATATTTTATTGAGCATTAAAATGATATATTTATTAAAATATACATAAAATAAAACATGCTCGTAAATATAAAAAATCCAGAATTGCATTTATATTATTATATATTTCAATTTTAGTAATAAGCTTGTATTTATACATAACATAATTAATAAAGGTAAAAAAATAATTTTCTTTCATTATAGAAAGCTTGGATTATACAGAAAAACTCAAATAATAAAGTTGAAATTAACCATAATATCTAATGGCACAAGATCTTTTTTTTAGTTTTATCAAAAATTCTATTTCTAGATTTTTAATTTTTGCAAAGAATTTCAAAATAGAGAAACAAGAAACACTTTATCAAGTAGATCTCTCTGGAAAAAATCTTAGTCGACATAGCAGTTTTACCTTAAATTTTGAGCAACTATACCAAGAATTCTAATTGCTAGCTTCTGTGTATCATGTTTGACATTATGTGTTTACCAATTCTTACTTAAGGATTTCAGTACTCTTTGTACATGACCAGCTCAGCACATTGCCCTGTCACCTGCACATTTGATTGCTGTTCTTGCTGGTCCACAGTTAGTTGATTAGGTTGATTCTTGCATAGTATTTTCCCATATATGGATTATCTTGCAGATTTTTATCTGGTGTTAGATGTGGAAATCTCCATGTATTTTTCATTACATCTTGGGAAATTAGTCACAAACTCCAAAAGTGGTTTCTGTTCTTTGTGTATGTTAAACAACTGTTTCTTTTCAGTTAAATTCTCTTTGTTGGACGTGTGTGTATGTGTGTCTGTGTGTCTGTGTGTGTGTGTGTGAGAGAGAGAGAGAGAGACAGAGAGAGAGAGAGAGAGAGAGAGAGAGAGAGTATTGATTGCCTCCTTATTTTAGTTTAGCTTTCCAAAGATTTATTGAAGAAGAATGAGTTGGTCAGATATTTGTTGGAAAAAAGTAGTTTTAATGGTATTCAAAAATACTTTTCAAAAAGCATTCTAGCACAAGTTTTCTTCATAAAGTAGATTATGTTGTAAACGTTTTTCTAAATCTTTTAGGAGTGTTGATAACTAGAGGCAATTTCTATTCCAAATCTATCTTGTGCTCCTAAAAAACTGCAGAAAGGCTCCTAAAAACTGTTTATTTAAGATAGGGAGGGATTTCTTTTTTATTCTTGCTGGTTATATATTGCTGCATCAGGTGTGTGCAATTTTCACTTAAGGTCGTCATGATTCTGAGAAATTTTATTGATGACCTGTACACCTCTAGTTTCAACTGTCATAATCAGAAGGGTCCTTTTTGAGAGTGTCTACCAGAGAGAGTGAATCCAGATTGGTTTCCCTCAGGTTCAAGGAAGAAAAGTTTGGAAGAGGCAGAGCAATCCTGCTTTCCTCACCATCCAGCAGTTTCGTGTAGGTGGCAATCTCAATGTCAAGAGCCATCTTAACATTCAGCAGGTCTAGTATTCCTGAAGGTGTTGAGCCCTTTCTTCCTTCTTGTTCTGAATCTCATCCTGCAGGTGGCCAATAGTATCTTGGTAATTAGCAACTTCAATGGCAAAGTTCTCTTCTGTTTCATGAATTTGGCATTCCAGAGACTCACTAGTTTCTTTGAGTGCAACTACTTCACAGGTGAGGGGCTGCACCTGTATCTGGTACTCACTTGACTCCTGCTTCACCTGGCACAGGGCATCATTGTTTAGGTTAGCAGCCTCAGAGAGATCAGCAAACTTGAACTTGTACCATTCCACACCCTCCTGAAAGTTCCTGGCATCCATGCTTTCATACTGCTGGTGTACATCATTCAGGGCATGCCTACATATTTTGAAATTAGTTTTACTTATAATGAAAATTCTGAGATCTAAATTTATTTTCTTTCCAAACACTTGTCTCTCTTTTGTTGATATTCTTTTAGAAGGACATGCCTGAAATTTTAGATAAATATTTGTTATCTCAACAAGTTCTAGCTGAACATTATCATGTATTTCAGTCACCTAACCATCATACCTTTGTGCTGCCAGAGCATTTCATGAGGGCCTCTTTTAATATTTGTTTAAACAATAACTTTATCTTAGTTATAGTTTGATTACTGAAGTTGCCAACTGTCTATGGTATTCAAGCATATTCCCTCACTCTTGGTTTGTGTATATGTAAAACCTTATTTAATAAAAGCTACATTGTAGAAATTAGGATTATTATGAGATATGTGTATGGCACTGAGTCTGTATATAGTTCCCTGAACACATTTATATTATTTATTTGTGTCCTCTTTCCCTTTTCTTTTTCACCCACCTCCACCATTATGGCACCATACATTTTTCCTATTCTCTTTTGTAACATTATTCCTAAGCTTCTTTATTTCTCCAGTACATGATACACAGGAGGAACATTTTTGAACTATTATGTATTTACTTAGATTTTTAGAAATCACAGCTTTATTTAATGCAAAAGATATTAGTATTGTGCATGGGGGGACTAAAATACCCTATCCAATAACCCCTCTTTGTTCATATCTTTATATTTTCCTAATGTCAGGCTAGAGTTGAAGATTTAAGAGGTGAATTTACCTTGTTAATTTGTATGATAAATATACATAATCATTTGATTTAGTTATCAGAATAAAGGCATACTGATTTCTAACAAGAAAAGATATTTTCATGGCATCAAGTTGTAAAACAATTATTTGATAGGATTATCTTTAGTCGATGTTGAGCAACAAGCTGGGCAATGTCATCAGGAAAGAGTTAAAATATGGAAGTGACTATTTCTCTGCATAACCTTTGGTAATGCAGACCACTGGAAGTAGGTCAACTGAATTTCTAAACTTCTAAGATATTTCCCGCCACAAATTATATAAAGACTGACCCTAGTTCTTTGATTTGTTTGTACTAAGGTCTCTGAAACAAGTGAATATGTTGACATTTTCTGCGATACCATTGTGGACGCAATAAAACTGTTGGCCTTATAATGATATAGTTAATAAATAAATACTGACAAATTAAATACAAGCCTACTTTCTACAATAAAAATGTTGGTTATTTCTGAAAAAGATCTTTGCATATGTATGTAAAAATCTTTTTATCACAATTTTTAATTGAATATTTTACTTGTTTTCTTGGAATGCTTTTTGAAAACATTTCCAAATTCTTTTTTTAAGTTGTTTTTACATTTATTTATTTTTGAGAGAAAGAGTGAGACAGAGTCCAAGTGGAAGAGGGGCAGAGAGAGAAGGAGACACAGAAACTGAAGTAGGCTCCAGGCTCTGAGAAAGCGTTCACCACAGAGCCCCATGTGGGGCTCGAACCCATGAACCGTGAGATCATGACCTGAGCCAAAGTCAGACACTTAACCAACTGAGCCACCCAGGTGCCCCTCCAAATTCTAATAATGACCCAAGATTGCTTTTTTTAAATTAGAATATGCTTTCTTAAACTGAGGCTATGTGTATTGAAATTAGAGATATATTTATATTGATAAAGAGACAGTAGGTAGTAAAAATAAAGAGACCATTTTTTTTCATCAGTAAAGAGTTAAATATGGAAATGACTATTTCTTAAGGACAGTTTCATTCTTCATTGGTTGCATATTTTCTAACGCAAGAATCATGAAATAAGCTTTCTTTATATAGGTGGGATCTACCTCAGTTTTTAGTTTACAATTTGAAACTTTTATTTTGCTGCCTAGCTTTATTTTTAAATAAGGCAAGCTGTGTTAGATAAAAGAAATATAATATTGAGCTACCTGTGTGTTTTTTTTCTTCAAGAATAATAATTTTATTTATCACAAATTTGCTAGTATAGCATTTCTGTTGTTCATCACTTTACACTTCTTCTATAAAATGTAGCAAAAGGTCTTACACATATTCATCCTGCTCTAAAATGATTAAAATTATTTCTATATCATTACAGAAGAATTGATCAAAAATATGAATAGAAAATCATAAGAAGTGCCTGGGTGGCTCAGTTGGTTAAGTGTTGGACTCTTAAATTTGACTCAGATCATGATCTCAGATCGAGCCCCACATGGGGCTTTGTGCTAATAGCGTGGAGTCTGCTTGGGATTCTCTCTCCTTCCTCTCTCTTCTTCTCTCTCTCAAAATAAATAAACATTTTAAAAAAGAAAGAAAAATCATAATGAAAATAATAAAAAATTAGTTATATGAATATATTCTTGGTCTTCCTAGTAATGCATGAAGTACAAGTAAAAACAATAGTATAATGTTTTCTTATACAACAAACTTGCAAATTAAAAAAAAAACAGTGCTAACCAATAAGTAGTCACAAGCCATTTGTTCTACATAGTCAAGGTAGAGTACCAAATGATACAACTTTTGAGAGAACGAATTGTAAATTTATTATTAAATTTTAATGCACTCACTACACTAATTGTACTCTTTAAATTTATTCTATATAAATATTTTGATGAAAGAGAAATTGTATAAATATTCTACTATCTGTAAAACCTAGAAGAATAATAAAATAACAGTGCTTTTATTCTCAGAAAATTTATTTTATTTTTTCATGCTAAGAGGTATATAGACCTAACTCAAAAGAACTAATCAAATTGTGCCAAGATTATAAATACATAGAAAGTTTATCAATCTAATGATCTGCATGAGATGAATTTGTAACTGTAACTTAAACTGTCCTTTTATTTTATCATTACGCCAGTCACTTTACCCCAGATTCTAACTGGTTTCTGCCAAGTGCACGCCATTCTCACATGAAGTTAATCTGTAGCACTTGCTTACATAATCTGTATTACATAGGAAATAACTCAAATAAACTTAGTTTTATTGTCATCATCATCACCATCATCTATATGACTTTCCTTGATCATCAGTTTTCATACACACACACACACACACACACACACACACACACATTTAAAGCTAAATGGAGCTTTTAATATTTTCCAAAATAGAATGGAGTATTATACCTGCAAGTGACACTTAGAATACTTTGATAGCAATGTAAGATAAGCATAGATCTGTAAGATAAGCATGTAAATATTCTTACCGTAAGAAATTTTTATCTTCAAAATAAGTATAGTATTTAAATTTTTTATAAGACTATAGCAAGATAGTGTCATAAGCACTGAACTGTATAAATCATCTCTATTTTCATGCTGTAGTTATACATAAACCTCAGGCTAAAAAATCAGGTTGTCTTCTCTAAGACTATTGAGTATGGCATCTTGTTCAGTGAATAGCAGAGGGATGGAGGCTGGGGAAAGATGACTTTGAAGACTGATTTTTTCATGATCTTTGTAGCATGGCTATTGTCCCATTCGTAAATGTTAAATAGATGTAGTGGTCATGAAGACAAAACAAAACAATACAGAAAAAGTCTGACTGAAAAATGAAACTTGTGTAGCCATCACAAAGTAAAACGATCAGCCATGAGTTGAGGGCATCCTCTCATGGATATTTCAGTCTGTATGATGACTGCCTGCAGAAAAGAATATTAAATAAGGAATATCTTAGTTTGAATTTTGCAGTGTATCTTAGTTAACCTACTACCTCCTGGTGTTTCATGCTTCTAATAATACAGTATTGGGACTTCCTGAAAGAAGACTGAGATTAAGGAAAAGCTTGCCTCTAGACAGAAGTTTCATTGAGAGAGATTCAAAAGTTCATCAACTTTCTGTACTTTTATCATCTTTCTTTACTTTTGTTCTACCATTTATCCACTAAGGAGTGTGTACCCATGTCCACTTTCACCTTTCAGCTTGAGGAATTCAAATGTATTTCTAGAGGTATTTCTACCTCTCTCTAGTCTTCTGCACAAGACAGTGATGCTATACTTTCATGTAGTGGTTGTGTGTGTTTGCGGGTGGGGTGGAGTGGAGGTGAGGTTATATAATTTGGCACCAAAAAGATCTGTGTGCAAATGGTACTAAATCCCTTAGTGTCAGCTGACAAACAGAAGGACAAAGACCAATATGTTATGGATGGTGGAGCAGGAATAAAGGTAGAGCTTGTAAGGTTGAGCAGTTTCACTATCCATGGATTTCCTTCCTTTGCATTTTTTGATACATTAGATAAACAGTACCGTATTTGTTTAGCTTCACTCTGATGCATCCTTTAGAATTATAACATGTTTATTACATAACATTTTGACCCATCAATGATGTTAATTTGCCATGTATGTTCCTTTAGCTAAACAAGGATCATATAAAATATATTCTGTTTGATATGCATTTGTGATGTTATGAACAAAACAAGGGTGTGTGTGTGTGTGTGTGTGTGTATGTGTCTACTCCTGCAATTCATGAGTACAACTGCCTTTCTGGGACATAGAGGTAGAAGTTAAAGGACTAACTGTAAAAAGACAGGCACTAAGGAAGGCAGGAGATAACATTTTTTCTTGTAGAACACTAAACCCATACAGATATTACAGGGCAGTTGAGCAGAGGAAGTGAGACTAGATAATAAATTCCCAAAATTAATGAAAATATTTACCTAGGGACATTCTGGAAGAGTGCTTTTTATAGAGTGTGATAGATGATTACACAAAACAGTTTCCATACAATATTCTAGTTAATTGGCTTAATAATGAATTAGGTAATAGTTACTTCCAGTCATAAAAACATTTGGTCCACAGTTCTGATGAACGGCTATGTCACTTTTAGCAGTTTGGTAGTTATTTATAGGTCTGTGCTGAAGATTAATGCAGATTACATTTATTTGTTCCTGATGATTTAAGAGGTTAATCTTCAGCTAGATTTTCTCAAATGCTGTGGGAAGAAAGATCTGGAAATGGACTCAAGGAAAATGTATAAAGGATAATACTATCCAATCTCTGCTCCAATAAGGTTAAAATGAACATAAATGTATTTCCTTTATATACCCATCCTGCCTGAAAGAATAAGCAGTCATCAAAAATCCAAATAGTGGCATTCTTAGCAGTTTGATACTTTGTCAAAAAAAAACCCTACATTTGTCAGGGTGCCTGAGTGGTTCAGTCGGTTGAGGATGCAACTTCATCTGAGGTCATGATCTCATGGTTTGTGAGTTCAAGCCCTGTGTGGGGCTCTGTGCTGACAGCTCAGAGACTGGAGCCTGCTTCAGATTCTGTGTCTCCCTCTTTCTCTGCCCCTTCACTGTTCTCACTCTGTCTCTCTCTGTCTCTCGCAAAAACGAATAAACATTAAACAAAAACGGTATTTGTTTACACTGTTTTATGCTAGGGTGAATTTATTTATTTATGCCCCCATCCCATCTTCTCTTATAAGAGAGATGACATATTAGATGGATGTAAAAGAGTTGTCCAAGAAAAGTGATTCATTTAAGGAGGACAAAAAGTTGCATGTGGCTCATTTTATTTAAGTAACATAGTTCTGAAAGGGAGGTCTTGGATTACTCTGCTTTAAAACACCTGCTAGAAACCACTCCAGACTATGAAAATATCTGATAAAGATTAAATATACCTTTGTTTTATTTTCAAATTGGAGTAACTGTGTCTAATTGACCATATCTTCAGGTAGCAGATATGCCAGGCCTTGAGGGTTACTCTAAATCCAGCTGGAAGTATTCATAGGTGGTTCACCATTTCATTTGGGAAACAGACATGGGCATATAGCCACAGCAGAAATAGCAATGATTTCTGTGAAACTTTCCTTTCTTATACTAAAGCTATATACTATACCTTTGAGTGAGACCAATTATAAGACTTTATCTAAAATTTTTGGCTAAAGTAACTAGTCATGTTGCTGTTAATGGCAATTTTATGGGTATCAGTTGGGAAATTCACAATAATAAGAAAGAAACAAAATTGCAGTTGCTCAGAAATGAGGGATCAGGAGAAGAAATCTAAGCACTGGCTTAGAAAATCTTATGAATATTATTCTGAATGACTGAATTTATAAAGTTGTGTTTGTATGATTTCTTTTTATAATTCAAATTACTTTATGAAACTTCTTCAATGATATAAGGTTTATGAATACCTATGAATCAATTTATTGCTTTGATGTACAACACATCAATCTCATTACACTGACTCATATATATTTTCTATTAGTAATTCTTATAAAAGTCACTCTGGAGTAAATAAAAACAGAAGCTACGGCATACATTCTGTTTTAAAAATATGAATCAAAATCATTCTTAGGATGTTTCACTGAGGAATACTTTTGGAGTTTTATTGTATTTCAAAACGTTTTACTAGTTTAATCCATTATTCATATTCTTTTAGAATTAGATGAGGAAAATTATCAGAGAATTTCATTTTACTAAATAGACAAAATTAAGTAGTGGAAACAACTTCATTAGAGCAATGCATCTAGACTCAAAACAGAATTTTGATTCATTGTTCCCCAACTTCCCACCAATTATTGAGTTCCCTCTATGGAAACTAAACAAAGTAAAAACAAATAAGTTGTTTTTAATCCACTACAAGTCCCTCTATAATTGTCACTAATTGGTTCTTATTTTACCATCTCGAACCAGACCAGTACTACTTTACTCCCTGTGTGACTTTTCTCCAGTATGCATTCTTAGTTGATACATGTTTTTCTTTAGAGATACCCCCAAATAAATCCCAGGATCCGTTAATACTTAAAACATAGAGCTTCTTTTTTTTTCTCATTCAAGGAGAAAAGTGAACAATAAATTAGTTTCTTACCACCACGTGTCCCCTTGAGCTTTTGAATACAATTGTACATGGAAAGTCTATGTCCAAAATTGTATGATTACTTTTTTAATGACTGGATACTTGAAATGATTCCAGAGCCATATTTGGAACAATTTTTAAAGATATAGGGAAGTTTGGGGAAAAAAATAAAAAAAAATGGAAGCACCTGTGTGGCTCAGTCAGTTGGGCATCAGACTTCAGCTCAGGTCATTATCTCATGGTGTGTGAGTCTGAGCCCCACTTCAGGATCTGTGCTTATAGCTCGGAGTCTGGAGCCTGCTTCGGATTTTGTGTCTCCCTCTCTCTCTCCCCCTTCCCTGCTCATACTCTGTCTCTCCATGTCTCAAAAATAAATAAACGTTAAAAATTTTTAAAAAAAGATATGGGGAGATCTGTGCTCAGTTGCTCCTTTCATGTAGAATTTTAAGACTAACTCCTAAGTTAGATTATCAATGTGTGGTTATGCCTCTATTGTTTCTACAAATATAAAAACTAGGAAAACTCAAAGTTTTTCAGCAGTTGTATTCTAGGAGTGACTCATTTGACAGTTGATGTCACACCATTACTGACATTAACTGACTTTAACTCTCTCTCTGCTTTTAAGTGAAAAAAAAGTTGATACGAACATGAGTAATTGGGGTAATTGTCACAGTACCAGAAAGTGAATTGATTTTTACCCAAAGTATCATAAAACTTTTGAAATGATAAATCACATCTGTAGTTATAGTCTTATAAATAAAGATCATTCTTTTAAAGAATAGTAGTTAATGCTATAGCTTGCTTTTATTTTTTTAAAGACTTAAAAGGGAAAAAATAGAACTGATGATAATGATAAAGCAAATTTTGACATCTCATATCAATTTGAATGACATGTTATGTTGCTTTCCTGTAAGATGAATCCTTAAAAAAATATTTCTTGCTAGATTCAAATATGCAATTGTGTGTATTTTTAATATGTCTGAGGATGAAAAATCAAGATTGCAAAAAGGTTTAATTTTTCACAAAAACTAATTATGATATTGTCAGGGATGGGAAAATTTTTCTTTTATGAGGCAGGACCTTATAAAAGGAAATGTGGTCCATTCTTTAGGGGATGGATGTTACCTCAATATATAGGATCCCTAATTTTACCAACATTTTAATATATGAAAACACTAAATTACAAAAATGTGAGTAAAGGTCGACATAAATGGGTGAAAAATTAATTATCCCAACCTCTTTATATCCAGCCAAATTCTCTTTTATGTGCGATTGATAAAACATAATTTTTATATATAATATCTTGAAAGTGTATATCCATGTGGATTCCCTTGGGAAAAAATAATTTGAATGTGCAATAAGCTTAAAAGTGAATAAAAGCATTTATAATGATGAAAAAGTTTAAACAATATTTTAAAATTGTTTATTATATATTTTAAAGTAACTATCCTAAGGGGAAATTCCAAAATATATCTGTGTTTAGGATTAATTGAGCTTATTAGATTTGCGGGTTTATAGTTTTCCTTAAATTGGAAGATATTTTTTATTACTTCTATAAGTATTTTTCCAGATCCTTTTCACTGAAAAAGATTATGTGTATGTGTACGAGACTGTTTGAAATTGTCCCATGGATCACTGATGCGCTGTTTCTGTTTTACTTTCTAATTTTTCTCTCTATCTCTTTTGTTTATTTTTTTGTCTGTATTTAATTTTAGATAGCTTATATTGTTATGTCTTCAAGTTCACTAATATTTTCTTCTGCAGTAAATGATCTCTTGATCTCAGCTATTGCATGTTTTATTTCAGAAAATATTTATTTTTCTATCTCTCAATGTTTGATTTAGTTTATGTTTTGGGTTTTCTATATCCTACAAAATCTCAGTATTCCTCTACTTTCTTTTACTATATATAGTTATAATAACTGCTTTCCTGTTTCTTGTTTATGAATTCTATCATTTGTGTCTTTTCGGGGCCTCTATTTTTTTTAAATGTTTTAATATTTATTTCTTTTTGAGAGAGAGACAGAGCATAAGCAGTGGAGGGACAGAAAGAGAGGGAGACACAGAATCTGAAGCAGGCTCCAGGCTCTGAGCTTTCAGCACAGAGCCTGACATGGGGCTTGAACCCTTGATCCCTCGAACTGAGAGATCATGACTGAAGCTGAAGTCAGACGCTTAACCAACTGAGCCACCCAGGTGCCCCATGAGGGTCTCTATCTATTGAGTAAGATTTCATCTCCTTGTGGATTTTCTGCTTCTTTGCATACACATATTTTATTGAATACCAAATGTTGTGAATTTTGCTGTTTTGGGTATTGGATATTTCATATCCCTATAAACATTCTTGATAACTGAGGGACAGTTATTTTGAAAACATTTGATTCCCTGCAGGCTTGCTTTTAAAATATGTTAGATGAAATCAAGGCAGCCATAAATTTAGGACTCATTTTACCCCACAACCCAGCTAAAATCCTTCTGAGAACTCTACTTGATGCTCTGTGAATCATGAGTTGTTTTCCATTTTGGCTTGTGGCAATAAGAATTATTCCTCACTATGGTTTTGTTTCAGATTAAGTGGTAATATAATCCTTATAGATAGTTCTTTCACTAGTCTGGGTTAGTTTCCTCATCATTACATGTGAATCATTTCTCAGCCAAGAGCTTTAGGATGACTGTCTTTGCAGATTTCTGGAGCCCTCTCTTGAGTAGACCTCTCTTCTATGGTATTCTGCACACAAGACTCTAGCCACCTTGACTTACACAGATACTCAGTTCTCCTTCTAGAGAATTTCATTTTTACCATAGAGACCTTGGGATTTCCTTTCTGCATTTTGGTCACATCTCCCTGACCTCTTTTGGTTTTAATTCACTATGTAAGTTGTGTCTGATAAGTTCCTGTTACTTTTCAACTCAGCTTCTCTTTTGAAACCTTCATAATCCATAGGTAAAATATTAGGAAGAGTTTAGATAGTTATTTACTCCCTCTAAACTCCCTCTAAACTGATGTTGTTGTTGTTGTTGTTGTTGTTGTTTTTTTAGTGTTTATTTATTTTGAGAGAGAGAAAGAGCAGGGGAGGGTCAGAGGGAGAGAGAGAATCCCAAGAAGGCTCTGCACTGTCAGTCTGGAACCCAATGTGGGGCTCAATCTCACTAACCATGAGCTCATGACCTGAGCTGAAATCAAGAGTCAGATGCTTAACTGACTGAGGCACACAGATGCCCCAGCTTTTTAACTTTGAATTGTATTATACAATTATTCCATTTTACATTATGTTAATATTTAGAATATTTTTCATGTTATTGTGGCAAAAGGTAAAAACTTATTCCAAGTTTTGCATTATTTTAAACCAGGGGTAGGCAAACTACCACCCATAGGCCAAATCTGGTCTTCAACTAGCTTTTGTAAAAAAAGTTTTATTGGAACACACCCATACTCTTTGATTACATATTGTTCATGACTGCTTTCACATTATATTGGCAACACTGAGTAGCTGTGACAAGGCTCATATATCTAGCAAACCCCAAAATATTTACTTTTTAGTCCTTTACAGAAAATGTTTGTCAACCCTGTCTTAAGCTTTCTTAGTATGTGTGTGTTAGGAGTGCACTTGTATATAGTTAGTTTTCATGTATCGAAGCCAAGATTGTTTTCCGAGCTAGTATCAAAGCAACTGTATTAAAATTTAGCTGTATGGCTTATCAACTATTTAATTTTATCCAAGTTACTTGGCCTGTTTAAAACAGCCTAAATTCAAAATGAGTAAATTTATACACTTAATACTTATAATTAGGAGTAAATATTAAAATGCATAGAAGGTACTTCACTTCTAGTACACATTCACTAAAGACCTTTATTTCTCCTATTATTAGAATGAACTTCATGAAGAAAAAATATGAAATATATATACTTTATTTACAAAATAAAAAAATACATCTGAACCATCATTAGATTGGATGTTTTTCATTTTTTCTACATGTCAATGTTAACCTCTAAATTCTCAAGTTCTTATAAGAAGCGAGTACTCATACAAAATCTTCAACAGGGACCCAATATTTAGACTGGAGCCTATAGGTAAATTAGATCATTTTATAGCTATTAGATATTATAAAGACTCTTCTTATAACTCCAGATATATTTTATAGCAAGAATCTTTTTTCCCCCAAATCCACTTGTTTAAAGGTAGTTTTCAGTTTCCTTTTTTCTTTCAGAGGTTTATTTACCATTCCGTACGTATTGTGTCCCGTACCCAGAGACATAAGTGAGAATGTCAGTTGTGAGCTGGGCAGCAGTACATCCACACCCACACCATTTCTGTGTACTCCCGCACGTTTACATTTTAAGTGCGAAAAAATCCATTTTCACATTTAAGCTATTTAAACAGGCCATTTCCCTGAGTGGTAACTCTGTCTGAGAAAAGATGAGTGAAACTGTCATAGTCATGAGTGTCCTCTACCTCTCCTGGGACTGAAAAGACCTTGAAAGTGTTTTTGTCTCCAGTTCTGAAGAAGAAAGATTTGAGGGAGGCCACACAGGAAACTGTTTTTCTTCCTGGTGCAATCACTCTGTAGCATACAGAAGACTGAAAGTCTGATGTTTTCTTTTCTTTGTAAATGTGGCACTAAAGCGCTCATAGCTGGGTTTTAGCTTCTGCATCCAATCTAAAGTGCCAACAGGGAGGACATGAAAGACTAAATTGAGAACTGCAGCTTCAGAAAACTGAAATCGTTTGGGTAGGCAAAGCTTGATTTTATACCAGACTGCTTTACTTCCTGAACATTCTAAAAATAAATGTATGAAATGTCAGACATACCCTGTGAAATATAGTCACAGAAATAAAGACAATATTTTAAAATATGTATGTATATTACCCATGCATTTGGATCAAGACTAAAAGAAAACAAGAAAATGAAAAGTCTGATTTGTTTTGTCCTGGGCTTGTAACACACTAAATAAATTTCTTGTTTTGAAATGTCTTACTATGTTTCATAATAAAGAAAACATTTTAGAAAGTGTACATTTAAGATTAAATGGTAAAATGTGAAATTGTTTTGTGAAGAAATATTGTGCCTTACACTGTGTATAAAACTTTAAACTACCAATTTACTTTTTATTAATAGTATTTTTAGGAAAATGTTTTCTTTTTTAAGTGTTTTTCCTTAGCTTTAATTTAGCCCATTTTAAGTCCTTTGAAAATACAATTTGATCCCCACTGTTTTCACTAAACTATCAAAAAATTCTTGACTTTGTTTCTTTAAAATAGTTTCTTAATTGACATATGACCTGTTATTGATTTTATGAATGCCTGGTGGGATACCTGAGTTTGTGTATGAAAACACTCCTAAATCTCAGTGTGGGCTATTGACTGCCATCAGGGATTATTAGATTCAGCATTTAAAAGGATGGCAATAGACTAGATTTACCGTACCTTACATCTTATCAGAATCAGCAATAATAGCCAAAGTAGAAGATGTGCATGTAGCATATATTGAAAATATGCTAGGCATCTTAGAAATTGAGGATGTGGTTACACATGAGTGTAATTTAGTTGGCAACAAAATTAATATAATCCAACTGGGAATTAATAGAAAAACAGTATCTCAGAAAAGAAATATTCTTTATTTACCAGGCTGACCTTACTTAACTGAACTCGTTTAACTGTCAGAGAAGATTGTGAAATATCAAGGATAAGAGAAGTATGCTCTGTTAGTGTAAGATATAATTTATTTTAGGGGCTTGGATGAAGTCTAAGACCATTATAGCAATGTTGATTTATTGCTCTTTCCATCCCCCATTCTTCTGGGGCATACAAGCATATTTCTGCATAATTATAGGAACAAAGTTACTATAAATACTCAACCTGCTTTGTTTTAACATTTGATTCGTTTGCCTTAAAAAATCCATATTCCTGACTCTGATCACACCTTAAATCATGGTGGTATTAAAATTATCACAGGATCACTGGAGATTATTTGTTTTTCCCCCCCTTGGTCCTTGCTTGAAAATCAAGGCATTTTATATATTATATTGATAAAATATATTCAGTAGCAAATCAAAGTCATGTGGAACTGTGCTTGCTAAATATATTCCCTCTGCAGATAAATACATTAAAAAGAAAATCACTTATTTATTTATATATTTCATTTACTTTTTTTTACTTATTTTTAAAAAAAAATTCAGTCAGGGATGCCTGGGTGGTTCAGTTGGATAAATATTTGACTCTTGATTTCAGCTCAGGTCATGATCTCACAATTTGTGAGTTCAAGCCCCACATTGGGCTCTGTGGGGACAGTGCAGAGCCTGTTTGGGATTCTCTGTCCTTTCCCTCTCTACTCATCCCCCACTTGCATTCCCTCTCTCTCTCTCTCTCTCAAAAAAAAAAAAACCAGATAAATCAGTAAATAAAAATAAATAAATAAAAATTCCATTGTATGTTAGGAATATGGGAGTTTAGAAAATCAACTTTGGTGTTTACTTTAAAACATTATGAAGAAAATACTGTAATGAATTTAGTCAATTCTAAAATGAATTAATTTTATTCTTATAAAATCTTTCAAGAAACCTCTCAAGCACATGTCAAAAATTAGAAGTCTATTATTGGTATTTATTGAAGTCACTGATATTGTTTAAGCACAATTCCCCTGCTACTCAATAGACTTCTATCCTAACAGAGAAATTCTAAGTTATACCTCTAAATTCATCTCTGTTCTGGTCACATACAAAATTCTTGAACTTTTCCATGAAGTACATTACAAGGAAGAGTTTGAGCCAACAGGTATGTGCTGTTCCTTATACTTTAGTGTGTAGCATTTAGCATCATGGCTGGCATGTAAAAGAAATTCAATAAATATAAATAAATCAAAAAGTGAATATATTAAAAGTAATTGGTGACAGAATTTCTAGGATACACATATTTTATGATATTTAAAAGAAGCCTAGGATACCCTCGTTGTTTCAATTTTATGCCTATTTTATAATTTAAGCAACAATGTATCCCTTGGTGTTTAGTCATGTTTGAGTGCAGTTTACATGTGTTTGTGCATACATCTTGAGAATTCTTCATCTTTTTATTTAGTTCAATGACACTAGCCAACTTATTTAAATGAAACTTAGTTAAGGTATTATATTCTGGTTCAGGGTAAGGACAGTAGTGTTTATATCCTCTATTTGCTTCAAATCTAGATTGGACAGTTAGAAGCAAGAGAGCTCTGCATTTGTTGCCTACAACATTAGGAAGATTCATTTTCTTTACCCATTAAGTGTCATATGAAATAAATAGGCTGAGAGTTTCTTTGTGATAAATGCACTCTTTGAAATGAAATGAGACAGTCTCTTAATTTAAGAACCTAGCCTAGTGTCAGTTAAATCTCCTCTGCTGATTTAATTAGCAGGAACTCAATGTTAATTATTTTGCACTTAAACTTTTGGAGTCTCACGATGAAAAAACATATAATCCTTTTTGGAAATGAAAAAAAAAATAAAAGACCAGTAGTAAAATCAGTTTGTGTGGTTTTTAAGGGTGTGTAAATGTGTTAAACGGCTAATGAATTATTCAAAGCTGTACATGCTTGGAAGATATACAGATTTTAATGAGTCTCCTTAATTTTACTTTCAATATTCTTATATTATTTTACTCCAAGTTGTTGTTATTGAATTAGTGTTTGTTAGAAAAAAACTAATAAATTTTCCATATCTTGAAAAATGAGGAAAGATAAAATATTTCTCACAAACTCTTATTGTAATTTTTGTTTTAGACTCCTAGTGATTAAAAAAATAACGAATACATTTTGCTTCCCTATAAAAGGTAAGCAAAATATAAATAGAAATCTCATTTTGATTATGTTTTTACCCAGAGGGTATATGTCAATTACATGAAGTCAAATTTTTAATATGTGTCAACATTCTAAGCTATTTAGCTAAGCTTCAGTTTTGAACTCGTGGCTCAGACAAAGCTCAGTAAGAGGGACTGCTAGGCATATAAAACTTTGCTTCATCATAATATTTTCAGAGGGACAGAAAGTATCTCTTATTCTGTTTACTGGTAAAGAGACATTGGGATATATTGTTATCGTTCCAAACATTTAATGCTAATAAGAAATGTTTTAAGTTTTTGTTTTGTTTTGTTTGTTTTTAAATTTTGAAGGAAAAAATTAAAGACAAGCTCAAAATAAAACTGTTTGAATGTGCAAAGAAATGTCATGCTTCAGAGGATAGAGGACATAATCTCATACAAAAGGATCTAGAAAACAATTCACCAAGGAGTTATCAATGGATGTCTCCAGATGGAAAGAGTTTAGATTTTCCTTGCTTTCTTTGTTGTTGTTGTTGTTGATGATGATGATGTGTTTTTTCTGCAGTAAACATGTTCAGTCTTCTGGAATAATATATTTAGAAGTTTAAAAAGGCATAGGGACTTCTAAAGCTAAAGACTTAAAGAAAAGTAGGTGAGTATCTAAGAAGCGCTATTTCAGAGCACAAAATCTCCACATACTTCAACCTGAAACCTCCATTGGTGGTTATATCTCTGTGTTGGTTGTTATTTGTAAGTCAGCTATTGAATGATCAATTAGTACCAGTTAATGTCATAGTCTATCCTGGTGTGAAACATGGATCTATGGAGAACTAGATACTGACAATTAGGAGCAGGAACTCAGAGAAGTCTTCCAAAAAGGAGTTAGATCGAAGAGGGCAAAGATGGTCTAACATGGGAAGTAAGCAAATGCCAAACTTTGTTCACTTAGTTTGGCTAAATTCAAAAGAACTTTTTGCCTATTTCCAAAGAAAGTCAAGTGTACTTGATATTAATCCATGCTATATCCAATTTATTTTATTTTAATTTTGGGATTCAGCTTCTTACAGTAGCTTGGGATCCCTGTTAGGAACACCAGCTCACTTTGCATGGTCAGAGGAGTTATTGTGTGGGGATTAAGTATACCAGCTCTGGAACATGACCTTGTGAGGGTTGTTTAATTTCCCCAGAATGTCTTTAATTCAAGTGGACTTGTATTTTGTAATTATTAAACCATGGATTGCATAAAAGTGGTAAGAGATTTACTATTTACTATTTACTAAGACAAAAATAAAATAATATTTTATCTTCACTTTATTTTCTTCAGAGGCAAAACTATGAAGCAGGAATATTATTTTCTCTAATCCGAAGCAGGCTCCAGGCTCTGAGCTGTCAGCACAGAGCCTAAGGGAGGGCTTAAACTGGTGAACCACAAGATCATGACCTGATCCCAAGTCACATGCTTAACCAACTGAGCCACCCAGGCACTCTTTAATCTGATTGTTTAAATTTTTGTAGATTTAAAAACTGTTTGAACTAATCTTAAAAATGTATTACACTCTTGTGTAATCTGAGTTCAGTGTTTCAGTTGTGATTCTGTTGCTAAAGTATATACATTTTTAAAATTGCCTTTGTCATTTATTTATCAGTGAATTTACAAGATAATAATATAAAATAAAGACTATTTCTTTAATTATGAGGAAGTAGAAAAAGAATATATGAAACCAGTCCAAATCCTTCCCATGGATTTATAGCTGACATGTGGTGGACAGATGAGAGCATTTGAGAAGGCTGACCATATGCAGCTATATCTCTCATTTGACCAAGGAAACAAAAGACAGTAATGACATGAAAGAGAACATTGAGTGTGCTTTCATTTAATTCTCTGTGGCCAACTCTTGCTAGTCTTCTACCCTCAATTACCAGCCTTTCTTTATACTTGGCAGAATAATATTTAAGCAAACATCTGTAAAAGACACTCACTGTGTCTGAACTATTTATTCCCACAGATATAGGGCTATTACCAAATTAATTCAAAATTAAAACAAGCACATAATCAAACGAGCTGTAATTTCTTTTTTTTTTTTAAATATTTATATATTCTGGGGAGAGCACAAGCAGGGAAGGGCAGAGAGAGAGAGGGTCCAAAGCAACCTCCACAGTACAGGGTGACAGCAGTGAGCCTGATGCGGGGCTCAAACTCATGAACCGGAGATCATGACCTGAGCCGAAGTCGGACGCTCAGCTAACTGAACTACCCAGGAACCCCAAACAAGCTGTAATTTCTTAGTTAATTCTTAGGAAATTACTCGTCCTGTCCCCTTATTCTCTACTCTGCCTGTGGGGTCAGTTCCTTTTTATAAATTGGTCTGGAGTCATATTAGAGGGTATGTTCAGAGAGATGTATATCATACTGATGAAGGCTCAGATGCTGGAACTAGATTGCTTTGTTTAAATCCTTAGCTCTGTCTTTTATTTTTTTCCAATTAACAGTTTTAAGTATATATAAAGTAGTTAACACTTTTCCCCAATATTTCCTATATTTACAGAACACTTCCATATTGAAAACAACTTATTGTTACTTGATAAGTCCGAGGGAACTTAGCCCTTTTCACTTCCAATTCTCCTTTGTCCTTATCCTTCTCTGCTTATCGTCACGTGCCCTAATAATGAGTTTAGCCTCTGTCTCTTGTCGCATCTGTTCTTGACTCTAAGACTTTCAGAAATGACTTAACCTTACCATGTCAGTGCCTCATCCCTCAGATGAGGAACATGACAGTATCTATCTCAAATTTAAATACATACACACAATATTATTATTATTATTATGAATTTATTTATTTTTGAGAAAGAGTGAGAGCACACAAGTGGGGAAAAGGCAGAGAGGGAGAGAGAGGGAATTCCAAGCAGGATCCACGTTGTCAGCACAGAGCCCGATGTGGGACTTGATCCCCTAAACTGTGAGGTCATGACCTGAGTCGAGACCCAGAGTCAGATGCCCAACTGACTAAGCCACCCAGATGCCACACACAAATATTATTTTTATGGAAAATTTAGAATAATACATTTTACATGGAGTGTACTGTGTACTAGTGTTGGAAAGATCGTGGTCCAAGATTCCTATGACTCATTCTTAAATATTATTAAACTTCATTCTTTTGCTAGTGTGCTATTATGAGAATATGAACTTTTATTTCCCTCTTTTCTTTTAGTTTCTTTCATTTTATTCTTTTGCCATTTGATCTACCTTAAACTATTTCCACCCCCACCCATATTCTCATTTCCCATATGGTCTTGCCTTTATTCCTTGCCCCATCATTGACTACCACAGTCCCCTGGCTGAAATTTTGGTATGGTATTCAGATGTCCTTCAGTACCTGAGATATTTATAAATTGCTCTGTATATTTAAACCCTAAGCCTTGAGCTAAAATTGACATTAACTTATTATTGTTCACCTGGAACAAAAAGCACTAGTCTCTATCCATTCTCTAATTATACCTCTGATATATTGCTCTCCATGTGGTGAAGGGTGAATGAATGGCTTAAGTATTCTTGATCAAGCAGAGAGCCCTCAGTAACCTAAATGCTATTGCAGTAGTAGCTTCTTCACAGTTGTTTAGATCTCTTAATTAAAGTTATTAAACTCAAACTATCCCCCATATTAGGAAATAAGTTGTGCTCTAATTTTTTGAGCTCCTTGATACATGGGCAGTGGTAACAGAAGAATCCTTAGCACAAAGCCTATTGTCTGACCATATTATACACTTGTTAAAATTTATTTAGTTATATTACATTTGATAAGAAAATTACCTTGCAAACTGCAGAATATAAAAGTTACTGATTTGAAAAGGAGCTAGATGAAATGGTTTAAATATATGAAGTGGTTTATTGTAAAGCTTCTGTTTATTTTATAGGTACAGTTATCATTCTGAAAAACAAAAATGGTAACAGCTGATCTTTTCCCTTGTGGAATTCATTGTTTAGTTTCATCAGACATTCTAAAATTCACAACACACACACACACACACACACACACACACACACACCCCACATACACATATACAGGCATCTACACCAATAACACAACACATTACCTCAAAACATCCTGATAAAGGCATGAAGCAACTTGCACTTAGAAAATATGGGAAGAAATTCCACTATTTAATACTTACTTCCCTTGAAGGCTAACCAAGGACAAAGACCAATCTTTTATGAATGTTTTACTATACACTTTTCTCCATATATCTTGGGTTCCTTCAGTTACTTCTTATAAAATAAATGAGTCAATTTTCACAAAAAGTTTCAAAGATCTATGGATGCAATAAAGCTTTTCCTTTTGGACATATTTGTTTCATTTTTTGTATAAAAGGAACTCCATATCTTGCAGTGCTTTGAAAAAACAAAAACAAAGAAAAAAACAACAACATATGCTGTATTGAAATTAGGCCAACTTTTTTGAAGCATGTTTTTCAGAACAATAGTCTTATAAGATATTCTTGGGAAAGAACTTTCTTCATCAAATCAGTTTCAGAAACACAACACTCTATGTTTCTATCTTGAAGCTTGAGAGTGGATTTAGACATATTGAAGTATCTGAAAAGATTTTTAATTAAGAAACATGAAAAAGATGTGTTGGTAGAATGATTTTCAATCTTACTGGACCACAGAATTCCCTTATTTTCCTTCCTCCTATTTGTAGCTTGAGTAACACTGCCATTTTGAGAAATCATCTTGCATTAGGCTGAATATGTAGCAATTCTGTGGCTCAAAGGCTGAGAATAGACATTTAATCTTTCCATATTACTAAAAGCTACAGTGAGCTTTTAGATTATTGGATGATCTTTGCTTGTATTTAAATACCTACTAGCTGGCCCCTATCTGAAACATAAAGAAATTTCTTTTATTAGTATTATTATATTATGATGATTGTTATTATGATTATTAGCTATTATTATCATTTAATCATGCCCCTCTGTGTGAAGAGTGCTGTCATTCAGATACCTGCTCCGTATAGTGTGAATGCTGAAATATTGTAAGGGGAGTGTAAACATGGGTAAATGAGAGAAAAACAGGGAAAGTACACAAGAGTCTTTTCTTCCTTCACATTGTCTACTCACTTGACTTACATGCCTTGAAAGACTGTAGAAACATCACAGTGAATGCTGTCTTTACATTTCAAACAATCTGTACAGTTAGTGAAGCTGTTTGCCTGGGCTTTTCCTAATGCTACCAGTTAGAATCCAAGACTGAGGCTTACTTGTGAATCAATAGCCAGTGGCAGACCCAAATTAAGTGTTACTGTTATTAGCTTCTTGGGTTGTAATTCAAACCTCACTGTGTCACTGAAACCAAAAGAGATGGTTTCTCTAGCTTACTTTTTGAAGATTATCTTATTTCTGCACTTCATAATGTTGTATTAACCACTCTCTTTCTTATTTAAATAATATATATCCTGCTCCTTTTTAGTTGAAAAATAACGAACAAACTTCTGACCTTTTGTATTCCTCAGTCTCTGCTTGAAAAGAATTTTCTTGGGGGTTATTGAGAAGACCTTTTTGGATAGCATAGTCAATGGACAAACAAAAATAAGAGGAGGAAAAATTGCTAAGGTGACTCATGTTTTTTTGACCTTTCTATTGACTGCTATCATTTCATTTTACCCCTATCATGAAAGCAAGGTAAAACATTGACATTTGATCCTAATATAATGTCAAAGTTAAATATTGGATAGTTCTAAAGGCTTATGAGTAAATTTCAATGGCTGAAGACAAAGAAAAAATAGCCAAATTTGGATAGCCACAACAAGAAGAAAAAAAGAATTGGTAGGCCAAAAAATTCAACATGTGAGATCTTTTTTTTCCATAAACAATTCTGAACTCCCTTTTCATTTTCCCCCACCAGAAATACTTCTTCTCCCAGATAAAGCATAAAAGAAGAGAAAGAGCTTTGTTCTAATGGTAACAAAAAAAATAGGCAAAATATAAATACAAATCATATTTTTCTATGGAGTAGAGAAGAGTGGTGGATTGGAAGAAGCTAAATTAACTGAATTTTATTGAGAAACAAAACCCTCAGAGAGGAGGAGAGAGCAGTAGCCATTTCTATCTGTGGGTCATTGCCAGGTTTGGATTCACAGTACTGTGCCAGAAGTAAGGATGCTGAGATCTGGTTGGAATAGAATGTAGATTGGAAGAACCCCACTCAGTTAAGCAATGGTACCTCTCTCCCCACCCTACCCTTGAGAAAGAAACAGTGAATAAAGGCCTGGTAAGTAAAGAGAAGTCACTCACTCAGCCTTGGGCATTCTCTAAATAACTGGATTTCAGGAATTTGTGAAATGGAAGCCAGTAGTGTAGCAAACTTGTCTGAAACTTCAGCCAAGTCTTCCAACTCAATTGCAGATACCATCAAAAGCTTAGTGGAAAATAGAAGATATCAGAATAGTGTTCAGAATTAGACCCATTCTGACACAACCCATTGGTTTCAACAAACACACCAATGCATTTAAAAGGGAAAAGAAAAGTCTCTTTAAGAAATGTTGGAAAAACTTCCTTTTCCCCTATAGAAAAAAAAAGAACTGATTTCTACCATATGCCAAACACAGAAATGAATTTGAAATAGATCATACCCTTAATGTAAAAGTTAAAATTATATGACTTCTAAAAGAAAGATAGGTGATGTAGGAGTCTACCTCTAACCCATCATTCCTTTTATAGTTGTTATACCTGCCATGGGACAGACATTGCACCTGTGTCCTCACCAGCTTTAACCTCTCTGTGACAAGTCCCCCCATCTGGGAGCTCACAGACATGTAGACTCCACTCTGGGAGTGGCTACTGAACAGGAGCCAAAATTGAGCAAAGATAAGACTTTACCTTTCTTCACCATTCAGGAGATGGGAAAAAATGGCCTTGGGGCTAACAACCAGGAGAGAAGAAGCATTTGTATCATTCCATGATGTCACTGTGGACTTCACCCAGGAAGAGTGGCAGCTATTGAGCCATGCTCAGAGGATGCTGTACAGGAATGTGATGCTGGAAAACTACTGCAACCTGGTCTTGCTGGGAATTCCATTTCCCAAACCAACACTTGTCATTCTGCTAGAGCAGGGGGAAGAGCCCTGGAGAGAGGAGAGAGAATATCTGCCCAGCCCCTGTTTGGGAGATTCAAAGCCAGATATTCAACTTTATTCCTCCTCTGCCCTCAACTTCTGCAGTTGACAATTATTTCAACATGTGCCACATGATTATTGCCTTCCATTCTGCCCAGGCTTCTTATCAGGAACTCTCTGCCCAGCATATCAGAAGCAGCAGCAGCAACTACTTTCTTATAAAAGCTTCTGCAACAACAAAGTAGAAGATGAAGATAGAGAAGAGGGCTCCAAATCTTTGTTTGAGAGGACAGGAGGGAGGCTTACTTCTAAAACTTTCTCCAACCCATCTGATGGACAGCTAATAAGCTTGAGAGAAGGCAAGACAGTGGTGGAAATAAAGCTCAGCTCAGCTGGAAAAGTAAACCATTTAGAAACAGACAAAGTATTAAAGTGAGCAGATTTCTCAGAATCTGAAGTAGGGAATTGTGGAAATTGTAGGCTAGACTTTAACAAGAATTCAGCCCTCTTTTTTCATCAGAGGACCCTTTCAGGAGGAAAGCCTTATTTTTGCAGTGAGTGCAGCCGAAGCTTTAGCTATAAATCAGCTCTCATCACACACAAGGGATCACATATGTGGGAGAAGCCTTATCTCTGCACAGAGTGTGGGCAAGGCTTTAGCCAGAAGTCAAACCTAGTCACACACTAGACGGCACACTTTGGGGAGAAGACTTTCAGATGTGAGGAGTGCGGATGAAGCTTTTGCCAAAAGTCAACCCTCATCAGACACCTAAGGACACACTTGGGGAAGAAGCCCTTTGTGTGCTGGGAATGTGGGCAGGGCTTTAGGGATAAATCAAACCTTATCACACACCAAAGGACCCACTCATGGGAGAAGTCTTATGTATGCAGGGATTGTGGGAGGCTTTTTAGAGATAAATCAACTCTCAGCAAACATCAGAGGATTCATTCAGGGGAGAATCCTCATTTGTGCAATGAATGTAGTTGGAGCTTTAGTCAGACATCATACTTCATAAAACACAAGAGGATCCACTCAGGGGAGAACCCCTATATGAGTGCAGAGTGTGGACGAGGGTTTAGTGTTAAGTCAGCTCTCATGACACCCCAGAGGACACACTCAGGAGAGAAGTCTTACGTGTGCCAAGAATGTGGGCAAGGCTTTAGACATAAGTCAACTCTCATTGCACATCAGAGGACACACTCAGGAGAGAAGCCTTTTGTGTGTGGGAACTGTAAGAGGCTTTAGACAGAAGTCACACCTCATCAGTCATCAGAGGACACACTCTAGGGAGAAGGCTTATGTTTAAACTGAGTGTGGGCAAGGCTTTAGCCAAAAAGCAAATCTTGTCAGGCACAAGATGGCCCACTCAAGGGAGAAGCCCTTTGTGTGCAGGCAATGTGGGAGAGGCTTTAGTCAGAAGTCAGCCCTCATAAGACATCAAAAGACACATTCTGAGAAGTCTTTTGTATGCAGGGCGTGTGAGAGGGGCTTTTGTAATGAGGCAACCCTCAGCACACATCAGAGAACACACTAAGGGGAAAAACCTTATTTGCAGTAAGTTCGGGAAGGCTTTCTATTGAAGTTACTCGTTATTAGACACCATAGGGGATACAGATCCAGATGGCAATTCCATAGCAGGAAAAATCCAGTTAAAATATTCCTGTCAGAAGAAATAGAAAACAAATCATTTTCTACTGAATTCTCATATTCCAAGAAGAAGCATCTAATTGGCCTAATTATGCAAGATTTGTATTTGGGAAGATGTAACTACTATAGAAGCTTCATGCACAAGGAGTGTAAGCAAGACTTTAGTAATAAATCACAAATCATATATCTCATCACGCAAAAAGAGACAACTTTAGGGGAAATCTCATGTATGCAAAGGTTGGGGCTTCAGAGATATTAATTTTCATCAGAGGATAGGAGAAGACCTACCTGTGTAAAGCAATGGTTCTCAATTAGAAGCAATATTACCCCCTGCTTAGGTGACATGTGGTGAAATCTAGAGACATTTTTTTACTGCCACAACTGGGAGGCTGCTACTGGCATGTAGTGGATGGAGACCAAGGATGCTGCTAAACTATGATGCACAAGACTGCCCCCCACCCCACAACAAAAGTGTCCTATCCTGTAAGACTTGGATTCCTTTAAGGCTGGCTTGGACTCCAGGATCCCTACCATTGAGTTGGAGGAAGATTTCTTACACTCTGCTTTAGCTGAGTCTTCTGTCCAGCATCTTTCCTTCCCTATGTCCTTCATATCCAGATCTGATGCCTCTCCCTGCCTTCTCTGACTCTTTCCATTTGTTTTTTTCAAATATGGTTTTCCCAATAGCCTTTTGAATATCTAATCCCATCCTCTTTTTCAGAAGACTCCAACTCACATAATTACAAGAGTAAATGGTAACTTTACAGTGAAGTGACTTAGCCTACATCACCTTAACAAACTGAATCACTAATATTGAGACAGATTGTCATCATAAGCCTCCTAATAGGATTCACTGAAAAAGATACTATGTCATTTTAACATATATTTCTGCCAAATTAAGTGTTACTGAAGTCTTGTCATGAGAAATCATTAGATAAACTTAAGTAATATTTTACAAAACAACTCTTCCCTACTTTTTAAAAGTATCAAGGCCAGGAAAAATAAAGATTTATAAACTATTCCAGATTAAAGGAAACTATGGACACGTGGCCATACAGTGTTGATATAGGATTGGACTGTGGACTTTAAAAAATATTGTTTCAAAAGAGTATGGACTAAAGAAAATTATTTAATCAATGTTAAATCAATGATAAACGAAGTATGGAAATTCCATGTGGTCACGGAAGTCACATTTTTGCTTTGAAAATACACAAGTGAGTTTTTAGGGTTAAAATGATACAATGACTCTAACTTATTTACAAATCATTCAGGGAAAAAATGGTCTGAAAGTGTTCACAGAAAAGAAAATGTGTATATAAAATATAAATACATTTTCCAGGAGTAGGGGAGAGAGAGAGAGAGAACACAAGTGGACCAAGTATGAGCCATTGGTAAATCCAGTAGACAACAGTGACTTATTCTTCTTGTGACATTCCTCTTTTTGATATTTTATCAAAATAAAAACATTAACAATAAAAGAAAGAAGGAAGGAAAAATAAATAGACGGAAATATGCTTCCAGGGTGGTAGGTTGGTTGGTAGTTGGAATAGCCACAGTTAGAATTACGTTTGTGACACAGCCCAGAATACCTCAACTCCTGAAGAAATTAGAAAGATTATCCCATGTCCTAACTATCAGATAAAGGAAAGGCCTTCCATTCTTTGTGAAATACCCACACATTAGTCTCCAACTGTTTTTTTTTTTAGATACACAGTGTTCTGAATATAATTAAAAATTACGAGATATGGAATAAAATAGAAAAAATGTAACCTTACTCAAGAGAAAAAAAATAGAAGTAGATCAACAAGTTACCTAGTTATTGGAAATAGCAGCAAGGACTTTAAATCAATCATTACAATTATTTTAAAAGAGTTTAGAAGAAAATTGGTAGAATATTTCAAAAGGAAAATCAAAACTCAAAAAAGGAACCAAATAAGAATACTAATATTGAAATGTGCAATGTTTGAAATTTTTTCATGCCTGCCCAATGCAGAAAAATTAACTGCCATTTTCCTTCCATTTCTTTCTGAAATAACTTTCATGAAGATTTAAATGAGTGATTTAAATAAACCCAGAAATAACATTAGAAGGAAACCATTGCTTTGAAAGTTATTCATTGACTCATTCTTTAGAACTAGGAAAACCAGTCACCAGACCCTGATCTAGTCAACCATATTATGAAGAGGCACTAAATTTAAAATTTGTTTTTCATATTTTGGACCCTAAAAATTATACTATTCCTCTCAACTCTGCCACTTGCTTCTAAAGCAATTATGCTTCTGTGATTCTTATTTAGAAATGTTTTTATTTTCAAATTTTAAACAGGATGTTTGCTTCTCTTAAGGCATCTGCCTAAGTAATTTTCTTTTTCATAAATATTTTTTTTAAACTTACATGGTCTTCTCGATGAGCAAGCATCCTCTCTGTCACCCTCTCCCTGTCTCCCTTTCTCTTACTCTGCCTCTCGATTGCATTTAGAGCAACCCTGCCCCTAATTTAGTAAATAGAACTTCTTAGCTTTTATGATTAGGTTTCAAAGGAGCAATAACCATTAAAAGTCACAAATTTTCATGGTTAGATTGTTTTCATTAATCAATATTCCCATTGTAATAACAGTGGACTGGTCAAATGTGATCTACTTAGTGTTGGGGTTAAAATGGATAAAATTCTCAGGGAATGATTAATGTTTATTATGGAAAATGACCCTGCCATGAATATAATAATATGATGAAGATGTTTTGGACAACTATGACTTGTGTACTTTTTCTAGTTTACTTTGACATCAGAGAATGATATGAATCAATTTTCATTCACTTTGTTAATATGAAACAACATTTATCAGTTTTGGGTCACTATAATTTATCTGGTTTCTCCTTTTGGCAGACAGTATGTCATATGATTTTATTTTTTTATATCTCAAATAAATCTTTTTGAAACTGAAGGGATTTTACTTATGTTACACACACACACACACACACACACACACACACACACACACTCCAGCCACAAAACCTATGATCTTATACAAGATTGTTATTAAGACTACTTTCCTTGGAAAAGTTTGACACAAAATGAGCAGCAAAAGCATAAGGACTTATTCTTATAAGTTTTATATTATAATATAATTTCTGTAATCTTGGACCTTTTTAGGATATCTGCTTAAGCTCAAACACACACTGCTTGTGAGTCTAACATGTGGAGTTAAAAACAAAATGTGAAAGAAGAGAGCCATAGGTGGTGTTAATCTGCAACTGTGACATGAGAAGTGGCAGTAAGTTTGTCCACAATATCTCCTTGTCAAGCATTTCTCTCTGGAGCCTCCTCTAGCAAGAGCAGAAGGAATCTAGATAGAGCAGTTACTTTCTAAATGTTTGGTCCTCAGAGAAACATTTCTATGGATTCTCCATCTGTTAAATCTGGTTTAGGGGACAAGATCCTCTATCAACTTCAAAGTGCCAGTTGTGATATATAATAGTAGGAAGTTCACAAGAGAATACATAGAATGATTAAAGCAAGCTGCCTTTCTGGGTTGAGGGAGTATAATTTGATAGATTTAGATACTGATGGATTCAATTACCTCCTACTTCCCCCACCTTCTTACACCCAGGTAGCTAAGTCACAATTGCTGTTCTTATGCAGTAACCTAGGCAAATAAAGACAAACTGTTGTAACAGTGAAGATCAACCTCTAAAATGAGAAGTGAGAAGCATCATAGGAATCATCTTGGTTCACATTATGGCTCTACCTTTCAATTTCCCCCATAAAGTTAAAAAACACTGGGTACCTCTAAAAGCTTAATTTTCTCTTCTGCTCCATTATTAAGGTTAAGTGATAATGTGCAAACTAGGATTATGGTAAGTGGTCATTTAAAAAAATACGTTTTCCTTCTGCTGTGCCCTATTTGACTGGTCTCCTCTATTTAAATTAATAAAAAACCTAGTGGGTCCATAGCAGCTGCAGCTTCGGATCATTTTATGACCTTGATCAAGTCATGTAACTTCTCAGAGTTACTTCTTACCATCTGCAAAACCAGAATAATCATAGTTGACACCTGTTTACCATGCTGTGAAGATTAATGTAGTAACAACCATAAAGCAGGCTGCACTTTAGGGGAAGCCAAATGCCACTTGCAATACAAATAATAGCAATAATAACATTAAGAAATATTTATTTCCCAGATATACTCTGAAGAGATTTGGACATCTGTTGTCCAGGACATATTGGCCTCTAATTAAAAACAAATACTTGCCAATCCTCATTAAAGTCCATTTTAGCAAATTGTTACTGTCCTGTAATATACCTATTGAGTCTCTTGCAGATTAACAAAGAATGGCTGGGAAAAAGCACTGTACCATGCAGGCAGGCAATGGAAAACCACACCAGGGTTTTTCTGTGCACAGTTACTATTCAGCCAGCAGCATTTCTCACTAAGATTTTATGTGCCTTGCCCTGAGCAAATATTAAGCTTTTTAATTGGGAGGTTTTGCCAAGATTTTTTATTCTACATTGCCTGACAGCAGTGTGTGCCAAATATATATGGTGCCATATATCTCTTTATGTATTGCATTTAAACAGATCTATTATTGTCTTGACTGTTAGTAATATCTGTGGGACCTTTTTGTATTTAATTTGAGGTTTCGATTTTTCAACATACCTCTAAGAAAAGCACAATCAACATTAGACTCTGTTTTAACCCAATCGCATACTTAAGGGACAAGCAAAATAATGTGTGCAAAATCATGATGTGTGCTCATTAAGGAAGTCGGCATGTTTTATGACATATCTTTAGTTTTAGAAGTTCCTTAGCTATCATTGTCTAGATATGGTTTTCAACATATGGCTTATAAAATTATATCTGAGAGTCTTTCTCCCAGACAGACTTGATGCCTGAACCTGTTCTACTGAATGCTAAATTATTCAATAAGACTTATTTAAGCATGGTCAATACATTCAGGGCTAGTGTGCTGAAGAAACACGTTATCTGATCATCATTCTCTGAATTGAAAGAGAAATCATAATACAAATGACCTCCTAAATGTGCTGGTGGTCAAGTCATTACCTAGTATGTGAAGAAGGAAAATATTTCTTTTAAAAGTCAGAGGCAAATAATATTAGGAGTAGAGAAAGAGAAAATTGGAGAGAGAGAAATAGAAAAAAAAGTCTTTCAGGAGATTCTTTGTGCTTTCCAGAATAAAATCCATTGAAGATATATATCAATGGTGCACAAAATTCAAATAATGCTTGTTCTTCAGTTTTTGCTGACTCAAATGGACTTTTAGCATTTTCTTCAGATTTGAATGTAACTTTAAAATAGACTGATTTACCAGAATCTGTTTTTCTTGCTTAAGAAAACAAATTAAAAGGATAAGAGAATAAAAGGAATCTTGTTTATAAGGCTGAGCATGTTCAAAATTTTAAAGGCTTGCTCATACTCCATAAACCTCAGGGGGACAGTGTGATGGTCTCCCAGTAGGAGACCCAGTAGGTCTCCCAGCATCTGCCCATGCTTTCCATCCATCCTCACAGAAGCACTGGGCTAATCTTCCTGAAGCATGCTTCTCCCAATTGTTTTACAAATAGATGTATTCAAGGCCTTCCAAGATCTCATGCCTAGATGAGTTTATAACCTCTTCCCACTACTCCATTATAGGTCATTGACTTTGTGCCTAAATGACCTACAGATTGATTTGTACCTATGCTTTCAGACTTCCATCTTTTTTTCCCAGTTTCCCATGACAGGGACACAGTTTTGACTTTTTAGTATTCATACATACTGTGTGTTATTTCTTCCTCAGCTATGACTCTATTTCTGCCCCTTAAGCCATAACTACTTTTACTCTCTTCAGAACTTTCATAGCAGTGTATCTGGATCTTTCATAGTGTTTCATTATATCCTCTAGTACACATTAAATTACTTATGTAGATACCTCATGTCCTCCAATTGGTCTGATGTCCATATATTTTATAATCTCCCTGAGGTCAGAATTTAATTTGTGGTGGGGGTGCCTGGGTGGCCCAGACGGTAAAGTGTCTGACTCTTGATCTCTGCTCAGATTATGATCTCACAGTTCATGGGATCAAGCCCCACATGGTGATCAGGCTCTGCACTAACAGCATGGAGCCTCCTTGGGATTCTCTCTCTTCCGCTTTCTCTGCCCCTCCTCCACTTATGGGCACACTCTCTTTCTCTCTCAAAATAAATAAATAAGTAAACTTAAAAAAAGCGTAAATTTAATTTGTGGTTATGTTTGCTCTGAACATCTGTCTCTGAGCATGCATTACATTAATGAAAACTATACAACTCGTCAAATAAATACAAAAGGGAATCTTTTTATCCTAATTCCATCAGTTCTTTTTTCATTGGGTACAATTTTATGTGTTGTTCACATTTTTCTTCATTTGTTGAAAATGACAAAGTTGCTTCAGAGCACACAAAGAGAAGATAAAATAAAATGTCCCAAAAAAAGTACAGAAGTCTAGAAAAACAAGCTTTAAAACCACCAGGATCCAGGCAGTAGGGGATACGGACCCAGATGGCAATTCCATAGCAGGAAAAATCCAGTTAAAATATTCCTGTCAGAAGAAATAGAAAACAAACCATTTTCTACTGAATTGTCATATTCTAAGAAGAAGCATCTAATTGGCCTAATTGTGCAAGGTTTGTATTTGGGAAGATGTAACTACTATTTATAGTCTGCGTCTGAAAGACTTCTTCCAGTAGTGAAGACATAGATGCAGTAAAATAAATGAGAGGGCTATTAGGAAGGAAAAATAGAGGCTGTCAAAAACAGGCACACGTCTGCTACTGAAGATTCGTCATGTGGAGACATTAGGTGAAATGTGAGAGATAATTGTTATTATTTTTTATAATCTGTAATTAATGAGCATGTTCTTCAAGTGTTTTATTATACTTCATTGTGATGCATCAGACCAGGGCTGTGTTTGCTGCACAAAGGGAATATCTTGCATAGTTTTCCACATGATTGCCACAGAATGGCTTTACTCAAAATACTTCCAGATACAATATAGCACTATTTAATTTTCTTTAATCAGATTTCTGGGTTGGCATGTACTAAGAGGTGTCAAACTTTCTGATTCTGTGTATAGTGTGCTGGATGGTGTGGTTTTGAATATCTTTAAATACAGGCAGATTTAAGTATATAAATAGTAACTAACTCAAGAAGAGGATGAGAAACCATGTCCTTTAAAGGAAGTGATTTCTTCTGTTGACAAAAAGTGCATATCTAGTCAAAGTAGTAAACTCTATATGGGCTCTACTGGCTGGTCCTCATGGCAAGAAATCCTATGTTGTATAAATCAAAATATCAGTACTTTTCTTGCAATATCCACTTGGATAGGTCTTCCCATTGCCTGTACATCAGAGACATCAGAGAGCAGCTCATACTGTAAGAAACAGTGTTGACTCATTTGTTGCCTGGCTAATAACATTCACCACGTGCCTACTCTGTCTTGTAGGGACAGGAGTATTGGGCCAGATTCTGAGAACAAAATGAGGAAATCCATCATCAGTCTTGTAGGAGATGAGTAAATTGATGATTTAAGTAATTATCATAAGGGATTATTATTCCCATAGTTTATAGGAGCCTAGAAGACGAGGGCTCGTAAGAAGTGAAGGAGAAACAGAGTGTGGCACAAAAGACTTCTAGGGAAGATGATGCTTGAGTAACATATTTAAGCAGGCTTTGAAATAATTCAGACGAAGAAGGTATGTATGTATATGGGTAGGGTTGAGAAGAGGTGAGGATGAATAGAGACTGGAAGTTGAAGGTATGCATCTCTCATTTGTTGATGAATGAAAAATAAATTCTGCCACATTGTTCCTGAAAACAAGCTAAATTAGTTAGAACCAATGAGCACATCTTTTGCAAAGATAACTCTCAGGCAAGTTTTTCTCTTCAGAAAAAAAGAGCTTTGTAATAGCTAGAAAGCAATATAGTTGTCCATTTAAATGAAACTAGATGAGATATAGGAAGGCTGTAGCTGTTGATAACATAGTGGGGTATTTTCGCTTCTGGAGAAACAATCCCAGAGATAAATTTGTTGCTAATACAAAAGGATCAGGAAAAAATAAGAAGTTGGGGTAGTAATCATAGCAAAAACACTGATTCTGTACAAATGGTCAAGTGATTGTTTTCTGTCATCTAAGCCAGACTGTGGCCTTTGGAATTTTTCTTCTAAATAGGCTGTCTAGGTAGAAATTTTATAGCCATTTTTTTAAGTTTTATGCTATTTGGGTTAAACTCAGGTTTATCAGCCTCCATTTAAGACAGTTTGTTTTTTTTAATCCATCAACAAAGCAATGCGAATATTAAGACAACCATCCATTTGTCTTTGGGGCAGTCAGGTGGAAAGAAAGGCACTAATACATAAGACACCAAAGGAGTTAGGTTTACTAGAATTGAACCAGGCAAAATATTAAAGTTATAGATTCACATTTCATATCACTATCATCATCCCAACTCTGATTTTATCAGTGTATCCATGCTAAATCTTCACTGCTAGCTGGTCAGCTGATTTCTCTAGTTATTTTTCCCTTAGAAGACAGTTCAAATTAGTGCTGTCTTTTTACCTCATTTATTAATTAAATTATTTATATTAGTATAGACTCATTAATATATGTTTTGTTCAATGGGTTTTAGTCCATTACTCTACTTTTTTATTTTGCTTAAATTGCCCCCTTCCCTCTCAATCTGGCCACTGACTTCTGTGTGATCTCAACATGACCTCATCAATTTTAAAGTCCTTTCTTATTTTCTGGCACAAGAGAATTTTGACTCATATTATACTTTTCTGCTCTACCCTGGAATCTGACCATTTTTTCAAGGAGTTCTCCCATTTTTAATGTAACAGTGATATTTAGAAATCAAAACTCTGAGTGTTCTTATCACCTTTGGGATGCTATTGTTTCTACATCCTCCCAAAGGACATAGCTAGAAAATACATGTATTATCCATGTAGAAATATACACATTTATCCTATTTATACACATATTTCCACTATTTCTATACCTGTATCTAATCCAACACCAAAAGATTAATTTTAATTTTCTTCCTTTCCTTATTTGTAAATTCTTTCTTAGATAGTAAGTTTTACACAATCTATGCTTTTGTTCAAACCTAGAATACACATAGTTTCAGAATTATTAATATATATTTCTGTGAAAAACGAATTTACCAACTAGAGTACAGTATTTGTGGATAGTTATTTTGCATTTCTGTCAAAATCTTGTTTCTAGAATTTATTTATTCCACACCAACTAGCGAAGTTTTGCTAGACATGCAAATATATGCATCTGTAATACATTTAGGATTACTTATTGTTATTAGTATTCCAATATGTCTTCCACCTACTCCCTGGTTGATTTTAACTGATATATTTTGGGGGTTATGTAAAGTTTTTCTATGGTTTGAGAAGTAAAAGTATACAGAAATGTATCATCACAAAAACATCACTCCACCCATATTTTGTAACCTGTTTCTCTTTCTGTATTCCTTCTATCCCATTCCATCCTGTGTCCTGTAAAAGTAACATACCTCTTTAGTCTCTGGATTTTCCTACTTTTTCCCCTTATCCTTTTTCTTTTTTTCTTTCTTTCTTTCTTTCTTTCTTTCCCTTTCTTTCTTTTTAAAAAAAATTTTAATGTTTATTTTTGAGACAGAGAGAGACAGAGCATGAATGGGGGAGGGGCAGAGAGAGAGGGAGACACGGAATCCGAAGCAGGCTCCAGGCTCTGAGCCGTCAGCAAAGAGCCCAATGCAGGGCTCAAACTCGTCAACTGTGAGATCATGACCTGAGCTGAAGGTGGATGCTCAACTGACTAACCCACCCAGGCTCTTCTTTTCTTTTTTCTTTTCTTTTCCTTTTCTTTTTTCTTTTCTTTTCTTTTTTCTCTTCTCTTTCCTTTTCTTTTCTTCTTTCTTTCTTTCTTTCACATGTGTATATTATATGCATCATTGATAAATACATGCTAAAAATCACTCATGGGAGGTCATAATCTTTCTCTTTCATTTTTATAGCTATATAATACTCCATTGTGTAAATATATCATAGTTTACTCAATCACTTTCATATGTAGAACATTCAGGCTGTTTCAAATGTTTTGCAGTTATAGGCATTTGTACACTATTGGAGGAAGTTATTGAGAAGGTATGACCACTGGTTGACCCTTGAGTGGATCTGGGATTTAGAGGCTCTTCATTCCCTCCCCTGCCCTTGTAATGTGCATTCTACCCACCATTCCTGCAGTAAAAGCTGTTTCAAGGACAGAGGCTTGAGATAGTGAGGTGTTGTTGAGGCTTGAGATAGTGAGGTGTTGAGTTGTGTAGGTGACTGAACCCTGTAAAGGTCTCTATGTAAACTTTTAAGATCTGGCAGGTGGGTGCAGAAATTTACTCATCTTGAGGCCATCAAGGTAAGCCTAATAATTAAATTCCCTTAAGTATTAAATCCCCTTACCAGTCTGGAGTGTTCTGCCTTTTTCATAGGTCTCTCCTTGGCTTCTATGTCCTGGCGCCAGTTTGCAAACCAACATGTGCCTATATATCATTGTTTGTAACAGTGAATCTTCAGCATATGCATCTAGAAGTGGGTGTAAAATATAAATTTCAAAGTTCCCACCAGAAGGATTGTAACAGGCTCTATTCATACCACAATGTGTAAGAAAGCCTGTTTCTTCATAACATTCATCAGAATTTGTTGTCACTTTTAAAATTTTGCCAATCTGATATGTAAAAAAAAAAAAAAAAAAAACAGTGGCTTTATAACTTTCTGGTTTTCATTCTTTAACTGTAAGTATAAATGACTTTCATATGTTTTAGGACCATTTTATTTCTTTTTTTGTCAATTGTCTATTCATGATTTTCCCCATTTTTCATCATGCTTTTGTCCTTTATTCCCCATTTTTTGTGTGGATTATTTTGCAAGGATTTTCTTGCTTTGTCAATTGTCTTTTGACTTAGTTTATAGCTTTTTTTTCTGGCTATGTAATTAAACAAATTTATATTTATATTTACCAGAATTGTATTGCCTCTGGATTAAAAAAAATGTTCATTTATTAATTTTGAGAGAGAGAGCATGAGAGCTGGGGAGGGGCAGAGAGAGAGGCAGAGAGAGAGAGAGAGAGAGAGAGAGAGAGAGAGAGAGAGAGAGAATCCCTAGCAGGCTCTGCACTGCCAGCACAGAGCCTGATGTAGGGGTAGAATTCATGAACCATGAGATCATGACCTGAGCTGAAACCAAGACTCAGATGCTTAACCAGCTGAGCCACCAGAGTCCCCATCCTCTGAATTTTAAATCAAGTGTAGAATGACTTTCTCTGCTCATATATTTTTCTAGGTCTTTTATGATTTCAATTTCTAACATTTAGATCTCTGACACATTTTGAATTTATTCTTATATATGATACACTAAAGATGACATTTCAGATTACAGGAACAGGGATGGAATATTAAAATAGGTTATGCCTAGTCCATTGGGTAACCTTTCATAGAAAGAAAAAATTAGATCCATGTTTCATACAATTGAAATTAGTTCATTTTCTGTTCATGGATCAATACTACGGTGTTTTAATTATAGAGTTTTTGTGATATATCTTAATATCTGGTTTATCTGGTTTATCTGTTTTAATATCCTCATTTTTAGTTTTTCTTCTTTAGTGTTTTCTTGACTATTCTTGTCTATTTGTTTACCTATATGAACTTTTGAACCTTCTTATCTACTCATACATAAAATCTTTATTTTAAATAAAATGGATTAAAATTATAAATCAACATAGGGAGAAGTGATATCTTCCTAATATGATTCATTCTAACTAAGATGGAGGAACGCTTTACTATTTGTTAAAATCTACTTATGGTTCTGTCAGGAATACTTTCAAATTTTTCACGTATAGGTTTTGCTTGTAATTCATCTACTTCATGAAACGAATCAGTATTTCTTTTGTGACCAAGTATATGATCACTTTCTGTGAATGTTGCATGAATACACAAGATGAGGTTTATTCTTTCTCACCGGGGGCATAAAATTTGATGTGTCCATAATATCTGTCCAACTTATATTGCTTAGGCTACTCACTACTTTATCTGATACCAAGATCACTACCATTGCTTTCATATTTTTTCCACTCATCTTGTTCATCTCTTAAGTATTAACCTTTCTAACTCACTTTGTTTTAGATTTATCTCCTATGTCCAGAACATAGTTGGACCATGCTTTTTTAACTCAAATGGAAAAAATCTGTTTTTCAATGGGTATATTAACCCCTTTCACATTTATTTGCATGACCAATGTTTCATCTTAACTCCATCATTTTTTGCAGTTCTGTGCATTGTGTTATAGTTGCTATGTTTCTATAGAAAATGTATATTTCTTACTCCTTAATTCACAAAGATTTAGTGGGATATTTAGGGAGTTTTGTGTTTTTATATTAGTACTAACTTTTGTATTTAAACATTTTTTTAAATGTTCTTGGGGCACCTGGGTGGCTCAGTCAGTTAAGCATCCAACTCTTGATTTAGGCTTAGGTCATGATCTCACAGTTCATGAGATCAAGCCTCCCACTAAGCTCTGTGCTGATGGCGGAGTCTGCTTGGGACTCTCTCTCCCCCTCTCTCCCTACTCCTCCCCCACTTATGCTTTCTCTCTCTTTCTCTCTCAAAATAAATTTAAAAAAAGTTCTTAGTTTCTTGCTATCTTATTTAATATTATACTAGATACTTTGACAATTTTTATTTTTTATTTTAAAAAAATGTTTTCTAATGTTTTATTTATTTTTGAGAGGGAGAGAGAGAGACAGCGTGAGCAAAGGAGGGGCACAGGGAGAGGGAGACACAGAATCCGAAGACAGGCTCCAGGCTCTGAGCTAGCTGTCAGCACAGAGCCTGATGCGGGGCTCGAACCCACGAACCGCGAGATCATAACCTGAGCCGAAGCCCGACGCTCAACCGACTGAGCCACCCAGGCGCCCCATACTTTGACAATTTTTAATGTAGTCATTTAATTTCTACTTGTTGACTAATCAATGAGTTTATTCTACTTTCCTCTTTTTCTCTCCCTTTCATTTTTTCGTGTATGATTTTTACTTTGTCTCAACATATCATATTTTTTACATATAACACATTATAGGCACCAACTCCTCCAAAGAAACTTACCAAGGGTAGTAAACTGGAAGGTATACTTACTGTATCTGAAATTTCTTGCTATTTCTTATTATTTTTAACTTTAAAGGTGTTTTCTCTGATTGTAAATTTAATGTTTCCCATAAAACTTCTTTATATAATATATATATTATATTATATATATATATATATAATAACAGACTGATAGTACTCTACATCTGTAACTTCAGACCTCTTCAATAATTGTTTAGTAAAATCAATATTAGTAGTAACTTTTACAAGGACTGTAAGAGGGTTTTGAAACAGTTTTGCTAAAAATTTACTTTACCCATATTCTTGTGTTTTCATCTGTAATCCTTGTTGTTGCCTCTTATCTTACCAAATGTATTTTGTGAATTCCAGTAGATGTATTTTAAAATAGACATATTTTAGTTTCTGGTTCCAAAATCAATTATAATTGATTGTACAAAATCGTTGTAATTTTGTTAACTCTTTATAAAAAAGGCATGCTGAAAAGAAGCTTTTGAGGTGAGAATCTGCTTCCAAAAGTTGTATGTTTTAGAGACCTTGGAGGAAAGTAATTTCTAGGCTTAAAAAAAGCAAAACAAAACATAAAGACTGCAATGAGAACACCTGTGCAAGTTATTTAATTTAAATTTTTATACCTCTACGTATTTCTTTTGGATGTTTCAGTCTAAAGATACCAAAGTCATTTTAGCTGTCAAGCTGCATTTTATCTCTCGTCTCAAGTTCCTCACTTATAACGTAGAGATGATAGTAATACCTGCCCCCTTTTGCTCCCAATGGAATTGCAGCAATGAAAGTTAACTTGAAGAGTGTTCGTAAATTATTGAATAGCTGCTCCATTTCCTTAACCATACTGTTGTGAGGATTACATTTGATAATATGAAAGTGCTTCTGAAAATGGCAAGGTTCTATACAAATGTGATTGTGTGTGATTTGTAGGTCAATTTAGCTGGATGACACTGTGTATGGTGCCAGAATCACCAGCTTAATACTGTAAATTTAGTTTAAAATTGTAAATAAGTAATGTATTGGGGGTTTTTTTTGAAATCTGGAGTATTTATGGATAGTTGAGTGCATATTCTGTGAAATTTATACACACACACACACACACACACACACACACACAATAGAAGCAGGATATTAAATAACAGTAAAGTAAGTCCAAAGTAAAGATGAATTTAAGCTGTGATTTATCAGTCTTTTACCGTAAATCTGATTGATAGTTAGCTGTTACACAAAGGGATGAGTATTGTGGTTGTTTAAATGTTGAAAATTTTCCACAGTAATTTGAAATATCTAGTATGTTGAGCATCACACTTCCCTGATCCTTGCTCCTTAGAACTTTCCATGACTCAGGTCCTAATGGTTAATCCTTTGACCAACAGGATCTTTCTGGACCCTGCTCGAGGGCTGGGGCAGCTAGTGTTCTCATTGATTGATACCTTAAGCTCCACCCTTTCCTAACCTTATGTGAAGCAAAAGATGAATGGTTGAAGATTTGGGTTGGTCCTAATCTTGATTAACTTCACCTTTGCTTTTCTCCAGCCTCAGTATCTGTCATCTACCATCTAGATCTACTGCTAGAGGCTGGAAATGGCAGTCTACTACAGTATGCCTTGCCTCAGGGCCACCTGCACTTCCTCTAGTTTGAGAAAGCTTTTCTGTCTTCTCCTTCACCTGACTATGTGCAACCTTTACCCAACTGAGACATTGCCTCCTCCTGGAAGTTTTCACTCACACTCTGGCACATCTGGATAACATTGCTGTGTGTTATTCTAGTACCATGTACTATTTGCTATTATGTGGAAGCAAAGTATATATAAGACCTTGTGACCAGTTCCCTGTAAATTTTATATTTTAAAATCATTCTTTTGGGGGTCCCTGGGTGGTGCAGTCAGTTAAGCATCTGACTCTTGATCTCAGCTCAGGTCATGATCTCACAGTTCATGAGCATCAGGTTGTGCATTGATGGCATGGAGCCTGCTTGAGATTCTCTCTCTCCCTCTCTTTATGCCCCTAACCCCTCTCAAAAGAAATAAATTAATTAAAAAATTATTCCCTTGAAGACAAGATAAAAACTCAGAGATAAACTAATCTTGAGTGCACAATGCCTAGATTGAACTGGAACCACTCTGACTCCAGTGTCCAACTCTTTCAGCCACATCACACTGCATTTCTTGTTTCTTACAAAAATTTCCTTTCCTATTTAGTTCATAAAAGTATTGACCATTTGTATATGTCTCAATATCCTATTTGTTTTTCTCCATTGAAATCCAAGAAAAAAAAACACCCCTTTTAACCATTTCTAAAGTAGATTATCCTATATTTGCAATAGCACTTCAACCAGTCTCAAGGGTTAACTTGCTTCAAGTTAACACACTCCTTATTTGCTGACCTAAGTCTCTTGATCCATAGCAGACTGACCAGGGGTCTAGAGTGAAGGTCAAAACTTCCCAGGCTGCAGAGGTCAGACAGCCTATTTGAACTACTTCAGCTTTCTGATTACCTCGGCAATGTTTAGCGAAATGTTTTTCTTTTTTAGGCCACATAAATGATTTTTCTAACATCCCCATGTGTAGCCTGTAGACTTTGGGCTTCTTTGCAGAAAGAACAGAGTACTCCTGCTCATCACGAAGCAGGAACTGGACCCCCTCGTACAACACCTCAAGCACCGGGATAATGTTTGTACCTGGCACCACTGAGTCTGCACATAATCAAGACATGTTACCAACATCCCTTTACTGATTAACTATCCTAAAAACCTTTAAAAACTCCTGGTTCAGGCAGAAATCTCCGAGTTGGGTTTTGGGCAAGAGTCTGCCTTCTCCCTAGGTGGCCGGCCTCCTAAATAAAGCTCAAATACTTTCCCAATCAAAACTCCTCTCTTGAGTATTGGTGTTTCAAGCAAAGAGCTGAACTTAGGGTTTGGTAATATATTGAATTCTTGAAACACACGTGGCATACTGGATTTAGCAATCAAAATAAAAATTGGCTTAAAAGTGAAAAGTCCCTTTGTCAAAAGTTAAAATTCTGAGACTCTTACGCTTCTATATTCAATTTTTTCTGCATCAATGGAATATGCTTCTTAAATCATGTAACTCTTTTAAAGCATTCTGCAAAGTCCATTGCTCACACAGAAGAGTTACATAATAGAGTGGGATGCTATCTCTCTACTCTTCCACTTTAATAGAACACCATCTTCCTAATTTTTCTCCTTCACTTGTCTTAACCAACCTGAAATCTATGGGGAAGAATTAGTAAATTAATAGCATAACATGGCTTGTGCTCTTGTTGACTATTTGTTATTTATCCTGTTTTTTTTTTTTTCTAAAGAAAGAGCATTTCATGAACATAATAAAGAAAACCTCACATGCACTGGGCAGGTAGGTGTGCAGATTTGGCGACAGCAGTGTTGATTCCAAGATCTAGTCAAATGTTCACATTTAGGCAAGTTATTTTAGTGCTGTTAATTTATGTTCCTCATTGGTAAGAAATATAATAATAATATATATATAAATATAAGTATAGGAAATATATAAATAGAAAATATATAGACATTTTATAAAAATATAAATTATAATACCTATTCTTCTCAAACTATTTCATAAAATAGAAGAGGAAGGAAAACTTCCTAATTCATTCTATGAGACCAACATTACTCATACCAACACCAGATAGACACTACAAAAAAAGAAAACTACAGGTCAGTTCTCTGATGAACATAGATGTAAAAATCTTCATTCAACAAATATTAGCAAATTGAATCCAATAATACAATAAAAAAAATCAGTCATCATGATCAAATGTGACTTAATCCAGACATGTAAGTGTGGTTCAATATTCTCAAATCAATGTGATACATCACATTAACAAGAGAAAGGATAAAAATGATATGATCATCTAAAGAGATGCACAAAAAGCATTTGACAAAGTACAACATCCATTCACGACAAAAAACTCTTAACAAAGTAGGTTTAAAGGGAACACATCTCAACATAATAAAGGTCATATATGAAAAACCTACAGTGAACATCATACTCAGTGGGGGGGAAATGAGAGCTTTTCCAAGGTCAGGAATAAGATAAAGATGTCCACTCTCACCACTTTTATTCAACAAAATATGGAGGTCTTAGCCACAGCAATCAGAAAAGAACAGAAAATGAAAAGCATCCAAATTGGTAAGGAAAAAAGGAAAACTTTCACTATTTGCACATGATGATATTATATAGAGAAAATCCTAAAGACTCCACGAGAAAATCTACTAGAACTGATACATGAACTCAATAAAGTTGCAGGATACAAAATTAATAAACAGAAATCTGTTGAATTTCTATACACTAAAAATGAAATAGCAGATAGAAGAATTAAGAAAATAATCTTATTTATACAATCTTATTTGTATACAATTTATACAAATATAATAAAATACCTAGGAATAAATTTAACCAAAGATGTGAAATACTTATACTCTGAAAACTTGAAAACACTAAAAGAAATTGAAGATGACACAAACAAGGGGGAAGATAATTCATGCTCATGGATTGGAAGATCTAATATTGTTATAATGTCCATACTACCCAAAGCAATCTATGGATTTAATGCAATCCTTACCAAAATACCACAAAATTTTTCACAATACTAGAAAAAATGATACCAAAATTTGTACGGAATCACAAAAGACCCCAAATAGCCAAAGCAGTCTTAAAAAAGAAGAACAAAGCTAGAAGTATCACAATATCAGATTTCAAGATATACTACAAAGCTGTAGTCATCAAAACAGTATGGTACTGGGACAAAAAATAGACATATAGATAAGTGGAATGGAATATATAAACCAGAAATAAACCCATGCATATATGATCAATTAATCTATGACAAAGTAGGTAATAAAAAGACAGTCTTTTAAACAATTGTGCTGAGAATACTGGGCAGCTACATGCAAAAGGTTGAAACTGGACCACTGCCTTACACGATGCAAAAAAAAAAAAAAAAAAACTGAAAATAGACTAAAGACCTAAATGTGAACCATTCCTGTAACCCAGGAATGAATCCCACCTGATCATGGTGGATAATTCTTTTTATATGTTGTTGTATTAGATTTGCTAGTATCTTGTTGAGGATTTTTGCATCTGTATTCATTAAGGATATTGGCCTGTAGTTTTCTTTTCTTGTTGGGTCTCTGTCTGGTTTGGGAATCAAAGTGATGCTGGCTTCATAGAATGAGTTTGGAAGTTTTCCTTCGATTTCTATTTTTTGGAATAGTTTGAGAAGAATGGGTATTAACTCTGCTTTAAATGTCTGGTAGAATTCCCCTGGAAAGCCATCTGGCCCTGG
>CM053575.1:34217199-34229020 GCA_028646485.1 Cryptoprocta ferox | reverse complement strand
CGACACTCTCTTTTATCTCTTTAATATTAATTTTTATTAATTATATTTCTGTGGGAACATTTTGGACACTTGTATCTTTCATTCCCCTTGCCATTGCTCTAAAGTTTTTCTTCATGTAATTAAAAAAATCTTTTTTTCTACAGAAGAAACTTGATTTTCAATCATGACTTATCTGACTCATTTATGTTCTAAATTATACAATAGTTTTTGATGATTTATTTTGGTTATTAATTTGTTTCTGTAATTGTCTTGGTATTTTCCCCCTGTCTTCTGCATGTAAATTGTACTCTTTTTATTTTTCCTAATTTTCTTCACCTAGATAATGTCTATTTTCATATGAGTTTTAATGTAATCTATTTTCTTAGTCATATTACATGGAAATCCTCCATCACTAGTTGTACTTTAGGCTGTAGTCTGTGTGTCTTCCTTACTGAACCACAATTTAAGTGTCCTTTATTTTTGTACCTGAGTGTAACCAGATGGTGGAGAACTCAGGAGGAATTCTGTGAATACTGTATTGGAGGGAATGGTTCTAGGTTTGTTTGTCTGTCTCTTTGTTTGCTTCTATGAGATTTTGGTAAATGTCTTATTAAACATTCTCCACCAAAGAGGAGTTATATATCCCACTTCCATGAGAGGATATTGTTGGAATTTGTACTATACTTCCAAATCAACTTGGGACTCAATTTGCTCAACATAAGAACCAGTCAGAACTGGATATTCAGTTTTAAAATTTCATTCTGATAGTAGTTGTGATCACAAAACACCACCAAAATATATATGAAAGGATTAAGAAAATTATTTTTGTGTAGATTTAATTATTATTCCAATATCTATTGTCCAAATCTACAAGGTGAACTTTTACAGTGATTTTGCAAAGAAATCATATGATCCTTGCCACATTACATTATACTGAAACAATACATAATGAGTATAAAATAATTCTTGTTGATTTCAGCCTAAATTCAATTACTCTGTGTTATAAGAATAATGATGCAAAGAAAATTTAATCTTATAATATAAATGCACATATGTAATGAAGAGAATACATCTTCAGAAAGAAATGTTGACTAGACTCTATGATGCTGACATTGCTTTACAAGTGTTATAGATAAGTAAACCCCTATTAAAATCCAATTAGTATTACTTAGTGAAAAGAAGAAGGGAAAATATATTCATTAATTTTTTCAAAAATACATTTATTGAGCACCTATTATGAGGACAGTTCTTTTCTAGATCCAAAATATGCAGCAGAAAATGAAACACACAAAACCTTACATGCTAGAGTGAGAAACCGACAATATATAAGTAGACAAACATGCAGCATAATCACAGCTTCCTTGAAGAAAAATGAGGCAGGTCAAAAATTAGAGAGTGTGTTTCTTTTTAAAGAGAACTAAATGAAATGACTTGTGAGTCAGCCATTGTGAATCATACTCTTATTATAAGATGGGATATTGAAATGTGTTGTAATCATAAATCATTATGAATCATTATGAATATTAATGTCTTTGGTGAAATAGTTTGGGGAATTTCATTTGTGCAAAATATTTCTAGTTTATTTGCTTGAGAGTTTAGATATTTTGCGTCTCTTCATAGGATAGAGTTATTCAACAAGAGAAAATATGTGTATTTAGATAAATTTTGAAACACCGTCAACTAAATAATAAAAAAAATTATAGGACAATTGTATTGATGGTGTGAAAATAATGGCAGAAAATTAAAGGAATACCAGCTTCCAGTAAATCTGCTTTGAAATGTGTTCCAATGGTCATGCAATGTTAGAAAGATAAGGATTGGTGATTTAGATGATGACAGCATTAACAGAAAACAACATGTTAAATAATGACATATAAATGTGAATTTATTAAGCTTCAATTACTGACACTCTGAATATATTTTTAATGAAACAGGAAGTGGTTTGCCGAATGTCTGTTTTTATCCTGAAGTTCATTGGGTGGAATTGAGGGAAGACGCTGGTACAAAGTTTACTAATGAGACAAGAAAGCACCATTTTTTCACGACAAAGAAAATCCATTATTGAAATACTTTTCTGATACAATATGATTATACCAACTGACATACTTTGCTATTTTTAACAAGCTAAATAAGCTTTATTTGATGATTTCATAGTTGCACAGATAATCCCTTGATGAAAGATTCAGAATTCTAACAAAGTTTGGGCTTATTGAACAATTTGACTTTTACAATTTTGAGTGAATTAACTTAAAGGATAAGCAATACAGGATTTAAAAAATTTTAAATGATATTCTTGGGAATGTAAAAGTATTATATGATATATTTGGATACATCCAACACAAAAAATAAGAGTAGATTGCTGAGAATCTATTCAACTCCTTCTAAATGAAAAAATTTATTGATTCAGGAAAATGAGTATTTTATACCTCAGTTTTGAAAATAAAATGACATTTTATAGTTTTTCAAACTTCTGGCTCAAGCAAACTGAGCATGGCAGGTTTAAATTGCATAGGTATTATATTCATAATGATTTATGATTACAACACATTTCAATATCCCATCTTATAATGAGAGTATGATTCACAATGGCTGGCAACCAAGGTTTTCTAGATAGTATATATTTAAATTAAAGTGAAGAAATAAATCAATATAAAAAGGCAACTGTTATCTAGACTAGCCAGTTTTAAAGCATTATTAAAATCAAAATGTTTTAAAAATAAATTAGTAGCTGGTTAAATAATAAGCAAATGTTAACTTATAATGATATATAAACATTTAATAACATAGAGATATGTCATTATTTAGTTAAATAGTGGAATTTCACATATATCTTTATGTAAAATAAATGATTCCTCAGATTAAATGTTTAGAAATTACTTTTATGGAAAATATGGAACCATTGAAGGTTTTTTTTGAAGGATTATATTTGAATTTAGATAGCTCCTTAAGGTTGCCCGGGGAAAAGTTTAACAAGTTGGGTACAATGGAAAGTAGTGAGGGCAGTCAGAGAACTCCATTATAAAATTAGAGAATACGGGATGGAAATCTAAATTATGAGAAGAAGGAAATAACGGATTCAGAATTGTTTTGGGAATGAAATCAAGATGTTTTTGTTGTTTCAAAGTGAAGAACACAAATATATACTATCTGCAATAATAAGGCATCATTATAGCCAGGACTGGTAACCAAACAACATAGCAGCTGTGTGTCTCACATGAGTGGTGCAAGAGTGGTGTTAATATTCTCACTGACCTCAGAGCAGATTTTGCTCTCACCTGAAATCCTCTTTCTATCTCATGGCAAACACACAGGGCCTATGTAACATCTCATTCAACTAAGAATATGTATGAGCTAATCAATAACAAGTTGGGTCAAATTATCCTGAATCCTAAGGATTTATTGCAAGGCAAGTGGAAACAGGTAGGCTATGTGCATTGTCCTACCTTCATCATTAATTGGCTAATTAATGACTCTTTATAAGAGGATTCTCATCTAAGACTAAATATCCCTTATATCATCTTTATCATCTCCAGTGAAGGGGAATTCTGTTTCTTGTGTCTACACAGTTTAATTTGAATGATGCTAAACATTAGAATGCTCTCTCTTGATTCAAACTGGAATTACCTTTCCTTTTAACCAGTAATACTAGATTTACCTATAATCTGAATAAATTCTAATTTCTCTTTGATTTAATACTGCTTACAAACATGCAGGCAATTTTCATACTTATGGTCCTGAACTAAGAATTAGCTTTGTAGATTAGATTATTCCCAAATCCCTGCACTGATTTCTTGGATGATATAAATCTAACCCTAGCTATTGTCTCTTGAATGTGCTACAGTGTATCTGCAGCTCCCCTAGCATTTTACAAAAGAAATCAGACCTCCACCCAATAGTCCCACTGTGTTGTTAGAGTAGAAGATGTTTGTTGGCTCTGCCTCGTGTTTCTGTCTGGTCACTTGCTGGCAGCTGGGGATGCTTTCACACTACTGTGTGGAAAATTGCAGATGAGGGCTGTAAGAACAGCATGATGGGAGTGACTCACAGTCTGTTTCCCTGAAAGCTTCAGTAGATCTTACTCAGAAGCTATATACAATTGTGCAGTGAAAGGTAAGTGCCTCATCAACCACTATCCTCCTGTTCATACTGCATCAGGAAGAGTGGACCACCCTCCCTCACTTGCAACTCTCTTATAAACAGCTAACCAAACCATATGGAAAAATCTAAAATAAATAGCTAAAATACTAACATGGTTATTTGTAAACCTGGCATTTGAGTAGGGTTGAGAATGCAACATTATCGTGCAGACTAGGTTTTAAAGACAGCCAAATCAACAAGCACTAGAATGCAGAAAACTAACTCAGAAAGGAAAGCGGGCGGGATTCTTGGCTAGGTCATGTCAACACATGCATGTCTTAATAATTCTTTTTCATTTAGGTACCACTTGGATGGTGCTTATCATGAAACAATGAGCCCCAGGATGCAAGCTTAGAATTCCCTGTTATCATTTATGCCCTAAAAGCTATTAATCCTTGAATATTTTTCTTAATTTCTCAAATCGTTACTGAACAGATTGCTCAATACCCCCCAAAATATATTTTGAGTTGTTATCTAGGAAAATCTCATGTAAATGGAAAAAACAGACATTTATTGAACATGTACAAGTATCAAACTCTATATTAATATATTGACTGTACAACAGAATTTTAGTACTTTATCTCGAATATTTATTTTTTGTGTTCTAATTTATTTCTCAATAGTATTTTTAGGCAACTTTACTATTGTTTTATAGATAACAGAAACAGAGGCTGAGAAACCCAGCAATCTGCTCACAGTGAGAAACCAACCTTGGTAAACTGAGAGTTGAATCCCTTCTCACGTAAAGCCCAAGCCTATGTTCTTGTCCACTTGCATACTTGATTGTGACTTTGAATTTATACTATCAACCAGCAAGCCATTTCTCTGCAGGTAAAAGCCTATATCAGTTTAATGGCACATGCATTTCTCCACACACTACTAAGTACACACACAAACAATAAGTATTCAAGATAAAGTGCTAAATTTCCACTGTTAAAAAAAATTAAGAGTCACTCTCTTGAATAAAAGAATCCCCTTTCATGGTACAATGGCTTCCTTCTTCTACTTCATCTGATTAAATCCTATACAACTCTCAGGTCAATTTTAATTTCCTCTGGGTCTTTAATACCTACTCAATCTTTGGTTAGCACCAAAGAATTCAATGCTAATAGTAATTGATTTTCAGTTTAGTTTTGTTTACTTAGTTTTAATCTGCTGTTGTTGCTTTGTTAAAAGTAATAGAAAACAGGCCTTCCTCTTGAATATCTGATCAAACAAACTTAACATGTTTATCTGACCAAGGAACAAATACTCCAATTTCTAGTAGGTTATCTTGTTTCTACTGCTCATAAAAATGCATTTGCAATATTCATATATTTTAAGACATTATGTGTTGCCCTAGTTGAAAGAGAAGCAGCATTGAGGTCAACAGGATCTTTTGAATTTTGGCTTTAACATTTTCTGGTTGAATAACATGTTCAAAATATTTAAACATATTCTAAAACATATTTATATTCAATAATTTATAAGTAAAGTTTCTTTACATCATGGAGTTGAAGACAAATGTGATGACACATGAAAAACAACCTGTGTTAATTGGTTCATTCTTACCAGAACTAAAGAGTATGATTAACCCCAGGAATAAAAACTATAGAAGTTGTCAAAAAATTTCTAAACAAAAACATTTCTGAAAAGACAAGCATAATTCAGCATATACCTATTCTTATTGGGCTGAAGATTTAGGGGTGATGAATATTCAAGAAAACTTTGTTTTCATGCCCTGAATTCTAATTATTTCTCTATCTCTCCCCCCTCCCTAAGTGTTCTATTGGTGTAACTCTGCTTACAAAAGTGTTTTCATGTTTCATTCCACTTTGAGTATAATACAAGCTATTCTGAAGCCTGCTAGCATTGTGCACAATAATGATGTGTATACTCAGCTCACTATTTGCCTGCCTATTGCCAATTTCATAATGAAAGAAGAAAACATGTTTTCAAAGAAAGAGGAGTGTGTGGGGGCTGGGGAGAGATGATGAAACCACAGACAATAGTGCTGTGAGGGTTTCAAGAATTTCCTCTTTTCATTAAAGATGAAAAATATGAGATAGTTCTCCTGAATATATTGAAAGCCAATTAACTCGTTTTTTTAAAGGCCTCTTATTATTAAATTTTCATTTGCATAATTGTAAGAGTGGAACTGGCACATTTCGTTGAAATGCAGATTGGCCTTGGATTCTGTAGTCACAAAATCCTGAAATTAGGCCAGAGCCCTGGGGGAGAGGAAGGTATGGGTACTGAGAGCTCTAATTCAAGAACATTTGACTGCTGCAGTAGCTATGTTCAAATGTTTCCACAAATACCAGTTTTCAAGACAAACAAACACACAGTGTTCAGTAAAGCTAATTAGCCAAGTGCCCAGTAATTGGCCGCCTAACCCCTCGCTATTATTTTCCTTAAAGTAGTCTTCCAAAAAATGTAAAGCATGCATTACTTGGACATTTCAATTCCATTAGGGATACTTTTTGGCACTTTGGTTGTAACCATTTCCTGAGAGAGTATAAAGAAACTATTATATGAAACATTACAGAAGAATACATAAACAATGAACTTGACTATACAATAAACATATATGTTGCGTTAGGAAGGTTCTTTCCTACTTTCTTCTTTTTCCTACATCAATCCTGAGCAAATAAGGGCTTGCACATTAAGTTACATTTTGATCCCTTTCACCGTGTATAATAAAATGGATCATTAATTCCAGAAGCAGTATTGCACAGTGACTAATAAAAGTAGGACGAAGACAAACTTGAGTTCAAATCTACATTTTATATTCATTGGTTGTATAACCTGGGACTAACCCCTCATAATTTTCAACCTCACATTCTATTTATAAACTGTGAACAACGATAACCCTATGTTCATAAAATTTCTAGGATAAATGGATGAAAGCTGGCTTTAAGATCTTAGGCATATAATAAGAGCTCAATGAATGCAGACACCTTTCTGTTTACCTCCATTAAGCTCAGAGTAACTGGATTCAGTACAAGGGTTGTACAACAAGAACGCAAGGGCACCAAAGACAAAATAAGAGAAAATTAAACTGATGTGTTTATATTTGATTTTCAAATAAGTATCAAATAGGTCACAGCAATTACAAAAGTGTTTATTTGTAAGTGGCAAAAATCCTGACCACCGGTGTCTGGTATAAGTATAAGGGTACTGTTTTCTCATGCAGTATGAAGCAATGAAGTGAGTTACTACTAGCATCAGTGATTCAGTTCTTCAGTGATACTATCAGAGATTCAAGGTTTTCTATTTTAAAGTTCTGCTATTTTGGCTTTTAACTTTACACCCCTGTATTTAGTCTCATGCTTGTAACCTGACTGTATCTGTTGGAACCACCATATCCATATTCTATTCAGGAAAAAGTGAGGACATGTGCTATACATGGGAGATAACTAATTCTGCTCCTTTTCTTCAGAAAAGGAGATGATTTCCCACATCTCTATAAAAGCCTTTTGCTCATGTCTTATTGTCTAGATCTGAGTCAAGCTGTTAGTTCCAGATGCAAAAGATAGCAAGTTTTTAGCTGGGTAAATTGCTACCTCCAACAAAAAGCTTTTGCTCACAGCAAAGATGGGAGAGAGTGGGGATTGGGAAAAGTATTTTAATGTCTGCATAGTAGTCAACAATAGAAATATCAGAATGGTGTTAGATTTGTATACACTGATTTTATGTTTTGGTCATTATTGTTCAAATATTTAGGTAATGTCAGTGAAGATAGAGGAGTAAGAAATTCTTCTCCTCCATGAAAGTGGCAAAGAACTTGTATTAACTATCAGAATCAACCTTTTTGGAACTCTAGATTAACCAATTTTAAAGCAACCCATGGAGCACTTATTTAAAAAGAACCCAAGTTTTCTTTAAGAACAACACATTTGGTATTATTTTAACTTACTCCCATACCCTCTTCTGTTCATCCACTCATTGGTAGCCATGAAAATAACAGCTCTCATTCCCAGTGCCAGACAATTCAGAACCAACCTCTTTTGTCAAGAATTGCAGGTATTCTGCCAATTCCAGTGGCTGCCTTGAAAACTGGCTCAAGAGGTTTGTCTTTATTTCAGCCAAATCAGAGCTGGCCATGTGCTGAAGCTGGTTGGGGGATGGAAAAGATGTCAAAAACATTTTTTAAGCTAATGTTTTAGTCACTGTTCTTTGGGGCAATAAATAACACTTGGAGAGATCAATAGATCCCCAAGGCTAAGGAATTTTTACATACACAATTTCTAAGGCTCATTGCTTTCAGCTGGGTAAATAGTATCAAGCCTATTTAATGTAGTAGACACCAGTCAGAGTGCCTAAACCACGCACCATCTCCACTGTTTGGAAAGCGTTCCAGGAGTCAGGATCACACCCCACTCCCACTTCTAGCCTTAGAAAATAAATAAATTGAGGACACACAACTCAACAGTAGTCAAACCTTAGGGTAACTGATGATCTATTTATTATAAACTTGGCAGAAAAATATGACTTATCCAATCAGATGCTATTTTCTTGAATATTTTTACTAAGAAATGCCAAAGAAATCATGGCATTTAGCAATAAGTAAGAATGAAAGCAGAAGGAGCATCACAAAGAAAGAGTAGGGAGAAAACCAAAGATAAATGGCAGAAACTATGAATCATAACAACTCACTGTAGAGAACATACATGTAGACTAGTAGATAAAGGGGATTGACCAGGAAAGAGAAAATAAGAAGTAGATTTAGTTACTTCTTAGCCACATGTGGCAATTCCTGAACAGAAGCTCCAATAGCTACCACTGTTGAGAATATCTTGGATACAGAAACAACCATCAACTTCTATAGTCTGGACTCCTATTTTGTTGTTTTTGTTGTTCAGACTTCGTTAAACCCATTGGGGATTTAGTTACCTTTAGGATGCCTAGACAAAATAGCTCGATAATATCTGATTGTGGATGGAATTCAAATAGGATTTCAATCAGACAGAACTCAAACAGTATAATGTGTATTTCTAAAGGATTGGCGCGTAAACCCATGATGTTCACACTTAGCTGTTTCATTGCAGTGTTAGATTTTTTAGTTGATTTGCTTGATTTTGGTTTAAACGAATCATCAAATCCAGATAAAATCAGTCACCTCCCAAGACTTGACACATCTCCTAGACATTTTTTAAACTTTATTTTACAAAGTATATTCATTCAGTCATGTAAAAAGAAAAACAAATAATTGTTTTTGTTTCTATCTCATTTCATTTTAAACCATAAATAGCAATGCTGACCTTCATTACCTGCTGTATTGAGCAATGAAAACAATGAGCTGTTTTTCAATATCAATCATCTATCTGTAAAGAATGAAAATTTTCATTTACCGAGTTTGTTTAAGGTAATCTATTCCAGGTTCCTGCTGAGGAGCTCTAGAAATGTCTCATGTATTACTGAAAGAAATCTCCAGCTATAGATGTTGATTAAATTGAAGAACATCATTTGGATAATGTAAGAAAAAAGTTGTGGCCTTTAATTGATTGATGAGTTCAGAAGATTGAATGAAGAATACTGTGTTTTCTCAAGATTTGAATCTATAGTACTTTTAGTGTGTCAACAATTACCTTTGACTAGTTTTCAAACTCTTCTATCATGGCAACTAATTTGTTTTTATTATGTTACCCAAACTTACCTGGCAGATCCCTCCAAATAAGAGTAATATTGCAAACTAACACATACAGGACACTCTTCAAATGTCAGTTAACATTTTTAGCTCTTTAATAATTCAAGTAATTTTTATAGCATATACAAAAAAGGTAACTGACATAAGTATTAAGTAATTTGTTTCTGATCATACATCAAGTAAAACATGAAGATAGGAAATTCATTGCTATAAATACCTGTATTAAAAAAACAAGAAATATATCAATAATTTAAGCTAAACGAAAAAGAGCTAATAACACCAAAGCAAGTAGGAAAATAATGAATATCAGGGCAGAAGTCAGTATTATATAAAACAGAAATAATATAGAAAATCAGTGAAACTTAAACCCAGTTCTTTAAATATGTAAATTACATTGGTAAACTTTCAGCTACACTGAACAAGATGAAAAAAGAAAATATACAAGTCAACAAATTAAGCAAGGAAGAGAAGGCCTTCCTAAAATTCTTGCCCAAATTAAAAGGTTATAAGGGAATATGATGAACAACCTTTACCTAACAAATGACTACTTAGATATAATGGACAAATTCCTAGGAAAACATAACAGCTATCTCAAGAAGAAATACAAAAGTTGAATAACACATATAAAGTTTTTTAAAAATGAATTTGTAATTATAAATTTTCCCACAAAGAAAACTTCCAGCCCAAAGTGTGTCTCTGGTAAATTCCAACCAATATTTAAGGATCCAATATTACCAACACGCTATAAAATATATCGGAAAATTCAAGAAGAACCATCTCTTAATATATATTAAGAGAAAAAACAAAATTTCACAAAACATGACCCATTTACTTCATGAACATAGTTAAAAAATTCTTAATGAAATATTAGCAGATTAAATCCAGCAACACGTTCAAAGAATTACATGCTATGACCAAGTGAATTCACCACAGTAATGCAAGGTATGTTTGATATATGAATATCAAGGTATATTATATATTGTATTCATGGAATATATCAGCTATAAGAAAATCTCAATTGACCCAGAAAATAATTTAAAAATCTCACTATCCATTTATGATAAATACTATAAACATAATAGGAATAAAAGGTAACTTTTTCAAACTCAAAAGGAACATCTATTGAACACCTACAGCCAAAATCATAGTTAATAGTGAAAGATTGAGCGTTTTCTAAGTTCAGGAACAAAATAAAAATTTTCTTTCTCACAACTTCTGTCCAACATTAGTACATTAGTGAAATAAGGCCATTAAGTAAAACAAGTCATAAAGATTAGAAAGGAAGAGGTAAGATGGTCATTACTCAAGAGAGACATTCTTCTATAACCAAAAAATCCTAAGGAATTTACAAAAATATTAATATATGAGATAAGTAATTTTGTAACATAAGAAATCAATATGTAAAAATCATTAAATTACCATGTCACTAGAATAATGCATTCCAAAAATGAAAATAAGAGGATTTAATTTCATTTACAATAGCATCAAAACTAATACAATGCTTGAGAATAAACTTAGCAAATGAAGGGCAAGACTCTTACATGAAAAAATACAATGTATAAATATAAATATATAAAAATCAATATATGTGTGTATACTAATATTAAAATATAAATATATATTAAAATATATATAAAGAATAAATTTAGCAAATGAGGTATAAAACCCGTTTCTAAAACATTGCTTAGATGGGGTGCCTAGGTAGCCCAGTCAGTTAAGCATCTGACCAGCTCAGGTTATGATCTCATGATTCATGAGTTCAAGCCCTACATCAGGCTCTGTGTGCCTGCTTCACATCCTCTGTCTCTCTCTGCTTCTCCCCTGCTTGCACTTGCTCTCTCTCAAAAATAAAATAAAAACATTAAAAATTTATTAAAAAATAAAAATAAATAAAATTTTGCTGAGAAAAATTAAACAAGATTTAACTAGATGGAAAGATATGCCATGTTCATAGATTGAAGGACTAATTATTGAATAGCAATTTTTCCAATTTGATATATATACTCAATGCAAACCCTATGAACAAATTCAAAAGGTTACTTTGAAGAAATTGACAAGCTGATCTTAAAAATAGCA
>CM053575.1:34151505-34208603 GCA_028646485.1 Cryptoprocta ferox | reverse complement strand
AAAAAAAAAAAGAGATAAAAGAGATAAAAAGATTCATGATTAAAAAATGGTTTCCTGAGACAAAAATAGGAATTGCATGTTTAAAGGACAAACCACCTGTTAGAAAAAAATGATCCAGAATGAAAAGACTAAGCCGTACACTGTGACAGTTTTGGATGTTAAATATAAAAGAAAAAAAAAGGAACTCAGTGGAAGAAGCCAGAGGCCAATACCTTAATATCTGAGAGAAAGTGTGGCCCCACTATATACGTCCTATAGTACCTACTACAGTCAGTTTAGGAGAAGGAACATGATCACTAAAGGACAGCAGCTTCTATGAGCCCTTCTTAGTGGATGCTGATAATGGGAAGATCTGGTTAAGTCAAAAAGACAATAATGTTAAATTTTGTCTTTTTGACTTATTTACCCAAGGGAAATAAGTCCAATTTCTCCATTTAGTTTGGAGAAATTGGTTTATAAAAAAAAATGATATGAGCACTTAATTCATTTACATATACACACGTAAGAAAAAATATTGCTGAAGAATTACGCTTATAGAGGAAAATATAAATGGTCTAAATCTCCACAGTCTGTGGGAATAGAATAATTAACTCAGCTCCTGGAGGCTAGCAGAAAGGAAGAGAATAAAGTTTTGATTTTTTTTCTTTTTTCAGTGGGTGGGAGAGCGCAAATGGGGTAGGGACAGAGAGTGTGGGACAGAACCTCTGAACCAGGCCCTGCGCTGACAGGCTGACAGCAGTGAGCCTGATGTGGAGCTCAAACTCTCAAACTGTGAGATCATGACCTGAGCCAGAGTCAGGCTCAACCAACAAAGCCACCCAGGTACCCACGCAGCTTCTTTTAATCTTCCTCAAAATCTTAAATTACAGAACGGTCACTTGAAATATTATATATATATATATATATATATATATATATGTGTGTGTGTGTGTGTGTGTATATATACACACACATCTGACTGAGACACACACACACACACACACACACACACACACATATCTGACTGAGCCACTCAGGCAATCCTCAATTTTGCAACTTTTAATATGTGTTCCCAAGTGTTTCTCGATAAATATTAAGCTAAGCTTCACTCTCACCAACCAGATAAAAAGGTTCCATTTGCCATGAACTCTTAAACACAATGCTTAAAATTAAAAAGCTATATTGTACTTTGTTTTTACCTAATTTTATGTTATTATTTTATTTTTGATGTTATGAGCAGTGGGAACTTGAATGTTTTTATTTTTTTTCATGGAAAAAAAGAGATCTGACTAAATTTCAGGAGACTCTGTGACTTCAGCTTTACTACATTCCTTCTTTTTTATATATAGTCTAATAAAAAACAAGTAAAAAAATCCTGTATTCTCTAATTGCATATAAAAGTTAAAAGCTAATTTACTTTGATGATAGATACATAGACATAGAATACTCTATGGTATTCAATTCATTTGAACTTGCTTCTTTGTAAGAGCAGTAGCAATAAAACATGGAAGAAATATATTCTGTTTTGCTTTGCATTTTAAGTTTTTGTCACCTTTGTTTCAATTTACATACTGCTATATATAATTAAGCCCTTGGATTCACTCATTGTCAGGGACCCTAATCATAAAGTAAAACAGTGATGTTTGGTTAATTACATGCAGGTGGTTAGAATTCCAATTATCCTTGGTTATAGTTACCTGGAGTACCTGAAAGAGGCATTAGGGAAGTGACAGTCTATGTAGGTTTGGAAATAGTGATATCAATATTATAGCTTTTTTCTTTTATAGTTTTCTCAATAATTAGAGTCACGGAGACTATTCTGGATTATGATCTGGAAATGAACTGAGAGTGACAGATTGCAAGGTAATGTTGAACATTCAGGGCCTGGAGATCATAATCTCCTAAGACTGGAGGTACTTAAGAGGACATTATAAAAAGCAATAGCATAAAAACTGGTAAAGGGAAAGGTAAAATTTTAGACTTTCAAAAGCAGAGCATAAAATAATGAGTGCAGAGTCGAGTGGTCTCTTGCCAGGTCTGTGTGTCCTGTGGGAAATTCTAAGAGGAAACATGCATAACCTGCAGTGTCAAAAGGGAAGATTCAGCATTTAAAATTTAGTGAACTAGTGTTGCTTCCTCTAAAGCACTTTTTTTTTTTTTTTTTTTTTGCCTTGTAGCTTTTAAAACTGTTTTATTACGTTCTTAGTAATCTCAGAGGCAAATTTCTGAATCTATATTTTTTGGTATTTCCTAGTTGTCAGGAAACCTCTAGCTTAGCTATTTGTATGATATAAGCGTTAGTTAGAAATTACATCCAAGTCTGAAGACTAAAAGTTTCACTCACATCCACATATGGGAGAAGCAGAGCTGAGATTTGAGCAAAGGTTTGTGGGATTTCAAAGCCCATACTCAATTTTGTTAAGTCATAAAAGCAAATACCCAAGAACTTATTATAATTATTTAATTTTTATTTTTCTTTTTAAGAGAGAGTGAAAGAACCCGCAGGGGAGGGCCAGAGAGAGAGAGGCAGACAGAAGATCCAAAGCTGGCTCTGCGCTGTCAGCACAGAGCCCCACACGGGGCTCAAACCCACAAGATGCGAGATCATGACCTGAGCCGGAAGTCAGACACTTAACCGCCTGATCCACTCAGGGACCCCTGTTACAATTTTTTTTTAAGTTTCTGCTTCAGGCTTTAAATAGTTCATGTCAAATGAGAATAATAAACCCATCAATACCAGAAACACATTATTGCAAAAAAGGTGTCCTACTTTTCAATGACAACAACCAGATGTCATATCTATTTGTGATCAGGTAGCAGCATATACCCAAATTCTTCAAATGTCTCCACAATAAAGTCCTAGCACGATTTTGAACCTGCTCTCTTCTATCACTATCTACCTCATACTGTAGTTCCATACATGCTGAGTATCTTGTGCTTACTTAATTAAACAAGCCACAATTTCACTGATATTTTCCCTTTCCTAGAGCAAAAACACTCCTGTCTCTCTGACTGCCAAACATCTTCTACCAACTCGTGGTGTGGTTGACTTCTACTTAGCTTTCATTTTTGTTTCTTCCTGAGATAGTCACACCTTCTCTGTGGTAATATTTCATATACACCCCTATTGTGCCATACTGTATTGTACCATACTATACTGTACTCTAATTTTCTGTCCACTTCTCCGCCTTTCACAACATAATTTGCATAGTTGAAAGGCAGGAGATTCCTTCAATCAGAATTGTAATCTGCATTGATTAGGGCCTGGCGTATAGCAGACATTACACACACATACACTGACTTAATGAATTTTTCCTAAAAGAATAGGTTAAACCAATTTTCCTAAAAGAAAAAAAATACCCTCTCTATTAATGTTTCCACTATGTTTTATACTATATGCCTTCCAAGTCTAATTACTCACAGTGATCTTTGATTCATTCATCTCCTTTATTCACCTTAAACAGTAGTGTTCTGTTAAATGTTTTGTTGTTGTTATTGTTGCTTATCACCATGGCCTCTATTCCTGTTTACTCTTATCAGAGAAGGCTTAGGTTACATGATTAGTTTTATTTCTGGCTTTTTTTCCACTCCCAGAAGAGTTACACCAGAGAATAATTTCTTAGGTCAGAGATGAGACAGCTCAGCTTCAAAGATCAAACTGGACTTTTTCCACAGCCATACTGGACCACATTATTCTGGTCTGGAAAACCTCGATGGAGCAAATTTACTTTGGGTTGCCCCCAGCCCCTCCCTGCCACAAGCCCTAGGAGCACAAGTGAACTAGAAGGAAGTTATCAGGGACTTTACCTCAGCTTCAAATATTTTTTATCTCTACAATTGGATGAAGATGCTCTTGCACTAAAAGTATTGATAGAAGTTGACAAATTCTATCTGGAGGACAATAATATTATCTTAGGTCTCAAAGTTCTACAGTCACTACAAATATAATGACCTGCACAAAGTAAAACATAATCATGCAGATGAGAAGATAATACCATCTGGCTGAAAACCAACATGAAAAAAAGGAAGATCAGAGTCATAGGAGTTATTGATAGTAGACTTGTCAGTTACAGAATTGCACATGTTCATTAGTTCCTGATTGAAGTAATAGTTCTGTTGGACCACAGGTGAATTGGTGAGATGCTATTTTAGTTAGGAAAGGTGACTTCTGATACCAGAATGAAGTGAGTAAGCCAAGTAAATATCTGGAAGTAGAATATTATAGATCCTAGAATTTAGATATGCAAGGCCTGTGAGTAATAAAAAATAAAAGGGTGAAGTTCTCTTAAAATCAGTAAGAGTCTAGTGTGGCTGCATCAGAGTGAAGGAGGAGGAGGTCTCACAGACATAGTCAGGGGCCAAGTCATGCAAGGCTTTATAGGACACAGTAAAGAGTACTGGATTTCTTCTCAGTGTAAGGGGAATCTTACAAAAGGCATGGAACCTAATTTGTCTTGAATTTTTTAAAAGAATATTATTTGTGGAGAAAGACTATAGAACAGGATTCCTCATCCTAAGAACCATTGACATTCTGAACCAGATAAATGTTTGTTGTACATAGATGTTCTTTGCACTGTGTGCACTAAACTGGTGTTTAGCAACATCCCTAGGCTTTGGCCAGCAGATACTAATAACACCCTTTAAGTTGTAACAACCAAAACTGTCCACAGACTCTGCCAAATTCCCTTGGCAAAAAGGAGAAAACAGCCACTCCCAGCTGGCATACACCTGCTATACAGGTCAAGATCGCAAGCAAGAAGATGTGTGAGAAGGCCTCTTCAGTGATATCAGTAAGATGGTGGCCTGCTATAAGAAAGAAGTATTAGAGATAATGTAAATGGTTAGATTGAGATATATTCTGAAGGTAGAGGGGACAGGTCAAGATGTTATTGAATGTGGAATAGGAGAAAGAGAAAATTTTGGAGTGGAGTTAGGGATCTTACATTTTTATTCTGCCATAGACCACTTGGTCAGTTTGATGAAGCCTATAGACCTTTCTCAGAATATTATTCAATGAATATACTATATACTATTAAAAAGAAAATCAAATATACCAAAATGATTTGGAGTATTGTGATTTATACAAAATATGTATTTCATGGAGATGACCAAATGTATATTTGGTATATATTTGGCCTTTCTTCATGGTTCCCGGCTCACAGCTCCTTAGCCCTTGAAATTTCCTAAGTGATAAGAGCAATGGGAGCATCTTTTGTCATATTTAATCCTGCCCTCAGTTCCTGAAATTTGATTCCGGGCCATAAAGGTAAAATAGATATCTTCTCATTCATAAGCCCCTTTCTACCACAACTGGGTTAATGTTAACAAGGTGACTTTTGAAAAGCATCTAAGGAAGGGGACTTGTTGCCAGAGAAACCCACCTAAAATGGAGGAGGGAAACTTCTAGTCCTACTCCCTGATTTCCTGGGAGGGGAGAGGGGCTGGAGGTTAAATCATTCATCAATGGCCAATTATTTAATAAATCATGCCTATGCAATGAAAATTCCATAAAAACCCAAAATTACTGGGTTCGGAGAGCTTCCAGGTTGGCAAACATGTGGACATTCAGGGAGAGTGGCTCAGAGGGAGCACAAAAGTTCTGCACCCTTTCCCCATACCAGGCCCTACACATCTCTTCCATCTGGCTATTCTTGCGTTACATCCTTTTACAATAAACAGATGACCTCGTGTGTAAGATGTTCCTCTGATTTTCCACTCCAGCAAATTAATTGAACCCAAGGAGGTGGAGGTCTGGGAACCTCTGATCTATAGCTGGTCGGTTAGAACACAAGTAACAAAAACCTGGACTTGTAATCTGCGTTGTGAGTTGGAGGAGATTGTAGGACCCTCCAATTTGCAGCTGATTGGTCAGAAGCACAGGTAACAAACGTGTCACTGGCATGGGAAATGGTGGTGAGTCATTAGTCTTGTGAGACTGAAACTTTAACTTGGGGAGTGTGATGCTAACCCAGGTAGTGTCAGAATTGTACTGAATTTTCAGACAACCTGCCTGCCTGCTGAGAACTGCTTCTTACTTGAGATGGCGTGGTAACACCCCTCTTCCTGCACAGTGGAAATAGGTCCAGGACCTAGCACACTAAGAGAATATGAATAGAAACTTTAACAGAAATCTAGGGGCACCTGGGTTGCTCAGTCAATTAAGCTTCCAATTCTTGATTTTGGCTCCGGTCATGATCTCACTGCTCCTGAGATCCTGCGCCATGTCGGGCCCTGTGTGGACAGTGCAGAGCCTGCTGGGGGTTCTCTGTCACCCTCTCTCTCTAACCCTACCCCTGCCCTCAAAAATAAATAAAATTTAAAAAAGTAAATCTATTTTCCTAGTAATTTCTACACTCTTTTATGTTACAGAAGCAAATTCTACACTCTTTTATGCTCTGACAATAAAACCTTTTTCCCCCATAGATTACACTGTCATTGTTTTTCTCACAGTTTATTTTTTTATAATCACATAATTTAACTAAAGCATTGAATTCATAGCCCCTCAACTAAGAAAATATGAATTTCTGAGACTGTACAGATCTTGATCACTAAGTCATTATTTTTATTTGCTATAAACAGTAAAAAATTGACTTCATTCTTTTCAGACTTTTGAATGACACACCAGAAAGAACTTGATGCTGTGATATACTAAAAAACGCAATATTCTTTGTTACCTTAAGCTTTCAGCAATTCTCACCAATCTGTAGGCAATTTTGAATACTGCATCCCAGGAAAATTTCAACTTAAGCTACTCTGCTTCATTGTCAAGTGATTGCCTATTAGGAGAAAAATCTTGCAGACGTTGGCATATGAATTTAAATGAAACTTCCTGATGGTTGTTGCAACTTAGAAGAAACACCTGCTGCCCTTTTGAAATAATTTGCATCCTTCCTCAGGTTTCTGTGGGCCCTGTTCAATGAGCCAGTGAGAGACGCTTCTATCAGCCCCAAAGCTCCTTTTCTATTACCTCATTTGATTCTCCCCTTGAAGTAAGACCAAACTTGATTCTGTGTTGGGGTTAAGCTTTGAAAAATTTATCAGTGAGTTCAGAGTGAATAGTCTGAACTGCCAAACTCACCAGATAGGGCTGTGTCTTAGAAGCATAAGTCCTGCTCTTTCAGCTTCAGCAATTTTATCTCTTTAAGATGAATCAAATAATCTTCTCTGATAAAATGAGATATTCAAATGATTTATAAACAATCCAGTGCTAAGCAAATCATAAGCTTGAACACAGATAATTTTGTCTGGGCAGTGGGAAATGCTTATTAAAACAGAATCTAAATTAAAACTGTCCTGGTTTTGAGTCTTCCATCTGATCTTGAATAAACTACTTTGCCAATTAAAGTCAAGTATTTCTATAGCACATGGGTGGCTAAGTTGGTGAGTGTTCAACTCTTGATTTTGGCTCATGTCATGATCTCACAGTTCGCGAGATTGAGCCCCCATTGGGCTTTTTGCTGACAGCATGGAGCCTGCTTGGGATTCTTTCTCTCCCTCTCTCTCTACCCCTCCCCCATTCATGAGCATGCTCTCTCTCTCAGAATAAATAAATAAGCTTAAAAAAATAAAGTAAGATAAAGTATTTTCATGTTCAGAATGTGGATACCTCCATTATATCATAGATAAGGGTAAATAAAATGTAAAAACAGTATAATGCTTGGCACATTGGAAAATCCTATTAGTAATCACATTATTAATTGCTTTAATAAAAGTTATCTCTCCAATCTTATTAAAGCTTCAAACACTGTATTACAATTTATTATAAAATTGTGAATTTATTTACATATTCTTAATTCATTAATTTCAAAGGAAATTGAGACAAGATATCTTAATTGACCTCAATGGATGCTGCTTTCACCATAGGAAAAATTTCAATCAGTGTACAGGAAAGGTGGTTTCTATGTTTGTTATTGTTCCTGTTTGTTTCATACAGAGAAATCTGAGAAGAGCTCATTTCCTGAATATTAGATGCAACTTGTTAAAAATCTGTTTGCAAACCTTTGACAGGACTAAAGGTCATTAACGTTACTAATTGTAAGACATCACAGGAATGAATATGATCAGGAGGATAAATGAGTGAGGAATGATGCTTCGATTCAGCTTTCAAAAAAAATAGGAGAGGATAGGAGGTTTTCTCCCTGCTTCAGTTAGCAGAAACACACACACACACACACACACACATACACACACACACATTCACACATATATTTAGCTCTATATGTACAATGTTTATTAATAGAAAAAATGGGTTCTTCAGCAGAATATAGTGTGCACTTGCATTTGTAATTGAAAGATGTCTCTTGTGGTATGTCATGTATTAAATGTGCAATTCAGTTTGGGGAAGTATTGAACGAATTCATACACTCATGTAATGCCAGGAAGAAATTATATTATTATAGTTTCTGAGCTACATAATAAGCCAAAATATTATTGATCACTGAGACAAAATTTCTTCTGAAGTCTTAGGTCAGTTGGAGAATTATGACAAATTTACCAACAAGTGTGTATGGCAAAATGAGGTTCCTCAAGGGAAACAGTAATAATTATGACAGTTAAGTGTAAATCATACTTTATTTTTATGAATTTAGTGGTTATTATTTCATGAAAATTGAATAATTTATTAATGTCTCTCTTAAAGCAGAGGAATTGATATGTATTATACAACTACTATGTGCATTCAGCATAGACATTTTCTTTTAATCGTCCAAATACACAGGTACTGCTAAATGGTGCTCACTGAATGAGTCGCTCAAGATCAAATAATGAGCAATTCATAGAGGCATGGTTTATATATTTATTCATTTCTGTAGCTTGATTGCTATATAATTGACATAAAACTGTATATATTAAAGTATACAATGTGATGATTTGGTATATGTTCACATTGTGAAATGATTACAGGAATCAAGTTAATGAACAAGTCCACCAATTCGCATAGCTCTATTTCTCCCCCACTTTGATGAGAATGCTTAAGACCTGCTCTCTTAGCAAATTACAGGTATAAAACACAATCTTTTACTTTACTAACTTTAATTATCATGATCACGAGGTATTACTTCCTCAGAACTTATTCATCCTCTAACTGAAAGTTATACCCTTTGACCAACATGTCCCTATTTCCCCTACCCCTAAACCACTGGCAATAACAATTCTTTTTTTGATGAATTTGTTGTTATGAGCTTATTTCTGTATCTTACTTATTGTAAATAATGCTGCAATGAAGATTAATGTGCAGATTTATCCAATATATTTATCCAGAAGGGGGATTGTTGGATTCTTGGTTGTTCTATCTTTAATTTCTCAAGGAGTACTGTTTTCTATCATGGCTGTACCAATTTACATTCCCACCAATAATGAGTGAGAGTTCCCTTTTCTTAATATCCTCACCAACATTTGTTATCTATTGTTTTGATAATAGCCATCCTAAGAGGTATGAGGTAGTTTTGACTTGCAATTCCCTGATGATTATAGATATTGAGCACCTTTTCATGGACCTGTTGTCTATTTGTATATCTTCTTGGGAGAAAAGTCTGTTCATACAATTTACTGATGTTTAAATTGGATTTTTTTTTTTTTTTGCTATTGAGTTGTAAGAGTTCTTTACATTTTGTAGACATAACTCCTTATGGTTTATAAATATTTTCTCCCAGTATTTCCTGATTGATTTTCCATCTGGATGAAATATCTTGTTGAAAGTAGGATATGGAAGTCTCCTAATACTATTGAATTGCTATCTATCTCCTCTTCACTTCTGTTCATATTTTCTTGAAAAATATGGTACCCCAATGTTGGATGCATATATATTTATAATTGTTGTATTCTCTTAATGAATTGACTTCTTTTATGATTATACAATGACTTTTGTTGCCTCTTGTTATAATTATTGAGTTACAGTCTATTTTGTCTGATATAAGTATAGCTACCTCTGTTTGCTTTTGGTTTCAGTTGGGATGGAATACTTTTTCTCTCCCTTCATTTTCATCCTATGTGTGTTCTTAAAGCTGAAGTGAATCTCTTATAGATGGCATATGATTAGGTGTTTTTAAAAATCTGTTTAGACATTCTATATTTTTTGATAAGATAATTTAATCCATTACATTTAAAATAATTACAGATAAGGATTAACTATTACCTTCTTATTAATTGTTTTGGGGGATGGTTTTAGTTACATTGCTCCTTTCTTCTTCTCTTACTATCTTTCTTTGTGATTTAATGATTTTTTTTCTAGAAGTATGCTTTTATTATGCTCTCTTTATCGTTTGTGCATCTACTATAGGTTTTTGCCTTGTGGGTAACATGTAGCTTGTGTAAAACATCTTTGTTATAACAATCTATTTTAAGCTTAGAACTTTGATCACATAGAAAACTCCACCCTTTCTTCTCACATTTTATGATTTTGTTGTCATGATTTAAATATTTTATATTGTGTATTCATTTACAAATAATTGTACCTATCACTAGTTTTAATGTCTGCCTTTTAACCTGTACACTAGAGTTAAGTGATTTAAAACACCATTGTGATATCAGAGTATTTTGATTTTGTTTCTCTATATATATCTTTGCTAATGAGTTTTACACTTTGATACATTTTCATGTCACTAATTAGTGTCCATTCATTTCAACTTGAAGTATGCATTTCAGTATTTTGTAAGGCAGGTCTAACTGATTGTCTGGGGAAACCTTTATCTCCCCTTCATTTCTAAAAGAGAGGTTTGTAGGGTAAAGCATTCTTTTTCTTTTTAATTTTAACTAGCCAACATACACTGCAATATTGGTTTCAGGAGTAGAATTCAGTATACCCAGTGCTCATCACAACAAGTGCCCTCCTTAATATTCATCACCCATGTAGCCCATCTTCCACTCACCTCCTTCCATCAGCCCTCAGTTTGTTCTCTTTCATTATGAGTATCTTGTGGTTTGTTTTTGAGTAAAGCATTCTTGACTTTCAGCACTTTGAACATATCATTGCCCTCTCTTCTGGAATGTAAGGTTTCTGCTGAGAAATCTGCTAGTATTCTTATGGGAGTTCCCTTGTATGAGATCAGTTTCTTTTTCCTTGCTGCTTTCAGAGTTCTATTATCTTTGTTTTTTTTTTGATAGTTTTATTACAATGTGTCTGACTGAAGTTTTCTTTGGCTTGTATCTGTATGGGGACTTATGAATGTCATGTACACATATGCGCTCACAGCAGGAAGGAAGTACTTAAAAAACCACATAGTAAAAATAATTTATAGCTATCATATCCACAAACATATATAAAAAATTCTTTCAGTTTTAAAAAGCAGTCAGGTTTTGTCTGTCATTGTATCCTGATCTGTACACATTTATTTGTAGACCACTGGTTTGAATCTTTCTTTCAGGGAAAATCACCATAATAATTTATAAACTCTGAAATTTTGCTTAAGGGGCCATATTTTCCTCTCTGTTTTCTTGGAAATTTCTTGTCCTTTGTTTTCACAAATGCCAAAGCAGATTTAGATGCCAGTCTAGCTTCCCTCCATCTTTGGTGACCCTCCTGAGGGATGGTCTGCACCAAAGAGTCTCTCCTTTGAATCTATATCCTGCCTTTTCTGACATCTTGTTTGTGTAAGTAGACTCTATTTCTTCTTTATTTTAAGTTCATCTTTTCTGTTCACTGTTTTCTCTCAGGATGTAAGCATATTTGCATTTTACTTTTTCCTCAGGTTAAAATAAACAAGCCTTCCCATGAACTTATGTTTAGTTTATTCACTTCAAAGTCAAGCTCCTGTGTTCTGGGAGTCTCTTGATATATATAAATATATGTGTTTATCACAAAAAATTCACCCTCTAATTAACTTCACATGAACTTCTACTAGTATTTTCAGTGTAAAATTTTCTTAAATTAATAACATCATTAAACTTCTAATTGCTAAACTCATTGGATGCTTCTGCCTTTTTCTTCCATTCTAATACACTTGACACTACTGAGCACCCTCTATGAGGAGTCACACATTATAAATTAGCCTTTTACTGAAGGAGAAATAACTTACACAATGACTATGTATAAGCACATTGTTGTATGAGTTGTTCCTCAGAATATCTCCCTGGTATTGAATTATTAGTTCTCTTTGGCACTACTGACTAACATATTCTCGAAACATATTCTCCCTCATCCTGTTTCTATCACTTTTCAATCCTGAAGTTCCAGGTTTGGTCCAGACTTATTTATCTCTACTCTTCTCTCCCAGCTGATCCCAGGGATTTAACATGAATCCTACCTACAAAAGTCTCCTTCATCCTTTAAGTACACTTTCTCATTTGCTGTGATTAGAGCATTGCAAAGTGGACTACAATCACCAACTCTGTTTCTTTTTGATATCCCCAAGGAGAAATGCCCAGGTCCTTTTTGTTTTATCAGTTTCTCTATAAATAACAAGACAATAGTCTGAAGCAGCAGCAAAAATGGTAACTCTAAACAGGTGAGGTAACACAGTATTCTAAATTCTTAAAACAATGCAGCTGATGATTTCCTCAGATCAAAAAACTAAGTTTCCTTTTTTCTGGCTCCCCTTGAAAAGTAAATTGTATGAGGGCAACTGTCATTTTTGCATATAAACTGTCACATAAAAATATTTTTGTCTCCAAGAAGGTGATCCCAACATTTGCAATAGCATGGATGAAACTGGAAAATATTATCCTAAACAAAATAAGCCAAGAATGGGGAATGGGTAGATGCCCGAAGTGTACAAAGTTGCAGCTATATAGAATGAAAAAGTATAAAGATGTAAAGTATAGCCAATAATACTGATAACTACAGTTAACAATACTGTATTGAATACTGGTAATTTTCTAGGAGAATAGCTTTCAGATGCTCTCACCACACATACACACAAGATAAATATGTTAGAAAATGAATATGTTAATTAGCTTGACTGTAGAAATTATTTCACTATATACGTATAACAAATCATAATGTTTAAATATATATAGTTAAAAGAAGAAACTGTTTCTGGATTAACCCCTTTTACCGGGCAATATAGTCTACCCAGCTTGCTCTCCTATAGGTAATGTTTTTATAAATATGCAATTTTGGTGCATATGATTCTCCATTCAAATATACAATTCAATGACAGTAGGAAATGATGGTAGAATACAAAGTTAACTTTTTAATAATTTAGTATATACAAAATGACATTACATGTCCTCTACTGGTTTTATTTTATCTTAGTGAATAAAAGCACATCTGAGGGTGTATGTGTATATGGATGCAAATTTGAGTATCTACAGATTGGCTTCAATTATTCATGGGCAATCTCTGTCCAAAGGTTATTTTCCAAACTTTATTTTGATCATTTTCATCATTCAATTCTATGTCCTTTGGGCAAGTTCAAAACTAAATCTTCGTAGGTTGAATCAAAATAGTACCCTCCCTCTGCCACATTTCTTTTCTTTCTTCTGCCCTCTTTTCCTCATCTCATCCCTCCAACCTTACCAGCTTGAGACCACAAGATACAAATAGGAGTTTCGCTCGTGCAACTGTTTCACAGATAGAATGAAGTTAGGGGAAAATGCAGAAATTTGGGGTAGCAGGCATTCTAGTTTGAAAATCAAAGTTCATTTGTATGTGAAAATATGACTGATTTATCTAATACATAATGATTACTGGATTTTTTCAGCCTGGCCTAGGAAACTAGCCACTTCTCCTATGGTTGCTCCTCTGGCAGAATAGCTTATAAACTCCCAATAACTACTAACCTTTGAGACTTTCTCCTGTGAATCAGCACATACTGTTTCTTTATATAGAATTCCAAACTTCCTGCTCTTCACAGCACTGGTTTCCTCTCATCTTTCAGGACTCTTCAATGCCACTTTTATTCTGTTGACTTGATTCTTGCTTATAATATATATTTACTGGCTTTGAAACATATCCAAAAAGAATAAAGTTGGCTCAGTGCATGACTTTCAATCTCTCTAGAAAGCATAGCATTTATTCAATTTGTTAACTTAGGAAAAGCAACTGAGAGGTGAATTTATTTGTGAGAGAGTTCATACATTTATGAAGATACATTTGTTCTTGAGACATTATTTTCTGCAAAGTAAGATGCAGTGTTATTTTGTCTTCAGACCTGTATACAAAAGAGCTCTTTCTGGTCTCAGGACTAAGTGCTGCCATATAGCTAGGTAAGGTAGGAGAGAGATTTTTTTTTTCATTCTAACTTCTGATCCTTTAAGCATTTTCATAGGCAATGATAATAACCTTCCCCATTATGGAGTACTGAAATAGCATATAGATAAAACTAAGTTACTTCTCTCTGTGAAAGAACTCTAGTTTGGCAGAAAGGCAGCGGGTCTCAAAATCAAACACTGGCTTATACTTCAGCTCTAATGGGCACTGGGTATGAGATAATTGGCAACTATTTAACCTTAATAGGGCTCGGAGTCCTCTTATGTAATATTGGTCCTTCTTCATACATTTGAACAACTTTTGGAACTGTCCTATGCAATCATGAGCTATTGATGTGGTGGATAGCTTTATCTCCAATATGCTCATGCGATTCTGTGTAATTCTCCATTATAGTGTAATTACACTAGCTTATAGTGACTAGGTCTGCATGAATATAAGCTTCCTTTGTGTAGGGACTATGTTGTACATTTTCTCTTTATTATTAGCACCTACCATGGTACACATAATAGGCCCTCACTGATATTGAATGAGAAAATTAATCCCTCTAAGAATAACCCCATTATTTCCATTAAAAGCTGAATATTCACACTTCATCCTGAAACACTAATGTACAATGAAAAGAAGAACTTTTGCAAATTCATGGATCAAGACTGCTGACATTTTAAATTCACTTGCACCAAATCTGAGTAAGGAAATATAAGAAATTGAAGAGTGATAGGTACAAGTGTTGAGTAGGTTGTCATCTAGGGATTTTAGGAAATCAATAGTCTCAATTAATCAAGCCCTTACAATCAGTAGAGGTGACCCTGAGTACAACCTGCTATTGTGTGACAGAGATAATGTGATAAATTTGACTCTCAAATAATCCCCTAAACACTACAGCTCTTCAATTGTTTTTCTAAGAATTATTGGCCACCAGCTAAGGAAGATGGTGAAATAAAGCAATATGAGCCTCATCTCTCATCCTTGCTAAGCCTACTTACAATCTCATATATAAATTACTGAACAGAGACAGGACCAAAAAAAAAGAAACCAAAGTGCTTAGAAAATCTTCAATGATATATACCATCTATTGAAAAGTTAAGAGTTGGAAATAGATCAGAGTTTTGCCTTTTCTGTAATTTGTCATTTATAGGCATAGCATATACTGATAATTTTGGATAAATTAGATAAATTATATAAAATATACCATAAGCTATTGAATAACAATTTGTTCTCTTTTTAACATATAAAGCATTATTTATACAGTCTTCATGGTAGTCCCAGTACAATCTATTGAATGTGGAATATTTTACCAATAAGTACTATTGTCATTATTACAGTAATGGCTTTGTCTTATGAGATAGAATTCTTAAAATGTCAAGCATATAAGGAAAATCCAAGAAACTAATTTTTGATGGTGGAAACTCAAGACCTTCTACTGAAAAGTATTTACAAATGTTTCTTCTTGCATTTGAAGGGTCTACACTTTAACTAAAAATACGCATTAGCAAAGTGTGATGTTTTCATTTGAAACATACTTTATTCCAGGGAAAATACACATTAAATCACACTGACTGCACTTTGCTAGACATAGCAAACTAATGTAAATAGTGTATAATGCAAATAAATTGAAAAAGCTAGAGGTTATTGATTGTGGGAAAATGAAAACCAATATATTTTGTGTTTTAAGAAACATGGAGTTCTTCCTGTAGGGACTGTGTTTTACCTCTCTATGACAAAGAAGTGAAAAACAACAAGAAAAAAGAATATCATAGTATAGGCACATAGGACCATGTAATTGTAACAATAAACTAGTGTCTAACAAAAAAACCCCAAAACATAGTATCTTAAAATAAGAATGAGGTAGCTTACCCACAGTTCTGTTGCTCTGCTTGGCAGTGTTCTTGGGCCACGAATAAGGCTTTAAAATCTAACAGTTTGGTTGAGCTACACAATAAAAAATGGTCTCATTCACCTGTTGGTGCTAGCAGTAGGCTGGGCTATTTGTCTCCAACATTTGGTCTTAGACTGGCTTTTCTGTATGTTGACAGCATTCCAAGGAGGCAAGCCCCAAGGTGTAAGTGTTATTCCAGCCTCTGCTTATGCCATGCTCGCTAATGTCCCATTAGCTGTAACAAGTCATCTGACCAAACCCAGGACCAGTGTGGCCGGGAATTCCCTTTATCACGCATAAAGGGATGAGTGATTCATTGGCACCATTATTGCAACATTTCAATGTGATAATTTATCAGTATACATGTATAATATATTCCTACTATCATTATGTGTGTGGATAGGTAGTAACAGCAAGAACATAGTGAGTAAAAGCCATAGAGGCCATAGCAATGGCCTTAACCCACCAATAAACTCAGAGAATTAATCATCATATCTCCTTCCAAACTGAATATTTATTGGCCATCAAGATCTTTCTTCTTTCAAGGGAAATCAAAACCTCTAAGCCACTATATTAATGAATGCTTGAGAAGGCTTGTAAGGTAATAAAATCTTAGAAACACAGTGTATTTGAAAAGTAATGCAGTCATAGATTTATAAGGTGTTTATCAAGTTCAGTCCCTTCATGATGAATGGCAAGTGCTTTGCCACTCAAGAGTGGGAAAAGTATAGTCTTCAGTGTGAGATTCAAACCGAATTTAGTCTCCATGCTCTTTTTTTTTAAATCAAGGATAATTTAGTTTAACTGAAGATAATATCTCCCATAAAATACACACTTTCTAAATATTATATGTAATTTTTGTGGCCCAGAGTCCTTATTGTCTTGATCAGAGAGGTTTATGATTAGTGACCTCACAGCAAGACAACATTATGTCATGGTTATCAGTTGCTGGTAATGTTCAATGATGCCAAGCTGTACAAGTCGTGAACTGTGAATTCTCTCTTGTCTTGTATCAGACATCTTTCTACAGAGACATCTATTTCCATGGAACTGCGCTTCATCTCTCAACACTGCACAACATGTTATGTTGGCTGTAGTTAGGAAGACATTTACCTCTTACTCATTCTCCACCATTGGTATCTACTTTCCCCAGATACATACACTTCCAACAGTGCCACATTTGTTCACCATTCTCCTTTAGATGAACCATTTCATCTCTTTTAATAGGTCCAGTGTGCCCCGCCCCACCTGTCTGAGGTTTGACCTTCCTGGGCATGTGTGTTCATCTTACGGATTTCCAACTGACATTTAAAAGTTAATTCATCCAAAAGAGGACCCATTATCCCTTTATCATCACATCCTTACCACACCAAAATCAGTATCCTAAATTCTTGATTTCAAAGGGCAGTAACATTAAGGAGTCATCTCTAACTTCACTTTTTATCAAGCCTCCTACAGACAAACTTCAAGTCCTGGAAATTCTTCCTCCATATTTTTCTTATCTTTTCTTCTCTTGTTTTAAAACTGATTTTTCTCTTAAAACTTTAAAACTTTTCTCTGAGATTCTCATAATTTTATTCTTACTCTCCATTCTCTAATGTTCCCCCTTTAAATCCATCCCACACATGACTGCCAGATTCATCGTTCTGAAGCTTAGTTTTGTTCACCTCTTTTCACTTTGCTGTCTGCTGCCTACAGCAAGCAGGCAAGCAAACAAAATAATCAAAATATAATGTTCCACAACCCTGTACCTGAATCCTAACCACCATCTCCGATTAATATTTCCAAGGTTCTTAAGATTCTGTTTTCTTGGTCACTCTTGCTCTCCTGTCTCATCACTTCACTTAAGTTGTTCTGTTTTCTCAGCCTAGGGTCACCCTAATCAGACAGTCACTTTCCCTTACCACAAAGTTCCACTTCCATCAAGCATTATGTTACCAAAGTTTGCTAAGGATTATTGGTGCAAGAAATAACAGTATAGTTACCAACATAGTGTATTGCTGTGGTTTGAATATTGGTGTTCCCCCAAAATTCATATGTTAAAATCCTAAAGCCCAAAGTGATAGTATTAGGAGGTAGGGCTTTCAGGAGATAAGTCTTGAGGGTGGAGCCTCATGAGTAGAATTAGTGTTCTTTTAAAAGAGAAGCCAAGCACTCCCTCATCCTCTTCCTCCATGTGAGGACACAATGAGAAGGCCTTGGCTATGAACACTCACTAGAATATGACCATGCTGGCACCTTGACTTTAGAGTTCCCAGCTTCCAGAAGTATCAGAAATAAATTTTTGTTGTTTATGAGATACCCAATCCGTGGTATTTTGTTATAACAGCCCAAATGGAATAAGCCACATAAAAATTATATTAGGCTTTTCTAGATGCCAACAATGACTTATTAGACACTTTTGTTCCTAGTATCCTGGCCTTTTGCTGCATTTCTGAGACCCTTATCTAAGTTAACCTTACATCTCTTCTATAAGTCTTACCAATCCTCTCAAAAATAAAATTCTTCATATTTTCTTCCAAGTGTAAATTTAGCCTTCTGAGACCAATGCTCAGATGGGACCAATGGCATGGCAAGCAGGCACCCATTCTCTTCAGAATAGAATTCAAGTTATCTGATCCTTCATGATCCAGCCTCTACCTACCTACCAACTCTTTTCTTTTGTTACAACCCCCCTCATAAGTTCTTCTCCCAGTGATTACTGAAATGGATACTTTTTTCTGAAAGTACCATGCTTTCTTTCCTCTGAGGCTTTGCACTTGCTGTGACTTCTACCTGTAACATGATAGGCAGTTTTCCCTGTCTCATTCCATAACCAGCTTACACAGCATTTCCTAAAAGACTTTTCCTGATTACCCATCCATTCTGATCTCGTCTATCATCCACCTTCTCTGGAATTGTAGTTGCCTGGTCAGGCATTGATCCTACTTAATGTCTTCTTGCCTATTTCTGTTAAGTAATGAATAGTGTGATTATCCCTGAGAACTGACACTGTGTTTTATTTTTAATTGATGTGACTCCACAGTCCCTATCCAGCACAGAATAGATCAACAAATGTTTTTTAATTAATTAATTAATTGTTATTAGAGTTTTGATTTGCATATGATGGGAGCACCTAATGCACTTTATTGAACTGTTTCCAAATATTTTTGAAAGAGAATTAAAGCATGTATTATACCATACTAATTTATACTTTAAACTGGTTGTAAGGATTTATTCTCTCATGTTTGATTGATGCTATCATATATGTACCATTCATTCTTGACCTGGTTTAAAAAATTATGCATCAGAATATTGAAATAGTTGGTAAACTAATAACATTAATAGTTACTGAGTTTGGTAAACATCATCTGGTGCCTTTTTTTTCACTATGAAATCAGGAAGTATGAGAAGTTGTCTTATACAACATTGGCAGGCAGGATTTTAGAAACACTTGAGAAGGAAAAACAATATGGTTTACAAAGTAACAGTTCATTGAGTTACTTACTTTGTCATTGGAATAGCTTATTACTGCACCTTTTAATTTCCCTTTACTAATCCATGTTCTCTGCTTAACTGTGGTATCATTTAGTGCTTGGAACTATTGCTCCCTAGACGTTTGTCTCTTAACATAAACAATTAATTCAAAGACCACTTTGGAATGTGCCCAAGCTAGTTATAAGATACACTAGAAAAGGAGTTTTAGTATGTCCTATGTCGCTTTTTCTGTTTGTAGAGTTGAGTAATTCAGCAATTATGCTTTAAAAAATCATTCCCCCTCTCAGAGATCTAAGTACATCTACCCAAAATCCATTTACATTCTTCTCATATTGAATTTCTTCTATGAAGCTCATCTAAATAGTCTCTCATGTGGTACCTATAGGAAACAACCAAATTCTTCTTAGGAATTTGGCTTCTCAAATGCTGACTGCTAATCCTTTTGGCAGTTATATGGTCCAGTGTTTATGAGCACAGTGTCATCCAAAATCCCACTATCTTTACGTGGCCACTTTTTAATTCATCCCGTTATACCTGCGCCTCAGATTTCTTACCTTACAACTGAAGCCCTTAGAGTTTTTATGAGGGTCTGACCCTGCTCTTTTTGCTTTTTCTATCCTCCACAGAGATGCCACTGGGCTGTGCCTCACAAACTGGTCTATTATGAGTTTCATATGTCTGAGGAAACAAAAAACAAAAAACAAAAAACAATGTACCTCATAGTTTTCCATTACGCTGATTTGATTCATTTAATGTATATTCTTTTGTTTTGATATAATGTCTTTTCCTAAGTTCTTTGCATTACAATACCATTTGTCCTATGAAATGATGATGACAGTAGATGGAAGTTAATTACTTTAAAGTGTCCTTACTTAGAAAATCAAAATTCTTAAAGCTTACTTTTCTTCCCCAAAACATATTTGGGAGATATTTACTTGTCTATGAAATTCAAAAGATTAAGACTTATTATGAAAAGCAGCAGTGTTTGCTAAGTAAGCTAACATTTGTGGTATTTTGGGCACTCTCTAGCACTTTGTACATATTACTCCTTCTAATACTCATGATGTCCCTGTGAGATACTATTTTTAGGTCCATGTTATAGATGAGGAAACTGAGGCTCAGAGGAGTTTTATGTCTTTCCTACAGTCACAGGAACAATAAATGCTAGAGGCAGGCTGTGAACTAAATGGTTTTTGCCAAACATGTGCCTCTCAATTTCTTTTTTTTACCTTTTTTTTTCTCAAAATCTATACTAAACTGCTACACTGCTTTTTTTCCACACACTTCTCTTGGCTACTGGTTTATCAGGTGATTCTCTTAATTACTCCACTGGTACTGTAGCTCCTTGATGACACAGGATCTCTAGATCCATGGACCATCATATATTCTTCCTTTATAAGCAAGCTATACAACCTCTCTGAGGTTTGGTTTCCTATAAAATACATGAACCAGAAATGTGAATGTCGATGCCCAGATGTGGCATGAAAGAATAAATGTATTTGGAGATATTAAGACAGTTTTGAAAGCATAGAATCTCTATAAATGAGCTATAAATGTAAGCTCTTCCATTTCAATCTTTCCATCTCATGTCCTCTACTGGAAATGGGCTCTTGCTCAGGCATTGATCCTCCCTGAAATCTGTATTCCTTTCTTTTTAGCAATCAGTATTGAAGCTGTCTACATATAAAATATAGCTCCTTTTCCTATATACATTTTTTTACCAAAAATAGATTAAGATAACAACAGCAATGACAACAGTAATATTAACAAGAATGATGGTTAACATTTATAGAGCATCTGAGCCACATGTTCAGCAAAATATCTTATATACTCCTATAATCTCATCTAATCCTCACAACCAATTCACCATCACGATCCTCAACTTCACAATGAGAAAAGTGCACTCAGAGGAGTTAATACTTAATCCCATGTCATCCAGTTGATGAACTACATAATGTGGATTTAAAGTCAGGCAGTCAGACTTCATAATCAAGATGTTCAATGAGAATGTATAAAATGTCATTGGCTTGTTTGTGCTTTTTGTGTAGTTTTAAAAATAGGACTCTTGAGACTTGGTCTCCAGATTATACTTAGCTGTACAGTACTTGGGTTCAGCTACATTTTGCATTCATTTTTCCAAAGACTGGAATCTTATTCATAATCCTCAGTTTGTCTGCTGACAGATTTTTCCAATGCTGACTATAGCATTGATCACTGTATATAACTTGGCCCTGGCTTCTTTGTGCTCATGTTCTGATTGTTCATCAAAACTCCATAGACACAAATGGAAGCCTTAGTGCTGGTAATGCTACTAGGCTTTCATATGTGTCTGCTGTTATGCTTTGCTTGTTGACCTTGACTTCTTTTCTTAATATGAAAAGTATTCTTGCCATTCCTTCTGGAGCAATTCTCTGCTCTTATTGTCAGATCTAGTTAGAGATCCCAGGCTTTCTTACCTGCCTTATCCCACTACTATCAAATCAGTTTCCTCTTAAAATTGCTAACTTTACATTTTCATCTTATATCTTTAGATATCCTGTATTTTGGGCCATCAGAAATAATCCCATGCCTCTGCCCCAACTTTTGTTCAGTTGTATATATGCATTCCATTTTTATAATGCCCTCCCCTCTTAACCAACCATTTTCTTTCTCTCTCTCCCACTCTAATTTAACCAAATATTTGCTTCTTGATCCCATAATAGTTTTCTTCTCCCCATTTTTTAGAAACTTTAGTAGTTGAATGATAGATATTTAAGAGCATCTAGTCTAGACTTTTCATCTTACACATAAATAACTAAGGACACAGGGAAGTTATAGGACTGGTCTGGGCTGAGAAATGGAGATAGGTCCAGAACTCAACTCTCCACTGTGTCAACTTATCTGGTGTCATTATGTGAAGATATAGGTTCAGAGGTCTTGCTGAGATATGAGTATATGCTCTGAGCACAGTAAATGTGAAGTCAGAAAGAGAAATAATGTTTGAAACGTACAGAAAGAGAAGCTGGCAACATAATCAATCTCATAATTATCCAGAATATAAACTGTTAAGCAGAGGATTCAATTCACATGGTGACCCAGTCAACATGGAAGCTCACTTCTGCTAGGAAATCTATTCAATGATGAAGGATATGCAATTATAAACATGCTATACTTTAGTTTTTGTAGGAATATCATAAAATCAAATTTATCAGAAATCCTGTATTTCCTGCAACATGTAATATGTTCACCTGTGTCAAGTTCTGTTTCATACATCTCAGTAAGCTGGATCATATCTTACAGTATTTGACACAACTTATCCTGGTGATGTCAGGTGATTCTACATAAAAGGCTGGAAAAATTACCATGGTGGAGTGAAAAGACCTCAAGTGAAGTGAAATGTTCCTGGAAAAACTCCTATGGAGACCCATCAAAGAATCAATGTAAATAGTATGAGATTTAGCAGGTAGTATATTGATAAGATACTATACTATATTTTTCTGAATATTGTAATAGTTTTGTTAATTCTCAGGCTTCTTTAATTAGTAATTTGTTTTTATTCTTTTTCTTTACATAATTATTTGTATATCTTATTTTGTATTGATAATATTGTATTATTTTTCTTTTCTTTTACTTTCTCTTCTTTTCCCTTTTCTTTTCTTTGAGAGAAAGGGCAAGAGCTTAAGCAGGGAAAAGGGGTAGAAGGAGAGAGATGGAGTTTCAGGAAGCCTCCACACTCAGCACAGAGCTCAACATGGGGCTCAACACGGGGCTTGGTCCCACAACACTGGCATCATGGTCAGAGCCAAAATTAAGAGTTGGACACTCAACCAACTGAGGCACCCAGGCACCCCTATTGTTTTTCTTAAAAAGGCAATAAGAAGTTGTAAAACTTCAGGTCTATAAACCAAGATCTGCCCCTAATAGCAAAAGACAGAAAGATAAATTATGAAAATTTTTCTCCTTGGGTATAAGCATGGGACAAGCATGTGCCTTGTCATTATAGAAACAATGGAGAACAAGATTAATCCTCTTAGATTTTTAAAAGGGGCCAGTTTTCAGTTATGTAGGAGGATTAATTGGAAACAGTGGATGAAACTTGAGAAATTGTTCTAATTTTGGATCTTATAAACATAAGAAAATATCTCTTTGTGTTGGGCTGAGAATGGTACATAACTTGTTACCAAAGGCATGAGGTTTTCCATGGACCAGTAAAACCCAGTGAAATCAAGCTAGCCAGATGGAGCTTTCTGTTGATCATGATTGTCCTTGTCTTCCTAGGACCCATCTCTATAGGATGCAATGTATACTACTAGTAAGAGGAATCGAGAATTCAAAGGTTGATTTCATGGGTTAATTATAGAAATATAATTTTATAATATAATTTTCCTATCATACTTATTATAAAATTATGTAATTAAAACAATATAGTGCATATTCTGAAAATTTCAGAAAAATTATTTTAATTAGATCATTTAAAACACTTTATAGTCATACACACATTTCAGAAACCTTTTCTGTATTGTCTATTTACTTAAATCCAACTATTTATTCAATGGTTTCTTTTAGAAATATGGAATATCAGGACCAATTCAATATTCTCCTACAAAATTTTTAAAAATTTTAGTAGTGGTGCTATAATTTTTATTCCACAAGCTACCAAAATCAGTCCCATCTCATTAAGGTTCTCAAGAAGAGGTACAAGGCACTGTAAGTTGGCTTTTAAAGCTTTATTGCCTTAATACTATATGATTTCACTCATATGTGGAATCTAAAAAACAAAACAAATAAACAAGAAAATAAAAATCAGACGTATAAATACAAAGAATAAACTGATGGTTGCCAGAAGGAGTGGGGGAAGGGCAAAGTGGGTGAAGAAGAGTGGAAGATACAGGCTTCCAGTTATAGAGTGATAAGCCATGGAAATAAAAGGCACAGCATAAGGAATATAATCAACGACATTGCAGTAGCAATGTATGGTGACAGATGGTAGCTACACTTGTGGTGAACATAGTATGACATAAAGAAAAGTTGAATCACTATATTCTACTACCTGGAACTAAGGTAATATTGTGTGTCAACTACACTCAAAATTAAAAAAAAATTCTCTTGACTATTACTTGTTGTTTTGTGTTGGTCTTTACCATGAAAATGAAAACAGAACAACATGAGTAGAAATCTGATTTTTCTATTCACTGTATTATTCTTTATATAACAAAAAAGGGGACATCTTGATCTCATAGTCTTACTGTCTATACTATATTTTACTGCACAATTATGGCATTATTCAATGTTTAATCTTAAATAAAACACATGATCATTATTTGGCAAAAAATTATACATTGAAGAAAATAACAAATAATATGTATAAGAGAGTTGAATAGTAGTACTCGCTATAAAATCTGGAGGTGATTTTGAATTAAACTTATAATAAAACTTTCATTTATTTGCTCTTTTATTAAATGCTTATTTTTTCCTTTTTAAAAATTTTATTAGTTTTTAATTTTAATTCCAGTATAGTTAACATAATATTATATTCATTTCAGGTGTACAGTATATTGATTCAACAATTCTGTACATTGCTCAGTGCTCATCATAAGTGTATTCTTAATCCCCTTCACCTATTTCACCCATCCTCTCCACCTACCTTCCCTCTGGTAACCATCAGTTTGTACTCTATAGTTAAGAGTCTTCCTTGGTGTGTCTCTCTTTTGTTTTTTCCTTTGTTTGCTTGTTTTGTTTCCTAAATTCCACATATAAGTGAAATCACATGGTATTTGTCTTTCTCTGACTTATTTATTTCACTTTGCATTATACTCTCTAGCTCTATCCATGTCATTCAAATGGCAAGATGTAAATTTTTTATATGGCTGAATTATATATATATCTCACATCTTCTTTATCCATTCATCTATTGACAGGCACTTGGATGGCTTCCATAATTTGGCTAATGTAAATAATGATACATTAAACATAGGGATTCATATAGCCTTCCAAATTAATATTTTTGTATTCTATGGGTAAATAGCCAATAGTAAATGCATATTTTCATACACTATATTTATAAGATACTTTGGGTCTTAATATGACAAAACAGAGACAAAAGAAATCTTAATTTTTCAATGGAGTTCTAGTGAGAACATTAGGTACATACACATAAATATAAAATAAATGATTCAAGTGAAACATAAATACAAATGAGCAACATACATATTAAAGTACACTCCTTGATTATTATAAATATAAAATAAATCTTCAATTATATGTTCTTATTAATCAGAATCCGTAGTAGCTAGTTCTTGTTAGGAGGAGGGTAAATAGGTAGTAGCAAACACTATTGGCTTGCTGGTAACGTGATACAAAATTTAGAGAACATCTCAGGAAACAACAGTAGTTGGTGAGAATGTGGAGAAAAGGGAACCCTCTTGCAGTGTTGGTGGGAATGCAAACTGGTGCAGCTACTCTGGAAAACAGTGTAGAGGTTCCTCAAAGAATCAAAAGTAGAATTACCCTACAACCTTGCAATTGCACTACTAGGAATTTATTCAAAGGATACAGGAGTGCTGATTCAAAGGGGCACATGCACTCCAATGTTTATAGCAGCATGATCAACAATAGTCAAATTATGGAAAGAGCCCAAATGTCCATCAACCAATGAATGAATGAAGATGTGGTATATATGCAATGGAATACTACATGGTGATGAAAAAAATGAAATCTTGCCATTTGCAACAACGTGGATGGGACTGGAGGGTATTATGCTAAGCAAAATAAGTCAGTCAGAGAAAAGCAGATATCATATGATTTCATTCATATGTGGAATTTGAGAAACTTAATAGATGATCATAGAGGATGGGAAAAACAAAGAGGGAGGCAAACCATAAGAGACTCTTAAATACAGAGAACAAACTGAGGATTGAATGGGGTGGGGGACTTGGGAGAGGGGAAATGGGTGATGGGCATTAAGGAGGGCACTTGTTGGGATGAGTGCTGGTGTTGTATGTAAGTGATCAATTACTGGAATCTACGTAATTGATCCAGACGTAGCCAAGACGACACTGTATGTTATCTAAATTTAGAATTTAAAAAATTTAGAAAGGTGTTTTGGCAGTGTATATCAAATTTAAACAGGCACACCTATACCACAGTAATTCCATGTGTAGCTGATTATTCTGACATAGCAGTTACAGTGATAGTTTTATTTGAACTATAAACCTTGCAAGTTATCACTATATATTCAGAAAGTCAGGTTATTTCCTCCTTCTGTGAAGGAAAAAGGGAAATCAAATTAGTAATAAACCACTCAGCTTTAATTTTCAAGACCAGTGATTATCTTAAAACATTTTTAAGTGTACTTTTTTCTTTCTAAACTTTTGTAATTAAAGTAGGTTGTACCTATTCCTAGAATAAAATAAAATAGAGGAGATAATGGAAGAAAAAGCAAGGAGAAAAAAATCTTAAAAGGATATGTAGGAGGCGATTGTAGTCATATTATTTTCCCTAATAGTTCTTCAAATCAACTCTTTATAGCTAAAATGTCATTAAACCCAATTTGGATTAGTGGGCTAATGGGCCAGTTTACACATTTTAGAAAATCCAGAACTAGGTAGGGTGTTCTCTGAAGATATGAAGTTAAACAATTGTGAAGCTGTTGGTTTCAATATCTACTACAAATAAATCCTCAACATACATGCCTTGTGATTGGTAATAAGGAACAGCTGTGCCTGTTGGAAACTCTTGGAAAGTAGCAACCTGGAAACAGCAAGATAACATGAAAATTGTTCATTTTTAAAACAATAAGTTGGGAACTGATACTAAACAATTATAAGTAAAATGCTGCAGATGCCCTCCAATGATTGGAATAATGCCAATTGGCATTACTGTTCACCTTGATTAATAGTTGTTTACTATGCCACCTGGGCCTTTAAAAAGGACATTTTGTGTTTTTAATGTGGCTATTAATGTAATCAGTGCAAATGCATACTAATTCATAATATTGATGCATAATTTCAAATATATTTCTTGTTTACATTCCAAACTCCTCCTAAGGTGAAATTATGTGCTAGCAATGCTAAAAAATAAATTAAAAAATAAATAAATAAATAAATAAAAGTCTCCCACAGCTGCTGATTGCCATTTTAGAAAGTGCTGAGTGGCAGCTAAACCAGAACACGTCACCATCAGGGTAAAACTACCTCCTAAAACAATGGGGAATTTTTCCTTGTGAATGGTGTAGCGAAGTATACTGACACACTTCTTCCAGATGGATGAAGAAATAGACATATTGTGAGGCCCCAGAAACTTGATTTTATGACCTCTGTCTTTTATGTATGATGTTTCTATGAAAATGATATGATGGTGATGATAATGATGAAATGATTTTGATAATCTTCCAAGATTACCACGTATTTTAATATGTCGATGACAAATAAAAAGAAGTGAAATAACATTTACTAAATGCTATATGGTTCTCACCTACATGATTTTTCTGTATGAAAATATCACTGGCTTGAACACATCCTCAAGAGTTCCACTTTTCTTTTTTAAAAAAAATTATTTTGAAAACTATCTCAGGGTGCCTGGGTGGCTCAGTTGGTTAAGCAGCCAACTTTGACTCAGGTCATGATCTCATGTTTTGTGAGTTCAAGCCCCTTGTGGGTCTCTGCATTGACAGCTCAGAGCCTGGAGCCTGCTTTGCATTCTGTGTCTTCTTCTCTCACTGCTCCTCCCCCTGCTCATTCTCTCTCTCTCTCTCTCTCTCAATAACAAATAAAAAACATTATAAAAAAACTGTCTCAATCCCCAATCCCATGATGGATATCCAGTGTCATTTTTCAATACCCTTAAGAATTTTCTGGGATCTTCTTTCTCTCCCACCTAAGAAACTCATGTCTTACTTCTACTCATGCTTACTTGCTCTTCTTTGTGTTACTTTCTTTGTTTATCCTCTAATCTACATATATATAGACCCCAAGTAGACCCCAAAAGTGTTCTCTCTCCCTTGGCTCCCAGCATCCAACAGACATAAGACAATCACTGAAAGTGTTGGACAATCAAGGAACAGCATAGTTCAGAAACTGATGTAAAATTGAATAGCTTATTAGGCATCCTTGTTCTAGAAAGTTTATCTGCCATTTCTTACTGCTAATTCCCCATGGCCCAAGTTTTCTGCCTCATCTCTGTTCTTCTCTCACTTGTTGAGCTATTTCCCCCCTTTCATTTCTTTACTTTTTCCTTCTATCTTCTTTTCACCCAACACTACCTTTTCAGGGCACACCTCACTTTTCTGTCTTCTCTTACAGAAATACTCATACTTCCTTGACAGATCAAACCAACCAGCTATGTATGTATTTACTTACCATCTTCCACATCTTGAGCTTCAACCTATATTTTTATGCTAAAATTTTTACAATGTATTTGTTAACTAAAAGAACACAAAATCTTACTTAAAAAAGGTTTTCATTAAAAATGTAATTGTTGTATTTTAAAAAGTGGATATCACTTTTAAAATAAGAAAACTGAGGCTCAGAGATTAATTAGCTTGTCCAAGTCAGAGTTTAGCTTGTGACAGAGTTTACATTTATATCAGTATGTCTGTTGGTATGAGCCTTGTCCTTGAGTTTTTGTTTTTAGTTGATATTACTATTATTTTTTAAAATATAAATTACAGTTAGTCTTTTAGGACAAAGCTGGCATTTAGTGCAATAAACAAAACAAGAAGACTTAGTGACATCAACTGGAATTCAGGATAGCTTGTTAGATTCGAGATGGTAGCAGGTTCCAGAGAGATACGGCAAGGAATGTTAGACAGGCTTTGGCAAAATAAGAAGAAAAGACTGAGTAACACTTTCCACTCAAAAGTCAGATACACCATGACAATTTTTCTCTGTGTAGTCATGATTTACATCTATTTCCTGAAATCCACTAAATCTGATTTCCTACCACAATTTCTATATCATCTGTTTACACTTTGCACAACTACCTCTTACATATAACATGTTACAATTGACCTTGAAAAGCTAGCAATTTCATTCAGTTTTACTGGGCATCTACTTCTTAAAAGAACTAAATCCATTTATACGCAGACATATTATTTATGTTAACATGATTTTAATAGTCAAAAAACTGAAAGATGAGCTGACAAATAACTTTACTGTTTTTTCAGGAATTTATGTAAACAAATTTATCTGAACAACAGATGACTACACTAGGCAAATTCCTCCTTCATGAGACAGTTGAAAGCTCAAGTGACTGTTTATTCTTGAAGAATTTCTTAGATATCACCTTGCTGTGTTCACCATTTCTAAATTACTGTCACTGGGGCACCAGGGTGGAAATTTTGGGTCAGGTCATGATCTTATGACCCCACATCGGACTCTGTGCTGACAGTGTGGAGCCTATCGGTGATTCTCTTTCTCCCTCTTTCTCTCCCCCTCTCTCTGACCTTTCTTACTGCTATCTCTCTGTCTCAAAATAAATAAATAAACATAAAATTAAATTAAATTAAATAGTAAAATTAAATAAATTTAAAAAAATTACTATGTCATGAAATTTGCCCAATGCTTATGAAATCCCTCATCCCACCCCCATATTGAAAGAACCACCTAACCCACTCCAAAGCCCATAAAATCCAACTTTTTCCCTCCTCCTTCTGAGAGGTTATTAAGACCTTTCTCAGTTGTGGTCCCCTTTAAGGCAGTAAAATTATTAATCAGTTTTGCTCTATGTCAAGTCATTATATTGGTATTTAATAGGATTCAGTAAATCTTGAAAAATTTTGATTTGTAAAAATCTTTTCAGTGCCAAGAATTACTCTAGATATTGGGAATTTCATGATAAATAAAATATTTTTTCTTGTATTCCCAAAGCTTGTTAGTTATATAGAGATATCTCTATTTGTAGGATGCTTACTTATTTTTCTATGTCCAGAACCTATCAGAGTGTCAGAAAAATGGGAGGCACTTGATTGGGAATGAAATAGACAAAGATAAGGAGTACTTCATAAAGTAATAAATGTATTTTAAAACACTAAATTACTAAACTTTTAACTTTTACTAGTCAATGGTCAATTGGCCTCTTTCACTCATGCTCAGTAGGATTTGCTGAGGTGAAGAATGTGCTTCTTCAGTGATTAGAGAAATATTTTAAGGCCATCTGAATATAGCTAAGCCAAGAATCCTAAAGCCTATTTGAAATATGATATCTTAAAACTCTCCTTATGAGTAATTATTTCATATTTGTTTTCTTATTTAAAAATAATTTTTAAAAGAGTGTTCTGGAAAAAAAAACATTCACAAAGAATGACTTGAGGTAGTAAAAAAATTTCAAAGAGGCTAGCTATAGCAAAGAATGTGAGACTAATTATAGAAAAAATGACGCTGTCAATACCTAATTAATACGTTGCCTTCTGATTAACTGTGTGTATCCATTAAAAAACACATTTCACTAGTAGAGGAAGTATTCATGATTGGTTTATGATATAAACCTTCTGCAGCATATATCTGATGGTGGAGCCATATCCTAGTCTCCCCCTTATCTGCGGTTTTGCTTCCTGTGGTTTCAGATGCCCACAGTCAACTGCAATCTAGAAGCAAATGATCTTTCTTCTGATATATGGTCAGAAGGTCAATAGTAGCCTAATACTATGTTACAATGCCTGCACCATTCACCTCACTTCATCTCATCATGCAGGTATTTCATCATCTCACATCATCATCATCTTAAAAAGGGTGAATACAGTTCAATAGAATATTTTGAGAGAGAAAGAGACCACATTCACACATTTTATTATAGTATGTTGTTACAATTATTCTATTTTATTATTAGTTACTGTTGTTAATCACTTATTGGGCCTAATATAGAAATTAAACTTTATTTTATATATATATTATATATAATATTATATATATGAAAAAATATATATGAAAATTTTTCATATATATATATGAAAAAGCATAGTATATATAAGGTTTGGTACTATCCATTATTTCAGGCATCCACTGGGGGTCTTGGACGCATCCACCATGGATAAGAAGGGGACTACTGTTTTCATTTGGCAATCCTGGTATGTTGTGTAGTTTTCAAATCTGTCATGTGCACATAATACCCAGTTAGGAAATGACTCTACCACGAGAAAATGAAAGGCCATAGGCCTGCATGATTTCTCTGCTTGTATGTGTGGAGATCTCCAAAGGCACCTTTATAGTAATGAAATCGTCACCTCTCATTTATATAAATCCTTTCATTTCAGGAGCTCGGTGTGGTTCAGAAATGCTATCCCACTGATCCTCACAGTTGCTGCTGAAGACACACACAGAGGCCTATTAAAATGTTAAATGGGTCTGGTCCTAGCAAATGATAATCATAGTCAACTTGGGGGCAAAGATAATGCTCTTGCCAGAGGAATAAATTTGTATTACTTCTCAAAATGGGAACATTTAGCTGGAGCTCAGACTTTGCCACGTGGTTACTGCAATGCCTCGTATTCTAATGATTTGATTAAAGCAGTAGCTCAGAGAGGCCAGACACCAGAGCAGCTATTTCATCCATGGGCTGCTCTAAGAAACTCAACTTGTTGCTAAGCAATCTGACATAAATCTTCCTACCATTATCTTTTTCATGTCTCTGGCTGTTTTTGAAACTAACAGATATAAATATATAAATAGCACATAGATGTAAATAAAAGCTATAGGTATACCTTCTACCTTCTTTTTTAGTACAGATATTGAATGAATTGCATCATTATTTACTGTGTGGGACTCATTTAGAAAGACTTCAAATATCCAAATGACTTCAACTAAGGTAGGCTTTGTTGTTTTAGTTTGTTGTTTTGCTTTTAAGGAAGAGTCTGTGGCTTACTAGAAGGTAACTACATTAATTACAAGGTATCCACAAAAAGGTTACAGAGAGTTTGGACACATGTGGCTTTTTGTTTTTCCGTAGGAATTTAGAGTGTATGAGAGCATTTTTCTTCTAGGTAGAATGTTTATAATCTTTACCAGATTCTCAAAGAAGCTTGTAAGTCACAACGTTTAAGAACAACTGCTCTTGAGCTGTCATAGAGTGGAGTCAATTAGTTAAGGCAAAATTTATTTGCCTGGTTCAGCTGCATTATAAAAATATCACAGACGGTGGCTTAAACAACAGAACTTTAGTTTCTCACATAGCACTTGCAGACACAGAGCCAATCTTATTTTTTAAAAAATAATGTTTATTTATTTTTGAGAGAGAGAGAGTGTGTGTGTGTGTGAGCAGGGGAGGGGCAGAGAGAGGGGGAGACACAGAATCTGAAGCAGTCTCCAGGCTCTGAGCTGTCAGCGCAGAGCCTGACACAGGGCTCAAACCCATGAACCATGAGATCATGACCTGAGCTGAAGTTGGACGCTTAACCAACTGAGCCACCTAGGTGAAAGAGCTCTCAATAGTCAACACTGGAACAATTTGAGTAACAAAAATAAATAATGATAATATTGGATTATAATCAAAGAACAAACTAAGTATGAAACTTTAGGGTACAAAGGGTGGAAAGGGGACAAATCTTTCTTACAGAAGATTCCCAAAGCATAAGTGCAGATACACACCCATTTAGGTGGTTGAGACTAATTTCCCTCCTCTTGAGCATGACTGGACTTAACAACTCATGAAATAGAGTATGAAAGAGAAGAATAGTAGCTTTATATTGGAGGAATCTGGCTGCCATGATCTTAACAAATAATAAATACTTAATAATGTCACCAGTGATTAGTCATGTATCCTCTCACATGATGTGAAGAATGTGTTACTTCATATCTACGGTACTCTTTCCCCAAATCCCATAGCCATAGTCTGATTTTGAGAAAATGTCTGGCATACCCAATTTAAAGGACATTATTCAAACTATATGACCAGTATACTTCAAAACTGTCAAGTGTATAAAAAAATAATAAAAATTTGAGAAAATGTCACAGACTGGAGGACACTAAGAAGATGTAACAAGCAGATGCTGTGAAGCATAACAAACTCTTCAAAAATAGTGGTTATATTTTTATTAGGTAGCTACTGTGAGTGAGTTCAGTGTTTTACAAAGGTTTATTGCAAAATGAAATATATGTTATAAATATTTTTAAACATTTTTAGAAGGAAAAAATAAGAAAACATCACTATAATTTTTCTAATGTTTATTTTTGAGGCAAAAAGTGAGCATGGCAGGCACAGAGAGAGACACACACAGAATCTGAAGCAGGGTCCAGGCTTTGAGCTGTCAGCACAGAGCCCGATGTGGGGCTCAAACCTTAAACCATGAGATCATGACCTGAGCAGAAGTCAGACCCTTACCCAGCTGAGCCACTCAGGCGCCCCAAAGACACAATTGTCAATTAAGGCATAAGATTTTACTAAAAATGCAACCAAAATGCATTTACTAAAAATGCAAAAACAAACAACAACAAAAAAAACCTAGAGCAAATATCTCATGCAATATATTACCTTCATAATAACTTATATTTCTTTTTATGAACAGTTACTATTGTCCTAGAAGTTTGCCATGCATTATTTCATGTAATTCTCATGCCAAATTTAAAAGGTAATACTATTATAATTTTCCACCACGTTTTTGGTGAAGAAGCAAGCTTAAATTGGATAAGTCACTTATTGAAAGAGCTAATAGCAAGAAATTGAAGCATGACAATCACCACTGTCTACCACTGTCCCCATTCTCTTTAGGTCTTATGCATTTATGTGATGATGGTGATAATGGTATCAACATCAATTTATTGAATATCTGCAAGACTTTGTATTAGACATTCCACTAATATAATTACATGTAATTTTCACAGAAGAGCTATTATTATTATCCTCATGTTACGGGTGGAACCACTGAGGTAGGTCTGAAAAGGTTTAGTGATTTTGCCAATGACACAGAGTGAGTCAATTTTAAAGACAGGATTTAAACCCAAAGTCCATGCTTTTGAACCTGAATTTAGGTAGAATATAGAGAATACAGAATTGGGGGGGGGGGAGTCTTTCACTCTCCAGAGAGACATATAAAATCTGCATGGTAGAGAGGAACTAGAAGTTCTGCTTGGAGCTGAAGAAACACTGTTGAGGGGTAATACAACCCAGTTTGGATGAAAAGTAGGTTCCTCGGGTAGCACTTTAGGCAGCAAGTTGATATTGAGTAAGATTTTGCCAGTTGAATAAGTTTGGAGAAAGCGTGTCCAGCATCTGTACATCACAGGATCTTGAGAAGCAACATGCATTTAGAGCAATGCAAGTCCATGCTAGAATTCTTCAAATCTGTGTAAGCAGGAGTGATTGTGAAGGAATTTGTGCTTGAAATACTTCTGGCACTAGGTCTCTCTACATTTGGCTAGGAGCCTTAGGCCCATTTTCCTTACTACAAATCTAGAAAGGTACTTGGTAAATGTATTATTAAGGGATAACAGAATAGAATAAATTACAAAAATTATAGTTTATTACATGTTTACTAAATGTCAACCAATGAGCAAGAGCAATACAAAGTAAATGTGATTACAACAGGTTATAGCTGAGGAAACAAAGGTTGATATAACTATCACTTAATTAACACAATGCCTACTGTGTGCCATGGAATGTCACCACTCCAGATGCTGTGGATACAATTATGATCAAGATATACAAAGTTTGTCACCTCAAGAAGCTTACTTTGAAAATTCTACTTACAGTGATCTACTGACTCATTCAAATCTGAGTTAAAAACTGGGACCATCATATTTTCTGTGTAACTTTGGGGATTCACTCGACCAATCCAAGTCTTATTGCCTCAGACATACAATGTGTGTAATAACATTTACTTTGTATTGCTTGACCAAGATTTTGGTAAGATAAAATATAATAAATGTATCTTGATCATCACTGTATCCACAGCACCTGCAGGTGGTAGCATTCCACGACACTAAAGACACTGTATTAATAAAATATAGTTATATCAACATTTGGTTATATTTTAGTTTCTTTTTAGAGTGCTTAGGGTATAGCAGATGATTGATAATGTAATAAATATGTGTGTAATCAACTTGTTGCCAAGTATATTTAGACATTTGTAACCTCTTTGAGCCATCTTTTTAACCCTCTGAAGCAGGCTTATCAGAATTATTCTTTTTCAAATACATGGAAATTAAAGAACATATTTTGTGACATGCCCAAGATCAGATGACTACTATGCATTTTGCATTTTTATTCTCTAAATCCATGTTTTGTAATTTTTTTCACTTCAAGCTCACTTCTTGCTTTCTCCATGTTATAATATCAAATTATTGTTTCCAAATTTCCAGAACTCTTTTCATTGACTGTTCCTTGATTATGAACTTTAAACTCATCAGTCATTGATCATGGCGAGAAGTTCATCTTGCATCACCATTATAATGTATCACACTCTATTATAATTGTCTCTATTCACTATTACATTGGAAGACTCATGATAGCAGGTGCTATGTTTTTGGAGAGTTATTTCTAATTTTTGGAAAGTTATATTTCTCTAGTAACTATTTGTTAAATGTGTGTTTGTTTTCTTTCTGTGGTCACTACTCCTACCTGTTGAAGCTCCCCCCACCTAAAAACAATACCACACAATATGTTAACTAATTGAAATTTAAATAGAAATTTGAATAAAGAAAAAAATCAACTGCTAATATTAGTAATAGAAATGAGTTTACCTTGATACTTATAACAGTGATTATAATGTTCAACTAAGAAACCTCTTAAGGCTGCTTAATAAGACAGTGTATTTGTTATATAACAAATACCCCAAAATGTAGCTTAAAACTACATTTATTATCATGATTTCTCAGGGTCAGGAATGTGGGTGTGGCTTAGCTGTAATTCTGGATGAGGATTACTCACAAAGCTGCAATTGAAGTGTCAGCCTGAGCCATGATAGTCTCAAAGTGTGATTATGGGAAGACTCACCTCCAAGCTCACTCATTTGGCTGTTGTCAGTCCTTAGGTTTCTACAGACTATTAGCTAGAGATATGTTTCATATAAGACAAAGTCTTTCCATAGAGTAGCTAACAGTGTGTTTGCCTACTATTCCCAAAATGGGGATTTCCAGAGAGAAAATGAGAGAGAAAATGAGAGAGACAGACATGCATACAAGAATTCAATTTTATGGTGATTTAATCTCAGACATGACATATTTATCACTTGTGCTGTATCGTATTGGTTAGAAGTCACTAGGTCCCATCCAAATTTAACAAGAAGAGATTATATACACAAGACAATGGACACTAGGAGAGGGGGATCATTGGTAATCATTTCAGAGGCTGCCTACCAGCTCTTTGCCTATCAGAAAAATACCAGTGATTTTTTTCTCTTATGCTAAGTCATTGTCTGCTAATGTTGGCTTTTTCAGATTAAATAAACATTTACTGGTTGAGGAATTCTATTATTTTAACAGAATCCTTAACACCCTATGATTACAGAGCTTTTTTTTAAAAAAAAGTTCTAGACATCTGTGGACTTAACATATTGATCATAAACAATAAACAGAAAGGACCAAATGGATACTTATATTCGACTTCTTTCATCATGAACTGTATGATTTTTGGATTTATATAAGGATACCAACTTATTTCCCTGTGTGTTTATAAAAACTAAGCTGGACCTAGTATTTTCATACTTGTAGAGAACACAGTAAAACTTGAAACAGAGAGCCGAGATACTATTTTTATATTCTCTTATAAAAAAGAGACTTAGATTATTTGTTGAACAATTTCTCCCCCTATTGAATTTATAAAGGCCAAGGGTCATCTCATTCAGTTTGACCCACTGAGCACTGGGATGTATCAGCAGGTATCATAAATTCCTGTATGTGTTCTTAGAACTGAGCTCACTAGCATGGTTTTTATGTACATTACTGTTTCTAGGAATAAGTGCTGGAATATCACGGTCCATACAGTTAAAAGAGACATGAACCTCCATTTTTCACAAAACAAAACAAAACAAAACCCTCCTGCCCCATCCCCATTTTTAAACTGTCTTTGGAAAGTCACAAGTAATGTTCAGAAGCTTCTAAAATTTAGAATTAGGAAGCCCTTTTCCTTTTCCTCTGCTTTTATTCTCTCTCCCAACCCCCATCTCCAGATCTGTGTGTCATAGTGACTACTGTAAAATTATAAATCTTTATTTTTCCAAGATAAACTCTGAAATGTAGTATAGTCTGAGAGACAAGAAATCAATGGCAACAATTACATTTAAAAAGATTAAAAGAAGTTCATGTTGTAATAATTTGATGCATTTTTAGCATTCAGTAAGAATTTGAAAGGTAAGAAGATTGCTAAATATATACATTTTTACTAAAATCATTGAACATAGTTTGACCTTTTGTACTATTGTATTCCCCTCTACATATTTAAGTCAGATAGACCCCAGTAAGTTTCTGCCTATCCATAGGTAGACAAAATTATGTTGAGTGCTATGGAATAATGGTACCAAAAATTGAGAAATGGGAATTCAGCACACAGTAGTTGTGGAGTTGGGTTAACTCACATCTATATAAAAATTATGAAGCTCTGACAAAATGTTATTTTTTAAAAAAACAATGGAACTGTAGATTTACAAAAATAGGCAGAAAGTAGGAGAAAGTCAACATTTGAATATGGGAATGACATTGGGTGAGATCTGAATATGTTGTGGCTTTTTATCTGAGGGTGGGATATTGAAAGCTTAATATTTACTGGCTGGATATGTCAGATGACAATTTCAGGACTGTCAGACTGGCATGAAAAATCATAAAATAGAGTCCTAAAAAGGAGAGAGTGGCAGGGAGAGTAAGCTTCAGAATCTGTACTAAACCCTTTCCAAATGCTTACCTGAACACTGAACTACACATGCATGGAAGATACTTCCAAGTGTTTGACAAAGACAGCAGTTGGAAGGTGAAAGAACTGAGCAAAGATTTCAGATGTTTCCTGGAATAAATGAGATGAAGTTTGGAGTGTGAGTCCAACAAAATAAAATGCCACTGAATTTAAAAAGAAGAAAAGAAAGAAAAGAAAAAAAAAAAGAAACAAAAACTTTTCAGAGAAATTTAACTTAATCCAGGGTTTCTACAATGTATTAATCATAATTTCTGGATCTATTTTATGTTTATTGTAGAGATTCTTGGTTCTGCTATATTTCTCTAAAGAGGGTTGATATTTTTGTTTTATTAGGTTATACTCAGACTCTCTGTCTTGTCTTTGTTGAACATTTTCAATCTGTTTAGTTCTTTTGGTCTTAATTATAAGCTTCATTGATACTGTCTAGTATATGCATGTTTCAGGAATCAGCCTGTCAGTAATGTAGAGTTTAGACATAGAATTAGTTTATACACATAATAATTGTGATTGTCCAAGCTCCGTTCCCTTGTTTTTACGGCCAGAGAGATGAGTTTTTGATCAAGGGTATACCTATTCTGTGCTCCAAACACAGTTGCCCTTCAAGCTAAATCTGAAAATTAGAGAACTCACCCAGTGCCAGTCCCTAATCCAAGTTTTGACTCATAGCCAAAATCTGACTGCTTTTGTTCATTCTCCAGAGAGTTTTTGTATCTTGCTCAAGATTTATAGTTATTCCTTCTGGGAGAATTATGTGTTAGGAGCTTACTCTATGGGACTGGAAGCAGAACTCTCATGTTCATGTATTTTGGAAACTAAAAGAGGTATTTCTAACACAATTTAGAAAGTTTTAAATTTTAAAATTGATTTTTCTCCCTTATCTTTTCTTAAAGAGGTTTGTTCTGCCATCTCAAATTAAAAAAAAAAAAAAGGAAATTCAAAAAAAAAGAAAGAAAGAAAAGAAAACAGAATCTCATCTAACATTAGATCTCTCTGAGACGATATCTCATTGATCGAGTCAATACTCTCCAGGCCCAAACCATAGCAATAGACAGGCAAACCTGGGTTAATTGAAATGAGGCAACAAGAGCAATAGCATACCAAAGTGAAGTGTGGGGATCTCATTTAAAGGGACTAAGGAGGGCTCATTAGAGGAGTTGGACTTGGGACAAAGTATTTAATCAGTTAACTAAATATCTAAATTACCAGGTGAAAGGTAAAGAGCAGGACTAAAAGCATAATTGAAAAAGATGCAGTAGTCACTTATGTTTGCCAGAAGTGGACTTTTGGTCAAGGATGTAGTTTTGTTCTTATTTTTGTTTGTGTTCAGAATAATTACAGAGTGGTCTTTATTTTATATCCTTGTATTACATTCAGATAATGACCATGTCTTATGTTGGTGTTCTGTGATATTAGTCATGTTTGGTATAGCATAGTCATTAGAGCCAGGTGACAACAGTCAGGGCTGGGTGTTTGTTTTTGTTTTGTTCTTCTTTTTCAGTAGAAAATAGTGATGTTTTTTAAAAATAGAAATTATATGTGAAGTCATCTATTGTACATGGTAATTTTGTGGAACAAAAAGGTATTTGTTGTTATTGTTGCTTTCTGTTTTCAGCAAAAGAAGCAGAGGGAGCCCACCTCATTAACAATTGAAAATCGATGTAATTTGTCACCTTAGCAAATAAAGGAAGAAAATCTTGATGGTCACTTCAATAGATTTAGCAAAAACACTTGATAAAATTTAATATTCATTTATGCACAAGTTTTCAATAAAGTAGAAATACAATTGAACTCCTCAATCTGGTAAAGAATATCCACAGAAAATTAAAAAAAAAATACTGACATGTTAATGGTAAAATATTAAGTTTATGACTCCCTTTTGTCAGAATAATACAAAGATATCCACTATGATCTCATCTGTTCAACATTGTACTAGGTGTCCAATGTAGTGCTCTACAGAAAAAAAAGGCATAAATATTAAAAAAAGCAAAATATTTTCAATCACATATGGCATATTTTGTTTAGAAAATCCTAAGGAATCTACAATACTACAAGTACTGAGTTTACATATTAGTGGGTACAAAATATTATAAAAAGTTTATTGTATTTCTATACATTACCAAATACAAATTTGACAATAGATCAAATGCAGTTGCAGTAGCATTAAAAATATCAAACACCTAGAAATGAATGTAATAAAAATATGCAAGAGTGCTAATAAAACACCACATAAATTTCTGGAAATAAATTTTTTAAAAAACCTAAAAAAATGGAGGTATATATGATGTTTATGAATTGGTGGAGTCTTTATTGCCACGACAAAAATTTGCTCCATTTTGGTGTATAGTTTCAACACAATCCTAAACAATACCTTAATAGGTTTTTTGAAGATATCAACAATCTGGTTCTACTAAAGTTATAGAACTATAATCTTGAAATAAAGGAAAAACTTGGGGAATTTAAACTGCCATATTTTAAGTCATACCAAAAAGCTGCAATTATTAATACAGTGAGGGATTAATGTGAAATATAAAGTGGGACAGAATAGAGAGCATAAGAGTTAATGTGTGTGTATATGCGTGTGTGTAGAATCACTCCTTTAATTGCTTATTTTCAAACAAATTTAATTTGTTATGAAAAGAAAATCTAGTTAATGAACTGTGCTGAAGCAAATGCTATTCATGTGGAAAGAAGTCAACCCTTAACTCACACGATACCAAAAATTAATTTAAAATGGAATAAGGTCTAAATGTGAAAGTCTAAAATGTTTAGATTCTAGAAGAAAACATTGGAGGATGTCTTTGTTATTTGGTATTAAAAAATTCTTAAACAACACACAAGTTAATAGTCTATCTATAAATTCATGTGTAGGCACATATATAACGTGCATATGTTATATAAATATATACATGTATATATGTCTATATGCATAGTAAATTTATAGAGCAGAGACTCAGATATATATCTATCTGAATTTAAAACTTGTACTCATCAGAGTCCAGAGTGCTAACCATTATACCATGGCACCTAAAACTGGTACTCATCAAACGATACCATTAAACAAATGTAAGCTATAACCATATGAAATATTTTCAATACATATATCTGACAAAAGCCTATATATAACCTTCAGATACAAATATTTTGACAAGACAGTAAGAAAGTGACAAAAAAAAGGAAAAGACAAACAGCCCAATACAATGATAAGCAAAAGGCTTCAACAGGCACTTCACAAAATATAAATGACCATGAAGCATATTATAATGTGCTAAGCTTCTGTAGTTATCAAGAAAATGCAAACTAAAACCACAGGAAAATACTATTACACATCTCCCAGAATGGCTAACAGTTAAAGTATTACAAATTACAAATCTTTCAGCAACTGCAGCCCCATGGTTAGAAAGAGTAATATGATCCTCAACACACACACACACACACACACACACACACAGGCCCTGATTTCAATTTTTGCTTAAGGTCAGAATTTCAAGTGGCATTTTATTTTTAATTACAGAATTTTGTTATAAACAAGTATCACACATGCTTTTGGAACTTGGATTCTTCATTGTCTTTAGTTTTTGGTAAGAACTATCTAGTAGTCCCTAATATGCCATATGCTTAAAATCCTGCTGTATCAAGAACAGCTGTTCCTAGCGATACATGCACTCTTATATTTATAGCAGCACTATTTGCAATAGCCAAATGATGGAAGCAGCCTAAGTGTCTATCAATAGATGAATCGATAAAGAAGATGTGGTATGTATACACAATGGAATATTATTTAGCCATAAAAAGAGTGAAATCTTGCCATTTGTAATGACGTGGATAGAGCTAGAAAGTATTATGCTAAGCAAAATAAATCAGTCAAAGATAAATACCATATGGTTTCACTCATATGTGGAATTAAAAAAACAACAACAAATAAGCAAAGGGAAAAGAGAGGGGGGGAGAAAGAGAGAGAGAGAGAGAGAGAGAGAGAGAAGATGAAAAACAGACTCTTAACTAACCAGAGGGGAAGAGGAGAGGGGGATGGGTGAAATAGGTGATGAGATTAAGGAGGGCACTTTCGATGAGTGCTGAGTAATGTATGAAACTGTTTAATCACTGTAGTTTACACTTGAAAGTAATATAACACTGTATGTTATCTATACTGAAATGAAAATAAAATTTAAAAAAACAATAGCCTTACCTAATACAAAATAGAATTAAAAGTTTCTATCTTTTGATATAAAAAAATAAAGTATTACAAATCCACGTGAAGATATGGAGTAGCTGAGACTTTCATACACTGCAGGTACTAGTGTAAAATGGTTCAAACACTTGAGACAATTCTTTTTACTTTATAAAATTAAACCTTCATGTATCCAGATTACTCCCCCTAAGTAAACATCCAGTAATCATGTATCCTGATTACTCCTCCTAAGTAAACATTTAAGAAAATGAGTGCTTGTATTCATGAAAGAATTATATTAATGTTTATATCAACTTTTTCGTAAGTATACCAAAATGAAAATAACCCAAATGTCCATCGAGAAGGAAATGGGTAAACAACCTTGGAATTGTTGTAGAACAGAATGCAAAGCAAGAGAAAACAAACAAAATAATGATGCATACAAAATGAAAAGGAAAAGAAAGAAAATAGAAATTACCTGCGATTCTAGCTCTTTGACATGCTAACAACAGTTTTTAAAAGTGGCAACTTTTCTCACTGCAAATTATTTTCCAACTATGTAAGAATGTGCATTGTGTATAACAAGCATGCACACCACATATACATGAATGTACTAAAATAATACTTCTTTTCTATATTACATAATGATTAATTTTCCAATTACAAAGAGAACATTTCTTATTTCTTTAGTAGCTATAAGATATTTAATAACCTTGATTTGATAATCTGAATATTAAAGAACACTTCAGGTCTCTTTCTGATAAAGCTATTAAAATACTTCCTATATTATTTCTTAGAATTTATTATTATTATTTGATCATTATGTCTTTTATCCATTGAAAGAGAAAAATGTATATATTAATTATGTAAAAAATAAAGTTTTGAATACCTAAAGTATTTAGTAAATTCATAAATAAATATTATTAAGCATGAAGATGGTGTTAGATACTATATCAAAATATAGTAAAGGATAGGTTTTTAAAGGCAGGAATCTTACTTTGATCTAATTCTGTTCACAAGCACTGTTTTACCCTCACACTCTTTCCCTTCTCATAATCAAAGTGGCAAATCTATCAAAACCTCTGTTCTTAATAGAGAACCTTTATAGACTTTGGAAGCAAATGTGCTCTCACATGTAGCCAGAATGTTTAAAGATATTAAAATGCATAAAATGGATGATTCTTATGGCTTACCTTGTTTTATATGAAATACAATTTGTCTAAAAGTAAGAGTTAGTTTTAACCTTTGACTTTTACTAAGAATAATTACTATGTTTTCTGATTCTTTATTCAAAATGAAAAACTAAAATTGTCTTTCTGAGAATTATTTTATAACTGTTCTCTAAGAGTATTAATTTTTTTTTTCAATGGAGTTAAAACCTGCTTGAATTCTATCTAGGCCAATATTTTCAAAATGCTAATACTTAAATAATCTAGATATGTTTTAAATTTCTGAATATTTGAATATTGTATTTTCCCAGAAACAGTATTACTATCTTGAGGTTTTTTTCTTTTCATTTTTAAAATTTATTTAAATAATATCTACATCCCTGTAGGGTTCAAACTCTCGACTCTGAGATCAAGGGTCTCCTGCTCTTTTCTTCTGAACTAACCAGGCACCCCTACCATCTTGTTTTAATATGAAGTGAACACAATTTGGATATTGCAGTGTATTTTCATTAAAACTAATTGTTAAATAGGAATAGTTGATATTTTATAAGCACAATATATCAAAGTTTAGGCAAAATAATGTGTACCAGTGAATAAACAGATCAATATAAGCTGTTAACATATAATTTTTAAAAGGTAAAATCACAGCTTTCATTCAAATATAAAATGATTTTAGTTAATTCATTAATAATTGAGAGACATTAAGATGCTAAACCAGTCTTGTAGCCACCTAAGAAATTAGCCATATGCAGACAATTTAAAAAAAAGGATAAAAATGCTGAGTTAGATACAAAACTAGATTTAACAAATAAAATAGAGGATATCCAGTTAAATTTGAATTTCAGATAATCAATAAATATATTTTAAAAAATATAAGCATGTTCCAAATATACATGTACAGGACATATACATACTAAAGAAACATGTCCTATACTTTATCTGGTGACCCCAAACAAGACAGCAATAACCAGTAACTATTTTATTAGCAAACAGTTGGCAATTGGAAGATTTGATTAAAATAGTTCTCCAGTAGTATGTCAAGGAGGTTGGAAAAGCACAGAGTTGGGATGGGGAGAAAAATAGTTATAGTATTTTCATAGCAATTATTGATAAGACACTAACCCTGACAAAATCACTTCTTTCCTTAAGGAGGAAAACAAAAGAGGAGACAGTTATATAAAGTGAGACACAGGAAAGAAAAGGAAATCCTGGTGTTTATGGAGCAGAACGATGGACACTGAAAACATGGGATTCCTGCCCTACCTCACCTTCCATGACATCAAGCATTGTTTACCTCATTAACTAAATTAATTAAGCACCTCAATTAAAAGTCACCTTGGCTGTAGCAATCAATCAATTGTTAAATTTTTCCTGGTGTCTAAACTTCTCTCTAGGGAACATTAAACTTTTATTAACTCCCAGGCACACACAAAAAAATTTCTACAGAAATATTATTTTGGTATCCTAATCCCCTTTGCAATTAAACTGTGCTTAGGAATAACTATGAAATAGATATTATAATTTGCATGATTCTAAGGATGAGCAAACATGCTTACAATCTCTTTGATACTTTACTACAGCCACAAAGCTAGAAAGTGACAGACTTAATATTTGAAATCACTTCTGCTATTTCTAATCAACTTTTAAATCACTTATCAAAACTTACTAAATAGTACACTAGGGGTCCCTGGGTGACTCAGTTGGTTGGGCATCTGACTTTTATTTCAGTTTGGGTCATGGTCTAGCTGTTTGTGGGTTCAAGTCCCATATCGGGCTCTCTGATAACATGGGAAATCTACTTGGGATTCTCTTTTTCTCCCTCTCTCTCTGCCCCTCCCCCACTCCTGACACAAATAAATAAACTGAAAAAAAAATAGTACACATAAAAAGGGACAATTTTCTTTTGAGCAAGACAGTAAAGTAGTAAGAGAACCCTAGGCTTGCCTGATGCTTAAAGTAGTAGGAAAACCCTAGGCTTGCCTGATCCTTTGAACACAGCTTGATAAATATCAAGTCATTCTGAATACCCAATAAATTGATCTGAGGACTGAAAGAACAAACTGTACAACTAGAAGGAAGAAGAGGCCACATAGTGGAAGGTAGGAGAAGCAGAGACATGATTTGAGGGAGAAAAGGATCATGGATGCTGAGAAAGGGAGGGATCCCTGATTACAGAGAAAAGAGAGAGAGCGAGAGAGCGAGAGAGAGAGAGAGAGAGAGACAGAAATGCACAGGATTGCACAAGGAAAACAGTTCCCCAAAGGCATTGACTGGGGAAATGAGAGGGGTTGATTATTGTGAGATTTTACAACCAGTGGAATTCAAAGATGAGATTTGGAGCTCCATGCTGTGGCTGGTGTTGAGGCTGGTGGGTGCTGCAGTGCTCCTGTGGACAAGGAGGGCAGAAGCCCAGCAGCAGATGGCAGGATCTGAGAATCCCCTGGGATGCATTGGGAGAAACAGTTCTCCTTTCTTGGACTGCATGTGGGAGACATGACATTGCCTCTCCAGGGACAAAAGAGCTGTGGGCAGTATTATGCTCCCCTGTCCTTCAGCATAAGGGCAGAAACACCTGCTGAGGGCAGCTCACCTGGACACTGGCTTTTTGACGCACTTTATTCCAAACTCCAAGCTCCTATACATTGGTGGGGCTGCCCTTCTGGGACAAACCTGCACCAGCCTCAGCACAGTCATACCCTCCCCAAGAGGACAAGTGTGGGTCCTAAAGTTTGGAATTTTAAAACTCAGCCAACCTGCCTGAGATAAAACACAGGTGCACTGTGCTGCTGGGAGAGCAGATGGCCCAGACAAAGATACAGTGAAGGTAGGGATCTGAGGGATGCCTGGAACATACAAGGGGAGATTGTTCATTCTTTCCAGAGAGGAGTGGTGCCAATGCCCCTCTCCAAAGACAAGGGAGAGGACTGGCACCATTTCCCTCCCCTGCCCCTCATTTTACATTAACTTCAGTAAGCAACACAGTGCCAACAATAGTTGCCTAAAATGCTTACACCAAGCCCCACCCTCCTGCTCTCTGCAGGTCGTTCTCTATGAGAGGGATGAGCCTGAGAACTAGAATAGCAGGCCCCTCCACCAGGAAACCAGCACAACCCCCCCACCCCTGCATGCACCATTTCTACTGACCATAGAATGCTACAGAGCTTCAGCTCTACTAGATATAGGAAAATAGGATCAGACCTCTTTTAACAAGCAGACCAAATCATATCTAGTTAAAACTTGACACATTTCTGGCCCATAGACAAGGAGAAACTCTGCAGAAGACTAACTTGAGGGAAAAAGCAGCCAAAACACAGCAGCAGAATGCAGATAGCATATACTAGAAACACTTCCTGAAACACCAGGCCCTGGACAGTATGTGACCTCTTCTTAATAAACCCATTACTCTCAAAAGCAGGAAGACAGACACTTAGACTAAATACCAAGACAGAGGAATTTAGCTCAAACAACAAATAAACAAACAAGCAAAAACAAACAAACAAAAACCCAAGAAAAGGTCAGGGCCAGGGATCTAATCAAAACAGATATAAGTAATATGCCTGATCCAGAATTTAAAACAACCATAAAGATAGTAGCTGGGCTAAAGAAAAACATAGAAGATGCAAGGGAGTCCCCTTACTCCAGAGACAAAAGACCAAAAACTGGTCAGGTGAAAATTTTAAAAAAATGTTATAACTGAGATGCAAAACTGACTGGATGTAATGGCCACAAGGATTGAATAAGCAGAAAAATAAAGAAGTGATATTGAAGACAAAATTGCAGAAAATAATGAAAGGGAAAAAAGAAGGAAAGAGAAATATTGGATTATGAATGTAGACCTAGGGTACTCAGCGACTCCACGGAGTAAAATAACATTCATATCATAGGACTCCCAGAAGAAGAAGAGAGGGAAAAAGTGGCAGAAAACTTAGCTATAATGGAGGAAATTATAGCTAAAAACTTCCCTTAATCTGGGGAAGAAAACAGATATCCAAATTGAGGAGGCACAGAGAACTCCCATCAAAATCAACAAAAGCAGGCCATACCAAGACATATCGTGGTAAATTTTGCAAAATATAGAGATGAGGGAAAAAAATCCTAAAACCAACAAGAGAAAAGGAATCCCTAATTTACAAGGGAAGACAAATAAGGTTAGTAGCAGCAGAACCCTCCACAGAAATGTAGCAGGCCAAAAGGGAGTGGCTTGATATATTCAACATGCTGAATGGGAACAATATGTAGCCAAAAATACTCTACTAGCGAGGCTGACATTCAAGAATAGTAGGAGAGATAAAGAATTTTCCAGATGAACAAAAACTAAAGGAGTTCATGACCACTAAACTGTCCTGCAAGAAATATTAAAGGGGACTCTTTGAGAAGGAAAGAAAGACCAAAAGTGACAAAGTCTAGAAAGGAACAGAAACAAAACAAGTAATACAATTATACTAAATTCAAACCTACCAGTTATCACTCTGAACATAAATGGAATAAATGCTCCATTCAAAAGACATAGGGTGTCAGAATGGATAAAGAAACAAGACCCAGCTATATGCTGCCTACAAGAGACTCATTTTAGACCTAAAGACACATGGAGATTGAAAGTGAAGGGATTGAGAACAATTATCATGCTAATGGGCATCAAAAGAAAGCCAGAGTAAGCATACTTATATCAGACAAACTAGATTTTAAACCAAAGACTGTACAAGAAATGAGGAATGGCACTATATCATAGTGAAAGTTCTAATTAACAAGAAGATCTAACAATTGTAAATATATGTCCCCAACTTGGAAGTACCCAAGTACATAAATCAATTAATAACAAAAATAAAAGAACACATTGATAATAAAATAATAGTAGAGGACTTTAACACCCAACTTATAGCAACAGACAGCTCATCTAAGCAGAATATCAAAAAGGAAACAATGACTTTGAATGACAACTTGGATCAGATGGACTTAACAAATATATTCAGAACATTTCATCCTAAAGAAGCAGAAATAACATTCTTGTCAAGTGCACATGGAACATTCTCCAGAATAGAACACATACTGAGTCACAAATCAGGCCTCAAAAAGTACAAAAGGTCTGAGATCATACCATGCATATTTTCAGACTACACCACTATGAAACTTGAAGTGAACCATAAGAAAAAAAAAATTGGAAAGGGCAGGAATACATGGAGGTTAAAAAACATCCTATTCAAGAATGAATGGGTGAAACAGGAAATTGAAGAAATTTAAAAAATACATGGAAATAAATAAAAATGAAAACAGGACAGTCCAAAACCTTTGGGATGCAGCAAAAGTGGTCATAAGAAGAATGTATATAGCAATACAGGCTTACCTCAAGAAGCAAGAAAAATCTCAACTACAAAACCTAACCTTACACAGAAAGGAGCTAGAAAAGGAACAGCAAACAAAGCCTAAAGCCAACACAAGAAGGGAAATAATAAAGATTAGACCATAAATTAATGATAAGGAAACAAACAAACAAAAAACCAAAACAAAATAGTAGAACAGATCAATGAAAGTATGAACTGGTTGTTTGAAAGGATTAATACAATTGATAAACCCCTGGCCAGACTTATCAAAAAAGAAAAAAAAAAGATAGAAATAAAATAAAATAAATGACCCAAATAAGTAAAATAAGAGAGAAGAGATCACAACCAACATCACAGAAATACAAACAATTATAATAGAATATTATGAAAACATATATGCAAAAAAAATGGGCATTCTGGAAGAAATGATAAATTCCTAGAAACATATAAACAACCAAAACTGAAACAGGAATAAATAGAAAACTTTAAAAGACCAATTACCAGCAAAGAAATTGAATCATTAAGCAGAAGTTTCTTAACAAAAAAAAGTCCAGGGCCAGATGGCTTCCCAGGGTAGTTCTACTAAACATTTAAAGAATTAATACCAATTCTTTTCAAACTGTTCCGAAAAATAAAAATGGAAGGAACTTTCTAAGCTTATTCTATAAGGCCAGCATTACCTTGTTTCCAAAAACAGACAATGACCCCATTAAAAAGGAGAATTATAGGCAAATATCCCTGATGAACATGGATGCAAAAATTCTCAACGAAATATTATCACATCAAATCCAACAGTATATTAAAAGAATCATTCACGACGAACAAGTGAGATTTATTCCTGGGCTGCAAGGATGGTTCAATATTCACTAATCAATTAATGTGATAAGCCACATTAATAAAAGAAAGGATAAAAGCCATACGACCCTCTCAATAGACTCAGTAAAAGCATTTGACAACATACAGAATTCATTCTTGATAAAATTCCTCAACTAAGTGGGGACAGAGGGAAAACAGTTCAGTATCATAAAGGCCATATATGAAATATCCACAGCTAATATCATCCTCATTGGGGAAAAGCTAAGAGCTTTTCCTCTTAGGTCAGGAACAAGACAGGGATGCCGTCTCTCTCAACATTGTTATTTAACACAGTACTGACAGTCCTAATCTCAGCAATCAGACAACAGAAAGAAATAAAAGGCATCCAAATCGACAAGGAAGAAGTCAGGCTTTCATTATGTGTATATGACATGATGCTCTATGCGGAAAATCTGAAATACTTGACAAAAAAAATCGCTAGAATTGATACACGAATTCAGTAAAGTCACAGAATACAAAATTAATGTACAGAAAGCTGTTGCATTTCTACACACCAATAATAAAGCAATACAAAGAGAAATCAAGGAATCAACCCCATTTACAATAACACAAAAACCATTAGATACCTAGGAAGAAACTTAACCAAGAGGTAAAATTTCTGTACACTGAAAACTATAGAGTACTTATGGAAGAAATTGAAAGGAACACAAAGAAATACAAAAACGATTCCATGCTTATGGACTGGAAGAACTAATATTGTTTAAATGTCTATACTACTCAAAGTGATCTACACATTCAGTACAATCCCTATGAAAACAACAGCAGCATTCTTCACAGAGCTAAAACAAAAAATCTTAAAATTTTATATGGAACCACAAATGACCCCAAATAGCCAAAGTAATCTTGAAAAAGAAAATCAAAGCTGGAGGCATTACAATTCTCTATTTCAAGCTATATTCCAAACTGTAGTCATCAAGAACAGTATGGTACTGGCACAAAAATAGACTCATAGATTAATGGAACAGAACAGAAAACCAAGAAATGGACCCACAACTATATGGTCAACTAATCTTTGACAAAGTAGGAAAGAAAATCCAATGGAAAAGAGACAGTCTCTTCAACAAATGTTTTGGAAAACTGGACAAACAACATGCAAAGTAATGAACCTGGACCACCTACAACACATACAAAAATAAACTCAAAATGGATGAAAGACCTAAATGTAAGACAGGAAAGCATCAAAATCCTAAAGGAGAACACAGGCAGCCACCTCTTTGACATTGTATGTAGCGACTTCTTGCTAGACATGTCTCTGTAGTCAAGGGAAACAAAAGCAGAAATGAACTACTGGGACTTCATTAAGATAAAAAGCTTCTGCACAGCATAGGAAACAATCAACAAAACTAAAAGACAACTGATGGAATGGGAGAAGATATTTGCAAATGACATATCTGATAAAGAGTTAGTATCCAAAATCTATAAAGAACTTACCAAATTCAAGCACCCAAAAAAGCAAATAATCCAGTTATTGAAATGGGCAGAAGACATGAATAGAAATTTTTCAAAGAAGACATCGGGATGGCTAACACATGAAAAGATGCTTAACCTCACTCATTATCAGAGAAATACAAATCAAAATTACAATGAGATATCACCTCACATTTGTCAGAATTACTGAAATGCACAAAACAGGAAACAACAGATGTTGGCACAAAGGCAAAGAAAGGGTAACCCTCTTACACTGTTAGTGGGAATGCAAATTGGTGCAGCCACTCTGGAAAACAGTATGGAGTTTCCTCAAAAAAAAAAAAAAAAAAAAACTACCTTAGAACCTAGTAATTGCCCTGCTAGGTATTTCCACAAAGGATACAAAAATCCTGATTTGAAGGGGCATTTGCACCCTGATGTTTATAGCAGCATTATCAACAATAGCCAACTTTCAGAAAGAGCCCACATATCTATATCTATCAACTGATGAACAGATAGAGAAGCTGTGGTACATATATACAGTGGAGTATTACTCAGCCATCAAAAAGAATGAAATCTTGCCATTTGCAACCACATGGATGGAGCTAGAGCGTATTATGTCAAGTGAAATAAGTCAGTCAGAGAAAGACAAATACCATATGATGTTACTCATATGTGGAATTTAAGAAACAAAACAGATGAACATGGGGGAAAAAAGAGAGGCATACCATAAGACATTTTTAACTATAGAGAACAAACAGGGCTGATGGAGGAAAGTATGTGAGGAATGGGCTAAATAGGTGATGGGTATTAAGGAGGGCACTTGTAATGAGCACTGGGTGTTGTATGTAAAGGATTTATAACTAAATTCTACTCCTGAAACTAATATTCTATACATTAGTTACCTAGAATTTAAAGACTTGAAATGACATAAAGATATATTTGTATTATATGTAATTTTTAAAACTGTTTTAAAGAAGTTTAAAAAAATCAGTTTTTTGTGCAATGAAAATGTGAATCATTTTTGTTCTTAGTCTTTTATGTATTAAAAGCATATTAATAAATGCTATCTAAAATGCAAAAATAAAAGCTAGACTACTAAAGAAAGCAAGGTAGTAGTGAGATTAAGAGATGAACTTGACATCCTACATATGTCATTTAGAAACTTGATTCTGCCCCTAAATAGCTATATTACTTTGGGAAGAATTACTTAAACTTCCCAAGTTCATTTATTTATCTGCAAATTGGACTAACAATTTTATGGTTATGGTTTCTTTGAAGATTTAATAAAATCATATATACCAAGTTTTAATCAAGATTTAATGAAATCACTATATATGTATAAATATATATATTCTACCATAGTGCACATAGTAGGTGGCTTTGATATTGGATTTAATGAGTTCTTTTTCCTCCATTTCTTGAAGGTGAATTACAAGGACATAGAATAAGAATTTCTTATATTCAAAAACTGAAAGATGAAAAGGGCACTAAGACATTGAATCACTGGAGATAAGTATCATAGGAGAGACAAAAAGATCTATCAAGGAGGTAGGGGAAAAACAGCCAGAACATAGCCTGTATGTCCATTAAGTCTCCTAAAAGACAGGAAGGTTAAAAGTGGGGTCTTCTGAGTTTATGCTTTTTCCTTTGCAAAGACTTATGATATTGCCCTCTGAAGAAATTAATTTATTCAGGAAACATTTATTAAGTGACTCATAGAAGCCAGGTACTGGAGGCTTGTGTTCTGAAACTGTCAGAAATAATCCCTTAATGCATTTCGGTCATTGAATAGTGGATTTGGGAAGAGCCACCAAGGTACTGTAGCCCACTAATTTCCAAATATGTAAATTAGCTTATGTTCAACACTTATCCCAAACAGATCCTGAATAGAAATAGTTTATTGGGAGGTAAAGCAAAGATCAGGAAAGATGAACAAGTAAGGAAATCCAATTGAAAGGGTACATTACAATGACAGATTCTACTGAAGGTAACCTGAGCTTAGTCCAGAAGCCAGTCACACACATACCTCAGAATGTGAGGGAACTAGAATATACTAGCACCTCAATGCCTGCAGTGATCCTGGGGTAAGTTGGAATTAATTACTCAGTATTTCCAGTCTTCTTATGGGCAGACAAAACACTGAGAGTTGAGACAAAGAAAGCCCTTAGGCAAGAGGAAGCAGGGACTAGCAGATTGAATTTAGGCAGATTTGCACTAAATTGATAAGAGGAAGGGGTTCTGGGTGGGGCTAATGGCCTTGTAAATTTAGACATTATTTTGATAAGGGCTAGGTTAGGCAACATGAGCAAATTCTGTTTTTGTTTTGTTTTTTCACTCCGGGTCCTTTTAGTTCTATTAGTATGTGAATGAAATATATGTTGCATAGCTTCTGGATAGGGGTGTATTATGAGTGTTTCCCACACAGTTTAACAAACTCTCCTTTTATCTCCCAAACTCCATATAAGACTAGACTTTCTTAGTAGTACTTTAGAATTCTAAGATCTAATCCCATTGTCTATATTTTACAAATAAGGAAAATTAGTTTTATAGAAGTAGTAATATGTTCATAAGGACTAAAAGTATATATATTTGTCTGGTAAGAGTTAAGGCAGTAGGTATCAGAATATGTGATAGCAACTTCCTGTTCCTTCTGTAGAGGCCACTTTTAGGCAATAAGCTTGAGCAATGAAAACTTGAGCAAGCCAAAGGGCCCAGAATGACTATGGAATGCAAACAGGCTCGATAACACACAGGCCACCCCAAAATGACCATAGGTGCTAACTGACAAATGGGCTAATTACAACCAGGCACAGTCACCACAAAAGGGAAAATTCCATATGTTCCCATACTTCCTCACTCCACCCTATAACTATAGCCCTTCACCACCACCTCCTGGCATACAGACTCTGCTTTGCTGTCCTGTCAGCTGCTCCCCTGTACTGTATTCAATAAACTTCTATCTCCTTTCTTCTGTCTTGGGTGAATTCTTCACCTGCACTGCTGGCCCCCACCCAAATGGAGCATATCACACCTTCCTCATTCTAATTCTATCTATTCTCTTCTTAGCCTCTAATAATGGCTCTATTTTATGAGACCAAAGCTTTCCAGGAACCTCTGTCTAAAATATAATTTTATTATAACTATCACTTAAATTATGATAACCTAATAAAATATATATCATTTGATAATATAATGATATTTTAATAGTAGTTAATATGTTAGCATATTGATACCAATGCATTAGTATCATGCCATTGGTATTATTATTTCACCTCTGCTCAACAGATGACTTCTAATTCTTTATTTTCTATTTATTATCCATATGAAAAGATTGTACATGGAGGGTTATTGTTTATTAGCTGAGGACACTGAGGTCAAGAAATGTTGCTGGTCTCTAAAAGTGATAAAATAACTTTTTCAGAATCAAGATTCAGGATCAAAAATCAAACCCTTGACTCTGACCAGCTGAGGCTGGTGCTGGTTACACCAATTTCCCTCTTCTCAAAGCCCTTAAGTTAATGTTTTAGAATATTTTAATCAGGGTTATAGTGATCTGATATAAAGTTTAAATTACTATTCATAAACCGGTAGCTCTCGGACATGAGTTTTATATGACATACCTTGTGAAAATGCGAAAATGTGAATGAAAATCATCATGGAAGTCACACCAAGTAGACTCAACCCACAATTGAGCTATAACGTACTATTTATAGTAAAACCTTGGTTTGCGAGCATTATTCGTTCTGGAAACATGCTTGTAATACAAAGTAGTTGTACATCAAAATGAATTTCAAGAATCATTGCCTCAGTTGTGATCATGTGATGTTTGGCATCACATACCACCCGTATTACAAGACATTATTCATTTATCAAGTTAAAATTTATTAGAAATGTTTGCTCATCTTGCGGAACATTGGCAGAACAAGTTACTCACAGTCCAAGGTTTTACTGTATCTCCATACAATAATTATTTTTCTGAGTTTGTTATTTGCATTTGTATTGATCCTCAGTTATTTAAGTCCTAAGAAAACTGCCTCTAGAAAATTGGTGGGTAAAGTCAAACAAATTTACATGAGTGTTGACTGAGGCTTCTGGGAAGGGACTGATCATAAAAAGAATAACTAGCTCAGATAAACTATGATATAACAGCAAAGACTTAGTCTACCTTTCATAGGGAAAATTCTAAGAATCATAGCTTTCTTGTTTGAAAGAGATCCTTGTGCAGATCTCAGTGGAATAATGCATGGGTTATTTGATGGTAGAGAAGTGCCCAGTTAAGGGGGAAAGGACAGAAATAGACACTCAATTTAAAAGATCACTAAATGTTCTGAGATTCAAACAGTACTATTTAGTATCCATCAGAAACAACAAAGGGCAGAAAAGGGAAACAAATGATCTAGATACTTCACACCAGGGCAAATCTAGTTAAGGTCTGTTTCACTGTATGAAAACTGAAAGAAGACTGTTAAGCCAATGTTCAGAGAGGTTACATACAAATTGGTGAATGAGGTCAGAAATGAAATAAAATTATTTTCATCAAATGAAACCCATGTCTCTCCAGAAACACTTAGGGGGACAATATTGCTGGAATTCGTGTTACTTCATTAGCAAATCAGTTAAGAACACTTAAATAGAAGTTATCATGATAGTAATAGAAATAAAACAACAATGCAAATTTTATGACCATTTATAGTTTCCAAAGCACTTTCTCATATATGATCATCTTTTATTTCAAATTATCCAAGTTATTCCAGGAAAACCCAAGAGATCCATATTGTAACTGTTGCCATATCCTTTAGCCCAAACACTTGTTTCTTAAATAGACAAGATCAATTCTAGGTAAATGTTTGGCTCCCATCACTGAGGTCTTTAATAGTGCTTCTAAACAGATGTGTAATCTACTCAACTGTGAAATTTGAAAATTTCCAGTACTCACAATAACTATTCTTATTGATATATTCCCTTATCTGATAAAATTGAGGTTAAAAAGTTTCATCCATACCACAGAAGCATTGTTTGACTTAAATATGAAGTATAGAATCGCTATATAGTGACTGTTGCAGGAATCAGTGCCTTAGCCCACCTATTAACTTGATACTTTACCATATAACTTGGTTTCTACCATTGCTGCCCCTCAACCAGATGTTGAACATTGCCATTCCTCAACTATGTAGATGTCAATCATCCACAGCACACACATTTCAGCTGCCAACTCTATTATCTTTCCTACATAAAACTTTACCAGAAGCCTAGTGGTTCCTGCAGAGGTAGGGCTACATCACATATGGTTGGGTTCTGGGTAATTGTCATATTTTTAATTTCATTTTTTAATGCAAATAACAGGTCTCCATTTGGTTTGTAGATTTTATAATTGGAGAACTGTATTTGTAAACCTCAGGAAGTCAAAAATGGAAACAATCATCATTGAGGAAAAACAGAACAATTTTATTAGTAATATATCTGTCTAGATTGTTGCACATTTTTTCCCGGATTTCATTTTACATCTAGGTTGAACCATGAAATTAATGCTTTTATAATTCAAAATGAATCAGTTATTGGCAATTTTGTTTGTTTATCAGGAATGCAGGACTACAGTTTTGTATCCAAGATTTTACCAAGATATAATAAAAAATATAGAAACAGAACTAGTTCTTATGATGTTTTTGTATGACAGAAACATCTGGATTATATAAAACCATTAGATATTCAATGTCACCTGTATCTCTTCATCCTCATACAATGATGACTAGTAGCACTGTGGATGATATATAATATAAAAGTATTTTAAACACAGTACACATTTTTGTCCATGTGCTGTGCATACTCTGTTAATATTGAAAAATGCTTCAACTTAATAGGGAAAATATAC
>CM053575.1:34043715-34151005 GCA_028646485.1 Cryptoprocta ferox | reverse complement strand
GGGAAGGGGGAAAGGTAATGGGGGGTGATGGTCTTGGTGGAGGTCACTTGTGGGGAAGAGCACTGGGTGTTATATGGAAACCAACCTGACAATAAACTATAAAGTTTAAAAAAAAATCAATCCAAAGAAAAACTTACTTGGAAATTGTTCTGTTTAAAAAGTTAAAATCCTTGCTAGACAAAAAGAAGTTAGTAAGATAGTCACTGATCTTAAGAAATTCAATACCTAGTATAGAAGATAAGGCTAGACAAATTAACATTGAATAAATCAAAATATAACTTGCTACATACCAAAAGTGAAGTACAAAGCTCATTATATAAGCTCTTGGAACTGCGTGGTTACTAAAAACATAGCATTTATCACACTGAACACTCATTTCCTGAAACTTTATACGTACTAAATAATGTTAAATTTGGATATATGGATGAATGGGAATTAACAAATATATTTGATCTTTCTATGTAGGATATAGCATTTCCCAAGTGGGCTAAATGAGTACGTTGTCTACTCATTTGTTGTCACATTTGGTCTTTTAGTAAGAATGATCATAACACTAGTGAACATCCTCTGTATTCATAGCTCAATGAATGATATCAGCATGTAACTCGTCTCTATCACCCAAGCAAGAAATTTGAGACTTGTAGATAACATTTCCCTATATATCCAATCAATCATGCAGTTCTGTTAATTTTACATCTTTAATATTTCTTATACTTCTTCTGTACCCAACATCCTTACTTACATGGTCAAAGTTGAGGGCCTTAATTATCCATTACTTAAACTATTATGATGCCCTGTTTTGACTCTCTGCCTCTAGGGGATGCCATAGTTAAAACCAAAGTCTTACCATATCCTTCCCTATTTTATAACACTTTAATAGTCCCTCATAATCTTTTGGGCAGAGATAAACGTTATAGCACAGCTTACAGGAACGTCCTTGGTTTAGGCTCTGCTTCTTTTCCCCTCGATCACCAGCTCCTCCTCTTTCACAAAGAAGGTCCAGTAACAAAACATTTATTGTGATTCCTAAAAAACATCATGCTATTTCAAAGTTCTGAGATTTTATTAAATCTTTTGCCTGTGCCTATAAACTTCCATTTTTTATCTAAGTAACCTGTACTCATTCTATAATATGAAACTGAGTTATATTCTCCATGAATATATTCTAGAGAGTCCCAACCTCAAGGATGTGTTAGGTAAGTGACCTTTGCATTAGCAGACTGCTCCTTCCTCAATCCTAGCACTATGGTGTGGTGGCCAAGACTGGGGCTATGGAGATAAATGCATAGGGATTCAAATCCCTTCTCTTCCACTTCGGGAAATTACCTTAACCTTTCTAAGAAACTATCTTCCCATCTTCAAAATGAAGTTTAAAATGAAAATTCATCAGATTGTGAAGATTGCATGATATTATGCAAATAAAGTCTTTTGCAGAGGATCCAAAAACATAGGAAAGGCTCAATAAATTTTACCTATTGCACCTATTGTACACTGAAGGGAAATTATGTCTTACTGTTTTCCTCACTAGACTAGAAGATTTTGAGAATATACCTTGCTGTATTCATCTGTGTATCTCCAGAGGTTGATCCAGTGCCTGACACTTAGTAGCCACCTAAAAGCTTTTTGTTGGACCAAAACAAGCATATGGACCTTCCTTTACCATTTATAAACACTATTAGGAATATTGTCATAATGTAAAAAAATGAATGTATTCACTATATATTCAATTATTCTGTAGATGAGGAAATTGAAGCATGAAGGGGTTAAGGTAATTGTCCAAAGTCAAGAACTAATAAGCAGCAGACTAGCTGTGGCAGTAGATTTTCTGAAAGTAAAGTCTTTGTTATATCTGCTATAGCACAGCGTAGTCTCAACATGGAAATGCTGGTTCTTCTGACAGCCTTGCTCATTAGCTACAAGAGTCAGACATGGTTTTATGCTTGTCATCATTTGCACTTAATGCATCAGGGAATTTACGTTTTTCACCAAACAAAAGACATTAGGAGTGATTCTAATGGCAACATAAGGCATCTAGTAAATAACTCTATGTTGATGCTTGAGCACATCTTATTTCCTGGAAATCGCAATGGACAATTTGACTGGAATGAAGCATTGGATTGAATGAGAATCTCTTTATAAAATACATGCCCTGGTAAGAGAAAAATTATTCATGAAGTAAAGAGTCGCAGTAACTTTTTACTGTCCTCAAAATACCCAGACTTGATCACAAGTAAGCTATAATGAATGCAAGTAATTAAAGCAGTTACCAATAAGTAATAAGTCATTTCCTCCCTTAAAATTTGAATACATTAGCTGAGCAGGAAGGGTAGACTTTTGTCTCTGTCACTGGGAACACCTGGCAGGCTGTATTTGGCTTGGTCTACTCTAAATAAGCTTGCTGTGGCTAGAGTTTTATTCTTATCCTTACAACTTCCTCCCCAACTGCTGTCTATCTAGAACTTGTCCATTCTTCATGGAGAAAAGTATATTCTTTCTCTAACTTACAACTTCCTCAAAAAGGTCTCATAGGCTATGTAATAGATCAGGTTGAAGTAAGTATAACTGTCAATATTCAGCAATTTTTGACCACTAAAAATAGAAGATTCATATATTTCAATCGAATATATGTACTATGAACCCACCATCCACTATCTAGTTCTCACTTTGGTATTTCTAAGATCTATAAGTGCTTTGTTTGGAAGGCTGTTAAATAACCATACAAAGAAGCCCTAAAGTATAATAAAAATAAAAACAAAAACCCTCTATGTCTGTGCATATGTGTGTTGCATATACTCGTGTGTTCAAGTACGCACAGTCTATTAAGTGATGTAAATACATGAGAAGGGAAAGAGAGTCAACAGTTTTTACTGCCTCCCAGATACACCACTGCATGTTAGGGGATCTTCTATATTCTTTTCTTTCAGGTTCACAGACTTGAAAGTTGGGCATCACTGTACCCATTACATAAACAAACAAAACAACAGCAATACAGTCCTAAAAAAGTCAAAGCACTTGAAGTTATAGTGCTTTAGCCAGGTTTATATCCTAGTCCAGGCATCTCAAATAACCACCCCCCTCTCTACTGCATATCACCACAACATATTTTACACTTTTATTTTTTATTATAATTTATATACATATAAATTCCTGCAAATCAAATCAGGACAAGGATATTACTGCATACTTCTGTAAATGCCTCAGTAGTTGATAGTTTTGTGTCACTGCAACATGATACACTGTCATCCCCCACACCTGACACCGACAGTAAACAGTAAAGGGCAATCAGCTACACGGACTATGGAACATAAGCACAATTTTGTGTTCTTTATGAAAGTGGAAATTCTGCAATATCTGGCCTCCCTAAAAATAAAATAAAATAAAAATAAAAATAAACAAACAAACAAAAACAAACCAACCCCCCCGCCCCAAAACCTAAAAGGAAAGCATGGGTGTCATTTTGTGAAGACATCTAAAGTATTTTTAGGATGATTAAATTCTTGTTTTTAAAGTTTATTTATTTATTTTGAAGAAAGAGAGAGAGAATGCAAGTGGGTGAGGAGTAGAGAGAGAATCCCAAGCAGGCTCCTCACTGTCAGCACAGAGCTGGACGGGAGACTTGATCTCATGAACTGTGAGATCATGACCTTAGCCAAAATCGAGAGTCAGATGCTTAACCAACTCCCAGGCACCAAGATCTTTGTGCCAAAAATTCTTGTGCCAGCATATATCATTCCAGTCAGAGTGCCTCTGCTGATCGTGTGTATGGGTATTGAAAGAACAGTTTTATGCTATCTGGGTAGAAAAGGGAATATTGTGTTATGCATTCTCTCCTTTAATATATACAAATATCTGTATACATGCATGCATATATCTTATATTTCCTATATGGCAGCTGCTAGTAAATATTTACACATCTACTGATTCTCACCTCCAATTCATCCTTTCTTCAACTCTGAAGTTATTCAACTGGGCAAACATATAGACACAAAGACTTTAGATGTTCAAAGTATCTGAGATATTGACAACTTAGCCTATAGAATTGTTAAGCTACAGCCCAGAGTTTAAAGTTTACTTGATATAGATTCCAATCACTGAACCTGGAGCCTCATGATTATGCTTATGATAGTAATTAGGGTTAAACCTCAGAGAAAGGATGTCAGGTGTTACAAGAGTCTTTGGTGCCCTTAAAAACCTGCTGCATTAACATTCTGCTTCAATGGTTAAAAGGTTTGGTTTTAATCATTTTGTGTGTATGTGCATGTGTGTGTTCTTTGTTTTGCAAAAGTGATACTAATTATTCTTCTTTGACTTCATTCATGACACTGGAGCATCAACAATTGTGACAAGACATTCAACATCACTAATCATCAGGGAAATGCAAATCAAAACCACAATGAGCCAAGGATGCCTGGGTGGCTCAGTCGGTTAAGTGTCTGACTCTGGATTTCAGCTCAGGTCATGATCTCACATTTCATGAGTTCAAGACCTGTGCTGGGCTCTGTGCTTGCAGTGCAAAGCCTGCTTGGGATCCTTTCTCTCGCTCCCTCTCTCTCTGCCCCTCCCCTGCTCATGCTGCCTCTCTCTCTCTCAAAATAAATAAATGAACATTGACAAAAAAAACATACAATGAGCTATCACTTCAAACCTATTGGAATGGTTGTCATCAAGAAGACAAGAAATATGTATTGGCATGGATGTGGAGAAAAAAAAAACCCTAGTGTAGTATTGGTGAATGTAAATTTATTCAGCCACTATGGAAAATGGTTTAGAAATTTCTCAAAAAGTTAGTCACAGAACTACCATATAACCTCACCATTCTACTTCCGGGTATATATCTAAAGGAAGTGATGACAGGATATTGAAAAGCTATTGCACTCTCAAGTTTATTGCAACATTACTTACAATAGGTAAGATAGATATGGAAACAACCTACGTGTTTATCAAAAGATACATGGATAAAGATAATTATATATATATATAAATTTATCAATAGATTGATAGATATCTCAATAGATAAAAATATATAATGGACTATATTTTTCCAACTATGAGAAAAAAGGGAATCTTGCCATTATTGACAACATGGATAGAACTTGAGGACACCATGCTAAGTGAGATAGGTCAGACAGAGAAAGACGAATATTGTAAGATACCACTGATATGTGGAATCTAAGATAGCCTAACTTCAAGAAACAGAGAGTAGAATGATGGTTACCAGGGTCTGGGGTGTAGGGAACTTGGGAAGATACCTGTCAAAGGATCAAATTTGTACTTAGAAGATGAATAAAATCTGAAGATTTAATGTACAGCAGAATGATTATAATCACCAATACTACATTATATACTTGAAAGTTGTTAAGAGAATAGATCTGAAATGCTCTCACTACACTCTCACAAAAAAAGATAATTATGTGACATGATAGAGGTGTTAGCTAACAATAGGGTGGTATCATCTTGGAATATATAAATGTATCAAATCAACACTTCGTACACCTTCAACTTATGCAATGTTTTATGTCAGTTATTTTTCAATTAGAAAAAGCAACAGTGACAAAATATCTATTATTTATTGGACCCTTACAGGGTAGTTTACATGAGTTATCTCACTGTCTCACTACAATAATGAGAGCATAGTATCATTATGATCTCATTTTATAAATAACAAAACTACACAAAGATATAACCAATGCAGTTACTGAGTTAATAGGTAGTGGCCCTAGGACGATTATCAAAAATCACCCAAACTCAGTATCTGGTCAATTAACCAATAGCGATCTCTTGAGGTGCTGGAGAAATTGCCACCATAGTAAATTTAATTTCACTAGCATGATTTTAATTTCATTCACATTTATCCATTATAATAGCAATTAACATAAAAAATATGTAGTAATGAAAAGAAACAAAATAAAAAGTGATCTCAAATTCAACACATCCAGGGACAACCACCGCTAACAACTTCATGTAAATCTTTCCAGTAAATTTTCTGTCGGTCTAGATACATGCTGGGAGGACATGTATTCCTCTGCTGATAAACTATGTGTACATCTACATATATATTTGAGTCACCTTGATCCTGCATTGTTCTTCCTGTTAACCCTCAGGGCTATGTATATATACCAGTTTTCTAATGTCCATCAGATTTTTCCTTTTCCTTAGGGAAAACCATTACCAACAGTGAAACTTGTGGGGTTATTCCCAGCAGGCAGGCACTCACTCTCTCCACATTCACTTCTGTTTAACACTCTACTTTACTTTGACTTTGACTTCAAAATCAGCCCACATGCTGATAGGCAAGCCTGTGGATTTAGCTAATTAAGATATCTCCAAATGTGAATATTGTACTTAATGAGGGACCTCAAATCATTGTTCATTAATCAAACAACTTGTCGCATAGCATGCTGGTATTCTATAATTAAACCAATTAGGACCAGAAATTTAGATGGACTTTTTAAAGGCAGAGGCCACATTCATTTATCTGGTATAGTTTTGGGTAACATTCATGGGGGAAAAAAAAGAAAACAAGAAACCTTAAGTGCAAGAACTTAGTAATCTTACGAGTATTTCTATTTTAATACCTATTTTTGAGATTGTTCAGAACAAAGTACAATGGGATGCTTTTAGCTGCAAGCAACACTAAATTCTGACTCACTTGGCTTAAACAGAAAAGAAGACATCATCTTAGAAAAGGGGCTCCAGGGTTAAACTGTGGTCTAACAATGTTATAAGGATCCAGAATTTTTCATTTTTCTTCTCTGACATCTTCAGTGTGTCAGTTTAATTTGACCCATGGTTACAAGATGACTGGCAAAGTTCCAGGCATTTCAGAAAGTCTTTCATCAGAAAAAGAAGGCCTCTCTTCCACTATGCCCGATAATTCTATGTGTCAATTTGGCTAGGCAAATTGAATCTTGATGGAATTCTGATTGATACACCATAATTCTCTTTTTATCAAGGATAAAGGATTTACCAAAAAGCGACTCCTAAGGCCTTCCTGTGACATTACATTGGGCAGAATTGTATCAGATGTTTCTTCTGAAAGTAACTGTTAAAAGTGTCAAATAATTTACATTTATTAGGAATTACCTCCAGTCTGTTACATAGGAATGGACACAGAGAAAAAAAAAGTGCAGGTTTTGTTAATAAAGAAGTGGCTAGTTATTAAAGAAAGATATAAAGAGAAAACAAAATCACCAGCATCGTTTCTTTACAATCTGAGGTATAATATTATACAACAGAAAAATGATTAATGCACAAATACTTCTGGGGTCCCAATCTGACTTAATCTCAAAATCGGTATGAAAACTTGGCTATATCCCATAGCCTTTCTGATCTTTAGTTTCATTATTATTAAAATGGAGAAACAGAACTAAGTGAATTCCAAGCTTATTCTAGGATAGAGCTACTATTCTGTTCTTTAAAACTTGGTGAAATTAAACACATATTTATGACTCAACTCATAATCTTCCTCCCATATTAAGTCCTCAATTACTGCCCTAGAGAGAGTAAAGCTTCCCCACAGCATTGTATCAAATGCATATCATCATACATATATTACTATAATATTTATTTAAATAATATACATTTTTTGTGTTACCTCACATTAGATACTACATTTCTTCAAAGAAATAACACTGTCTTAGTCACGGTAATATCTGCAATCCTTAGATTGCCATCTGGCTCACATTATTTGAGTAAACATCTGAGTTAAACTGCTGAAAATATACAGTAATTATATCACTTGATAGACTGCTCTTTTAAAAAAATAATTACATAAAGTGTGTGTCTGGGCTAGGGTCCATGCCAGTGTATTTGTGATAAATGACTTAGAGAATAACTTGTATCCTCCACATTTTAGAAATGATGGTTATATCAGGGGAAAGCAACCTTTAAGTACTGACCTAATGTAAAATCGAAGGACTATTTAGTACAACCTTTGTACATTTCTGGAAAGCATGCTACAGTCACTGGGCATTATTAGTCAGAATCTACATGACACTGACATGATGCATCATAGGAATCTACCCCCAAAACCAAGGGCACAGTGTATACATTGTATGTTAGCCAACTTGACAATAAATAATAATAATAATAATAATAATAATAAACTGCTTGTTTATTGTCTTTGAATAGGGAATTAATCCAGTATTCAAATGCAAAGATTTACTTTAGATTGTAGCATAGAAAGTTTGTTCAATGCGTCTAAAGATTCACTTATGTACGATGAAAAAGTTCCAGAGATCTGCTGTACCACCTAGTGTCTAAGTTCACAATAGTGTGTTTTCCATGTAAAAATTTGGTAAGAGAGTAGTCTCATTTTAAATGCTTTTATTACAAAATTTAAGGAAAAAAGGACACAAGGAAACTTTTGGAAGTGATACATATGTCTGTAACCTTGCTGTGGTGATAGTTTCATGGGGGGATATATATGTCCAAACTCATCAAATTGTATACATTAAATATGGGCAGTGTTTTGTATATCATCTTTAATATTGATCAGGCAGAGCTTGTGGATGTGATAGGTAGATATAGACGGAGCTTCTCATAGAAGGTAGAAGTTTATCTAAAAGAATTCAGAAAACTGAGAAGAATAAAACACGATTTCTGATTTTTCACCCCTTTATTTGTGTTCATGAATTAGGCAGGGCTTCATTTCCTGCTCTCCGCTTCTATGGCACATATTTCCTTAACGTTGGACTCTGAGTTTTGAAGGCAAATGCCATTTCATGTTCATATTATTTTTAAAGATTTTGTTTTTAAGTAGTCTGTACACCCAATGTGGGGCTTGAACTCAGAACCCCGAGATCAAGAGTCACATGCTCCTTCTACTGAGCCAGTTAGGTATCCCTGTGTTCATTATTTTTATTCACAGAATTTAGTTAGCACAATTCCTAGAATATAGTTTTTGTTACATGGAAAATCTATAAGAATGAACAACAATGCTGCCATTTTGTTTCAATGTTGTTTTTTTTTTCTAGTTACTGGACACATTTTTAAATAGTTGGATGAATTCAGACATGCCATTAGGTTTTAGTACAGCAAAATCCAAAATCCAAGAACACGATAAAATTAGACAAAGAAGTCAGTCCCTGACTGTCTCCCACTAGAAACAAGCTATGTTACTTAGGCATGCATACAAAACACTTTAAGCAGCAAGATCAAGGTATTGTGCTTGACCACACATACAATAATATGAATAATACACTGAATAACTTCTTATTACCTGCATAGTTTCAAAAATTATCAGCACAAAAATGTTGACAATCTGCATGTCATCCAAATCTATCTTAGAAGTAAAGCATTTCATCAGCTGTCAAACCACGGCAGCTCTTCCCTATGTGAAAATTCAGGACAAAGACAGCAATAATAAGTTTCCAGAGCTGTGCCACTACCTGGTATTAAAACTATGTTCTTCCTAATTTGATGAGAAAGGATGATGCCTGACTGAGAAAAGCAATTACTTTTTCATGACAGAAAAGTCTGGGAGGGGGACATAATCTAACATAAAAGAGATAGGCAATAGAAATGTGTTGGATAATCATTTTACTGGAAAGAACTTTAAAATTGGAAATTCTACCATTAATTAATTATAAGACCCTGAGAAAATCACTTAATATCTCTGAAATTAAATATCTTTTTGCATAAAACAAAGAGATTGGAAAATTAAAATCTTTAATGTCCTTTTTAAGTTCTTATATTCAAGAGTTTATGAACCAGTTTCTAAAATAAAACCCCAAAACTGACAAGAGCAGGGGTTTTTGTGTGTGTGTTGGATTGAAGCTATAAAATTTATATGGTTCTAATTCAAAGACTGAGAGTCTTGCCCTTGGTCCAAAGCTGAAATTATGGAATTCTAAGCATTTGTCATTTTTCCATGAGTGCTTCAGGATGATTACTATGTGAGGCTTTTTTTGTGGTGTTACCTTGTGTCTTCAGAATAAAGTAAACCAAAGAATTAAGCTCACTTTGAACATAAAGCAAAGGCTTGATGTCAAAAAATTGACTATCAATTTGATACACTAGTTTTTTTCAAAAAATACTTTTTATCTAATGAAATCTCAAGCATTTGAGTACTACAAGCCCAAAATTGGGGGCTGGATATACACTACAATTCCAGCCTTCCAATTCAAGTAATCGATGTTATGCTACCTCAATGACCCTTAATGAACCAGCTGCCTGTAATTTACTTCTTTGTTTAGTCTTCTCCACCATTGATTCTGAGCTAGAGCAGATGGAACATTAGCAAAAGGAATCAAAGTAGAGAGTCGATAACCTCTTGAAAAGAAGGGAGATCCAGGGGCCATAACAAACAATGGACAAGGATATTAACGTAACACGAAGGTCTAATTTTAAAGGCCCTCTGTCCAAAAAAAAGAGCTTCAAAATCTTTGCTTGGTCTAATTGCTGTGAGCCAGTGAACATTGTATGTTTTCCATTCTTCTCTTTTTTTGAATGGGAAGAATTATTGATATGATCTCATGGTGGAGCTATCATCTCAGGTCCACCACCACATATGGAATGTACGTGTGTGTACAGATGATAAATAAGTCAACTTTTTATTTAATAAACTGCCAGATAATTAAGCTACTATATGGGAAGATTCCACATCATATGGAGATCTTGGACTTTTGAGTTCAAAGCAGTTATTTGTGCTGTCCCCTTGGGAAAGGGTGAATATGATATTTTTATATACTGAAAGAGGATAATGTGAAGGTTTGGTGATCCAAAAGATAATAATGTGGCAGAGGTTATGTTTTCACCAAAACCTATTGTCTCCTTTCCCTGGAAACAGCAAAGCTACATTTCCCACCCTCTTTTACAGTTAGACATGGTAATGTGGTTGACTATAAGCTACCATAAGTTAGGCAAAAGTGATGTTTGCTACTTCTAGGACTGTCCCATTAAAATATCCCATATTTGCTCCAAAATTGCATTATGCAGATAACTAAATGATATATATTATAGTAGACTTCTCATCAAAGACTCTAGTCTCTTTTATTTTATTAAGAAAAAAAAAGGCACGACTATCCACTACCAACAAGAAATCCACTTTAAATATAAAGACATCAAATGTTGAAAGCAAAAGGATGTAAAGATATACCATGCTAGTATTAAGAAAAAAAAAAAACCTGGGGTGACTATATTGATACTAGGCAAAGTCTATTACAGGCAATAAATATTATCAGGGATATAGAAGGTCGTTTTATAATGATAATACTTTTAATTCATTAAGAAAATTTAATAGTTCCAAATGGTTCTGTACCTAATAATTGATCTTCAGAACACATGAAGTAAAAACTGATAAAATCACACACAGAAGTATACAAGACCATAATTTCAGTCAGAAATTTCCATATCAGTGTTTCAGTACTAATAGAATGTTTACAGAACATGAGAAGAATAAGGAAAACTTGAACTCTGCGAACCACCTTTACAAAATACTGGATGTATAGACCCATATGTGAAGACTACTCCACTTATGAATAGCAGAATACACATTTTCTTCAAGTATATACGGAAAATTTATGAAAACAGACCTTTTTTTCACCATAAAGCAAGTATTGACACATTTAAATGATTCAAGTCAGGCAAAGTGTGTTTTCTCTAGAAAATGGATTTAATTTAGAAGTTTAGAATAAGAGAAATGAACCTGAGAAAATTCCCAAATATTTGTAAATTATATAGAAACATCTAAATAACTCATGGGTCAGAGGCATCTGGCTGGCTCAGCTGGAAGATCATGTGACTCTTGGTTTCCAGGACAAGAGTTAAGCTCCATGATAGACACAGAGATACTAAATAAAAAATAAATACATAAAAGCTTTAAAAATGGGGGTCTGAGCTGGCTCAGTCAGAAAAGCATGTGACTCTCAATCTCTGGGTAATTCGAGCCCCACATTGTGTGTAGAGATTACTTGAATAAATTAATTAAAAAAATATTAAATACATTTTAAAAAGGTCAAAAGGCAAAATAGAAAACAGATCATATGTGTACTGAATGTGAGTAACAGACCAACATACCAAAATGTGTGAGATGCAGCTAAAGAAGTATATAAAGGGAAATTAGAGTAGTTAATATATAAGAAAAAAGAATGTTTTCAAATCTGTGAACTCAACTTCCATTTAAGAACTAGGTAAAAAAGAGAAAATGACACCAAAAATTTGCTGGAAAAAGGAGATAAAGATTAGAGTAGAAACTAGTGAAATAGAAAAAGAGAAAAAAATAAAACCAAAAACTGATTCTTTAGATCAATAAAATTACTAAACCTCTAAGTCAATGTTTCTCAAACTTTCACTAATTTTTAGCCCTGAAGGGGATTTTTTTAGGTATTTCTTTCTCCAATAATTGCCTAATTTCTTTTATTGAAATTTTAATACTACAGATATGGTGCATATCTATTCTGTACTGTATATATGTGTATATATATATATATATATATATGATTTGTAGATAAAAAGAGTAAGATTTCTCTTGTCCTGGCAAGAACCACTTTTTCAAGACCTTGGTAGCGATTGTGCACCCTATTGAAAATGAATGACCTAAGTATTGGTATGGGTAAGTTGGGGAGAATATGTAAGTTACCAATAACAGGAATAAAAGAAGGGATATCATTACAGATTTTATTTATTTTTAGATTTTAATGTTTATTTTTGAGAGAGAGAGAGAGAGAGAGAGAGACTAAGTGAGATCAGAGGGGGGCAGAAAGAGAGGGAGACACAGAATCCGAAGCAGGCTCCAGGCTCCAAGCTGTCCGCACAGAGCCTGATGTAGGGTTTGAACTCACAGACTGTAAGATCCGAGGTCGATCGCCCAACCAACTGAGCCACCCAGGTGCCCCAAGATTTTAGATATATGCTGGATTGTCAAGGAGTATTATGAATAGTTTCATACCAATAGATTGATCAACATAAACAAAATGGAGTGATTATTTGAAAGATGAAAATACTCTTAAAAAAAAGATAACCTGAATAACTCTATAACTTGTTGATGATCTTATGGTTGTGAGTTCGAGCCCCGCATCGGGCTCTGAGATAATAGCAGAGCATGTTTCAGAACCTCTGTCTCGCTCTCTCTCTCTCTGCCCCTTCCCCACTCTCACTCTCTCTCACCTCTCAAAAATAAATAAATATTTTTAAAAGTCTATTAAAAAACTTTCCAACAAATACAAATTCAGAGGTAGATAAAAATCACTGAAAATTCTGTCAAACATTTAATGAAGACATAATACCAACTTTATATAAAGTCTTCCAGAAAAATAGAAGAGTAAACATATTTCCACTTATCTACGAAGCAAGAATTATTCTTATTTCAAAACCAGGAGTAAACATATTTCAACTAATCTATGAAGCAGGAATTACTCTAATATCAAAAGGAAACTGCAGACCAATACCTCTTATTAATATGGATGAAAAATTTTTGAACAATATATTTAGCCAATGAAATCCAGCAATATATAAAAAGGATAATACATCATGATCAAGTAGGTTTATCCTAGGATGTGAGAACAAAGGCAGTTCAAGGGAGAAAGTCTTTCAAAAAATGATGGGGCAACAACTGGATACTTACATGGAAAAAACAGCAAAAACAAAACACAGCACAACACTGATTCATATATAATTTGGCCCACATGGAGAAATTAACACAAAATGGATCACAGACTTAAATGTAAAAATAAAACATGAGAAAATATCTTTCTCTCTTTGTGTTAGGCAAATATTTCTTAAATGCAACACCAAAAAGCACAATCCATAAATGAAAATAAAAATGAAATCTGACTTCATCAAAATTAAGAAATATTTTTTTGAAAGACTCTGTTAAGAGAATGAAAACACTAAGTCTAGGCTTGGAGAAAATCATATATCTGATAAAGGACTTTTACCCAAAATATATAGATAACTCTTAAATCTCAATTATAATGGTAAAATAACTACCACAAACCAATCCAGTAAAAAATGAGCAAAACATTTGGATAGACACTTAATCAAAGAAGTTACTGGAATGATAATTAAGCACATTAGAAAGATGCTTAAACCATTAGTCGTTAGGGTAATGCAAACTAAAACCACAATGCGATATTTCTAAATACTTATAAGTGTGGATAAAATTTAAAAGAGTTACCATATCTAGTTTTGGCAAAGATGTGGAACATCTAGAGTTCTTATGCACTAATGGATGATATGTAAAATGATACTACCACTTTGGAAAACAGTTTGGTGTTTTTTTTAAAGTTAAATATTCACAATATCATATAAGTTAAATATTATTCTACCAAGCTACTCTTAAGTGCTTATCCCCCAAATGAAAAAAATGTCCACACACATACATATACATGAATGTTCATAGTGTCTTCATGTGTAATGGCCAAAAATGAAACATTCTAAATATGTATTAACAGGTAAATGGGTAAAAACAAATTGTGGAAGATCCCTACAATTCTACTATGCAATAAAAAGGAGTGACTATGTATGCAATAACATAGATGAATCTAAAAATAATTAAGCTGAGTGAAGTATGCCAGTTAAAAGAAAAAGCTACATTTTGTGTAATTTCATTTGTAGAAAATTCTTGAAAATGCAAGCTTCTCCATACTAAGAGAAAGCAGATAGCTGTTGCATGAAAATGGGGCAGGGGCAGGAGAGAAGGATTACAAAGGAGCATATGGAAAATTTCAGGATCATCTGTATGTTCATAACTCAATTTCTGATGTTCACATAGATATATACAAAATCAAACAGCCTAATTGTATTTATTAAGTGTAGAGAGTTTATTTCATGTCATTTTTTTAAAAAAAGCTGTATATTAAATCTTTACACAGCTTTATTTAAACTTATTGAGGTACCTCCATACATTAGAGTACGCAACAATAAAAATGATAAACTATAAGCAATAATAGGCATTTCCTATCAAAAGCATTATGTTAGGTAAAGAAGGTAGACTTAGAAGTTGTCTACTGCATGATTTCATGTATACAGCATTCTGGAGAAGACAGACATGTTTGGAAAGAGAAAACAGACTAGTGGTTTCCTGGAATGGAGGGAGAAGAGATGGATTGGTTATAAAGCAGCAGGAGTGAACTCCTGGAGGTGATGGAAATAATTCTGTATCTTTTATGTAGTAGTGTTTATATGATTGTATACATTTGGCAAAATTCATAGAACTACATTCCTGGAAGAACTAAATTTTGTCTATGTAAATTATACCTTAATAAACCTGCCTTAAAGACATATTCTAAGCATGCATTAACAATTGCCCTTCTTGTCCCTTTAATTGATTATATTCACATAATCAACAATCTTCCTCTATGTTAAGTGCTGACTACATGGTGTACAGGTTTAGTACATGAGAATTTTGAAAACAGTCATGACTTTTCTTCCATCTTCATGCTTTTCTCTTACATAGAAACATTCTATCTTGCTGTATGTCGCACAGAGACTCTGGAGCATTGCTGTATTTAAATTGATGCATTATAACTTTTCCTAATATACTGAAGAGTTAAAAGAAAGTATAATCAAATATGGAAGATTTTCATCAAATGATCTATTCGTGTGTTTAATGCATTAAGCATGCACATTCTCTAAAGCCATGTTTCCCTATTATTTTTAACCCTTAAGTGTCAATTCATGAAAATTTCTCTGATTTGTGTTATGAGAACAATGATACTATCTTTTGTTTCTCAGATATAAAATGGTATTATAACATTATTATAACATTACATGTGACTTTTCAAATATATATATTCCTCTACCCTATATTCTCCCAGACTTCTCTTTCCCACTCCTTTTCCTCTTTCAGAACCTCCGCTCTAACACCAGGAAACAGCCATACCGTGTCCATGGCCCTCTCCTGCATCTCAGGGCCACAACTTAGGCTGGCCTCATTTTGGACCCTCCACAGCTGCTCTACATATGATGAATTTGTTGGACATTTTTCCAATATAAATAATGGATGGATTTCTATAATTGCATTCCATCTTCTGACTGGCAGCCTTTGAAATAGTTATTTTGGTCATTAGAGGCAAAGTAAAAAAGTAAAAACAAAACTCAAAAAGCTCAAGCATTCAATCCTCACTATTGGGGTTTTTGCTATTCTTTCCCTAAGGAAATTAGAGACATGCCTGCTGAGGCCTGTTGATTCTAATCAGATCTTAGTGAACCTTGGTACCATATATTTTCAAGAGGCTGCATAGGAAAAAAAAAAAAAAGATAGCAAAAGAAACTCAATTGCCTTGTTTGCCTTTGAAGAAAATAGCTTTCACATACTTTAATTTTGCAAGTCCTGTCTTGTGCAAATGAGTTAACAAGCATAGTAAGCTGGATAATGGTTCCCCAAATATATTCAGGTCTCCCAGAACCTATGACTATGCTACTTACATAGAAAAATTGACTTTGCATATTCAATTAAGTTTTTATCTTTATTTTTATTTTTTTGTTTTTTTAATAATTTTTTAAAAATTTTTAATGTTTATTTTTGAGAGAAGGACACACAGTGAGAGTGGGGGAGGGGCAGAGAGAGAAGAAGACACAGAATCCAAAGCAGGCTCCAGGCTCCAAGTTGTCAGCACAGAGACTGACGCAGGGCTTGAACCCACGAACCGTGAGATCGTGACCTGAGCCGAAGTCAGACACTTAACCGACTGAGCCACCCAGGCACCCGTGCAATTAAGTTTTTAAAAATCTACTATAAATAATATAGCTTATTGAGAACAATCTGGCATTATAACTGTCTTCCTGTTACTAAATTAGTCTTTAATATATCAAACTAGCTGTCTTGATGTGTCTCGAACCTGCTAGGTATGTCTTCCACTTAAGGTCTCAATTATCTATCGCTGCACAACAAATGACCCCAAAACTCTGTGACTTAAAATAACAAATTCACATAATCTCAGATTTTGTGAGTCAGGAATTTACAGGTGGGTTAAATAGGTGGCTCTAGTCAGAGTTTCCCATGATCTTGCAGTCAAGATGCTGGCCAGAGATGTGGTCATCTGAAAGACTGACTAGGCTTCAAAGATCCACTTTACGATGGTGCATTCACATGGCTACAGACAGGAGGCCTAAGTTCTTCACCAGAGGCCTTCTTCCTGTGGCTGTTTGGTCTGTCCTTACAATATGGCAGTTGGCTTCACTCAGAGTGAGTGATCCAGGAGGAGATCAAGACAGAGCTTCAATGTGTTTTGTTACCTAGTTTCAGATATTGCATACTATCACTTTTGTTTTATTGGATTCATTGAAAGCAAACTACAAAGTCTGGGCCACACTAGAAAGGAAGGGAACTTATATCCAATTTTTGAAGGAAGTGACAAAGAATTTGTGGACTTATTTAAATCATGATAGGCCTTTGCTTTAGTTCTCCTTACTTGTTGAAATGCTCTCCTCTTAGACTTGTGCTTGGCTAAGCCCATCAACTCTCAAGTATTTGTGCAAATCTACCCTGTCAAAGAAACCTACCATGACTATTGTAGCAGACACCATTATTCAAATCCCCTAATGTTCATTTTTTCCATTTCCTTATGCCATTTCCCTAGCTTTCCTTCTAACACCTGCAACCATGGCACTCTATGAAAGATTGTTCTCGTGCCACTGGAGCTGCTTTGCAATTTGCAGAGACCCAGGAGTGCCTGGGAGCTTACATTCCACCTCAGTTCCCACCAGGGTAGCCCTCAGCCTGATTTGGAAGTAAAATAGCCCAGCCCTCTTCTCTCTTGTTGAGACAGAAACTGATCTACAACCCGGAGATCCTCTGCAGTATCAGACTAAGTCCAATAATTTTCTTGAAAGTGAATCTTTGTTTTCTTTTTCATCATTATCCTCCTTGCCCCAATCTATTACCATTTTCTTTTGATAACACTTGTAAGAAGTCATTTGTACCCTTACTTTGACCTCTGGATCAGTTTCCCGAGAACCTGATGTAACTAACTACCCAATTTAATCCTGCAAAATTCCTACCACCTACCCGATACATGTCTGTTACCTCTTCTTTATTTTTCTAAATGTTTATTTATTTATTTTTGAGAGAAACAGTGTAAGTGAGGTAGGCGCAGAGGAAAAGGGAGACAGAGAATCCAAAGCAGGCTCTGTGCTGCCAGCACAGCGTCTGATGCAAGGCTCAGACTCTTGAACTATGAGATCATGACCTGAGATGAAGTCAGACACTTAACCAACTGAGCCACCCAGGCGCCCCTCTTATTTCTTCATTATTCAGTAGCACCTATCACCATCTACTATACAATATGCTTATCCATTTGCTATTTATTGCCTTTCTTCCACAACTAATAAGTAAATTCAACTAGTATGGAATCATTGTCTGCTTTGTTTTCTATGGCTCTAAGAAGGTTTTTTTCCTTCCACTGCTTTGGGAATATTAGAAATTTCCCTGTAAGGGTGATGCTTAGTGACAAAGTGAAAAGTGAGCAAAGTATCAATTATCATGGAAATCTCACAAATCTCATTATAGTCTAAAAAGCAGCTATCTGCATAGATGATGACTGGGCTTTAAAAATGTCTACAATTATAACACAGTAGAATCTTTGGGAGAAATTAATGTGGACAAGCATCAGTCTTGGGCAATCAGTGGCACAAAAGTAGAAATCTAGTAGCCAAAATCTTTCCCAACATCACATTGATGATTAAAATTGCAGACCTACAGCCCCTGTTATTTTTCACTGCAGAATGAAATATGATCATGAATAAGCAAGAATAGAAACTGAGTTGCCTAACTACCCCCACTATAATCATCTTACTTCAGAGTACAGAAATTCCAATCTGAGAGTTTGGAGCAAGATTGTGTGTGTGTGTGTGTGTGTGTGAGAGAGAGAGAGAGAGACAGACAGACAGACAGAGAGGCAGAGAGAGAGAGAGACAGAGATCCAGAGAGACAGAGAGAGATAATGTGAATGTTATATATGCATCCTTTTTCTCTTTTTCCAGAAATGTTCTTTTGTCATTTCTAAATTTTTGTTTATTTATTTCTTATTGTTGACAGAGGATATCAAAATGACTCTGTACCTTATTCATAGGCTTCTTTGGTATATACTAGATTCTATCAGAGATCCAGCATGTAATGAATATCTATTTCACCCTGTTTATTGCAGACTTGGCTCATGAAATCTCTTATACCAATTCCCCACCTGTGTGTAGCAAAATATATTTTATATCTTTGATTTTCTCTTCCCTTTCCCCTTTCTCGTGGCTATTAAAGATGATGGAGTATGGTGTGAAAGAATGTGAATGTGAAGAAATAAAATTTATAGCTTGCTATTCTTTATTTTTACTCTTCCAACTAAATCCTAAACATTCACTAAGTGCTGTGTTGATTTTATCTATTATTTGACAGAATATAGATAAATGTCTCGTTCACTGGGCTAAAGTCAAGGAGCCCTACATTTTAAATGTCTAAGCTATAAACCTCAGTTGAGTTGCAAACACCTAATATTTTATAATGGATGATTTCGTCATTCATTCATTTATTAAATAGTAATTAATTGAATGCCTACTCTGTGTCTGAGATTGTTGTAGGAACTGAAGATATAGCAGGGAACAAAATAGACAATAATCTTTCTTTATCTAGTTTTCTGGGTTTCATAGACTGTGCGTATAGTCTTACCAATGATACCATTCACATAGACTATACGATGTATATTATGTAATGTGACATATCCTAAATAATATGAACCCACAAAACATAGTTTAATTATTCAGTATATCTTGTTGACTATTTTCATGCACTACTCTCATCTCTATTCTACTAGATACTTGGAATGTCTTGAAGAGTGAAATAAATAAAATTCCAAATTTCATGGAGATTTTGTATTTTGTTGAGAGGAGGTAGATATTTCAAAAAAGTTAAGAAAAACAAAAAAATCAAAAAGTTAAAAATAAAATTATAGTCATGGCTAAAAGATGATAAGTCATATAAAAACAACAAACAGGGGCACCTGGGTGGCTCAGTTGGTTAAGCACCTGACTTCGGCTTAGGTCATGATCTTGCAGTTTGTGAGTTCAAGCTCTGCATCAAGCTCTTTGCTGTCAGCTCAGAGCCTGGAGCCTGATTTAGATTCTGTGTCTCTCTGTCTCTCTGCCCCTCCCCTGCTCGTGCTCTGTCTCTCTTTCTCTCTCTCAAAAATAAAGAAACATTTTAAAATTTTTTTTTAAAAATAAACAAATTACATGGTGAGGGGGACCTGAGGAAGTTGGTATTGCTGAGTAATTTGCAGCAATAAATAAGGTAATCTGGGTAGATATTACTTGAAGAAGGTGAGGGATTTTGCCAAATATCTTATGGTAGAGTACTTTAAGAAGTGGGAGAAGCTAGACCAAAACTGCTAAGATGTTAAGAAGGCTGGTGGCGAATGCAGTACTATAAGGCTTTTTGGGCCATTGCAAGGGCTTTGGTTTATAACCTCAGTAAAACTGACAAACCCTGAGATTTCTGAACAGGGAGTAAAACAGTCTGATGTATGTCTTACAATCATCACTCTGGCTGCTCTATTTTGAAAACAGAAGCAATGAAACCAAAGAGAGGTTGTCGGATAATCCAGATGAGAGATGATGGTGGCTTGAGCTGGTGGTAACATTGGATGTGCTGATAAGTGGTGAATTTATGAATGCATTTTAAATAATGAGCCAATAGAATTTATGATCTACTGGACCTGGGATTTAATAAAAGAAGGAAGTAAGGTTGACTTCGAGATTTTTGGCCTGAGCAATTGAGAAAATGTAAGTATAGGGTTGCCATCAACTGAATGGGAGAATCAGGTTTGGGAGTTCAGCTTGGGACATGTTGAGTTGAAATGTCTAGACCCCCAGTGGAGTATTAGAGCAGGTGGATATATAAAATTAGAATTAGAATTCTGAGCTGGAGGTACATATTTTGAAGGAGACTGGGAGGTGATAAGTATAATGGAGAAATTTTTAATTATTATGGGGGGTACCCTCACTGAGAGGAGAGCATTTGCATAACACCTGAGATATAAGGGGAACAGTGATTCAGCTATAAATGAGGAAAATATACCAGGCCAGGTATAAAATCCCTGGCTGATGGAATTGGGAGAATATTGGGTCCACTGTGTTGAAGAACAGAAAGGAAAGCAGTGTGGCAAGAGCAGAGTGAGACAAAGAGAGAGGAGGAGGAGAAGGAGAGGTCAGAGAAGGAGGCTGGAGTCAGATCATGCAGGGCCTTCCAAGTCCTTTAATATTAATAAATGAGGATTTTTAAAAAAATGTTTTTAATGTTTATTTATTTTTTGAGAGACAGAGAGAGACACAGAGCGTGAGCGGGGGAGGGGCAGAGAGCAAGTGAGACACAGAATCCAAAGCAGGCTCCAGGCTCTGAGCTGTTAGCACAGAGCCCAACTTGGGGAACTCACGAACTGTGAGATTATGACCTGAGCTGAAGGCGGACGCTTAACCGACGGAGCCACCCAGATGCCCCAATAAATGAGGGTGTTTAACAAAGATTTTGGTTAGAGAAGTGACACAATTTGAACAGTTTGTAAAAAAACACTCTAGCTGGTGAAGTGAGAATACTTTGAAGGAGCTGCAAAGATGAAAGCAAGACAAAAATTACAGAAATTACTTCAAAAATCCAGATCGGAAATAATGGTGGTGTGGACAAGTGTAGCAGTGAAGATGGAGCCTTTATGTGTGTTTCTCCAATGCAGTGTTTGAGGCAAGTGTTTCAGGGCAAGTGGACAGGAGACACAACAGGGAACTGGAACAGACAAGAAAGAAAGAAAGTCAATAGGGAATACATCATCTAACAAGTTACTTTGCCTGCAGGCATCTGGTGCCCAATTCCTCTAGAAACCTCTGGGAGAGAGGATAGAGCGTACTTGAGAGTTATTCCAGCCAAGGGGTCAGGAAGCTGGGGAAGATTCCCATCAAATTGTTGCTAATCAGTGGTTGAGGACTACTTAATGAGACATTTCTGGTTTGCCCTCTTCTGGTCAAGAATGATCCTATTGCAAGTCAAAAGCCCTGAGGCAGAGATTCACAGTTTCCATAATAAGCAGGCTTTAACATGTAGGGGTAAGTGCCAAGAGAGTATTAAAGCAGCAGTGAGAGCAGCCACTTCAGTGGTGAGAAGGGTTGGAACTGCGGATATATTTATGAAACTAAAGGCTGAACACGGACGTGTGAAACACATGTGCACACACACACACATACGCACACACAACTATATTTCTATAAAAAGTGTTTCTTGTGAATATGAGAACTTCAAGTTTCATTTCTTAAACAAATACATACCAACTACACAGTGCCGCGCATTTCTGAGGAACTCTGAAGATACCAGGAGGAATAAAACGTTAAGTATGGACCTCAAGGGACTCAAATTTCAGTAGGAACTTTTCATTAATTACATTAATGACTTTTGTAATTTCAAAATTATAAATTTTGTAGTTTCTTTTCATTAATTATAATATGCACTAAAAGATGAAGAATGGCTGGGTGCCTGAGTGGCTCAGTTGTTTAAGCCTCTGACATAGGCTCAGGTCATGATCTCACGATTCAGGGGTTCAAGCCCCACATCAGGCTTTCTGCCGTCAGCACGGAGCCCACTTCAGAACCTCTGTCTCCCTCTCTCTCTCTGCCCCCCTCCCCCACCACTAGCACTCTCTCTCTCTCTCTCTCAAAAATAAACATTTTTTCAAAAAGATGAAGATGGCATAATAAATATTAACAAAATTGCATAATATTTATCTTAGGAAAATAATGATAAGGGCTAGATTAATGAAGTGATCCTAGAAATGGAGGCTAGAAACCTTGCTTATTTTATTCCACCTTGAATTCCCAAATCCAAACCCAGAGCCTGGCACAGAGAAAGTGTTCAAAATATATAGTCATATCGCTGTCTCACAACATGGTAGCTTCCTTCTTCAAATGTAGCAAGAGGGTCTCTTCCTTACAAGCAAATGCCTAGGTTTTCTAAGGTTTTCACCTAATTAGGCTAGGTTCATCCAGGGTAATCCCATTTTCTTTCTTTCTTTCTTTCTTTCTTTCTTTCTTTCTTTCTTTCTTTCTTTCTTTTTCTTTCTTTCTTTCTTTCTTTTCTTTCTTTTTCTTTCTTTCTTTCTTTTTCTTTCTTTCTTTCTTTCTTTTTCTTCCTTTCTTTCTTTCTTCTTTCTTTCTTTCTTTCTTTTTATTTATTTATTTATTTTTTGAGAGAGAGATAGAGAGACCATGAGCAGGGAAGAGGCAGAGAAAGGAGAAGAGAGAGGATCCCAAGGAGGCTCTGTCACAGTAGATTTTAGCCAGATCTTTACAGCTTCATACTCTCTGCAATCCACCATAAACTGGCATCTGAAGGCCAGTCATCTATATTTAAATGTACAATTGTCTTTAACATTATAAAATATAACCATATTAAATCCTCTTTCTTTTTTCTATTTTGGTTGCAAATTAAAGGATCTCAATGCAAATTCACTTCAGCAAAATGGGCCATTTCTTTTCTTTTCTTTGTTTTGAATTCTTTACAAACCAAAAATTCGGGATAATTTCTGGCTTTAAATTAGGCTCTGGCTTGAGGCACCTGAGGGGCTCAGTTGTTTAATCTTTCAACTTCAGCTGAGGTCATGATCTCACGATTTGTGAGTTTGAGCCCCACATCAGGCTCTGTGCTGACAGCTCAAAGCCTGGAGGCTGCTTGGAATTCTGTGTGTGTCTCTCTCTGTTGCTCCCCTGCTCACACTCTCTCTCTCTCTCTCTCTCTCTCTCTGTCTCTTAAAAATAAACAAACATTAAATTTTTTTTAAATTAGGCTCTGGCTTTAGTCCCTCTTCTCTTAACCATCACAGCAATGTTTCTGAGCTATATTCTAAGAATAGAGGGGACTAACATGAATAATATCCATTCTTAAATCACTATCATTGTCAGGAGAAGGAATACTGTATACAACCTATCAGGCATTGGTTACCTTCTAATTACTAAACTCATCTCTAGTAAAACAATACTGACTGAATATAGAAGGGAATTAGGTCTTTCAAATAAATTGTATTATTTTGTGAAAAAAGAGAGGGAGGAGTCAGTGGGGAAAATATCTATACAGAAGATTGTTTCTAAATTAACATGGGTCATCACATCCATATTTCTTTGATTGATATATAAGTCCTCTAACAACATTGTCTCTATCCAATTTATTAGCTTCTCTATGACACTTCTTTCAGATAAGGATTGCTTTATGTTCCAATATCACATTATTATCTAGTCTCTAAATTCACTCTCCATATCCACCTCTCTTCTCTGGTTGTTCTATATGGAAAACTCCCTCTGCCTTACCCCCAAGGAAACATCCTCTTAAAGAGTGGGGAAAATCATCTACTCAGAAAAACCAGTTTCTTTGTGAAATTACTCATGTGTCTCAAGCAGAATTAATTGCCATGTATTCTCTGTTCTCAGTGACACCTTATACAACCTTTACTTTGACCTTAATTTGAATCTGGTAAATCTCTATTTACAGTTCTGCCTCTTTTGCTATAGAATGAACTTGAAGTAAAAAAGCCTACCTCATTCAACCTTGTGTATCTAGTGCCTTGTATGATTCCTAAGTATTTTAGATCTCGCACAATGTTTGCCAAATTCATAACATTAAGGAATATGCAAGGATATACTACTCAAACTTCATCTTGCCATGCAAAGTAATGAGACACTCTGTCAGGTGTGTTGTGAAAATACATTAGACTAAACAGTTTTTTGTTGGGGGGAAGGAAACCACTATTAGCAGTGTCTTGTCAAAAATTATTTTTATTCATGATTCCCTATGATTTTATCTATTTCCTATGATTAAATATATGGTCTTGTTTCTTAAGACAGGGTTGCCAATGGTGATGACAAAGACCTATCTTTAACTAGTTTCACAATAAGTAGAAACACAATTTTTAGAGGCACCTGGGTGGCTCAGTTGGTTAAGGATCCAACTTTGGCTGAGATCATGATCTCACCGCTCCTGAGTTCAAGCCCCATGTTGGGTTCTGTGCTGACAGCTCAGAGCCTGGATCCTGATTCAGATTCTGTGTCTCCCTCTCTCTCTCTGCCTCTCCCCCGCTCACGCTCTGTAGCTTTCTCTCTCTCTCAAAAATAAACAAACACGAAAAAAAAGTTTAAAAAAGAAACACGATTTTTAAAGGTCTTTAAGTACAATCTGAAGATATGTATTTTTATTTGGCTAGGTAGACAATTATGATCTGCCTCTTCAATGACCTGAATAGTCATTAAATAAATAAGCAAAGACTAACACATACCACAAGTTTCATAAAGAGTCCTAGCCCTGGTCATCATGTAGAATATAGTCTGTTCCACATTGGTTTCTGCTTGAAAGTGGTTGGGTGGAGTGTGGATGGAATAACAGAACTTGGGGATAGAATGTGAGTGGTGGGTAGTGAGAAGAGGAACTTCCAGGTTGCTGTAAGTCTATGGAAAGACTTTCATTTTATGAAAGACTATAGAATGCCAGAGTGAGAGGAAATAATAGAGATCATCTGTTTCTTTATTCTGAATAAATCTAATAGCACAGAGACATTACACAAAAAGCTAATGTCACACAGCATATGTGTGGTAAAACAGACAATGAAATCCCTGACTCCCAGCTAGTCTATGTATTGTTTTAAATATTTTTTTATTCAGGATACTTCTTAGAAGGCTTTTTAGTGGCACATAATTCACTTGAAAATTAAGATTAATAAAATAGAAATAGGGGGATGTCATTTGAGGCATTACACAGAGAAAAATTTTCCTTCTATTACTCCCTCACTAGTTGATCCCAACATCCTTCTCATAGGGGTTTCTCAGGCAGCTCACAATACGTTACAGATGGATTTTCTGTAGGTGACATGCCCCGTCACTCTTTCCTTAAAAGGATACACACACACATGTGCATGCACATGAAAGGGAAACCAAGTGCCAGCTAACTCTGGTTATCAATAAGGGCAGGGCTGTATGATAGTAAGACAAAGGGAATATATGAGTTTGTTGACTTGGCTGGGTGTCTGGATGTTATCTTCTCCATCTGTATGCAAGAATTCCTGCCTAGATGACTACTGAGGCCCCCTCCTCCAGGAATGTGAGTCCTGTGAGCGTGGAGTCACCAGACAGTGCACACAAAAGCATGATACAGCCCGGCTCTGCCCAGGGCGCTGGTAATCCTTGGCCTCACCAGTCTCTCTGATCACTGATGCTTGGATCTCTATTTCAAGCACGTCTTTCACTTACTCCTGAGAAACAGACTCTTTTTTTTCCCTCTCTTGACTCTTTCTTCTGCTTTTCTTAGTAGTTTGAAGGAAAACAAAATTAAGTTCATATTTTGCCACTGCTGGCTCTCATGTCAGCAAACTGCATTTGCTACCTTTGATGATGACTTTCTTTCAAAACTCATGAATGTGCCTAACCTTGTTGGGCCCGCTTTTCATTACTCTGCTTTTCTTTTATACTTGCTGAATTCCTAAGTCACTCAATTTCTCTACGCGCTGCCTTCAGCTGGCCTCATTCCTCCCTGCTCAGTTTCTGCTTCCCTTTTCCCTCCATGTTCCATCTCAACACAAATGTTCTATTGATCCCAGCCCGAGAAAGAGAGAGAGAGAGAGAGAGAGAGACTTACAAGCCTACAGTGTATAAAGAAAGTGGTCATAAGTGACTGCCTGAGGCATAATTAAAATTTAAAAAAAAATTGTACCTTCCTAATGAGTAAATGCCCTTAAAAGGAAAAAATAGCAAAGTCAGAGAGAACACCACATGTAAGTTGTTGTTAGCAGCCTAAATGTAGAAGTCATTTATGGTAGGATTAAAAAAATATATTCCTACATATGATTTCCACAATTTCTATCCACAATAGAAGGGATGATCATGGATTTAGAACCAACAAGTTCTTAATTCAAGTGTTAGCTCTGCCATTTACTCTCTAGGACTCAAGCAAGTTATTTATTATTGCTAAGCCCTAATGTTCTTCACTATTACTCGTGGCTAAGTTTATCTATCTCACAGTTTTTTGTAGGTATAAAGTAATTTAGTTATGTGACCTCTTAGTTATACTGGGTGACAATAAAAGGGAGAAAAGAAAAATAATAATTCTGGCAAACGATAGGTATGTTGTCCCTTCTTTTGAAAGCTAATTCTCAAAAGAATTCATTGGTTCACTCTAAATAGAACTGGATCTCTAGGTTTTCCAATATTTGTGATATAGCAAATCCTTTAGTGACACCTATTCTTCTAGAGGAGTTTAACTATTTGGTGATAAGTAGATGAATTTCTGATAGCCAAACACTTTTTGATTATTATGAGAGATGACTTATTTCATCCATTCAATAGTCAGAATATCTCTCTGGCCACATAGTCATGGACAATGTAGAGCAGACACAAGCATTAAAAAGTACCTCTTCTCATAAAGCTTTGTGATCAAGTCCTTCTCTCATTTATGGAGCAAAACATTGGCCAGTGTAGGTCCAGATGCATATCCTAATCATTGTTTATAGTAAATCTGAGCAAGTAAAATATCACAGGGCCTCATTTTAATAGAACTTCCCAAAGCCCTGGAGAGTGCCTGAAAATGTATTCGCATGATCATAATTTTTTGAAGCTTTATTGTGGTATGATTTATATATAATTAATCACATGTATTCAAGTGTGCAGATATGTAAACAACCATGAAACAATCTCCATCTTTAAGACAAACAACATATTTATCTATCACCAGCAAAAATTTTCTCATGATTACTATAGACTTATTATAATCTTAAGTCCTCCATGTTTGTTCTTCTTTTCAAAGATGGTTTAGCTTTTCTGGTCCCTTTATATTTTTATATCAACATTAGAATCAGTTTGCCAGTTTCTAAACTTGTGTTTCCATTTAATTCATAAGTTGATTTTGGAGGTATTGCTATCTTAATGATATTTATACTTGCAATCAATGTGCATGAAATTTATCATGCATGACCACTTACTTTAGATCATTTAAAATTTCCATCAACAATGTTTAAATTTCAGGTATAGGTCTTGTACATATTTTGTCTATCTTTACAAATCATATTTTTATACTATTTTAATTCTCTTTTTAAAATGTCAATTTATGGCTCCTTCTTTGTTACTATGTAAAATATAATTTGGGGATATTGATTTTTCTATCCTACCACTGTGATAAACTCACTTATTAGTTATACTAGCACTTTTGTAGATTATATAGAATATTCTAAATAGTTGATAATTTTGTCTGTGAATAAAAAAAGGTTTTATTTCTTCTTTTTCCACCTGTATGTCTACATTTCTTTTTCTTATTATACAACCTGGACCCTCCTTATGATGTTAAAGATGGCAAGAGAAGGCATTTTTACTTTATTCTTGATATTAGGAGGAAAGCATTCAATCACTCATCATTAAGTATGATGCAAGCTAATGGCTTTGAAAGATATATTTATGTGGTTGAAAAGGTTTCTTTCATTTCTAGCTTACTAAGGATTATTTTAGTTCATTTATTTATTTTGAGAGAGAGAGAAAGCATAGTGGGACAGGGGCAGAGAGAGACAGGGAGAGAGAGAATCCCAAGCAGGCTCCATACTGTCAGTGTAGAGCTTGATGTGGGGCTTGAACTTCTGAACCATGAGATCATGACCTGAGCCGAAGTCAGATGCTCAACTGAATGAGTCACCCAGGTGTGCCATCTTACTAAGGATTTTGATTAGGAAATGATGGCCCAGGTCAAGTGATTTTTATGAATATGTTGAGATGATCACATGGATTTTCTTTTCTGCCTGCTAATATGGCAAATTACATTGATTAAATTTTCAAATGTTAAGCTAAACTTACATTTCTGGGATAATATCTACTTGTAATATTAATGAGTTATTCATTTTATGTATTATTATATATGATTTTCTAAAAGTGTGTTAAACTTTGCATTGATATTTGGTATTGGTCTCTATTTTAATTTATTGTAATATCTTTGTTTATTTTGGAATCAGAGTAATGCCAAACTTTTAGAATGAGTTGGTAAATATTTCTGCCCCTTTAATTTTCTAGAAGATTTTGTATAAAATTGGTACTATTTTTTCCTATGTGTTTAGTAGAATTTACCAGGAACATAGGAATGGAATATTCCTGGCAGGAAGATTTGTAACTAAAATTCAGTTTTGTAGCAGATATTAAGTTGTTCAGGTTTTTTATTTTTTCCTGAGTGAGTATGATGGCTAAGTTTATGTGTCAACTTGACTGGGCCATAGGATGCCCAGGTATCTGATCAAACATTATTCTGGGTGTTTCTGTAAGGATATTGGGGATGATATTAACAGTTAAATTGGTAGATTAGGTAAAGAAGATTGCTTTTACTAATGTAGGTGGGCCTGAATATAGTAAAATGGCTGGCCTTCTTAGTGAAGGAGAATTATTCTGCTTGATAAATGGTTCAAACTGGGGCATTGGTCTTTTCCTGCCTTCAGACTCCAGTTGAAACACTGGCTTTAATGGGTCTTGAGCCTGCTAGACATTGGATGGGCAAGCTTGGCGACTACCCCTACAGATGTTAAAATCTGCCAGCCTCCATAATCATGTAATCCAATTCCTCACATTAAATACTTCTCTCTCCATATAAATGCTGATTCTGTTTCTCTGGAGAAATCTTATACAGTGATCTTTGGTAGTTTGCCTTTTAAGGAATGTGTCCATTTCAGAAATGCTGTTGAATTAACTTGCAGAAAACTGTTAAAAATATTTCTTTACTATCTTTTTATGCCTATACAATCTGTGGTGATATTACTTCGCTCATTTCTGATGGGTATTTTGTGTCTTATCTCCATTGTAATAAGTTCCATTCTAGAACTCTCAGATCTATTACTTGGAAATATAATGCTCTCTGATATATAGATGTGATCAGATTGGAGAGACAGAATGTTTTTAGATGTAGAAAACCTTTGTATAACTTTTTTCCTCACTAGAAGTTTCTGAGGTGGCTCCTACTCCCAGTTTTCTAGAAACTGTGTGTTCTACAAAAGAGTACCTTAAATTTAAAATTTTCAATGAATTCTTTCAGATTAGTTTTTGAATCGTCGATCTTACCTCTAGAGTCTTATAGGACTTTATACTGACATAAAAACACAACACATTGGGTGTCTGGGTGGCTCAGACTCTTTATTAAGTGTCCAACTCTTTATTTTGGCTCAAGTTATGATCTCCTGGTTTGTGAGTCTCACGCTTTCAGCAAGAGCCTGCTTGAGATTCTCTCTCTCCCTCTCTCTGGCCCTCTTCCACTCAGTCTCTCCCTCTTTCCCTCTCTCTCAAAATAAATAAAAAACATTTAAAAAATACACTGATTTAAATCATAAAGATTTACATGCTTTTATGCTCCTAATTGAACAGGGGTTTCTTTCAAAACAAGAGTTCTTGCCCAGTTCAACCCTATATTCAGATCCATGAGACCACAGAATGATGCACTCAATACTAATTTTTCAATTGACTTGCTAATGATGTGACTACATTTGTCCATCTTGAGACCATTAGTAATACTCAAGATGACCATTTCTCAAAAAGAGTGGCTATAAACAGTTTAAAAATGGTTAAAGAGTGAGAGGGGGTGTGAGGGAGTGAAAACAGCAAGTTCTACTCACACATTTTACACTGTGTGGAGCTGTAATTTCGAAGTGAAAAGTTTCCATGACCACTGCTGTGATAATTGGTATTAGCACTATATATTCTTGGCATTTTAAATGAAAATTACTGCCTTCTTTCATACTCCCACTGGTGTACTAAAAAGCTCAGCTACCGCATGACTTTGAGCTGTTAGTCCCAAGAAATACACTTAGATCATTTGGTTGAACTTGTTCTTTTGATTTTCCTATTTTTCATCTCAAATTTCCATCACTCGTAACTTTTCAAGTACTCCTTTAAAATCTAAGAGAGACCCTAACATTTTATAGTGTCCACTTTGGTACCAAGTAAGGGAAGCGACTTCTATAAAGTTACCTTGTTGCCTATGGCTGCCCGTGAGATTTCCTGCAAGGTAGGAGGAACTGTGTTACCAGCTCCACAGCACAAGACTTATATAATTTATACATATTTATCAAATTGGCATGATACATTTAGGATAGTTTGACTTAAAATATAAACTGTATATTATGTGGAAATATATATGTATTTATGGGAGGGTGCCTAGGGAGTTCTTTACAAAGGGTGTATATCTACATTATTTTTAAAAGTATATACAGATATAAATTAAGTATTTAGTAGATTTTAATATACATATATTTTAAATATATGTTATACATATATATATTATCAGATAGATAAATTAGAGAGAATAAGGAATTGGGTCAGGAATGTACTTTCTGAAGACCAATAAATATCTTTATGGAATGTGTAGCCACCTAAAGAGAGAGGATTTGATTTCCAGAGAAATTAACCCTGAAGTAAAATTAACAGACTGTTGGACTGTTGATTGGATGTGATATGTTCTAGTATTAAGAAATAAAAATAAAGTCCAGAGTGAGCAATGTCCAGGAAATAATTGGAAGAGACAGGTCACCAGTATCAGGATGTCTTAAATGAAAGAAATTTGGATGATTTCAAATATTTTCAATATGTTATATGAAGGAACTGGTCAAGTAGTTCACTACTTCAAATTTTCTACTAATGTAAATTCTGACACAGAAAGGGGCATAATGTAGATCTCTGGTAAGATCATGTTCGAACCAGTTCTTGTGACTCAACTGACAACCTTTATTAGTGGAGAAACTTTGTGAATCCAGACATGGGCGACGACATTCAAGTCTACAATATATTAACAAATGATAAAAAAAGAACTGGTATTTATCACTCAGGTATCACTCAGTTCCTCAAAATAGGAATTCATTACAAATTTCTTTATATTATAATAAGCTTCATAAAAGAAGAAGATCTATACTGTAGGCTCTAATTTTTATCTGGCTGCTTCTTATATGGAAGATTTTAAGTCTGTACCCCACAGTAAGCAGCAGAATAAATGTATTCAGATGTGCTCTGATTAACATAAACTATGGAATACTAGATTTTGTTATAAAATTAAAGTTATTATTAGTCCTTACTAATTGTTACAGTATAGGAAAGCATTACAAGCATTTACAAATACATAAAAATACAGCTAGTAATAAAATGTTTTAGTATTTCTTTTTCCAATACCTCTTATTTAATGAGTGCTTAATATATGTCAAACATTTTAAATATCTATCTAATTCCAACATATCTTGTAAAATGTTTTGATACCTATTTTAAATCTATGAAAACTGAGGGTCACATAATTTAAGCAATTAGCCTAGGGTCATATATAACAATTAGAGTTATGGTCAGAGGACATATCCGTTAGGTGGTGAACCCCTTTTTATGTGCTGCTTTAGATTATCTTAAGGTTGTTGTATTTCATATAATAGATATTAAAACTTTAGGTATCATAGCACTTGGGTGGCTTAGTCTGTTAAATCTTTGGGGTTTTGCTTTCGGCTCAGGTCATGATCTACTGGTTTGTGAGTTCAAGTTCAGTGCCTAGCTCCACGCTGACAGCGCAGAGCCTGCTTGGGATTCTCTCTCTCTCCCTCTCTCTGCCCCTCACTGGCTCATGTAATCTGTCACTCTCTCTCTCTCTCAAAATAAATAAATAACTTTAAATAAATAAATAAATAAATAACATTTCAGGTGTCTACTAGTATCCAAATGAAACCTTACGAGTTGTGATAAAGCCAAAAACTAAAAAAAACTCATGTCAAATACTCACATATTAGTAAATCAGGCATGTGCAATTATAAATGGATCCTAAATATTTGTGAGAGAGACAGTGCAAGTGGGGTAGGGGCAGAGAGAGAGAGGGAGACACAGAATCTGAAGCAGGCTCCAGGCTCCAACCTATTAGCATAAAGCCCGATGTGGGGCTCAAACCCACAAACTGCAAGACAATGACCTGAGCTGAAGTCGGAGACTTAACCAACTGAGCCACCCAGGCACCCCCCAGTTACATTCTTTATAACCAATTAATAGTTGAGGCTAAATCTTACCCTTGCCATACCCAGTACCAGAAGATTAGCTAGACCCAAGCAGAATTTGAAAGCTGCCTTACTTTAGTTAAATGGGTTACCTGGCAGCTGTAGGAAGGCCTGAAATGTGAGAGAAAGAACCATGAGTGTAATTGGTGTAGAAAAAGCATGTTTTGGTTAGAGTCCAACACAGCAAGTTAGGAAATAATAGTTCATTTTATCATTTTATTATTTCACAGAACACAGCAAATTTAATATTGAAATCTTGGATGTCCTCAAATAATAATTATTATCATTTAAAAGCAGAAAATCTTGGGATAAGCTTGCAGGGACAAAAGAAGGTAATAGAAAAAAATCTATTTTAGCTGCTTCTCTTAAATATTTATTAAGGATAATGTCAATTAAATGGATTTCTGTGACAGTAAGTATAAATTTAAAAAAATGAACGTTATCATACAAATAAAAGATAAATTGAAATAATTTAGGAGTGTTAAATGACAGGTGATCAGGCACAAAAGAAAGCCTCTGAAACGTTTGTTTCAGTAGTTTTCTGACCTGTCGAGCTTTCTAGAGAGCAGCTTCAATGAATCATGTAGGTTCTTATACCCTCATGTTATGACTAGCCACAAAAGTCCTGGTATCTCTTTAAAGGTTAATGATTCTGAATTCTTTTCATATTTCTCTGTATATCAAACAGTTTTTTCTAGTTGCTAAGGTTCATTGGATTTTCTCTGATTTTCTCTCCTTAACTACCTCATTCGAGGGAGAACCAGCTATCAACAAGTACTGGATAACATTTAGTTTTGCAGGCACCCAAAAAGGAAGAGCAAAGGTGAAGGGTTTGTGCTGCTTACTGTGTGTGTGTGTGAGTGTGTGTGTGTGTGTGTGTGTGTGTGTGTGTGTTGGTTTTTTTAGTAGCCTTCACGTCCAGTGCAGAACCCATAGTGGGGCTTGAACTCATAAACCTAAGATCAAGACCTTAGCTGAGATCAATAGTGTGTCGCTTAACTGACTAAGCCACCCCCGTGTGTGTGTGTGTGTGTGTGTGTGTGTGTGCGCGCGCGCATGCATTTTAAACAAGTCAAGAGACCCTTCTGATTTTGTTTTTTCATCAGTGAAATGGGCCTGGGCTGTGCCTGCCTCCCACAATTGTCTCATATTTCAATTAAGCATTAAATATTTGGGAAGTTTGCCTTAAGGTACTAAGATTACATGTCGAATAAGACAAACAAAATCCTCTGCCCTCATGAGCATATACTCTAGCTCAGTCAGTTCTAATAAACTGACAGGACACTGGGTAATAACTCAGACTACAGGCTCTAGGAAATTTTAAAGCCAAACCAAAAAACTGGCTCCATGGCTCATTGGAATACTGTCATTTATCTTCTAGAACATTTCAGAGAGACTGCAAACTAAGACTCTCTCTAGAAACATAGAATGCAGGTATTCAAAAAGAAATAGAAAAAAAAGTTTTATCCCACACAGGGAGCCTGGTGGCTGGTAGTGACTAAGGGCAGTTTATTGAGAAGGGGGAAGTGTGCCTGTGTGCTCTATTAGAAATATTTGCCTTGGGGGGTGTCTGGGTGGCTCAGTCGGTTAAGCAACAACTTCTTGATTTCAGCTTAGGTCGTGATCTTACAGTTTGTGGGATCAAACCCCATGTCAGGCTTCACACTCACAGTGCAGAGCCTGCTTGGGATTCTCTCTCCCTCTCTGTCTGCCTTACCCCTGTACTTGCTCACTCTTTCTCTCTCTCTGTCTCTCAAAATAAATAAACTTAAAAAAAGAGAGATATCTGCTTTGGATGTTAAGGAGAAGAATGGACTTGCTAGCCTGTTATTTCTCATCACTGCTCTAAAAAATCTGTTAATGCTTATGCTGTCTCTCAAGCAGAAAAACTTGAGCTTCTTAACTCATTTCCATACATTAATACATAGTGTTCAATATGAAAAAAGTATATAACATCTCTATTACTCATAAGCATCATGATATTTTTCCCCTCTGAAAGGAAGAATTCAATCCCAACTTTCCATAATATAGACTCAGCAAAGCCTCTTGTATGACAGGAATAGATAATGGTAGCATCTTGGTGCAATAACAGTATCCCTTAGTTGTCGATAGTCAAACAACATTGTCAATGTATCTCTTGTAATTCTATGCTTGCTTCCCTCTCTCAGCACTAGATTGGGCTCCTTGGCAAATGAGGAGCAGAGCCCTTCTGCATCTTCAGTGGCCAGCACATCATAGGCACTCAACAAACATTTGATGAGTGAGCAAATAAAGAAAAGTTGTCATAACAGTTATCCTGCCAAATGTATGATGATGGTGATGGGAAGGGGGAGGTGTTTCAGTCATTTATCTGAACAACCACAGTTGCTATAAAATCAGTCTAAGAAAGTGATTTGTCAGACAGGTCGAGGCAAAAAACCCTTTATGGATCTTCTCATTTTCAGACAGATTGATTACAGCTGGTAAACACAAGCTCAGGATATGAGATTCGATAGGCATTGCAATTGTCTTATGTCCAAGCAGTTTCCAAAGCAACCCACCATCAGCAGGCCCTCTTGTCCATTTTCAGTAATGTGCTGCCTATTTTGGGCAGTTTGTTTTGATTCCTGGATCCATAGGCTCAAGGAAGTGTCCCAATGAGCACAAACTGACCCAGATGCAACAGTAAATGTGGTCCCTCTGATTCCCAAACATTTACCTTTTAATGGCAATTAAGTAATTTAATACATTGTTCCTGACCTCATGATACATGAAGTCAATGTTGCACCTCTGTTTAAAAAAGAATCTTTTGTTCATGCTTTAGATGTCACATCTTCATTTTGGGCATGTGAATTACCATTTTAAATGAATCACTCTAGAGTGACTCAATTTCTTTATCATATGTATCTACTCTCACCTATTTTATCAGTTTAGTTGTTTTGTTGCTGTTGTTAGTTGTTAATGAACTTAACTGTCATCACTCTGTTCTTTCCTCTTGCTTTACTTTGGGGAGTCTTCTTTTGTTGGTCACCTTCATGTTCCCACTGTCGTGAGTTAAGTATATTTCAGATCAATAGGAGGCTGCTCCCATCTGCTACAAACCTGTCCTGGGTAGGGGGCCCTCTGCTCCAAACGGCTGCTGTGCACTGTCTCTAGAAGCCTGGGCCCTTTTCATGGGGTTCACAGGATTTTCTCTAAAGATCCTGGATGCTCCTCTTCCCTCAGGCTGCTACTGTTTCTCTTTACTACTTTATCCCAAGTGTTGTCACAGACCCTTCCTTTAGCTATAGTAACAGCTAGGACCAGATAGTAACCTGTGATGAGATATATTGGACACAAATTGAGAGATAAGGAAAGAGAAATATAAAACAAAAGAGTAATTTATAGTTTCTACTAGAGCCCACCTGTGAAGCTTCATGGCTGTGGTGATCTTGTTGAGAACAGGGCTATCTCTTCACAAATTTTGTCAATTTTTTCCCTATCTCCAGTGTCCCTCTTAGTAGCAATGCTTTATAGTTGAGTATCTTACTCACTGCCTTCCTCAGTTCTTTTGTCTTGACACCTAATCTATTCTTAGAAACCATGATTAACAATAGAATATCCACTTTTCCAGCAAAACCCCATTAGCCATGCACAAGGATGTGGTCTTGTCTAATGACCCCTAATACAGATTAATCACTCTCAAATACAATAAGCTAACAGTAGAATCTTCTAGAATTTATAGCCTTATACCATTTAGTGTATAGTATATCAAGAAAATATGAATAATCCAATCCTGTTTGAGATTGATGAGGCCAGTTTATTTCTGTATATTTTCCCTTTGTCTTTTGCATATCTCTGTATATCCTTTCTACATTGTTCTCTCAGCTCTTCACCCTCTGAGAGTTTCATAATCCACCTTGCCATACACATGGGGACAAATAATATAAGAAAGAACAATTTGGGAACAAGTAACAAGGAAACAGCGTCGTTTAAATTCTCCATAGGAAAAATGTCATTTCCTTTAAAAGATTAATGAATAACAAAAGATGTCTCAGAAATACATTCTTCTCTTACCATTCAAATTCAACCTTGTATTAGAAGAATTAGGTAGCGAAATGAGAGAAGAAAGAAAGAAAGATGTATACATATTAGAAAGGAAGAAATAACTCTTTTTTTGTAAATGTCATGATTGTCTACACAAAACATCCCAAGAAATCTATGAAAAGCTCTTAGAACTAGTAACTGTTATACAAGATCATGAGATAAGATTATATACTAAAGTCAATTTTCTCTCTATATACTAACTCATCACTGGTATTTGAATGATGTTTCAACTGATAATTAAAACAAAAAAATAAAACAGTACTATTAACAAAAGTACCAAAAAATCCCAAATCACTGGATAGAAATCTAATTAAATATGTAGAGGATTTTCATGGTAAAAACTAAAAAATACTTATAGCCAAATTAATATGTTAAAAATGGAGAGATAGACCATGTTTATTTATGCACTGCAAGTATCAATATTAAAACACCAAATCTTCCCAAATTGATCTATAAATTCACTGTAAAATTCTTTCAGAATTTTTTGTAAGTCAACAAGTGAATTTTAAAACTTATTACAAGATAAATGAATTAGAACAGTCAAAATAAATTTGAAAAGAAAAATAAAGTTGGAGGATTTGTACTATTTGTTTCCAAGTCTTGCTATAGATCTACCGTAATCAAGACAGTGTGGAAATCATGCAAACATAGCCATAGAGAACAATGAAATAGAAGAGAAAGTCCAGAAATAGACCCACACACATAAATTGCCATCAATGGTCATGTAATTTTGAAAAAATGAACAAACTTGCTAAGCGAAGTGTTACAAATGTAGCTTCAGTCAATTGATTGATCATAATCAACTTTCATCTCTGTGTACATTTCTGGCCCATTCCTGGCCATTAATTATCATATGTACTTCTTTGGAATAAACTTACACCAATCATCTTTACTAAAATGATTAGCATTGCTGAGCCTTTCACATCAGTGACACATGGCGACATCCATTTCCAGCTTTGTGTCAGCTGTGTAACACTGCCTGGCCTAGAAAGAGCTACACTTGTGACCCTTCCGATTATTGAGCTGGATGGCGTACCATGAAAGCAAAATTACACAGTCAGAAATCTAATCATGAAAGCACTCTTGCCAGAGTGGATAGGTGTTTCATCAAGCAATTTCCAAGCCTCTCTAATGTGGTAAAAAAGAGTTACTAATGTAGAACAAGCAAGACAAATAACAGAGAAGGAACAGTGTTAAAGCCTCATTAAAACCGTGAAAGACTCTTAGCTGCTCAGACAGCTAAAGTGATGATTAGCTCACACTTCTCTACTTAAACTTCTTCATGTCAATGCAACGGTCAAAAGTTTCCTTCTGTACATGAAATGGATCATTTGCATGAGTGTCCTGGGTCTGGAGAGACACATGACCTTGGGATTGCTAGGGGTAAGAGAGCTTCGTAATGGCAGAAATGTCAAACATCTGACATCTACCACCTAAGGATTTGACTGTGATTGTTCAGATTTCCAGGACTAATGTGCCATACTCTTCAGCTCAATTACTTAAATGCATTTTAAGGGTATTCAATATTCTCGGAGTATAGTTTTGTATTGGCAGATCTTAGTTCTTGCCTCAGCTCTGCCATTTAGCATCCATGTAAACTTTACTGGTGATTTCATCTTTCGAGTCTCAGTGCCCTTTTCTTTGATACAATACCTTTGGCACTTATTTATTATAAAAATATATAAAGACAATAGACTTTAAAAGTAACCTGTAGGGGTGATGGAGTGGCTCAATCTGTTAAGTGTCAGACTCTTGGTTCAGTCTCTGTGCTGACTGAAGGGAGCCTGCTCAGGATTCTGTATCTCCTTTGTCTCTGCCCCTCCCTCTACTCTCTCTCATTCTCTCTCTCAAAATAAATAAATAAACTTTTAAAAAAGTAACCTGTAGATATTTAATCATATGAAGTATATTATTATTCCTAAAAGAGTTCCATAAGAGTTCTTAGGGAAGCCAAGTTGAGAAACAGAGGAAAGGACACAGGGATCAAGATTTTTGTTGCTAGAGAACATAATACAATGCAGAGGCAAATGTCTCTGGAAAACATAATATGACTCAGGGGTGAATAGACTTTTGGTAGCTTCTCTATTAATTGAAAACTATATGCACATACATACATAAAACCAGAAGAAGGGTTGCTGGGAAACTGCTATGGGGAAGCCCCAGTGGGCTTAGTCCACGGATTGCTAGAGAATAAGCTCATGTTGAAAAAACAGAGAGGTGTACCTCCCTTGTATATGTAATACACTTGATCTTAGCCAAAAGGCCGAGAAGCAATCCTTGTATATGTAATAACCATTTTCTCCTCAGATTTAAGTCAGATAATTATAAATGGGAGATCAAGAGGTAAAGTGTTAGCTTTCTTCTCCATACTTCCTAAAGAACGCCAAGTTTCAATTTTTCTTTTCAACCAAGGTACAAATACAAGAAGAAAGAATAAAATGTCCTGAGCCCTGATCAAGCCTGTAGAACTTTGATTGTGATTTCAATGGCATAAAAGTGATAAACTGTGTCAGCAAACAGAATTTTACAGAATACGATTAATTTTCTTTGAGGAAAAAACAAAACTGACAGAAATTATAAACACAAACTCTAACAAAAGACAATTTAAAATTTGTGTCTGTGATACTTTCTCTCTAGGAATCAGATTTCCTCATGAATTCGAAGAGTAACGAGATTAGTCTGAAAAAAAGTTTTTTTGTCTCAGAATCAAAAATAAGAGAGTAAAGAATGAATACTAAAAAAAGGAAAAGAGAGAAAAGAAAAATGGAAGGAGTGTGTGGTGAGAAAGAAAAAAAGGAAAAAAGAATGAGGGCAATTGATCTAGAGAACCAAAAGCACTTTTTCGATTTTGTTTTATGTGTTTTATTATTTTTTAAATTTTAATTCCACTGTAGTTAATATACAGCATTATATTGGTTTCAGGTGTACAATATAGTGATTCAACAATTCCATAGATTACACAGTGCTCATCAAAATAAGTGTAAAATGCAAACATTTAGGAAGTTAAGGGAGCCAAAAATATAAAGGAGAAGGAGATATATTCAAAACCTACTACTATTCAAGAAGGATCTAAGAATACAGAATCTAATTCAATTGTCACTAGGGTTAGTAGGAGCCAAAGTGATTAAATGGAAGAAAATGTGTGTCACTTTAAAAAACAAATTGAGGGGCGCCTGGGTGGCTCAGTCGGTTAAGCGTCTGACTTCGGCTCAGGTCATGATCTCATGGTTTGTGGGTTCAAGCCCCGCGTCGGGCTCTGTGCTCACAGCTCAGAGCCTGGAGCCTGCTTCAGATTCTGTGTCTCCCCCTCTCTCTCTGTCCCTCCCCTGCTTGCACTCTATCTCTGTCTCTCTCAAAAATAAACATTAAAAAAAAATTTTAAAAACAAATTGATTAATTTCCTTCTGAGATAAAATCAGAAGCAGGAAGATATTGAAAGTTTGGCTCTTAAAGCTGTAAGTAAGGAGTTAATAGGAATAATTGAGAAGTCTGGAACAGAAATATTCTGTTGTTACATACAACTTTGAGAAATTTGAAGGGGATGATGAGATGAAATATACCAATCTTTATCAGATGAGATTCAAGGTGATAGTTATTTCTGCTAGTGTGTAGGCGAAGCAATTGCATGACAACCGTCCCCAGCATATGTATCTGATTGAATCTCTTCAGAAAAGAGAAGCCATATGGAAGAATGTCTTGTGGAGGAATGGGAATGGACGGAGACACTTCCTGAGTGGAATTATCTGCTTAGGGATGTGGAGGTGAGCCAAACATGTTGGAACATATGAACCTTCATGTACTTCATTTTTCTTGCTTTAGAGGATATCCATAAATCCAAATATAGGGAAATACGTAATCAGAACAAAGAGCTTGGCCTTAAAGCAAACTAACAAAATGTAAAGTAAACAATGGCACACTACTCTCCTCTGACCAACAGTGATAACAGTGCACAAAAAAGAACAGCAAAAAAAGACAACATAAAAAGTAGGCTAAAATGTTTCAAACTAAGGAAAGATGAATAGGTGTGGGGGGTTCAAAACAGAGAAGAGTGAAACATGAGCATCATAGCTGCAGGAAAATTCGTGGCATAAAGCAATATACTTTTTATGAGCTTGTGTAGCTAAAATGTGAGAACCTATTCCAAATAATTCCTTTATGAAAGAATATACAGGAGCAGAAGAGGAATTTATAGACCTCAAAATTCCCCCAAATAAGACAATGATAGTACATAGGGCTAAAAGTCTTATGGTATAATAACATATAATATATTAATTATATATAATAATATAAAAACAAAGGTGATAAGAATGTGGTGAATACAAAGCTAAGAAATGAATTTGAAAAAATTTACTTTCCAAATATATATATTAATATATCAACATGATAGGGATGGAGTTGAAGTTATTAGAGAGAGCACTCATTTAATTCATAATTAAAATTGATTACTGGAGGCACAAAGTTTTGGCTATTAAAATAGCCAAAGCAGTGTTCTCCTCCCTGACACAAAGTTAAAATAGCCAATAGCACAGGCTCTCCTCCCTGCACCATAAATGCTCTGGGTTTGGTGACCCACCTACAGTTCGTGCCCATCATCATGCGCTGAAGTGTCTGTAATGAAGATTCAGGCTCTGGGATCAGCCAAGTCCTTTAAGTCAAAATCTGGAACCAGTTATAACTCAAACCCCTGGATTAAATTTGTTTTGTAATGTTTGCCTTTCACGAAAGACCGCTCAAGTATACATTTAAAAAACAATGTTTTCTATTACATATGGCATTTCAGGGATGCTATATTAGAAGTGATTTATCTGAACCTATAAATTGCCAGAATAATTAATTAACTTTTCTTTGGCAGTTAACGTTGCAGAAGCATAATAGATACAAATATAATTTCTCCTTAAGACACTGGATTCAAGTAGTTCCAGGGAAATGAGGTTACAGAAAAGTATCATTAAGCCCTTAAAAAAAAAAAAAAAAGTCATGGGAAATGGTTAGCAAAACTTTGCAAAGTCTATACACCAGACCCGCAACATGAATGACCTCTCCCCATCATATATAAAAATTAAATAAATTTAATATTGCTAAGAAGTAAATAGGCAGAGGTATTATAAAATAATATGAGGCTATTGAAATTGAGGTGACATATGGAAAAAGAACAAACAGTATAAATTAATAAGGCATATTATTAATTAGGACTCTAAAAGTATTTAAATATATTAAAATATACATTAATACTGGAATTTAATAAAAAGATTAAATTGGCTAAACATAAAGAGGAAAAATACAGACTATCAAATAAAATACCTAACATATCACAAGAAATAACTCAGAATAAATTTCACAGACACAAAAATAAGAAAAATATTTGAATTGAGGAATGAACAATATGGAGTATAGAGTGAGAAAATTCAACATGAATCTAATGAGAGAATTAAAAGTAGAAATGAAAGAAAACATGCAAAGGGATACATGAGAGGAGATAATGGCTGAAGATTTCCTAGAATTAATGAAATCTATCAATTCTTACATTTAGGAAGCTCAATAAATTCCAAGCCGAATTAAAAAAAGAGAAAAAGTTATTGACATTTAGAGACTTCACAACATAATTACAGAATAGCCAAGTTAAAGAGAGAGATGTAAAAGCAGAGAATTAATAGGAGCAGTCAAAGGTACTGACTAGAGCTATTCAAGATCAGCAATAGAACCCAATAACAGAAACCAGTAATAGAATACCAATATATAGTAGAATCATATATTCAAAGCCTTGAGGAAAAACAACTGCCATTCAGGAATTTTATGCCTACATTTTCTCTAAGGTATGAGAATTACATAAATATTTTCAACCAAAGAAAATCTGAGAGTCCACTGTCAACAGGCTATTCTTTACTAAAAATACTTCTAAGGATGGTATTTATAAGGAAGAGAATGACCCAGAAAGAAAGGTTTTAGGTGAAATCTTGATAGTAATATTTACCTGGGAAGCATATTGGATCTGTAACATAGTGTATTTTTTTAATGTTAATTTTATTTTTGAGAAAGAGAGAGAGAGCAGGGGAGGGGAAGAGAGAAAGGAAGACAGAGGATCTGAAGCAGGTTCCATGCTCACAGCACAGAGCCTAATGTGGGGCTCGAACTCATGAACTACAAGATCATAACCTAAACCCAAGTAGGACACTTAACCAACTGAGCCACCCAGGTGCTTCCATATTATTTTTTTTAATGGCCCAGTATAATTATGAACTCCTATGCTCTTCTAAAATTTTGTTACTCCCTTCTCAAGAGATGGTACCTAGTTCTTCTCCTTTTTAACTTGGGCAAGGCTTGTGATTGCTTCAATAAACAGAATGTAGTAAAAGTCACATTTAACATCTTTTGATATAAGGTTGTCGAAGTTGATGTGGTTTCTATCTGGCTCTGAAGAGACCATATGGAAAGATGGCAAAAAGGCAGACAGAAATGCTCAAGCAGTCCCAATTATTCCTGTCCTCAACTGTTTTGAGTTTCTTGGTAAGGTGATTAAGGTGTAACTGAGAGATTTCAGAAGATTCCAGCCCCAGGCACTGACTGCAACTTCTCCAGAGAATCTGAATAAGAACCACCCACCTAACCCAGCCAATCCCCTAAATCATGACAGATAATCATTAAATAGGTGGTTATTTTGAATCACCAAGATTTGTGCTGGCATACCACACTGCAATAATAACTGGAAGCTGTTTCAGCACCTGAAAGAGGAGTGAGTGATGCTAAAACACATGGAAGTGGTTTCAAGCCAGGGAGCAGGAGAAAAAAAATAAAACTGCCTTAAAGAAACTTAGCAAAAGCCTGATGGGTCTTGAGCAGGCTGTCAATGAGAATTTAAAAGTGAGGACAGTGATCTTAGGACCTGCAGGAAATGGGCACTTGTCCTGTGGTGACAGAAACTTTAACAATACTATTACCTGCACTGACATGGAAAATAGAAAAGTACCTATTAAAACAGATGATCTAGAGAAAGAGGTTTCTAAGCACACTGCTGAAGGTGCTGATTGTCTTCTGATTGACTATTAAAATATGAGAAGAGAGATAACCAGTGAGAAACTGGCAGACAGAAAGGCACCAAGATATGCCTGGGCCTAAAATAAAACTGATTCTTATTCCTTTTTTTTTCTTCCAAGTTTTTATTTAAGTTCAAATTAGTTAACATATAGTGTGGTATTGGTTTCAGGAGCAGAATTTAGTGATTCATCACTTACATGTACACCCAATGCTCACCACAAGTCCCCTCCTTAATGCCCATCACCCATTTAGCCCATCCCCCACCCACCTCCCCTCCAGCAGCCTTCAGTTTGTTCACTATAGTCAAGAGTCTCTTATGAAAACCAATTCTTATTCTGATTATCATATTCTCAATGTTAAAATTGAGAAATAGCTTCTGGGAAGGAATAAAATTCAGGGTGCTGTCAAGGAGAATGGTTTAAATACAGGATTCTAGTTATGGAATGAGTAAGTTACAGTAATAAAAGGCACAGCATAAGGAACACAGTCAATGATATTGTAATAGCATTACATGGTGAGAGATGGTGGCTATACTTGTGGTGAGCTTAGCATAATATATACAGTTGTGAAATCACTAAATTGTATACCTGAAACTAACATAACATTGTGTGTCAACTATACTTAAATTTAAAAAAAAGGTATGTGACAAGATAAGATTTATAAGCTTTTGTTGACACCTTAGAAAGATTTAAGGAGGTGGCATAAACAGAATTCCATTCAAGGATCTTAACAGCATGCCTCACAAACATCTTTTGTTAGGCAATAGAATTTTTCTTTCTTTCTTTCTTTTCTTTTCTTTTCTTTGCTTTGCTTTGCTTTGCTTTGCTTTGCTTTGCTTTGCTTTGAAAGAGAGAGCATGAGTGGGGAAGGGGCAGAAAAGAGAGAGAAGAGAGAAAGAGAATCTTAAATAGGCTCTAGGCCTAGTACAGAGCCTGACTCTGGGCTCAATCTCATGATCATGAGATCAGGACCTGAACCAAAATCAAGAGTTGGATGCTTAACCAATGGAGCCACCCAGGTGCCCTTAAGCAATAGAATTTCTAGAAGTCTTAAGGATGTTGTCACTTAACAAACTTGTAGGAAATCCAAGACAGAAAAGGCATATTTTGAAGAGATTTTTGGGTGTGGCTTTTATCTATTAAAGTGAACCGTAATAAGAATTATAGGAGCTACCAGTACTTTAAAAAGAATTATGTTGGCAGAACACCATCAGATAGGTCTAAAATGGATAGACTGTATAAAATCAGGAAAGGTCTTTGGATCCTAGAATTATCATTGAGAAAACTGACTCAGTTTTAAATATTGTTATTTCTTATAGCAAAGAAAGGATGACTTAGAGAAAAGAACCAAGAATCCAGAGATTGAAGAGTCATTGTAAACAGTTTTCAAATGGCGGGACTTATTCCTAATGAAAGAAATTCCAAAGTGATGCATTTTGGAATTACTATGGATCACTGACTTCTGGTACCTTGTATTTTTCACTATTTTGAGTGGAATGGTCTATAATTCCTATGATGACTGTCTCACTATTGTATATTGGTTGTGAACGTGGGGTGGGGGCAGTGCAGATAAATTATTTATTTGGTTTACACAGGTTTTTATATCAATTATCTGACTTAAAGTTAATTTCAACAGAAGAGTCTCATCTACACATAAACCTTACCTATATTATAAGATCCTGGACTTCCAGCCTAAATCTGATGTAGTCAAGAGATGAGATATCCTAGGGAAAGGTTGATTTCACTGTGCTGGTGAGAGGGATGTAAACTGTCTTGAGCAGGAGACGAATTGTGGTGACTACACTTTCCAAAATTAGCCATGGCAATATATTCAGTCTCATGTGGTCTTCCTATCTACTCACCATCACTATGGAGGACCTACTTCTTCTCTTGAAGCTGAATGAAGCTTTGTGGCTGCCTGAATGAATAAAATAAGGCAGAGTTGACATTGCTTGACTTCCAAGACTACATCTTAAAAGACAGTATGGTTTTGGCCTGATGTTCTCTCTTTAGGGACAGATGTCTTTGAAGCCTGAGACATCATGAAGGAAATTTGGATCTCTTGATATTGATACATAGGTAGGACGTGTGGAGTCATCACATGGAGATGGAAATAGAGTTCCTTAGGCAACAGGCTCTTTAAGTGTTCCCTTCTAAGGCATCAGATATGTAATCAAATGAACCTTCAAATGATTCCAGACTCAGCCAGTCTGAAATAGTGTGTGGATCAGAGATCACAATGACAAAACAACACAAAACAAAAACAAACAAAAAAACCTATCTGGCTAAGTGATAATAAAATATTAATGTTTTTTTGGCCACTAAGTTTTGTAAAGACTGTTATTCAACAATAGATAACTAGAACAGAGTAAAAGCATGAACCCCTCTGGTTTAAAAATGGAATGAAAATATAAATTATCCATATATTTTTGTGAAGTCAAATACATGGAGTAAAATTCATATGTTAACATTTAAAAACATCCAAATAAAATGTTATGTAGGATACATATATTTATTGACAAAAATCACAAATAAAAGCAAGAAAATCATGAACACCAAATCAAAGAGAGTGGTTACCTCTTGGGAAGGTAGATACAATCAGAGGGAGGCTTACAGAGGACATTAAAAGCATGATGGTGTTAGGGTGCCTGGGTGGTTCAGTCAGTTAAGCATCTAACTTCAGCTCAGGTCATGGTCTTGCCTTTTGTAATTTCGAGTCCTGCTGTCAGGCTCTGTGCTGACAGCTTGGACCCTGGAGCCTGCTTTGGATTCTGTGTCTTCCTCTCTCTCTCTGCTGCCCCCGCCCCCACTCATACTCTGTATTTCTGTCTCTCTATCTAAAATAAATAAACATTAAAAAAAAGTACTATGGTGTTCCATTCATGAGCTTGTTGAAGGGCACAGGTTTTCAAAACACTTTAAAAATGTTTTATATGCTTTTTTGGGGATGCACATGATTCTATAATTAAGATATAAAGACATTAAAAATAGAAGTCTCCAGCAAAATAAAAATCTCAGTAAAAAAAAATAAAATAATTGTGATGTACCACCTGGCTCTTTTCATTACAGTACTTTGGCTGTTGGTACAAGAGAGATCAATTCTCATATATCCTAGCAGGTAGTCAACAAATATTTAAATGTCCAAAATTAACCATTTCAGAAAAACCATTGTTATCATAGATCTACCAGAGGAAATAGTTAAGAACTGCAAAAAGGTGGCTGTTTTAGGAAATAGAAATGGGATGGAGTAGTAAGATGTGGGGCAGGAATTTTCACAAGGATTTCTGCATATTTGAATCTTTACTATCCATTATTATGCTTAAAAATACTATAAAAGTAAATATTAACTTTACCAGTTAGTGTATGTTCTAGCACAGTAAATTCTAAAATTTGAGAAAAACAAGATTATTGCAAATGCTATTCTATGAGCGAAGAGCACTATGTTGTTTACCTAAGCCCTGTAAACATAAGGTGTAACAATTCGTCTCTACTTGAAAGTTTTCTTTCCATTTTGTTTGGAAGTTGAAATTCCAAAAGGCTGAAATTTTAAAAGCTATCAAAGACGAATTGTCTCATATCTTAGCTGGGCTGACCCAATAACTTTTTATATTTGCTCTTATGATTTTTTGAATACCTTTTAATGTCTGATACATTATGCTTATATATATACTAATTGCCTATCAAAAATAGTAATTTGATTCTAAATTACAGTGTATTTTGAGGTTCAGAAACATCATTTTCTTGGGATAACTATTGTGAGGGTTAATGCTTAGCTTCTCCCCCCGCCACCCCAATTTTTCTTTTGAGAAACATGTCTCATCTTGATACTTTGGGCTCATTTAAAAATTGAAAGCCACTTCAATACACAATAAAAATTCCTAGACTAGAGCATATCATGTATGAGAGAGTTGCTTAAAATCTCTCTTGAAAATATTAAGATATTTTCCCCCTGTGTTGATTGAATGTATTATGTGATTTCTCTCCCTTATTCTATACATATTGCATATTATATTAATTGATTTTCAGATAGCAAACATCCTTATATTCCATATTTGAGATGAAGGCAGAAGGTGATTAGCCATGGAATGTGGGCATCTTTTAGAAGATGGTAAAGGCAGGTAAATGGGCTCTTTATTTGAGCATACAAAAAAGGAACTCAGCCCTGCTGGCATATGGATTTTATCCAGTGGGAATCATGCCAGACTTCTGATATACAGAACTGTAAGATAATAAATATGAGTTATTTTAAGCCACTAAGTTTGTGGTAATTTGTTACAGAAGCAATAAAAAACTAAGACAATACTCCTAGCTGAAATATTTCCCAGGCAATGACAATGATATAAAATTATAATACCCCTATGTAAGGGAAAATAAAATGACAGAACGTGTTATGACTGTGTTCAGCTTTTGCTCATGGCATTGCAGGCAAGTTCTCATTGAGGAATTGATTATGGTCTTTAAGCATAATCGCCTTGAAAAGCATGATGGTGAACACGATGCTGTATATGCCTTCTTATTTTCTGTGTGTATTTACTCAACATTAAATCTGTATTTCCAAAGTGAGAAGCAAAGTCAAGTTTATCCTCAGCAATTTATAGAGCACTACAATTTAGGCATTTTAAACATGAGTTAGTATGACCCTACTTCAGCATTTATCTCACTTCTTTCTAAGCTTGTTACAATATTATTAAAAATTATTAGAAAAGGAGGTGTCAAATTTAAGGAATACATATAATAGGGTACATTTCCAAATAATGTATTATTACAAGACAGATTTTTAAGGGGCACTGAGTAAATCATACTAGGATGCTCATATTTAAAAATGTTACTGAGCTCTTACTATTTGCTAGGCCTTGAGAGCACAAAGATGAATAAGATAAAGTCCTAGCCATTAGATAAATCATAGTCTTTTCTAGCAGGTGAGGAAAATATAGTCCAAATGCAATGCATTATGATATGTGTATGAAGCACATACACATACATAGGATGGGAATAATAAAGGGGGAGTGTAGGCGGCAAGATAAAAAATGATAGGAACTGAAACAGGCAAACTAGTCAAGTTATGAGACGAGGTTATGAATGGCCTTATAACCTGTGCCACTAGGCTTGGACTTCACCTATAAACCATATTTATCCACTGTTATTAATTTCTATGCTATTTTTAGGATGTGTATTTTCCACACATCAACTGAGGAAAAAGTTCTTCTTCCATGATCTCTCTGTAGGATATATATATAAATGGATCCAGTTCTATCTCATTCTAAAACATAGATTATAGGCTAAGGGACACTTGGGTGGCTCAGTCAGTTAAGCCACCGACTCTGGATTTCAGCTCAGGTAATGATCTCACAGTTCCTGAGATTGAGCCACATGTTGGGCTCTGCACTGAGCTTAGAACCTATTTGGGATTCTCTCTCTCCCTCTCCCTCTCCCTCCATCCCTCCCCTGCTTGTGTGTACTTGTGCACTCTCTCTCTCTCAAAAATAAAAGTAAAAATAAATAAGTAAATAAACAAAAAATAAGTAATATAGGTTCATATTTATCATAAACATTTATATCACACATATATCACATGCACATGCACATAAAGTAGGACTGTTATTGAGTGAAAGTTTTTACATGCTTTTATGTATATAAATTACAATACAGATATTATTACTCTGGTTCTGTTTTGCCATTTTTCTAGATTTTGATATTTTTAAATATTATTGTATATAATATATCTAATATCACTAAAACTCTTTTATGAAGATGGAAAAATATATAGACTGAAGCCCCACTTCTTAGTCTTCCCACTTACTACACTGCTTCCTAAACCATCTGGTGAAGTAGTGATGATGATGTAGGGGCTGAGGGTTCAGGTAACTGAAACCCTAGAGTTGACCTTTCCTGAGCAAAGATGGCAGACAAAGGCTGTCCTGAGATTGAAGCCGGATGAAAGAGATGGAGTGGCATAGACACAGAAAGCTAATAACCTATTCAGATAGATGAGGAAGCCAAACAGATGCCTGTGTATAAGGCACAGATTGGAAAGTCCATGGTTAGACGGAACATTCCCTATAGGTGAATGAGAGTTCCATCATACATAAATCCCCTTGTTCTGGCCCCTGGAAAGATTTGTAAAATCATCTCAGTGGAACTGAATACAAAAGGAGCCTAGTCAACATTCAGGATCATGGAAATAATTTACCAATGACTGTGTCAAAGTGGCCAATTGACCTGGAATACTAGAGGATCATGAGAGAAATGTCAGTAAGGGTGGTAAGGGTGGAAAACAGCAGCAGAGATAGGAATGATATCTGCAAAGAAATGGGGTAAGGACATCTCAGGAGATTGAGAGCTGAACGAAGCACCAATCAACAAAGTGATCAATGCTCAGCCTCAATAATTGATAGACATAAAAACTTCATAAACATAACACTGTAGATTATAGTGTGGGGTAATACAGATCTCATGGTAGGAAGCCCTGTAACTGGTTAAAAGTATGAATATGATCTGGATTCAAATTCTTATTTTTCCACTGTGGACTCATCCATCTTACATTGTTTAACCTCTCAAATCTCAAAATCTCATGAATTAAACTGTAAAATCAGCATATTAATAACATAGATTTCAAAATATAGCTGTGCAGATTCAATAAATTAATACACTTACAGCAGTTAGCAGAATGTTTGGAACATGCCAAATACTGGATAAATGTTAGGGATGACAACTGATGATGATGGTTAGAAACAACAGTCACAATGGCAGGGGAAGGCATTAATAGACTTGGTGGGGAAAGCGTGAAATCTCAGAGTAATAATTATATCTAGTATATAATGAGTGTTTTCTAGATCTCAGGTATCATTCTTAGTCCTTTATGTTTATTAATTCATTTAATCCATACAACGCCTCTGTAGTAATTGCTACTGTCTTTTCTATTTTACCAGTGACAGATAGAAGGTACAGGACAGTTGGAACAGCCAAAATGAGAGAGCAAGTAATGGAGCTGGATTTCACATGCAAATGACCTGTTTACTCTCCATGATGATGAGCTGCCTTCACAGAAGCTGTGTTGAGTGGAAACTTAAATTTAAAAAAAAATCTAACAATTATCAGTAAAGAAACTTGGGTATGATGACACCTGAGGAAAACAATGACTAGAATGTTTCTAAAGAGAAGAGTCACTGGGGCACCCGGGTGGCTCAGTCAGTTAAGCATCCAACTTCGACTCAGGTCATGATCTCATGGTTTGTGAGTTGGAGCCCTGCATCAGGCTCTGTGCTGACAGCTGGAGACTGAAGCCTGCTTCAGATTCTGTGTCTCCCTCTCTCTCTACCCCTCCCCTACTCATGTTTTGTCTCTGTCTCTCTCAAAAATAAATAAACATTAAAAAACATTTTAAAAAAGAGAAGAGTCACTTTAAAAGAGTCATTTAAAAAAAAAGATTTGCCTAGAAATCTGGGCAGAGTTTTCAAAATCCAAACTTTGCCAAAAGCAGAGAAAGAAAGAAAGAAAGAAAGAAAGAAAGAAAATTCCAGAAGTTTCAACAGATTATCCATGATAAATTTCTCAACAATACCCAAAGAATCCTGCTAACCACACTATACTAATTAAATAATTCATTATGCTGAAACACAGAAAAATGACATCATATTAAAATGAAAACTAAATGAAAATTATTCTATAAAAATTATTTTTTAAGGAAATAAAATGAAGAAAGTGTAGCTTTATCAAAAATCCCATATGTGTGTGCATTTTCTTACCTCATTCTCAGAAAACACAGCAATATCAAAATTACCGCAGAGGGTTAATTTTAGCATCAGACTCTTCACAAAGGAAAATAAATGAACTGGATCCCCAGAGAACTTTTCCTCTCACTTTCCATGAAGTGAATTTCAAGACTTGAAAAAAACTCATAAAAATTATGGGGGAGGCTTTAATTCAAACATACATACCAAGAAATCTTAAATCACTGTATTTCTGCATATATCATTATTCTGAAAGTAATATTCCTTTAGTACTCCTGGATTAACATTGGTTTTTAGAAAATAAAGCTCTATTTAAATAAAACTATATGAGAGTCTCCAGTACATAAAGCAGCTCTAAGCAGGGCTTTCCTAGTTAAAGTAGTGTGTGGATCCCAAATCTTGCCCTCTAACATTTTCCTCTCATCCAGTAAGTCATAGAAAGGAAAAACATAGATGGATTTTCTGAAACAATCTAGCTCCAATTAAAATAAATACAATTAATTTACATATTCTAACATGGAAATTTGTCTCCAGCATTATCAAGTCAAAATGCATTTTGCAGAGCAATATGTATAATATGAGCTTTTAAAAAATAAAAATCGCAAATGGAAGGGTGTATGTGTATATGTGAGTATGTCTAGAAAAATGTCTGATAGAACATTTATTACAATGTTAACAGTGGTTACCTCAGGGAAGTAAGCTACAGAATTTCAATGGCACGCTTTTGTATTGTTTCAACTGTTTACAGTGGAAATGTATTATTTTTATAATAAATACATAGTTTTAAAAGAAAACAGTGCTCTGTGCTTTCACAGTGATGACTTAAAAATAGAGATTTACTTGCACTCTTGTTCAATATAAGTCAAATTGAAATAACCCAGCAGCAAGTTCATGAGGTCTAAGTGGGGAATGTTATGTAAATCCCAGGCATACTTTTTGCCAGCCAAAATATCCTGCTATTTTGAATGGTAGTGTTCAAAATCTAAGTTTAGGTCCCTTTGGCACCAAAAGTAAGATGTTTAGTGAAGATAACAATTCTTGAGATCAATCATTATCTCTTTGCTCATGGGGAGAATAGTATTCTCAAGAATTATACAAATTAATAGAACATTTTTAAGTAAGGGTAGGAACATTTTTTAAACTATGTTTTAAATGATAATTTCACTTTATAATTATCATCCTATTAGAACTCAGGGTAAGAAATATAGAATTTGACAAAAAAAATCGCCTTTATCTCTGGAGGTTTAGGCCACAGAATATAGTAGAGCAACTTAAAAAAGTCTTTGAGTACAGTCATTTTATACTTACAAAATCATGATATTTTACTTATGTCACAGATAGAATGCTAAATTTTTCCTTGAAATATCTCTTAATTTACTTATGAACTTACATACCCTTTCAAATCAGGTATAAATGATGTCCAGGCAAAAGTAATATAAAGTAGGATGGAGGTATCATCCAGCTGAATATTAAGATAGCTTTGATATAGGGGCACAAAGGTGAGGTCATGATTGAGTTCGAGCCCCACATCAGGCTCTGTGCTGACAGCTCAGAGCCTGGAGTCTGGTTCTGATTCTGTGTCTCCGTCTCTCTCTACCCCTCCCCTGCCCATGCTTTGTCTCTTTCTCTCTGGAAAAAAAAAAACATTTTTTTTTTAAAACAGAAAGCTTTGATATAAATCTGTGAAGGTGAAACAAATGGACTGACACTATTCACAAATTCAAGTATTCATTTCTCCTTATTTACCAACTAGATGTAATACACTTTGCTAGTTATTGAGTTTATCTATGGTTCATGTCCAAATCTAAAAATAATTTGCCTTTTACTTTTGTCTTTGATATCTAAACTTGGGGCCTGACATTTAGTATCTGGTACAATAGTTTGTTGTTGTTATAGTTAATTAAATTCAACAAAATTTATTTGAGTTAAATGCAAAAATTGTGGCTACTGGCCTCCAGTATCTCAAAACACAGAGATTCAAAAATATATTTAAAGCACAAATGCAAAGTCCCAAATTAGCAAGTTTGGCCACCAGATCTCAGAAAATCAGGCAATGATACTGATGATGCCTATGCTGGTTAACTCTCTCCTACTCAAAATTACCTCAGTAGTGAGTCACACCTTTAATGAGGCTTCTACTTCTTTGTTTCCTCGTCTCTAAAATTAACTAATTATTTGAAGCCCAGAAGCTGAACTCGTAATACTTCCTCGGTATCCAAAACTAATCAAATTCTGTTTGCATGGCTGTACCTACTATAATTCCACTTGAAAAATTGATATCATGACAGTTTTGGGATTTGGAGGATGAAGGGAGAAGTTGGTAAGTCTTCCGTCAACATAAGAAGAAGAAAGAATGAAGAAGGCAAATGATGAGCTTACACATTCCCAGCCTTAGCTTAAGGGACTGGTTTTCAGACACATTGAAAAGGAAGGTCATGACTGGAGGCTAACTATCCTGAACTAATGAAAAGGTTTTTGAGACTCATTACAAGTTATGTTACCAATTCCAAAGGCTTTACCCTACAGTTACATTTCTACATGATACAGCAGACAGCAGTCTTTGGCATGGCTGATGAGTGGACAAGAGTGGGGAAATGTGAACTGATTTTTTTCTTGGCCTGTGTGATTCTGACTTCATAGATCTCCCTGGTATAACCAAAAAAGACTAAGGATTTTGATAGGGTGGGAAGGCTGAGGCCCAATCTGAGTGGCTGAGAGCCAAATGCTAATGTGCCCTAATCCTGACAATAGGCTGGAGATACAGATCATGAACATTTACATTGCCCACAGGCTCCTGCTTTTCCTGTAGACTAATTACTTCCTAGGTCCTAGCTCATCTATCACACAGTATTCAATTCCTGCTCATGTCTTTTGCACATTTATTTTGAGCAAAAATATTCCTCAGGGAAAATGAAATTTTAGAGAGATTATTGAGAAACAGATAAGTAAATTTTATCACTTAGTAGGTTTGGGTTATTTTTTTTAATAACTTGGGCTTTGCAATAAAAGGAAAATATAAAGTGTCCTTGGGATCTAGACAGACACAACATTAGACCATTCCTAATAAACATCATTCTGCAGAATTCTTCAGTTGTAATATATTATAGCCAGATAACATCCAAACATTACAAGGGAAAGGACCATAATGAACATACAGGTGGTCTTCCAGTCTGTTTATTTAGAGATTTTGTTTATTTTTATTGAAAAAAATATGTAAGTAGGCAATGAAAATTATATGGGATAAAATATATACACAAAGAAATAGGAATAAATCTTATCCTGAGAATAAAAACAGAGATTACCTCACCATTCTGTGAATTTGCTACATTTGGAACACGCAGATCTGCTACTATGCAACCTCTCCAGATGATTCACTCATGTATTTAAAAAAGAAAAAAAAAAAACGGGGTGGCTATATTTCAATCATGCACCACTGTAGAAAGAATGAACAGATATTCTTCTATACATGTGGAGTTTATAATCCAAAAACAGCTAAACTTTAAAATTTTTTTTAACATTTATTCATTTTAGAAAGACAGAGCACGAGTAGGGGAGGGGAAGAGAAAGAGGGAGACAAAGAATCAAAGCAGGCTCCAGGTTCTGAGCTGTCAGCACAGAGCCCAACAAGGTCAAGCTGTGGGATCAAGACCTAAGCTGAAGTTGGACGCTAAACCAAGTGAGCCACCCAGGTGCCCCATAAACTTTAATGAAATAGCCACACTTGAATTATAAAATTAGAACTGTATTTGAAAAAGGTAAAATACATAGCTCTGTAGTATAGTAGAAAAATTTGATTTCATTAAAGAAATAGAGAAAGGGTAATAGAAGGAATGTAATAGTTGAGCTGAAATAGGAAGGTATTTATTACTAACAGTTGAAGAAGAGAAAAAGAAACCATGCCTGGTAGAAGTTCTGAATATACAAGTCCCTTATAGGTGTAATGAGCAAAACTCCTGTGGATGCAATCAAGACAGTTGATTAAAAAAAGACTAGAGTGGGTCAGTTGAGACATTGATTCTATAATCATTCTCCGGCCACTGATTGAGACGCCAGTAGCTGGTCTTGTAAAGAAGCATAGAATATCAGTATAGCTTTTTGAGACTCCTGGACACATATTGTGACTTTGACAGTTTCAGTAATGCTTTTGTCAACTGTCTTAATTTTACTCACAGCAAAATCTGTTTTGTATTATAAACAGCAAAATAATCCAAGGAAGGAAGACGTGAACAACATTGCCAACTTTGTAAGAACTATGGAAATGGAGCTTCGTTAGATTTCAGAAATTTGAGGCCATCTTCCTGTATTTCTAAAAAATAAATGATGGTTAGTTTTCTTACTTAGCTCGTAAACTTTCAAAAAGTGTGAGAAGGGTGACAATCAACACAGGTGCATCTCCAGCACTGATTAGATGCCATGATGGTCACCTCCACAGTAAAATGGGAAACTTCCATTGGTGGTTATTCTCAATGCCACCAAACATGTTATCTTGGTGAACATCTTTATGATATTGAAACCCATGTTGTATCAGGCCAAATTTTTCTCAGAACTTCATGTTGCATATTTTCAGATTTGACTTCAATCTGAACATATAATGGCAAGGGTCACCTGGAATATTAGTCCCCTGGGAGGAAGGGCTTCCTCTGTTCATTCACTGCAGCATCCTTAGCCACCAGGACGAGGCCTGCACACTGTGGTTCTTAACCGACATTTGTGGGATGAATGACTAGCTTCCTTTGAAGAAACTTTGGTTATGTAAGTGACATGAGAATCTGCTGTATGGGAGAAGTGACATCTTTAGTGTAAATCTGCCTTTTATACCTTATTTGATAAAAATAAATATAAATAGATAACATGATATTGTGATCCTACACTCTACTTTGAAGACTACAAGTTTAGTCTAAAGGGAAGATTAGAGACTTCTCTTCTGTATACTTACTGATTTTACTTATAATTCTGTTTTTAACATGATATTTCCCCCTGCATTGAAATTAGGTATATCTATCCTTTCACAAATTTCCAGCATCGCTGTGGAGTTTAGTTGATACAATTACCATATCAGAACTAATATAATACACCAACATAAATCATATACATAGAACAAATGAGAGCTTCTTTTCTTATATAAATGTCCCATGGTTTTTCCTATTATTGATGGCCCTTTCCTCTTCTATCACCTCTCTATAACATAAGCTAATTTGGGAATTTAGTTTTACCTACATGTCATTGACTGATTTAGTTTTGTGTGCATGTAAACAGATTTAAAGCCTCAAGCTAAAGGCACATAACTCTGAACTCTGAAAATGGATTTCAAGTTTCTATCAGTCCAAGAAAAGGTATGTATTGCCTAGAAACTGTTAGCATGCCATTATCTAGATCTTCATATCTCTACATAGACCTGGTCTTGAATTGGGGGAAAAAGAAAAAAGAAACAAAGAATAACAAGCATCTTCTGTAGTTACAACAATCCTTTATTATGTTGTATTAAAGGCATTCAGCAGAGAGTGGCAGAGGTATATGAACCCTTTTAATTCAAATGTGAAACTGAGGGGCAGAAAGAAGGGACTTAACATGATGTTTCATATCTAATTAGTAACAACAAACAAAAAAGACTAGAACACTTGTCTCTGTTACAGAGTCCTTGGGATTTTTCAGTATTCTTGTGAAATCCAGTCTTAAAACTCTTAAAACATGAAGTATGAATTCATGGCAAGAAATATGAATCTAAAAAATAACTCAACACTGGATGACCAGAGAGGCAGGGAATAGATATAGATTCAAATAAAATAAAAATCAGTATTGATAAAAATTCACATTTTAAAACTTCTCTCTGTGAACAAATAATCATGTTTCATTGTAATTATTAGGATATCACTGCAAAAAAGGTATCACTTGTGAGTCTTATAATCATATCTATAATTTTATATGTTCATAAAAATGTGACATCCATGAAATAGAATATCAATTGTAATATGCCTTTTATTTGTTATACATTTTTGGAGAATCAATTCGTTTTCATGATTAGCTCCAAATGTTGAACTCTGTAAATTATAGCTCAGTGTGTAATGGGTGACTTAATGAATATCTTAAAATAATAACTTAATTGTTTTAAACAACATATGCCATTGACATGAAATATATTAGTAAGTAAATAGGTGATTATTTAAGTGAGTATAAAACAACACCAGAAAAGAGAAAGAAGAAATTAGATTACCAAGCTAGGGAGGTTTATTTTCAATATCTCTGTTCCATCTATTCCAAACTTAAAAGAGTATTATCCATTCTAGTTCTCCAGCTACCCTGGGCTCCAATACTGTCCTTAAATTCATCCTATATGATATGCCAATGAACCACATTCATTTAATGTGTTTTTATTAACTTATAAGAGTTTTAGCAACTTCCTGAAATACCCATATTGTGTGTTCAAATTTTTTAAGAAGATAATGTTTAATCAAAATAAATATATATTGGTAGAATTTCAATTCTGTGCCAGGTTTTTGGAAGGGAGAAAGGAGTTAAGATTTTTGAGCATTCAGTATATATGATATACAAGGTAATTTATGTCTAAAATTTTATTGAAATCTCAATTCTGTGAGGTAGGTGTTAATTTTAATTTTAATAATTTTCATACCAAAACTCATTTTGGAGATAAACAGAACCTAGTAAAATTTTCATGTTATCTACTAGGTATCTGAATGAAGGGTGACAGTAAAAAGATAGTTTTAAGGGCTTGATAGGGAAAGGAAATTTTTTTTTTAATTTTTAATGTTTATTTTTGAGAGAGAGAGAGAGAGAGAGAGAGAGAGAGAGAGAGAATGACTGTGGGAGGGGCAGAGAGAGAGGGAGACAGAGAATCCAAAGCAGGCTCCAGTCTCTGAGCTGTCAGCACAGAGCCCGACCCAGGGCTTTAACTCACAAACCATGAGATCATGATTTGAGCTGCAGTTGGACACTTAACCAACTGAGTCACGCAGGTGCCCTGGGATTGCTTGCATTGTTAGTATTTTACTTAAGATTTGCGCTTCTAAATTCTTAATGATAGGGTTCTTATTTAGGAAACAATTTTCTTTATTCATTACATAGAAAATTATGCCTTACCATGATGGAACAGAGAGATTCAGACTTTGAGAATTCAAAGAGTAATAAAATTTTAGAAAATACAAACTAATCTATAGTGACAGAAAGGAAATCAGTTGTTGCCTGGGACCAAGGTGAAGAGGCAGACAGGGACAGAGGGTAGAGATTATTATATTTGAGAAGAGGTGCCTGGGTGGATCAGTCGTTAAGCATCCCACTCTTGATTTTGGCTCAGGTCATGATCTCCTGGTTTCTGAGTTCAAGCCCTGCGCCAGGCTCTGAGCTGACAGTGTGAAACCCATTTGGAATTCTCTCTCCCTCTCTCTCTGCCCCTCCCCTGTTCATTCTCTCTCTTTCTTTCAAAATAAATAAACTTTATACACACACACACACACAATAAAATAAAGGTATTTGAGGAAACTTTTGGGAATCTGGATATGTTCATTATCTTGTTTGGGTTAACGGGCTCACTAGTAAATACATATGTCAAAATGTATCAGATTGTGTACTTTAAATATGTGTAATTTATTTTTTGTCAAGGACTCCTCAATAAAGGTGTTACAAAGAGAGAGAGAATTCAAAGAGCAGACATAAGGGAGTTAGCGTACTAATTCCATTTCTACTGCTTTGTTTGATGAGCTTTAAATTTCATTTACCATACCAATAAGCAATAGAATTGATAAAAATGTGAGCAATGTTTAAAAAGGGCTTTACTCAACATAATATGCATTGCAATATAAACGGAAAGTCCCATATTTTTGACTAAATGTGAAGAAATCAAATGTAGGTTTACTGAATGATGCTTTAATTTTATTGCCATGTACAGAAAGCTATGACAAAAACCAGTTTATTACTAACGTTCCTGTAGGAAAAATATTGCTCCTCTAGAAAAAGATCTGAATTTTCAAGCCCAGCACCCTCTCTTTTCTCATTGAAATAGTTGTATTTAATAGCATATTTTTAAAATAAACTTAGATATCTTTGAGATACAATTGTACCACTCTAGCATATTGCTGTGATTTTTGCATAGCTTTTGAATAGTTTATATACAGCATGGAAATTATATTCACTTTAAAAATTTGACTGAGAACAGAATTAAAATATCCTGGGTTTATAATTGGTCGTTATTGTAGATAATTCTTTGATAAAGTTTTCGAACAATTCCATATTGCTTTTCCTGCAAAGCATTTTATTTCTTCCTTTGGTGATTTGTTCCCAGAAAATTCTGATTAAGATTTTTGTATGTATTTGCACATAGATGTATATTTTACTCTCATATGATTCATTGCCTCTGAATCTGGTTCTTATTTCTTTGTTATTTTGAATATTATTTCTATTTCCTCCTATTCAGATCCAGAATGTAGTCACCAATAACATCCTTACTTCTGTTAGTTTCATTGATGGGTTCCTTGTATCATACTCATACAGACATTTTCAGATTTGTAATAGTACAAACACTATTTTTTGTTTAACAGTAAAATACTCTTTATTTTGACATGATTTTTAAAACTCTGAGGTTTGTTTCTTTTCAAGAACTATGTTCATTTTCTGTCTTATATTCTGACTCAACACCAGATATATTTAGTCTTCCTCTAGTCCAAAGATGGTGACATATTCAGGCTTATTAAAGCCTCTTCAATAGAATTTATAAATGGAATAATTTGTATATTTTTATTGTTTTTCAAGTTTCTATTCAAATTCCAGTTAGTTAGCATACAGTGTAATGTTAGTTTCAAGTACAGAATTTAGTGATTCATCACTTATATAACAACAGCCAGTGCTCATCACAAGTGCCCTCCTTAATACCCATCACCCATCTAGACCATTCCTCACCTACCTCTCTCCATCAACCCTCAGTTCATTCTTTATAGTTAAGAGTCTTTTATGATTTGCCTCCCTCTCTTTTTTTCCCTTTCTGCAATTTTCATCTGTTTTGTTTCTTAAATTGCACTTATGAGTGAAGTCATATGATATTTGTTTTTCTCTGACTTATTTTGCTTAGCTTAGTACTCTCTAGCTCCATGAGCATCATTGCCAATGGCAAGATAGCATTCTTTTTATGGCGCGTGCACACACACACACACACACACACACACACATTTCTCTATCCATTCATCACTCAATAGACACCTGGGCTGTTTCCATAATTTGGTGTTTGTAGATAATGCTGCTCTAAATATAAGGTATATGTATCTCTTTGATACAGTTTTTGCATCCTATGGGGTAAATACCTAAGAGTGCTCTTGCTGAATCATAGGGTAGTTCTATTTTTAATTTTTAAGGCACCTCCACATTGTTTTCCAGAGTGGCTACATCAGTTTGCATTCCCACCAACAGTGTAAGAGGGTTCCCCTTTCTCTGCATCCTCACCAACATCCGTTTTTTCCTGTGTTGTTAATTTTAGCCAGTCTGACAGGTGTGAGGTGATACCTAATTGTATTTTTGGTTTGTATTTCCCTTGATGATGAGTGATGTTGACATATCCAGGTTTATTATAGCTTCTTCAATAGGATTTATAAATGGAATAATTAGCATATGTTTAAGTCATTTCTTCTAATTTTGATTATCTTAAGGTCAGAAATTATTTCTCATGTATTTTTGCATTCTTGCCTGTGACTAACAACATGTTATGGATTTCAGAAAGTGCAAAACTAAATTTGATTCCCAGCAATAGAAAAATGTTAATGCCAGTGGCTAAATATTTAAAGGCTCTTATTTTTCAACCTGGCAAGGTTGATGATTTTAATTTAACCTGATGATTTTAATTTAAATTTGTTATGTGACTGAGTTTATGGAATTTATTAGCCTGAGATTTTCCTGTATCTTGGCTAATTTCTTTCATTTTTGTATTTTATGATTTGTTTTTGTTTGTTTTATGTATTTATTATTAAAGTCTTTTATTTAAATGTTGTATTTTATTTTTCTGGTTGCATGTACATAGGAGGCTTGGGTATTTGTGTTTTAGAGTGGCATGACAGTAAACACAATTACGTTGAGAGACAGTGAGACAGTTCCCAAGATTGCGAGGTCCTTGTTGAATGGGGTGGGGATGGAATCAAAGTCCTCCACATTTAGGGGCGCCTGGGTGGCTCAGTCGGTTAAGCTCCAACTGCAGCTCAGGTCATGATCTCGCGGTTCGTGAGTTCGAGCCCCGCATTGGGCTCTGTGCTGACAGCTCAGAGCCTGGAGCCTGTCTTCAGATTCTGTGTCTCCCTCTCTCTCTGACCCTCCCCTGCTCACACTGTCTTTCTCTCTCTCTCAAAAATAAATAAAACATTAAAAAAATTTTAAAAAACCCTCCAAATTTAAAGTGTTGCAATTAGTAATTTGTTAAACAACAGCTTTGTGCTTTTCTTTTCCCTAGATAGCATGCTAATTTTTTTATAATTCTAGGTATTTATCATCTATCAATTATGAGTATGGGTAAAGAACCCAGACTCTAGAATATTGGGTTGAATGTCACAATCACTGAGATATCACAAGAAAAATAAGTGAGGATCTTATAAAGCAAAAATGCTGATACATAGATCAAGATGGAAATGTGACTCCCCCTGAAAACATGCTGGGCGTGAGAATGTTGGTAAGGGGAGAAATCAAAAAGGGGAAATAATTTACAAATTTTATGTAATGAATCTTTGAGAAATTTTGTCTAAGTAAGATAAAAATTCCATTGTCCATTGCCATACTCTCATAATATTTAGACCGGTGACATAAATTAATAAATTCCATAGTGTTTAGACTGGTGACATTAATTAATAAATTCTCATGATATTCAATGAATCATATCTTTTTTAATGTTTATTTATTTATTTTGAGAGAGAGAGAGAGAGAGAGAGAGAGAGAAAGAGAATGAGTAGGGGAGGGACAGAGAGAGAGGGAGAAAGAAAATCCCAAGGAGGGCTCATGACCTGAGCCAAGATTAAGAGTAGGACACATAACTGACTGAGCCATTCAGGTGCCCCAAACCCTATTTTCTTTTAAATTACCTCACTGTTCTAAAGGATCACGCCTATGGAAATTGTAGATCCTGATATTCATAGTTAATTAACTCCTCAGAATTTGTTCAATATTTCTATCATTTCCCACAGAACTTTTTATATATTTAAGTTCACTGATTCAAAATCATTCCTAGGAAATTCGTAGGATCTCACATGAATGCTCAAGCAAAATTGAAATAAACTTATGTCTTATGCCCTTTTCTAATGATAAAGACTTGAAATAGAAAAAAATGTATTTTTCTATCCCTCTTGTACCCATTTCCTTTCAATGGATCCCCTTATTTTAGATGAAGTAAAATGACACATGGTATTATACTGTCCTAAGTTCAAATGACTCCCCTTCTGCCAGTAAACTTCTTAACCACTTCTTATCCATGAGCTGTTTACATATGCATGCTCATATCCATGAGAAATATAATTATAATAGATTTTATATATTTGAAAAAATATTTATATATGATATTTTCAATCCAAATTTACTCTCTCAAATTGGGTTATATATTATACACAGATTATCCATTATATATATAAAAAAATAAGCCTACTATATCTGAAATTTAAAAATTATATAAAAATAAAATAGAAAAGAAGAAATATATTTAAACATTCTTCAGACATATAGACCACTAGTAGTTATTAATATGATAAACTTACTTTTGGTAGAGTAAAAAAGGAACAAAATTCAGATATAAATGTAACTTACTGAAACACCCACATACTCATACTGAAAAAATCGATATGGAAGCTCCATTTGCATAATTTATTTTCCAATCATAAGATTTATTATATTGCTGAGAACATTACGTTTTAAAAATAAAAATCATTTTGTGTCATATTTTTATATTATAAAAATATAAACATTAAATTTTATTTGATCAGAAATACACTTTTATTAATAAAAGTAATAATATTGATGCCAAATCTGACACTTATTTACTGACTTAGACTCAATATTAAATGGGAAAATAATGGTTTTATTTTTTTTTGTCTTTGAGGTAACATGATATCTTGATTTTTGAAGAAATCTAGTATTCCTCAGAAAAGTGCTGACCAGCTTTCAAGTAGTCACTAAGAAGTACTTATTCTGTACTAAACATTTTGCTAAGTGCTCACTAAATTCTTGTTTATTAAATTATTTAAATTATCATTCATATGGGAGATAGGTACCATCAATACTGTTTAATAGATATCAAGGATCATATCTTTTGTGTTTTAAGATCTCTAAAATCAGGATTTATCTCACAAGTAATGATATCTTGCAAGCAATAATAGCTTACAACTGATTGGGGGCCAGCTATGATATGGTTGTTGAAACTTAAGCATTAATAACCATCAAGAGTAGCAATATCAAAATTTGTAGATAAGGTGTCAAAAGCTTGGGAAAAAATCCAAGAGCCAATACTAAACCAATATTTTAATCTTGAGGGACCAAATCATTGTGGAAAGGGGAAGTAGTGAATCAAACATGTTTATAAACATTGCTAAAATTGAAGCAAAAAATAGGCTGGATTTACCTAATTTCAAAGTCAGTTTTAAGAGCACAGTACCATTTTGTTTTTAAATACTTTATAAATTATCTTGAGATGCTATTATCACTAATACAATGTATGGTGCAAAAGATGGCATTGTATGGAAAAACAAGGAGATTAATCACTCTGAGTTGAAAATTGAATTGGAATCATTAAAGTCTGAATGTGAAAATATTTAGAAAAGTCTTAATATTTTGCTTATATTTTCCTTATTGTATACAATATTGTTATATTAATAAGCCTTTATCTAATAAATATTAAAAGAATTATTCCAATCAGTATAAAGTAAAAATTACTAAAAATAAAGTTGAATTGGCAGATTGTTTTCTTAGAGGTATATCAAAGAATGGAGTACCTTATAACCAAAAGTGTTTCAGAATAAATAAAATATTATATTCCTGTTTTATTGATGGGAACGCTAATGTTTAGTAAGTCTAAGCCACTTGGAAATTCTGAGATCGGAGCACAAAAAGAGAATAACTGTAAATACCTAATTCTTGATCCATACCATAACATAAGTCCAACCTAGCATGAAGATTTAGTTACCGTAGCAGACAAATTATTTAAGCACCTGAGGTTTGCTTCTGGGGAAGGGAGTTCTGATTCAGTTACACTGCAGCATAGGGTAAAACAACAGATAAAAACCCTGGTCTAGAAGTGCTTGTCCTGACTTTTGACCTTTGACATTAATTTCAACCTATGGCTTTTGGAAAAGTGCATGAAACTACCTCCAAATCATTTCCTACCCTATGTTCTCTTGTTCCCTTGTTGGCTCAAAACCGTGTATTAGATAACCTCTTGTATATTAACAATCTGTGGCCTTAGACTGGACTTCATTTTAAAATACAAAATCTCGTATTTAAGAAAGTTTTCAATTCCAGTTGTTTTCAAAGCATGTAATTCATCTTCACTGAGCCTTCAAATTTGCTAATCCACCTGTCAAGAACTCCTTATCTCTGACTCTCTCCCTTTAGTTCAAGCCTCAGCTCAAAAAATATTTCTTCTTTCTTGACGCTTTCACTGTCATGCCCCTACTCACCTTGATATGGTTATGTTCTCCTCTGTATGTTTATAGAATACTAATGTAATGGCCGTACAAATGCTATATTTAAGCATGCTTTGCCCCTATGCAAACCCTATGTACCTAGCATGTAGGCCTCTGTAAGTTATCAGATGATGTTAAATAAAAGAGGAAATATCAAAAGATAATTTGATCTTATAAACTTACTTTGCATTATTTTCCATTGTTGATCTAATATAAAACATAAAACAAATTTTGAAACAAATTAGGAAAAATAAATCCTTGAAGCACTAAGGAAGAGATTTTGTCTCATCCTTCATAAAGCAGAAATGTAGGGATTTAGCAGGGAGATAGGTCATGGGTTCATCCACGGAAGCAATTTGTGGTCAAAAATGAAAAGGTTTTTCATTTCTTTAAAAATATTAGGCCAAGACTGCAATTCAGACACCTTGGTTAACTTATCTTAGCAGAGGTGCCTGAGGGTCTACGATTCACTTGAGATTCCTACTGTAGCTTGATTAAAAATAGACTAGAGAACCAAGAGTGATAAAAATGTTTCATTTTCTTCATTGGCTATATAATAAATGTTTATTGGAGAGATTGAGGTATTTCCTTCAGGAGAAAAGTGATAGAAGCAATCATTTGGCTTACTATAGTCCTTCCAATGGAATTCTGGTATTTGGCTACATGTTTTATGTTGTTCTTTGTGAATAGTTCGTAAGGAATAGTGAGATATTCCACAGGATCTTGCCAACAACAACAAAAAAATAGAGTTGACCTCTGAGATTTAAGCTAATCAAATCTGCAGACAATAGGATAAGATAGAACGTTTGCTAAACCCACTGGAACTACTGTCCAGATTATTAAACTGAAGGAAACATAGTATCAGGGTGCCTGGGTGGCTCAGTCAGGTAAACTTCTGACTCTTGATTTCAGCTCAAGTCATGATCTCACGGTTTGTGAGTTCAAGCCCCATATTGGGTTCTGCTCTCAGAATACAGAGCCTGCTTGAGATTCTCTCTTTGCCTCTCTCTCCACCTTTCCCCTGCTTGTGTGTGCACTCTCTCTCTCTCTCTCTCAAATAAATAAACTTTTTAAAAAAAACATAATCTCAGAAGAAGGAAGTGACCAACTTAGAAAATTAAGTTTAGACTATCCCCCATTCCTGAATTTTTTCTAATCCTTTACTCAACACAACTATATCTCCTTGCTATTTTGGCTTACCAAAGGCTCCAAGAAAATGAAAGTCCATGTATGTGAGTGTGTGGGTGGAGAGGAGCCTTGTCATCTTACTCCAATACAAGAATAAAGATCACCAGAGCCTTGCTAAGTCCTTCAAGTTAAAGTCCACTGTGAGGACTCCTGGAGCTGACATACTGTGGGTGCAAACACCTCCTCTAACTTACTAGTGCTGTGTCTGCTTTACAAATATCAGTTGTTTCTTTGATTTTCATCCTAAAACATGTTTATGATTGCATCCTGTATATTTGACTCTTTTTCTTTCAAGGCATAAAAATCAGTAACTATCTACATGCAGTGATTACAATGCTCTCACTCTCCTAAAATCTAAGGCATTCATGTGATATTACAAGTGGGCTGAAATTTAGCTACTATGTTTCCAAAGTATTTACCACATTCCCCTCATGATCTAAGAGCTTATATCTAACATGCTACAAATTGCCACATCTTTCAACAAACACACTTAAGAGAAAAACTGGGTACCTGGGTGGGTTGCTCAATTGAGTGTCCTGACTCTTGATTTCAGGTGAAGTCATGATCTCACAGTTTGTGAGATGGATCCCCACGTGGGGCTCTGCACTAAGAGCACAGAGCCTGCTTGGGATTCTCTCTATCCTTTCTCTCTGCCCCTCCCCTCACTTTCCCTCTCTCTCTCAGAGTGAATAAATAAACTTAAAAAAAGTTTAAAAATTCACTTAACAGAATCATAGAATCAAAAGTCAAAATGGGACAATACAGTTATCTGATTTAACTTTCCCCCTGAATATTTAATCCTGTATAAATTTCTTCGAATTGTAAAGTGAGGCCTGAATCTTGAAGCATCAGTTACTGAGACACTGGAGTAGCCTATTACATCAAAACCTCTGATTGTAAAAGTGTGTATATCTAAGTCTTCCAACACCTGTTACCAGATCATGACATAAGTTATACAGAATGTTAAATGTTTTTCTGAAAATGTACTTCCCGGGCCTGAACTTGCACTCGTTTTTTAATTTGTTCCTTAAATAGTTTTGACACATCTCCAGCCTAGCTGATTTCTTTTGAATACATTTCATTTCATCTATATGGTTCTTATAAAGAGCAGTTCTCTAATGATTGTATTATCTCAAAGATATTCTGAAAACAGGACAAAGAGTGGTATCTATTTTAAAATTTTGTTTTAATTAAATAAGCTCTAAGCCCAACATTGGGCTTGAACTCATGACCCTGAGATCAAGAATAGTATACTGACTGAGCTAGCAAGGCACTACCTCCACCCCTCACCCTGAGTAGTATGTATTTTTATGTAATATTCCCATTATCTATGCTGGCATCATTATTAAGGTGAGTGGGAAAGATTGGAACATTGTAACACTGACAGATATTGCAATTATAGCCAGTTGAGACCCCTAAACATGATTCCTACTGTGAATCATGTGAGCCCTGTCTTCTGCATCCTACTGTTACATGGCACTTAGATTGAGTAAGGTACCTTGTCTTTCCCCAGTTTACTTAACCATAATATGATGAGAGAAATTATATTTCTGACTTTCTGAAAATTATCCATAGTGTCAATTCTGCTGTGTTAATTACCTATGGTCTTAAGAGGCCATACAAATGTAATCCACTGAGACAATCCTAATTAAGGAGTATTTTTATACTATTCAAGTGTATTCCTTGTGATTTCTGAGCTAGAATACTACAATGCCCAGTTTTGGAGTTATTCCCTGAAACAGCTTAGTCTAGCAGCAGCCCCATGATCAGACTCTGCTCCTTAATGGAAATCTAAGAGTGGTTAAAGTTTTCAGATCCTTGTTCCTGGTCACTGTGATCACCATGTTCTTCTCTTATGTCTAGAGGTTTAATTTCTCTACAGAGGAAATTCAGTTCCGAGTCTATTTTTCAGGGGGGTCTGCAATTTATCTTGAGTTATTTGGGCTTCTAAGATAATCATGAGTTGCATGACCATGCAATTAGAGTTGCATGATCATACGAATTCATGAACCAGATGGATGACTTCTTGGCAGGTTTTGTGGTCTCTGCATGGTGCTTGTTATTTGGAGCAAAGAGAGGCAGTGTGACAGAGAGATTAAGTGCTCAGATTCTGGAGGTAAACTGACTGGGATTTCAAATTCTAGTTGTGTCAGGTATTAAATTTCTGACCTTGGGGAATTTACTAAACTCACTGTGCCTTGGTATCTTTACCTTTGAAATGGTTTAGAAACCTCACTGTGTCTCAGTTTTCTCATGTGGCTAACGTTCACATTGTGGACTAGGGAAAGGTTTTTTTTTTTTTTTTTTTTTTTTTGGCAGAATAAATGGAAAAAAATCCAAAAAGTGCTTAAAATTGCTTGTCACATCATGTGAATATATAAATTTTTTGTTTTATCCCTGCTGTTCTATTTTTAATAGAGGCAAAACCTATCTCCTTATAATTGTTCCCTGTGACTGTGTATGCACAGACACACAAAAAGCAGGTGTTAAGTTGTGAATGGAAGCAAAGATGTCACTCATGCAAATCAACAGAATTTTACAGCATGTTTGGAGATCTGAAAACACACACACATATATGCATGCACAATATTGTGTATGGCTTTGAATTTAAAAAAAAAGGAAAATATAACTCCATACTTCAGTCTAAAACATTTTTGGATGTTTATATTTAAAACAATTATATATATATTATATATATACACACACACACATATGTATATATATGCATATATATTTTTTTTCCAGGAAGCAAGATCATTGTTCCTGTAATATAGTCATACTGGAAAGAAAGCATGGGCTTTTGATTCAAAAACTGAGGCAAAAATTCACTAGACAAATGTGAATGGGTAAGGAAGTCTCTATTCAAGGGTGTTACAATGGGGAAGACAGACCAGACATGCTGAACTCATCTTCACTGAAACAAAAAGAAGCATTTCTAAGAGTTGAGGCAGGAGCATTGCAGGCCATTTATGTTTGCTAATTGGCCTCAACCAAAGGAAAATTGAACTCTCTCATATCTTCATGACAGGTGGTAGTTTCACAACTTGGAGCAAGGCACCCACCCAAATTAGGGTCCTATCCCCGCCCCCCCAAAGAGACTGGGAGATAGGGAGGAGCACTATCTTCCTGGATGATTACACTTCAATGTGATAATTTCCAGGGCCTTGAGAAAAATAGATCTTGGTTGTAAATCACAAAAGACTTTACAACAAAGATTTATATATCAAAGGAGCAAATAAATAATTCACAAGGAAAAGTTTCTCTGGAGTAAATACTTCAGGAAAAGGGAAATTAGAGGCCTAGAGACAGGAAGAAGCCTGCCCAAAGTTTCATCAAGCTGAGGGGAATGTTCAGGCACTTTTTTTCAACATTTAACTTGTAAGTAGATTATTAATACACCAATAACAGAATCATCTTGGGCAAATTACTTAACCTTGCTTAGCTCAGCAGTCTCATCTCTGAAATGGAGATTTTACTACCTGATGCATTGAATTAATTGTGAAGGTTTAAGGAAATACTGTAGGTAAAACACATAACACATTGCCTAGAAGATTAATTGTTACTCAACATAGTAGTTGCTATTTTATTGCTGTCATTGTTTTTATTCCAGAGTACAATTGTATTTTCCCTATATAACATTGACCTATCATTCTAAAATGTGACACCAAAAATATTTTTTTAATTAAAAAAATTTTCAACCTAGTGTTTTGGCATTAAAAGTAACACAGCTATTATCTTCTTGCTAGTTAATCACTGACACAGTTGAGGTTCTGTACTGAAAAAACTTTTGATCTGTTTCAATAACATTAAAATCTGACATTATAAACATACTTTTCACATTTAAATATGCATTTTTATTCTAATGAATAATTTTATGTTTTGATACATCATCGCTATTTCCCCTATAATTATATTTTTAGCACTGGGTAACACAGAGTATCAAATCATAAAAATGTTAAGGAAAATTAAAAGTTTCTATATCACCATCTGCTGCTTGCAAGGTTCACAGTTCCAAAGCTAATAGTCAAATTCATTAAACAGAAAACAATTCATGAAAATGTGATGTTAAGGATCCCCATCTTATGAAGTAACTTGATGAGTAAAATATGTTCTCTTTTTAAAGAATAGTTAGTACTAGCTTTTTGCTGTAAACAACCTCTTTCAAAAACCCAGCTGATGAGTGGGAAAATAATTGACTTATAAAAGTATAAAATTTATTTAAACACAGGATTGGATCCAATGTATGTGGCCCCAATGTACACATGATTGCACAGTAATGAGCTTTCACAATATTTCTAAGTGAACAATTCATTGGAAGGAATCAAGCAGGAAATATAATAAGGATCATCCAAACTATATAGATCTTCCTGTTTCTCAAGCCTAAATCTAGGAACAATTAAGCCCAGAATATAGATCTACATGGACAAGCAATAAAATCTTAGTATGTCCAATTAGAAATTTTTATTCTTTGAAAATATTTTATATGCTCATTTTTACAGATCCTTCTAGAGATATCACTTCTCAGTATGTCAAATATGATCAAAATATTCTCATATTGAATAGGTCATTGATGCCTACTCATTTGATTCAGGGATTTGGTACTTAAGATTTGTCAACTATCAGTCTACTTCAGTGAATATTTTCTAACTACTTTTCAAGCACCCATTAGACTTTAAAGATGATTCCAATGAACAAAGAGATATATTCTGAGCACCTTATTCTTTTTTAGAATAGTCTATTAATTGACTTCAGAGGAATATAAAAGAAATCGTATACTCCGTGTGGTAGGTAGATCAACGGCCTTCAAGTATGTCCATACCCTAATCTCTTGAACTTGTGAATATGGTACTGTAAATAGAAAAAGGAATTTGCAAATGTAATTAAGGATCTTGAAATGAGAAGATCATTCTTATCTGAGTGAGCTCAGTGTAATCATAAGGGTCCTTATAAGGGGGAAGTCATGAAATTCAGAACCAGAGAAAGACATGACAATGGAAGCAGAGGACAGAGTGATATAGAGAGTCATGAGCCAAGGAATGAAGCTGGCCTCTAGAAGGTGGAAAAGACAAGGAAATACATTCCCATTTAGAGCATCCAGAAGGAAAAAAAGCCCTACTGACACCTTGACTTTAACCCAGTGATACTTTGACCTATAAAACTGCAAGATGATAAATTTTCATTGTTTCAAGCTGCTAAGTGTGGCAATTTGCTACAGTTACTATATGATGATAATATATATTGTATCATCTATGTTTCTATTTCATCATATAGATAGAAATCATAACCTAAAATAATGCACAAAATTAATTTTAATGTAGGTAAAGGGAAAAAGAAAAGAATGTATGTGGTCAGAGGTCAGCAAGGTCTTTTATAATATACATCATAAATGAGACAGACTTTAGTCAGAATATCAAAAATTAAAAATATATAAACATAATACCTGTTCATTTCACCAAATTTCACTAAACCATTCTACCTTCCATGCTATTTCATTTCCTACTAGACTCCTGCTATCCCAGATTGCATCTTTCAGGTACTAATCAACATTCTTATCATCCATTTGTTCTTAGCATCCTCTTGTATGCCTTCTGTCCAAAAAGCCACTGGAAAATGCAAAAGAAAGCAAACCAAAAGTATCGAAGCAACAGGGACTCTTTAAAGGAAACAGGGCTCTTGAGACCATCAGAATTTGAGGATGGAAAATTATAGAGATTATGGAGAAAAGGAAACTGGGAGAATGGATAATGACATTCTGAGAGTTCAGAATTTGGTTCATTCTTAGAAAGAGGAGAGATAATAAATTTTCAGTGGGAGGATTTCAGCTAAGAAGTAGAGAAGTTAGCATAGTTTTTGGCTACCTCATAGGCTGAAGAAAGGCAAATTAGAGTGTGAAGCCATCAAGAGAGCAAATCTGAAGGACCAAGATTCTCAAGTGCAAGTAAATAGGCTGAACCCTGTATTTTCTTCCATTTGAGCCATTTGCTGACATTAAGATGCATCTGGGCAAGAGGCCAAGACATTCAGCAAAAGGCCACTAAAACCCAGAGTAGATTTGAATATTAGAGAGGGAGAAAGTGAGATGGAGGGTCCACCAAGAATGAGAGTCCCTAGTAAATAAAATGAGTTCTAAGTTGGAGAGGGCAAAAGGATGATCACTGACCTTATAATAACTGTGGCCAACTGCAGCTTGTTTTTGGTTTTGTTTCTTAATTGGGAGTAAAATGACTTGACTTCACTTACATAGCCTATCAGAGAATAGGATATACCTGAAAGAATATACACACTACCACAATTTTTGTAAACATTTTCCATGCATAACACATTAAACCAAGAGAGAAAAACAAAAACAACACACACCCATACAAAGTAGCTATCACAGTTTTCAAAAATAAACATTAAAAACATCTATTTTTACATATTTCAAGAAAATAGATGACACAGATGAGGATATTTCTAAAGAAGAACAGTTATTTTTCTGAATAATTAAAAAAACTGAATGTAATAGTTGAAATAAAAGACTTAAAATGGGCAAGTTTACACATAAACTAGATGCAGCAGAGGAGAGGATCAAAAATCATGGCCAGACTAATACACAAAATGGGAAATGGGAAACATTCAAATAGGCCTGTGATCTTGTAGGCAAAATGCTTGACCAAGTGGAATTAAGTGCCATAGAAGGAGGGAAAAGTGAAGAAGAAGCAATGTTTGAAAAGATACTGAATATGCTTTTCCAAAGCATATCTAATACTTTAAGCTAGATATTTATAAGCTACAACAATCTCAAACAACATACATTAAACTAAATCAGTACTCAGATCCATTATAATAACTCTGCTAAAGATAAAACCCTAAAGATAAAGTTTTCAATGCAGTTAAAAAAAAAAGACACATTACCTTCAAAGAGCAACATAACATTGATAAGTGACTGATAAAACAAAATTATGGAAAACAGAAGGCATTTTTCTAATTGTAAAAGCATAAACTTCTAATATAAAATCTTATAATCTTCAAAATTAACCTTCAAAAGTAGAAATGCTACTGATCTCTTTAATTCATTTTGAAAGTTACTTTAATTTACTTTAAAATATATCAAAATAAATAGAATACATTAATGACTGGGTTGGAGTTAAATGAATAGTAAGATAATGTGATAAAACCAATATAGTAAAACATTAATGGTTATCTAGGTAGTGGTTATACTTATTTTCACCATGAAAATCTGTCAACATTAATCTGTTTGAAATATTCATAATAAAATACTGCGAAAAACAAAAGCATAAAAACTCTCCTAATGGATGAAAATATCTGAATAAGAAAACATCTGATATGAAAAGATGTTCAGTATATTAAGTCATCAATGAAATATATTTTAAAATTCCAGTGAGCTACCACCCTAATTCCTGAAGAATGACTAAAAATTTAAAAAAGAAAAAGAAAACTGATAGCACCAAGTGTTGGCAAGAATGTTCAGCAACAGAAATACTCATACTGCTAGTGGGAGTTTAAATTCATACATCCAGTAGTAATAGCTACTAAAGTCAGAGTTTTGTCTGCTTTAGCACCCAGTACTTCCACTTCTGTGTGTCTACATATGTACAACATATGACATACACACAATTGTTTTTTTTTTTAATTTTTTAATGTTTACTTTTTATTTTTGAGAGAGAGAGACAGAGTGTGAGCATGGGAGGGGCAGAGAGAGAAGGAGACACAGAATCTGAAGCAGGCTCCAGGCTCCAAGCTGTCAGCACAGAGCCCAACACAGGGCTCCAACCTACCAACTGTGAGATCATGGCCTGAGCCGAAGTCGGACACTTAACCAACTGAGCCACCCACGTGCCCCAACACACAATTGTTAAGAGCAACAGAACTTATTATTAACCCAAACTGTAAAGTAACAAATTCAAGAGATGTGTATTTCACCATTGGTTGAGAGAGCCAACAGTCTAGAGGTATAATCTTGTTTCAGCTTTATGAAGGTATAATTAACAAATCCATAAGATATTTAAAGTATACATCAAAAAATGGCAAGGAAAGACAAGTCTATTTCTCACCCAAGTTGCAAAGATAAAAACATAAGAAGCTTCTCCCTCATGTGTCTAACAGGTCCATGAATTTAGCAGGACATCTACCCTGATACCCAAGGCCACAGTAACCACTGGGTATTGATAAGCGAGGTGGACAGTTTTACACAGGTTATTTAGGAAGCTGAAAACAGAGGCACAGGAAGCAAAGGACTTTATCTGCATTTATAAAAGAGAATGGAACATGGAAAATAAAATTACCTATTTCACTGAAATCAATTCTCAAAAGGCCAGTATAGTTGTCATGAATGGAAAGATATGTAAACAGGAAAGCATGAGGACAGGTGATATGTGAAAATATAGACTTAAATTAAGAGGTTGACAAGATGATATTCTTGCCTGTGGAAGGATTTTTCCCTGGGGAAAGCCATACCAAGAGTAGAATAATTTATTTAGTAAACATTTATAAAATTGATTCAATTCATATCCCTGTCCTTTCAGAATCAATGACATCAGGAAGGTCTGTCAATAGGTTGCTACTCAGATCCTTTGCACACTGAGACTTGGTTTAACTATGATTGAATATATGTTATTTGTACCAACAGAGTGCAAGTTGCTTGAAGTGAGAGATCACATCAATTTTTTTTGTAGGTGATTTGCAGTCAGTGCAAGGTCTGTATGCACACAAAACGTGCTCATTGAATTGAAGATTGCTACTAAATGCAGAGCATTCCAAACACTGGAAGTACTGTAGCAAATCTCCCAAAGGCATTTTCTTATACATGGAATGTTCAGTTATCTACTGGTGTTTTCTAATTGCCTTACCACACATTTCCTACTAGATTACCAGGAGTCCTGCTGAGATAGTACTGCCAGCAGCTACATATCTTGCCAATTTGTGTCAGAAAATGTTGAAATGTTGCCTTTTCAGTGATGAACTAAACAGTAGGGGATGTGAATAGTTACCATGGCAACAGAGACCAGGGAAACTAAAAAGGGACTGACAAATTCCATTGGAGGGATGAAAGGGCTGGATCTCCCAACAAAGATGAACTGATAAAGCCCCCAAGGCCAAGTACTTCTGTCTTCTAGTTTTGAATCCTAAGGTTCTCTGTAATCAGAAGACTATCCTGACTCTGCCCAAAAAGAGGAGTCCAACCCTCAGCTCTAGCTGACTCAACCTATACTGACTCAATCTGTGAAACACGTGACTCCTTCCCAGACTGCTCCCTTTGCTCCAGAAGATGAGACAGTAAGACTTTTAATCATTCAAAATTTATTCTGAACTCAATGACCCTTTCACCAACTGCAAGGGGTTCTCAATTTCTCTTCAATTTATATATAATTCAGGTTTCCAAGGTGACTAGATTTGAACCTATACTTCATAGGAATTTGAATTCTAATACTTCCAAGATCAATAACAGTTCAGATTTCCTAATGTAGAACTGAATGGAGTTCTCTGCCAGATGTCTAGTATATTGTAAAAAGAGGCACAGCGATATTGGATCCCTGAGAAAATGCTGAAGGAAACTTAAAGACAGTAGTAAATATATTACTTTTTATTACATTATCTTTCCCTGAAAGCTTGTTCTTCCTTTTTCAAGATAACAACAACAAACAAACACATTTTGTATATGCTTGTCATGGCTTCTGTTTTAGGTTTTTCAACTGGAGTTAATTCCAAAGGTTTGATTATTTTGTGACAACATTGATCTGTACATTTATGATAGGTAAATTGTTGTGTACCTTTTATAGTTAAATAAAAATTTTTAGGGGCACCTGCGTGGCTCAGTCGGTTGAGTGTCCGACTTTGGTTCAGGTCATGATCTCATGGTTTGTGGGTTCAGGTCCTGCATTGACCTTTGTGTTGACAGCTCAGAGCCTGGGAACTGCTTCAGATTCTGTGCCTCATTCTCTCTCTGCCATTTCCTCACTCATGCTTTCTCTCTCTCAAAAATAAATAAACATTAAAAAATAAATAAAATAAAATTATATAAAAAATAAAAAATAAAGGCAAAATGTCATTTTAGGCATCAGTACAATTTTATATAGGTATAGACAGGTAAATAGGTCATTTACGCTGACAAGGAATGTATATTATCTACAATAAGTAGAAAGTAATTTGGGTGCTAAATATAAAATAATACCATTCTTGAAAATAATATGTCATAATATCATATATATTCACTTGTATATTCACTTATCTATAAGGAAACAAAGGAGCATTTAACAGTCATTTCTTGGCATGGAATTGAGTGAATTCAAATAGACGAAGTCTTTATCTATTAAATTAATTGGACTAAGGGTGGATTTGAAGTTATTACAAAATAAGCCCATATTATTTTTTATGAAACACACTTTTAAAACAAAATTCTAAAACAAATTATATTGCGTATCTTCTCTGTTCTGTTTATGTAATTATTTTTTGTTCTTATTTTTATTTTTTCATTTTTATATATTGAGTTTGCTGTTTCTTGTTTTTTAGATGGCTCCTTAGATCATTAATTATTTAGTCTTCTTTCCTAAAGCAGGCATTTATAGCCATATGAATTTTAGTAAAGGATGGTGTCAGGTGCATTCTATAATTGTTTGTTTGCTTTGATTAGTTCATTTTTCCTTAAGCTTCTATTACAAAAAGTATAGAAATCATCATGGTAGGGCCAAATATCTTTATCAAAGTGTACTCATCCATGTAGACAGCATCAATATGAAGAAACATTATATAACAGGACACCAGAAGTTTGTGCTTTTTTTTTTTTTTTAGTAACAGTTGCTTACCCCAAGGGCAATACTATCATAATTTTTAAGTACTTATATTAGTTTTGCCTGATGTAATTTTTTTTTACAAATACAATAATACACCATGACCTATTTGTGTCTGGTTACTTTTGCTCGATATTATACTTGTAAGACCTCCATTTTGTTTTGTTTAATTGAAGTTCATTTATTCTTGTTGATATGTAGTATATCATTGCATGAATCTGCCACAATTTTTCATTCATTCTGTTCTAGATAAGCATTAGAGTATTTCCAGTTTGGACTATTACAACTAATTCTTCTGAGAGCATCTGTGTGTGTGTACATTTAAGACCATATGTAGACATATGTTTAGTGGATACATGTAGAAGTAGATCATACGATCAGAGTTAGTAGATACTAAGAAACAATTTTCCAAAATATCTATACCAATTTATAGTTCTACTATTAATTTAGGAGAGTTCTAGTTGTTCCATATCTTTATCGACATTTGGTAGCATTTTAAAAGTTTTCAATTTTACCATTTTAGTAAGTGTGTAGTGATTTTCAATTGTAACTTTAAATTGCATATTCCAAAGGCTGATGTGACTGAGCAACATTTTCTGTTTTTATTACACTTTCATATACCCTATTTTGTAAAATGTCAACTAATGCTTTTGCACATTTTTCTTTTAGTTGTTGCTATTTTTTGTAGCAATATTTAATGGATTTGAATATAAATCCTTTGTTCAGTATCAGTATGTACATTGAAAATATTTTATTCTATTATTAAACTTGATTATGACTCAATGATGCCATTTGATGTTCTGAAATTTTTATCTTAAAACTGTACAAGTTATTTTTTTTATTTATGGTTAGTTCTATTAGAACTTTCTTTTTTAAAAAAAATATCCACTTCAAGAATATTCTATGAGTTAATTTTCTAAACTTTGCTGTATTACTTTTTGATAAACAATTCTGGGATTAATTTTGTGAATTGTGTAAAACAGTAGTGCATTTACCATTTTTTCTCTGTAAATGTCCAATCCATTCATTTATGCAAAGATCATCCTTTCCTCACTGCACTATCACCTAGTCATGAAACAGATGACCATATGTGAATGGAATCATTTTCAGTGATTCTAAATAATTTCACCAGGTTTGTCTGTCCTTCTGCCAGTACTACACCACCTTTATTAATGTGTATCTATAATGGGTCTTTTATCTGGTGCTGTAGAGCTAATAAACTTTGTTTAGCTTCAGAATGTTGTCTAAACATTGCCCTTTGCATTTACATATAAATTCCTGATGTCAATTTGTTAATTGCCACAAAAACTAACAAACAAATGTGTTAGGATTTTTAACTGAGATTGCTTGCAATCTCTAGATCAATATAAAGGGTATTGGCATCATTATAAAAATTGGTCTTTCAATTTATAGTGGTGTATTTCTTCATCTACTTAATCTTTATTTTTTCTCATTTTTTGGATTTTTTAATATTAATGCCTTGTTCATTTTTTGTTAAATTAGTTTTCAGTTAATTGCTGAAGTTTTTGTTACCATATGATAACTTTTATATTTTTTCATCCTATTCTCTTTCCTCACATAAAAAATAGTTATTAAAGAGAGAACTTATATTGAATGATCTTGTTAAGTTAATTTATTAATTTAAAAATTTGTTTTCTGAAAAATCTTCAAATCTGTAAGGTCATTATATGGGAATTTCTTTTACTATTTGCATTCCAGTTCTTATTCTTTTTATTTATTTTTATTCCTCTTTTAACACTGGCTGAACAGAGCAGGAGCTAGAGGGCATTTGTGCTTTGCTTCCAGTATTACAGGGTATACTGTATATTTCTATTTAATTCACTGAGTTTTTATTTAGTTTTGTGTGTGAATATATGTGTGTATGTATGTAAAAGAAAGATGTTTGCCTTAATTTCAATTTTGCTGAATCTTATAGAAATTTTTTTCACATGCTTTGTCTATATTTATTGCAATAATCATATAATTTTTCTTCAATTGTGGTGAATTATATTTTGTGATTTTCTAATGATAAATTGTCCTTGCTTACTAAACTCTATTTTTTAATAAAGTTTATTTTTATCATTATATTAGATTTACTAATATTTTATTAAGAAAATTTTCATCTACATTCAAGAGAAAATTTTGTCCCAAATTTTATTTACTTGCTGTATCTTTTCAAAGTTTTAAAAGCAAGTTTGTGTTGATCTTATAAAAAAGGTTTGGGAATTGCTTTTGCATGTTCTAGAACATTTTATTAAAGAGTTGCATTCCTTTGTTAAAATATTTGGAAAAAAATAACTGGTAAAACCATCTGATCTGTCTTTATGGAAAATTTTTCAATGATGATTTAATTTACTCAACATCAGATAATTCAGATTTTTTTTTTGCTGTCATCTTTGTAAAGTTGTATTTATCAAGAAATTTGCTTTCTCCAAACTGTCAAATACTGTGTAATGAAATAAAATGTTCATAATGTCTATTTAACTTTACTTCTATACATATTTTCATCAACTTATGATGGAGTTACATCCCAATAAACCCATTGGAATTTGAAAATATAATTAAGTCAGAAATGCATCTAACGCACCTAACCGACTGAATTAGCCTAGCCTACCTTTAACATGCTCAGAACACTTCCATTATCTTACAGTTGGGCAAAATCATGTAACACAAAATCTGTTTTGTAATAAAGTGTTGAATATATCAAGAGAATGGTTGTATAAGTACAGAAAGGTTATATCAGTTGTTTATCCTCATGATTGCGGGGCTTACTGGGAGCTGGGGGTCACCGCCTCTGCCCAGAATCAAGACAGTGGATCTTATTATATCTGCAGCTTGGGAAAAGATCAAAATTCAAAACAGGATTTATACCAAATATCATCAACTTGAAATATTGTAGGTTGAGCCATTGTAAGTCAAGGACCATTTATATAATTTTAAATGATTCTATAATTTTCATTTTTGCTACTGATATTTTTTCTTTTATTACTGTTAATTTTCTTTCAAGTACTTATTATTTTTTATATTTTTTCACTTTTTTGAAGTGATTTCTTTCTCATGAATAATGAAGCTATATTTTTCTTTATTGTTTTTTTCCCTCTTATAATTAGTCATTTTATTATCTCAATCATATGATTTATCTCAATCATAAAAATTGTCTATTAATTTTTAGAAAGATTCAGTCTACAGACGGTTTATCCCTATTTTACTTGCATGATTCTTTCAAGGCTAAGGGTTCCTGTCTCTCAGTCCTATATTCTTGGGTTCCCAAGTCTCAGCTATTTTTGGGTTCCCAAGTTAGCTCTTCAGCTTCCCAGCCCGTGCAATTTCAAGTTTTATAAATATCTCTAGGAGAGACTATATTTATCATGAAGCAGGACCTCACCCCCATGATTATCTTTTTCCTCCTAAGCATTGAAGACAGTGTACTCTCATATATATATGGCTTAGTTATCCAGCCCTGTATCCAACCCCAGATCTGAGAATTAGCTTCAAATTTGATACCACTGAAAGATTCATGTATCACTCCAGCCTGAGCTTCTGCAAAATGCATTACTGGATTATCTTTCTGTCTTTGGAAATTATCTTGTCTGGTACAAGCTTGATTCTCAGCCTCCATGCAGAACCAGCCAATGTTACAAGGAAAGCAAACACAACTGGTCATCCTCAACTCATGACAACACAGTTCTTTTTTTTTTTTTTTAATGTTTACTTATTTATTTTGAGAAAGAGAGAGAGGGCATGGGTGAACAGGAGAGGGGAAGAGATTGTGAGAAAGAGAGAATCCCAAGCAGGGTCCATGTTGTCAGCACAGAGCCAGACAGGGGGCTCGATCTCACAAATTGTGAGGTCATGACCTGAGCTGAAATCAAGAGTGGGTCACTTAACCACTGAACCATCCAGGCACCCCAACGCAGTTTTTATCTGTGAATTTTAGCTCATGCAGGCCTTATTGACTCCAAAGTCCTCCAATGCCTTTAGAATATGGTTTTGTAATTTATTTGTCTCGATGTGACAGGAGCATTACTGTGCTGCAAACTGCTGCATCTTAACCTGGAAATGTTTCTGTGTAGTTGTTTGACCAAATTCTAGATAAAAACTATAGAGTCTATTTGGTATCTGTGTACATACCTTCTAGATAGGGTTTAATTTTCTTCTGGCAGCCAGCTTGGTTAGAAGTAGATTACCTTAATCTTCTCAGAAATTAGGTGCTTCAAATTTATTTTCAGTGGCAACTGGTTTATCTCCAGTCCAGTTGTACTCCTTGGATATAGTCTTTTGGATTCTAGTAGAAAATCCTGGGTGTTAACAGAGCCTCTCTAATATGACAGGAGCTCAACTCTAATTTTTATTCCACCAGTCTTATGATATGATGAGGGTACAGTTTGGATGCTCAGATGTTCAGCCTCAGATTTCTGCTTAGCTTCTCAGCTCAAGACCCATCCCCACCTCCAAAAACTTCCCCCCCGACCCCGGCAAATTGGAAAATTACTTTAATAGGAAAAGTGTTTCCAAATGTCTGGCTCATTTTGCTTAGGTTCTTTCTCTCTCAGAATTATAAGTTAATAATTCTTTGTTGTGGTATGCTCTCAACTATAATTTTTATCTCTTTTTTCCCCCCCTTGGCTAGTTGTTCTCAGTGAATGAATTAGTCCATAAGAAATTATGGTGCTGCTTACAAATTAATTATCATGTATTTCAATTCTATTTCTACTTTTAACCACACAAGACATTATAAGTATAGTAATCATGTATTTTTTTGCCTATTCTACATGTTTATTTTTTCTTTTTCCCCATTCCTTCTTTTCATCTCTTTTATTTGTTTCCTTGATAAACCTTTAAAATTCCCTTTAGCATAGCTATGCTGTTGACTGATTCTCTGCAAATAAAAGAGGACACATGCATAATTCTCTTCAATTATTCAGAATAACCTATGGATAAAAATGGGTGCTGCTCAACTTAACATAACATGAAATTATATTTTAATCAATAAAGCAAGGTACTAGCCCTTTTATTCACAGATGATGTCAAATATGTATAATTGTTAATTTATAAAATTGTTACATTTTAGGGTAATGGAAAAAAATTTATAATCCATTTGATTAAAGAGGCTTATAGGGGTCTGTGAAAAATGACGGTGATTTCTTTGAATCAAACTGGAAAGAAGATTAAAAGACATAAAACTAAAAAAATTATTTACTTGAAAAGAGAAACACTGAATTCTGAGCATGGTGGATTTTACCATATATATTTTTTTCTTCTTTTTTTTGAAATTTATTTTGAAGCCTAGCTTCATTATTCATGAGAAAGAAATCACTTCAAACTTTGCCCCAGAAGGAGTTCTGATCCTTCTCATTAACCTTTTTCCTCTCCCTCAATCTCAGCCTTCACACATTTCAACAGATCTATGATGTTATTGATGCATGTTAGTCCTCAAATTGAAATGTCATAATCCACTTAAAATTCTTCTCGATTCACATCAAACTCAGTCATCATCTCTGTGCAACAGAACTCTTAAGAGTTAGAAATAGAATTTTCATGTGCTCTACGCATTTTTAAAACAATCCAGTAAGTACAAGAAATATATAATACTTATATAGGACGTAAAAATAAATTAAATTCAGTTGTCAAAAGTCCTCTTTAACCTAATAATATTCTGGAAACTTTCATGGTTGCTATAGATATAATTAATTGGCACTGTGTGCCTTAACAAAACAAGAGGAGATTTTTCAAGCCATGTGCATAACTAATTTCCCTCTAAATCAAGCATAATTTCCTTATATTAATTGTAGCTAAATGAGTCTGAATTTCCAGGTTATTTGTTACTAACATTATAAGAAAATCTTAGAAACCACAAAACACAGGAGAAGAAAATAGTATTCCAAATGACTTTGGATCAATCTAAGTCCTATGGACAAATAATACTCACTACTTAGCAGGCTGCTGACTCTGCAGTGCTGCCATGCATTTCATTTCAATGACCATGCAATTTTGGCATCAAAATATATTTATTAATTAGTAAAGGATGAACAGTTTTTGACAATCTTGGGTTTGTCAATGACAAGAGAGAGGTGACTTAAAAAAATGTAACACATATAACAAAAGTCACTTAAAAGAGAAATAAGTATATATCTAATAAAAACTTAATTTAGCCCTGGCAGATTGAGCATGCTTCTTTACTCCTCAAAAATGTTACATAAGACATGAATAGACACTTTTCCAAAGAAGACATCCAGATGGCTAACAGACACATGCAAAGATGCTCAACATTACTCATCATCAGAGAAATACAAATCAAAACCACAATGAGATGACATCTTACACTTGTCAGAATGGCAAAAGTTAATAGCCCAGAAAACAACAGATGTTGGTGAGGATGTGGAGAAAGGGGAGCCCTTTTGCACTATTGGTGGGACTGCAAACTGGTGCAGTCACTCTGGAGAACAATATGGAGGTTCCTTAAAAAATTAAAAATAGAACTACCCTACAACTCAGCAATTGCACAACTAGGTATTTATCCAAAAGATACAAAAATGCTGATTCGAAGGGGCACATGCATCCCAATGTTTATAGCAGCACTATCAACATTGCGAAATTATGGAAAGAGCCCAAATGTCCATCAACTGATAAATAAAGAAGATGTGGTGTATACACACACACACACACACACACACACACAAATGGATTACTACTTGATGATCAAAAAGAATGAAATCTTGCCATTTGCAACAATGTGGATGGAACTAACATGTATTATGCTAAGTGAAATAAATTAGTCAGAGAAAGACAAGTATCATATGATTTCACTCATATGTGTAATTTAAGAAACTCAACAGATGAACATAAGGTAAGGGAAAGAAAAATAAGACAAAAGCAGAGAGGGAGGCAAATCATAGGGGACTCTTAAACACAGAGAACAACCTGAGGGTTGCTGAAAGGGAGGTGTGTGGGGGCATGGGGTAAATAAATGGACGATGGGCATTAGGAAGGACACATGTTCAGTTGGGATGAGCACTAGGTGTTATATGTAAGTGATGAATCACTAACATCTGGTTAATAACTAACCAGGGAGAGTCAATAGGGCATTCTTCTGTGTTCCCATCATAATCTAAAGAGAAACTTCCACCATGTCCAAAGCCCTTGATGTCTTGCAAATGAAGGAGCAAAAGTCCTCAAATTCCTTGCAGCAGGAACTCACTCAGGTTGCATCAATTTGAATTTTGAATGGAACAGTACATCTACAAAAGGATAAGTCCTGGTATTATATCATGAATCTGAAGACAACCTGGGAGAATCTTCCAGCAGCTCATGCTATTTTTGCCATATAAAACCCAGAGGATGTCAGCATCCTATCATCCAGGAGTACAAACCAGAGAGCTGTGACGAAGTTTGCTGCTGCTATTGGAGTCACTTCTATTGCTGGCTATTTGATTCCTGGAACCTTCACTAATCAGATTCAGTCAGCCTTCCAGGAGCCAAGACTTCTGGTGGTTACTGACCCCGGGGCTGACCACCAGCCTCTCACAGAGGTATCTTATGTTAACCTGCCTACCATCACTCTGTGTAACACACACTCTCCTCTGCACTATGTGGACATTGCTATCCCTTGCAACAACAAGGGAGCTCACTCAGTGGATCTGATGTGGTGATGTGGTGGTTGCTGGCCCAGAAGTTCTGAGCATGTATGACACCATTTCCTGTGAAGTAGAGGTCATGACTGATCTCTACTTCTACAGAGATCCTGAAGATATCAAAAAGAAAGAGCAGGTGAAAAGGCTGTGACCAAGAGTGAATTTGCTCCAGCTCCTGAGTTCACTGCTACTCAACCTGAAGTCGCAGACTGGTCTGAAGGCATGCAGGTGCCCTCTGTGCCTATTTGGGAGTTCCCTACTGAAGACTGAAGATGCTCAGCCTGCCACTGAAGACTAGGCCACAGGTCCCACTTCTCAGGCCACTGAATGGGTAGAAACAACCATTTAGTGGTCTTAAGCTGCTCTTCCACAAAGGCAAACAAAATGGAAATAAGTCTGATGGAAAATCAATGGTTTCTTACCAAAAAAAAAAAAAAAATATGAGGGTGAAACTAAAACAAAAACATAAGATCATATGATGGAAGAAATCCTAATTTTCCAAGAATATCACCTTAATCACCTTAGATTTTTTTCATAAATGAATAAATATCAATGAACAGAACTAGTCTTAACCATTTAGAATAAGGTATAGTTATGTTTTTAATTATTTTGGTTTTTGCTTTTATTTTTAGGCATATAAATTTATAAAGGTCACTGATATAAAGAGATTATAAAGAGGACACATTATTCTCTAAGGAATTCCACAAACTTTGAAAATACAGTCAAGAGTATGCTGCAACAGAACAAAGAAGAGTGTACACTTTTATCTCATATTCCAAAGAATACAAATGAATAAAATATCATCAGTAAGAGAATGATTGGCAGGAAGAATTTTTATCTAGAGAAGCATGAGTCTAAACTCTATTTATAAAAATCTAAATGTAGAGTTGTTTTCAAAATAGTCACAGTGCCTGAGGCACAAAAGAGTTAAATATTTTAGTAACTGGAAGAGCTCTTATCCATAATCACACATACCTAGTCACTTACCTGTCTGGTACATTGATTGTTTTTAAATGGACATGGACAAGCTATTTTCCAAGGAACAAATGGAAGTGACCAATGAATACACACACACACACACACACACATACACACAACTTTAACCTCTACAGTAATTAAATTATACTGAAATTTCATTTTTATCTATGGAGATAACAGACTAAATGAATGGCACTGTAAAATTATAAGATGTGCACACAGAGGCATATTCTTGTCAGTAGATATATAAATTGCTACAATCCCAAAGAAATCAAGTTGACAGTTAAAGAACTGTCAGATGTTGATGTTTTTTACTCAGCAATTCCTCAAAAAATAATCAGAGATACTGGCAAATATAAATTCATACAGATACTTATGGCAGCATATTTTAAACTGAAAAAAAACATACATATATATGTACCCCCAAATAGTATCGGAGAAATATTTAAGTTAATCATGATATGGTTATATAAAGTAACAGGGTATCTGTTTTATATAGGCCCTAGCATTCTTTTCCATCTTAGGAATTTACGGATGTTGACAAAATGGCATCTATCGTCAATGGAGGCAAAATAAAGTTAATTACTGGCAAAATAAATAGCAAAAGAATGGCCAAAATTGAATGAATCAGGTTTGAACTGGAGTGAAATGAGAAAAAGAGATGTTTCAGATACACTGTGTATATATCATAGGGTAGATAGATGATAGATCTAGCAAGGAAGAAAAAATCCTAAGTTTATGCCTCATTAGATTTATATTCTAGTGGGGGAGACAAACAAGTAAACAAATGAATATATAATGCAATTTCAATTGTGTCAAGCAGGAAAGATAATAAAGCATAATAATAATTACAGCAGATTTTCTAGTTTTATGTTTAAAAAATTAGACATGGCATGTATGTGTCAGTGACATTTGAGGAGGGATCCGAGTTAAGTTAGATAACCATGTAAAGGAAGGGTACCCAGGAGTATCAAGTATAAAATTCTGAGGAAGAAGAGATTTTCTTCTGGGAAGAACGGCAAACAGGAAATGGCAGGATCAGCGATCGAGATAAGATGGGTAAAAAATTAGGTCTGGGAGGTAGCATGGTATGAAAGGATTCAGTCAATAATTTCCCTAGCCAATTAAAAGGGAAAAAAAAAGAACAGTAGACACAGGAGTCATACAGATTGGGGATATTTGCACTAGTAAATGGTAGATTAGCAGAAATTCTCAGACTTGATAACTTCACCTTAGTGCTAAATTAGTACTAACCAGTCCATGGTTGGTGCAGGTCTCTATTACCAAACAGCAGAGAGCCAAATAAAATGCATTTTACTTGCAGTCAGGTAGAGCTCAGCAGGAGGAAGGAAAAAGAGGAAGATTTTCATCCTACACATTACCAATCAGGGGTAGGTAAATCACTGCCTCCTGAATGGGAAAAAATAAGGGGGAAATTAAGTCACCTCTTGCAGCCTGGAGAGAGAAGCCAGCAATACTACTTCATCAAATCCAGAGTCATGATGTTTGGTGTTAAGTGTTCTAACTGCAAAGCTTGGGGTCCATAACAATAAAATTAAAAAACAAAAGCAAAAACAAAAAAATACCATGACTTACTCAAAGCTCTTGCATTTGCCTGAGAGGTAGTGTCCACTCTCCTGATGGTAAAGATTAGCATTTATGAAACTTTCCTCGGCACAACCTGCCATGAACTACAGAGTTTGGAAGAAGAGCTGGTCTTTAATTTTCATTCTTGTTGCAACGTGTATTTAAGATGAAAAAATAATAAGATGCAACTAGAAATAAAATAGTTTTCTAGGCACCTGGGTGGCTTAACCAGTTGGTTAAGCATCCAACTCAGTTTCAGCTCAAGTCATGATCTCACGGTTCATGAGATTAAGCTCCACATGGGGCTCCGTGCTGATATTGCAGAGCCTGCTTGGGATTCTCTCTCTCTTTCCCTCTCTCTCTGCCCCTCCCCTGCTTGTGTACAAGCTCTCTCAATACCAATAAATAAAGCTTACAAAAAAAAAATAAAATAGGTTTCAAGGAAGTCTGGGTTTATAATCCAAGTTTGCTGGTCACTAGATTTGGGATCATATACAAATTATTTGATATCATAGATCCTATGTTTTTTCATTTGAAAAGTCGGAATGTTACTACCTATCTCACAGAGCTGCTATTGAAATGGAAGGCCAGATATTGGAAAGGGGCTTGGAAGATTTCTTTTTTTTTTTTCTATTTTTTTAACATGTATTTATTTTTAAGAGATAGAGACAAAATACAAGCAGGGGAGGGACAGAGAGAGGGAGATACAGAATCCGAAGCAGGCTCCAGGCTCTGAGCTGTCAGCACAGAGCCCCACGTGGGGCTCGAACCCACAAATCGTGAGATCATGACCTGAGCTGAAGTCGGCACTTAACCAACTGAGCCACCCAGGTGCCCCTAGCTTGGAAGATTTCTTTACCCTCTCTCTGAACCTGTATTTAAAAACTGAAACAAAATAACTTCCAGATATAATTTATATTAAAATTTATTGAGTGTACACAGATAGGGGAAACACAAATTTAATTTTGTCTTTGAGTTTCCAAAAGTCATGCTTTCCATCCCTAAGAAATGTCTTTAAAGGTGGAGTCAGAAGCCTTACAAAACACCAATGAGACATGCTCCAATTTCCATGATTTGCCTGAGCAGATAAAAGGGAAAACCATGTTTAAATTAATCCCAGTGGAAAGAGAAAAAACTCAGCAAAAATATTTCTCAAAACAATTGACCATCAAGGAAAGAGTGAGACCGTCAAGGGGGTGATGTGGAATGAGAGTAAATACTTGACTGGCTTTCCATCTAGTATTGCAGGTACAATCTGAACTTGACATAGTGATTAACAACAGGCACTATCAGCTCAGGGAAATATGCAAAAGGAAACATCTAGCACTAATGAAATGGAAGATAATTTTCTATTTTTTTTCCTTCCAGGACAATTTTTTAAATGAGCCACTTACCACTAATGAGCCACTTACTAAGCAAGAAAAGTTTGAGTTTAAATTAGACTTATATTTGCACTGGAACTCACTGCAGTGCAGAACTTCAACTGCATTCATGTCATACCTTAACTGTGCATAGAGGAATATGGTTTCTTTCTGTATTTTTCTTATAAATAAATTTATATATATTAATATATATATTAATATACATCATTTTATTTATATATAAATTTATATATAATATAAATAAATAAATATAGCATCTAGAAAACATTTCCTTTTTTAATTTTTTTAATGTTTTATTTATTTTTGTTACAGAGAGATACAGAGCATGAGAGGGGGAAGGACAGAGAGATAGGGAGACACAGAATCGGAAGCAGGCTCCAGGCTCTGGGCTGTCAGCACAGAGCCCGACGCAGGGCTCGAACCCACGAATGTGAGATCATGACCTGAGCCGAAGTCGGAAGCTTAACCGACTGAGCCACCCAGGTGCCCCTAGAAAACATTTCCTAAAAACCCTATACAAGGGAGATGAATAAATGGCTATATAAATATATATTAGATATGTCACAAACACTCATAAAGGAAAATCATTAATATATTTCAATAATTTCTATTATCTATCTATCACCTATCTATTCTCTATCTATATCAATCTAAAATATATTTTTACTTATACATACACACATCTACAAAATGATTTCTATTTATTATTTAATGATTTGGGGCTAATACTGTAAGGACAAAATAGAACGCTTAATAAAAGTCACATAATGATTTCATTTAATTAATTTTATTTTGAAATCTACTTTGTCAGGCATTAATATTTACATCTGGTTTCTTTTTGTTTGAATTTACATTTATCCTGCACATTTTTTCCAGCCTTAAAATTATTTTCAGTAAAATATGTTACAACAGTTTATCACTCTTATATATCGTATCCCCATTTCACTGGTAACCAGTTGTGACAATATTGCTCCTCTGTCTTCTGCCTTTACTTCTTTGGGCTATCCTCAGCTCTAGATCACTCAGCCCATATTAACCCATGAGTATGAACATGATTGGTTCTATCTTTAAGAATCATTAACACTTTCTCAATCATTCTACAATCTATTCCCCTTTGTAATCATTTCCTTTTATTGTCATTTCCAGTGTTCTCATGAGTGAGGTTAAGCCCTTTATCCTAAAGTAGAAGACTCTATTTTTTTACTTCAGTGCTGTTATATGTGGCATATCTCTTAAAGTGCATTATTTTTAAATTGTAGATTTATCCCATTTTACTTTATGTCATAACAGATTGGTTGATTTATTTTATTCTACATGTTATAGTTTTTACTACTGCATTTTCTATATATGTTTATATGTATGTTTATATGCTATTATACATGTTAATTTTCTTTAGTTCTTTGATCTATATGATTGATACCTTATAACTATTTAAGTGCTTCTAATGGTATATATTTAAATAAGTATAACCTCTGACTTTAATTCAAAACACTCAGAAATAATATATCTCTTCTTATTCAAGATGAAAAATAAATAATATTTTTCACTTTCTCCACCTTATTACCCACCTCCACTTGAAATTTAACTGATATGCAATAACATTTTTAATTCTAGTAGGTAAAGTTAAATTTTTATCTTGTATATACAATTTTTTATTTATATTACTTGATTATTTAAATAGAATTGGCTAGATTTTCTTTTTAATAATGTGTCCCAACACTTAATATTTTATTCTAATTTATCTTTTATTGAAATAAAATTGTTCAGGAAAAATTAGTTGGATAGTGAAATTCATGAGACTTTGGATATTTAACAATTATTTTTGTGTTTGCTGAATAACAATATGTTGCTTAACACTACAGATCTGTTTACTTCAAAATGGTTAAGATTATAAACTTTGTATTATATTAATTATACCACAATTAAAAAATATTTTTGTAGCTTTTAATGTAGATAACATCTTGGGAGTTATATTTAGAATTCTAGTGTCACAAACTCTTTTCCCCCCTCAACATTTTATATATATATGAGTGATATATGTGTGTGTGTGTGTGTGTGTGTGTGTGTATTTTCTCCTTTGAAGGAGAAATAGTGGCTTGCCCACTTCTGTCAATGCTTATTGTATTTTTTAAATTTTAAATTTGATAATTTCACAATGTCTATCTTTGTTTCACTTATCATTAGATTAGCTCTGTCAACCTGTAGACTAATACATATATCAGTACAATTTTCTTCTGGTATATCTAAGACTATTGTTTTTGTCTCTTTTATGTCTATGTTTTGGTCCTCTATTTCCAACCATGTATATCAACCAATGTCCTTCTCTAAAAACATTATTTTTGGTCTCATTTTGAATTTGAATTGGTCTCATGTTGATGCTGTCAACATCATTAGTTTTATTTTCTTTAGTTTTTACTGTACTTTTTGGCTTCTAATGTCATTTTAGGCTCTGCAATAATACATTATTTTTGTCTCTACATATTTCTTCCAATTTCCTTTGCTCTGAGATTATAATTTTATCTATCATCTTTTGTTTCATGATGCACATGGTCAAACTCTTAAATAATCTGAGAATATCAAAATAATTTATGTTCCCTGAGAAGGACATATATATAATTTTCACATGCAAAGCTTTGTTTTTAATATTTACATTTTTGTTTTGTTTCAAAATTTTTCAAAATATTTTGTCATCATGTTTTCAGATTCTTATAGGTGGTATATCTACCCAAGGCTTTCGTGGATGTGAAAAAATTACATGAGCATTTTACCATTTCCTATTCATGCATGCAAAATTCTTGTGTTGGAATTTATATTGAGTTAATGATTGATAAATGGATATCCATCCTTTTCTTTTTTCTTTTTTCAATTTTTTTCAACAGTGGCAGTCTTATGATATATAAGTGGGTTGCTGGGGTTCTTAGCATTTGTAGCCAGGAAACTTGGCTTCTAATATGTTTGTTTCATGTTTCTCTTGTCCTATTTGTTTAACAGTCTTATAACAGTAACCTGAGGTCTATCTAGCTCTATTTAATTAAAAAAGTGAACTGAGCTATTTGAGGTTTACCCATTCTAAACTGCTTAACAGATTAATAATAAGTCATACTTAATGGAAAGAAATTAATTTAAAGACCCATAGACCACATAATTTTTTTTTTAATTTTGTCAAGCCAAATTCAATTTCTTTCAAGTTTTTCATGATGTTTTGTAATAAGATCAGGAGGTGAGCTCTCAACTTGCATACTAGCTTCCCTACCCTCCATAATTTATCAGCCCCAATTAGGGGAAGTACTACTATATTAAAATGATGTCATAACAATTGTAAAGCGGGATTTAAAAATGATATTGAATGATAATATAATTTTCTTTCTTACCCAGGAAGTTCAGGCTTCTAATGGTATTTATTTGAAACAGAGAAAAGTGTTCTACATATAGAGGTCCATATCAACCACATGAAGTGCCAATGCCTCTAGCCTTTGTTTCCCAAAAGTAGAATAGTAGGATTTTCAAAATGTCTTCCCACTTGCTAACCATTATTCTAAATAAAAGAAAATATGTAAGTAAATTTTTGGTGCTCCCCCACTGGACTGTATCTCTCAGGTATCACTTGAAGCTTATGGGATATGATCATCACCATGCGTGCCAGTGGGTTAAATAGTGTCCCATCCCTCCCCAAAAATAATGTCTACCTGGAACCTCAGAATGTGACGTTATTAGAAATAGGGTCTTTGTAGATGTAATTAAGGGAAAGATCTATATGAGATTATACTGAATTAGGATGGACTTTAAACCCAGTGAGCATGTCCTGATAAGAGATAGAAAAGGACATACAGAGAAATAGGTGAGAAAGCTATGTGAAAATCTCTCTGAAGACTGAGGCAAACATTGGAGTCAAAGACAAGAAACACCTTGAACTATCAGAAGCTTAAAGAGGCAAGGAAGGATTCTCTCCTAGAGCCTTCTGAGGAAGTATGACTCTTCTGATACCTTGATTTTGTATTTCTGGCCTCCAGAGCTATGAAAGAATAAATGCCTGTTGTTTTCAGTCAACAAGTTTGTGATAAGTTGTCAAGGTATCCATAAGAAACTAAGATAATTCCCTGATTTAAAATGTGTTGTTTTGGTCATTTCTGTATCTTTCTGAGAAGAGTTTGTAAGCTCATTCTAATGGTACCACCCTTCTCAAAGATTCTATTTTAATTTTAAAAGTCAACAAGTCAAGTTTCTGTTTTCATATCATATAATCAATGACAAAACTCATAAGTTGCTTTAACTAATGTAGATTTACACAAATTTTAATTTTGCTTTGTTGTATGGGTGGGGTTTGATAGAAGGATATTATATAAGTTAATGTTTCTAACTTCTGTTTATAATTGTAAACACACTTCTATCAATAAAGCAGTCAGTTCAAACAATGATTTTTCAACTCTGTTTAGAGGTCCTAAGACAGGGATAGGTGCTAGGATGGATACTGTACAATTTGAAGATAAAATACCAATAGTCATTTTGATAGGATGCCAGAAGAAGGAGTTGTGCTTCCTTATTTGATGATTCTTGGTATATAATTAACTTCAATTCTTTACTGAGCGAACCATCCTTGGAATGTAATTTAAGTTCTGAATTCATATTTTGAAGAAACATAGAAAAAAGATTACATAAAAAAATGTAGAAAAACTCAAAATCATTTTACAGGAGAGAAAGAACAAACAAACAAACAAACAAAAAAAAATATATATATATATTAATCAGAGAAGAAAAAACTCAGGAAGGTCAAAGATATATATGCAAACTTTTGAAAATGACTCAGCCTCCTTATGTGCTGACATTCTGACATGACGGAATGATTAGGAAGTAAAATCTTAAAAACAAAACAAAGCAAATAATTACCATCTAGTTAATAAAAAAGGTTTTCTAGTGGTCAGAATTTTTTGAAAATGGAAAGAGCAGGGGCACCTGGGTGGCTCAGTCTGTTGAGCATCTGACTTTGGCTCAGGTCATGATCATGTGGTTCGTGATTTTGAGACCCGCATCAGGCTCACTGTTGTCAGCACAGAGCCTGGTTTGTATCATCTGTCTCCCCATCTCTCTGCCCTTTCCCTGTTTGTGCTCTCTCAAAAATAAATAAAACATTAAAGAAAAATGTAAAGAACAGGGAGTTGCGTTTGGAAATCTGGTACTAGATTAACTCACTCCAACAGTGAATTTCTAGAATTCCATTCTGTGATTTAAAATAACCCAAATGTACACCCTGGTAATAGTTTGAAAATATGCTAGACTGTAACCTCAATAAATAGAAGAAAATAATAGAAGCAAAGGCTACGATGTATATAGTTCTTGGGTTATAGAAAATCTTGAATGGGAGATTAAACAGTCCTGATTTATCTCTAAACAATGGGGCTGGGGAGTAATACTAGGAATATTTCTTAAAATTTCTGCATGATTACATAATCAAAATACATTTCAACAAAATAAACATGATGATGAAAATAAAGCATAGTTTGAAACAAACCCCAATTTTCTTATATTTAAAAATTTTTTGTTTTTTACATACTTGGTTTTATCAGAAAGATACATTCACTCTCCAAAAATTTGTTATAGAACATTCTCACAAGAACTGAGAGAAATGCAGATAAAGTTAAGAAAAATGTCAGGGTTAAGAAATAGAGACACAGAAGGAGAATAATAAACAGGCAAACTAAAATACATAGAAATGCAATCAAATGCACTAAGTTAAATTTCCATAGGAACTCAGTAGAATCTCATTTTCCTGATTCAATGTTCTATTGTTAAATCCTTTGAAGCATCAAGGAATGCTTGGAATTTCCATTTCTCAGGGAGGTTATAAATTTCCTTAGAAGTCTACAGAAAATCCCATGAGCACAGAATATAGCAATAAAGTACTGTATATGGCTGAATATGATGGCCCAGTTTGTGAGTTTACAACTATGTGTTAGTTTTAATTCATAACTTAATGAGAAAATTGCTCACACAGTATAGCACAATTGCTGGGAGAAATACAGGGACTTAGACTCAATTTTCTATGCATTTTGAAGTTGATTTCAGCTGGGCTATAACACTTTTTTACTTGGAGGTTAGAAGATTGTGGAACATTCTGGCATAACAAGGCCTCATTTGGCTTTCTTCATACAACATGGTCCTATTTCAGCCTCAGCTGGTCAAGACTGTTTGCAATTTATTTTATTTTATTTTTCAAATATCACCTGGCACTTTTCCTTTTTTAATTTTGAAGTCAAGGAGGTTTTTTTGCACAGAATGGAAAAACATAGAATGATTCTTATGTGTGATGGCTTGTTGGTGTTTTCACACAGCCTAGTTGAGCAGCTGGGACTAGTGGTAAAGACAAGACTTCCTGGAAGATTGCAAAGGTTGAGAATACATCAGAGAAAATAGGCAGCACATGTGCTTTGATACTTAGAAGAATAATCTCTAAATTAATTAAATCAACTCTCTGAAGATTTTATTTATTCAACGTTACTAGCTGATAAGAACTATGTTATTTAGATGCTAGAAATAAGGATTCTACAGCCTAGCTGCACAGAGTTAATAGCTGACAAAAAAGTGCAGAAATGGAAATAAAAATCAAAATATTAAAATGATAATATTAAAAATATTTAAAAATCAAATGGTAATATTAACAAATATTAAAAATCAAAATATTAAAATGTTAATGATAATATTACAAAAGGAAGGTCACTTTGACGAAGTGATCCACAGACGGGTTCAGTGATGTTCAAAAAAATAACTTTGATGAGTCTTTGAAGAAGGACATAAAGAAACAAAGGGAAAAGACATTCTGGAGAAGAAGAAAAAAAACAAAAAACATGCATTAAGGCACACAGGCAGGAATAACCAGATTGGATGAGTAATACTGAAGAAAGTCAGATTGGCTGGAAAGTAGGATCCATAGTAACAGAAAATATTATCTCAACTTGAAGCCTGAATTAAATCATGAAATTTTGTCGATAAATATTTCATTACAATTCCAGTGACCTTTTAAAAGAAAACTCACATGCCAACTCAAGATTTGCTTCTCTAGAGAAGCCTAAGAGCTCTCTAGCCTACATTCCTAGTGTCCATGTCTGAGTGCTTAGTTCTTTCTCAGATGCTATTTGGTCCTTTTGCATTCAATATTGTTCACATAATTCAACCTCATTTCTTCATTGAGCATCTGAGATCCTTGAGGATAAGGATCTCTTCTTTTGCTAACATTGATATATATTCATCATGGCATTTATTACAAAATACTTAGTGACTCTCTAATAATAGGATTTGAACAACTAAGCTAGTTTCCTTACATCAGTAATCTAAACCTCAGCATGTATTCAAATGTGCCAATTAAAGATAATATAATTTTACATTGTGTTTTGATGTACATTTTTTAAATCTTTAAATGCCTTCTTAAAGGCATATCTTGCAGAGATCCTTTTTACTCTCTTATGGAAAATATTATAATCTAAATCCATATTAATGGTTGGTTCCTTCCCTAATTTGGAGATCTAGACATTTAGCCAATCAACTTAACTGCTGTGTTCTGTTTTTTTTTTTTAATCTTCTCAAAATTGAGCTGTAATAGTGGTAGCAGAAATACATGACTGAAATGTCAATATTAAGGTTTTGATAAAACATAAGAAAACTGAACTGATGAGGGAACCTGACCTCTGAGAAGGTCAGTATAAAGATGGCCCAAGAGAAATGTCTGTTTCCTACATAAGGCTCCTTTTTGAAATTACTTCCACGGTTACATTTTGGCCAAAGTGAGTCTTCTCGTGTTATTGGTGGTTGGAAAAAGCACGGTTGTAACCATGATAAATTACAAACTCAGCAATTATTCACTAAAACAAATGAAAAACAAGACAAACAGAAACACTTGGTCCTTCTGTGAGACACACTACTGGTTTAATGTTATTTTTTATTTCAAAAATTTTAACTTCTTGAAATGTGCTTCTAATTTCTTAAAATGTGTTTCTAATAGAGAGATAGATGATCTGTTGTTTATATGTACTTTTCCCAAAAAATACTTCCCAAAGAAACTGATAGTAAGTAGCAGACATTTGCAGACAGATTATTTTGGATTTAAATCTTGGCCCTATCCATATGATCTTGGTAATATTATCTAGCTTCTATGAGCTTTAGTTTCTCCATCTAATACCTATTTCTTTAATCTGAGCATTAAATAAGATAATATAAGTAAAAAACCTGCTATACTTTTAGCTAACCATTTTATTTAATAAGATAGCACATCATATTTTTAGTAATTTCACCCTTATTTAAGTGAATATATCAAATGCCTTTCTTTGTATAAAGGATATACATTTTTTAAATTTTTACTTATTTTTGAGAGAGAGAGACATAGCGCTAGGTGGGGAGGGGCAGAGAGAGAGGGAGACACAGAATCCAAAGCAGACTCCAGGCTCTGAGCTGTCAGCACAAAGCCCAATGCAGGGCTCCAACCTATGACATGCCAGATCATGACCTGAGCCAAAGTGGGATGCTTAACCAACTGGGCCACCCAGGCGCCCCAAGGATTACATTTTTAATGCCAGAATTTGTTGTATAATATTGCATAAACAACGCACAACCTGGTATAAACCCCAAATAAAGTTTTAGAGTAATCTTGGGATCTTGAAAAACTCCAATTTTGTGCTTGTCATGTAATTTCTATTTCACCATTCAAAGGGATCAGGAAGGCACATAAAATATTTAAAACTTCAAATTATATTTTTGGTCCTTTATTCTATTTGTCTGTACTTACATCTCTACCACAGTAGTAAATTGCTTTGGCTTTAAAGTAAATATTAATATCCTGGGGCGCCTGGGTGGCTCAGTCAGTTAAGCGACTAACTCAGTCCATGATCTCATGGTCCATAAATTTGAGCCCCACCCGTGGAGCCTGCTTGGGATTCTCTACCTCCCTCTCTTTCTGCCCCTCCCCGCTCTCTCTCACTCTAAAAAAATAAATGAACATATTTTTAAAACTTAAAAATATTGATTTATAAATGTTTTTTATTTATTTTTGAGAGACAGAGAGAAACAGCGTGAGCAGGAGAGGGGCAGAGAGGGAGACACAGAATCCAAAGACAGGCTCCAGGCTCTGAGCTAGCTGTCAGCACAGAGCCCGACGCGGGGTTCAAACCCACTAACCGCGAGATCATGACCTGAGCCGAAGTCGGATGCTTAACCGACTGAGCCACCCAGGCGCCCCCCAAAATATTTATCTTTTAATGTTTATGTTTGAGAGAGAGAGAGAGAGACAGAGAGTGAGCAGGAAGAGGCACAGAGAGAGGGAAATAGAATCTGAAGCAGGCTCCCGGCTCTGAGCTGTCAGCACAGAGCCTGACATGGAGCTCAAACCCATGAACCATGAGATCACGACCTGAGCTGAAATCGGATGCTTAACCAACCAAATATTAAAAAAATAAAGTAAGTATTTCTATCTTCTAAATTAAATACTCCATTTTATTTTATTCTTCAAAATTGTTTGCTTAATTTTTAATCACTTAAGTTTCATTTATGTATATTTATTTACTTTTGTTTACTTATTTTTAAATATTTTATTTTTAAGTAATCTCTACACCCAATATGGGGCTCAAACTAATAACTCCTTGATCAAAAGTCACATGCTCCACCAATTGTGCCACCCAGGTGCCCTGAAATCAATTGAGTTTTAAATTGCATGTAATGAAATGCAAAGATATTATATACACAAGTCAATGAGTTTAAAAAATGCTTATCCCCACCACCAAATCAATATAGGAACCACTTACATCTTCTTGACAATTCTCTTATGCATGTATCTAGCAAATGTCCCACCAGTGAAATAATCAGCATTTTGATGTCTTTCACTGTTTTTTGAGATTCTGAAATATGGACTCTTTCTGCACAGACTGTTGAGTGTCTAGCTACTTTTGTATAACATGTTACATACATGTTTGATCCATGGTGTTGCATACATCACTTGTTAGAACATTTTATTGCAGAATAGCATTCCACTGGATATACTACAATATGTTTACCCATTCTTCTGTTGCTGGGAATTCCAATGGCTTTCACCTTTTGACTATTATGATTTAAGATGCTATGAACCCTTATAAAAGTATTTTGTAGATATATTTTCTTTTTATTTCAGTAAATATCCAGGCATGGGCAGAAGACAGGTGTATATTTAACTTTATAAAGGACTTTCAACTGGTTTTGCATGTAATTATGCCATTTTACATATCCAGCAACACATTATGAGACTACAGTTGCTTCGTATGCATGCCAAATTTTGTTATTCCTTATCTTTTAAAATTTAACTCTTCTAGAGCATGTGAAATCATATTCTACTGTGATTTCTATTGTGATACAAATAAAATTTGTATTTTATTAACTTAAGTAAATTTTTATGCACTTTTTGAACACTTGCATGTTTTATTTCATAAAATGATTATTCATATACTCTGTCCATATCTTTAACTAGTTATTGCTCTTTTTGAAGTTTTTGAGTCAGAGTTCCCTGTATATTCTAAATATTAGCCACCTATCAGATATATTTTGATGTCTAATAAACTGCATTAACTAGATCTTTTGTATGTCTGGTTTTATTGTCTGTATTTCTTTTTCTTCAGGTTATTGTCTTACCTTATCTCTTTGTGTATTTGTTATTTAAGATAAAATGGACTTTGGATGATTCTCTTCCTTTAGAGATGATTTACTTTTGATTCTGGAAGGCAGATATTCTTGGGAAATTACCTTAATTTAATCAGATGCTTAGGCTGGGCACCAGTATACACATCTGACTCTCTTTTCTAACCTAGCCTCAGAAGTCGCACAAGGTCATATCTATTGGATTTAAAGAAGCCATAAAGTCACCCAGATGCATAGGCATAGTTCTCACTTCTCAACTTAGTAGCAAAGTTCTAGAAAAGCATGTGGGGCAGATGATATTGTTGGAACATGTAAGCTGTCACAGCACATCCTCTGACCTCATCAAATTATGTCCATTCCATATGCAAATATACTCACCACCTCGCAAAGCACATGGCAGTGCAGACATAAGAAAATTTCAATAGGCACTTCCAAAGAAGAGAAAAATAACAAGGCATTCAATAAACTGATCCATACCATTTCTATATCCCAAATCTACATATATTGCCAATTCCGATTATAGTCCATTCTAACTCCCAATGAATTGTTTTCCGTAACTCTTGGCTTCACCTTCTAGACTCTAGATTTTTCCCTATAGGCCATCCTTCATTTAAGAAGTGGATTTGGGGCCCCTGGGTGGTTCAGTCTGTTAAGTATCCAACTCTTGATTTCAGCTCAGGTCAAGATCTCAGTTTGTGAGATGAGCCCTGCATTGAGCTCTGTGCAGACAGTGAGGAGCCTGCTTGGGATTCTCTCTCTCCCTCTCTCACTACCCTTCCCCTGCTCTTTCTCTCTTTCAAAATAAAACAATAATAATAATAAATAAACTTTAAAAAAAGAAGTGGCTTCAAAAAATAAATAAATAAAAATTTAAAAAAATAAAAGCAGCTTCTCTGGAAAAACTTCTGCCTACTTCCACCTCTAAAATATCCGGAGTTCAAAAGACTCTTTTCATTTGACACTTTCTCTCATTCAGTTCAAGCTGTTATGATTTCTTTCCAATTATTTTTTGTGTCAAGTATAATTTATTCCATTAGACAAAAGTTGTGGTTACAAATGTCTTTGAAACAAATCCTTTACTCCGGGGTCCCAATAAAGTTGTTGTGGAATAATTTCCTTAAATCATTAGAATCCTTACTGTTTAACAGACAAGATCTATAAGGTACAACTTTAAGATCCTTAGAAGGCGATTTGTCTCTCTGAAATGTTTTGTGTCATTGCCTTAGATTTTCGGAGTTCTTAACTAAGGATATTATAGTCCAACCCTGGATTCGTTCTTAAAGGTCGGGTACTTTCTTACTTTGAAAATCCTTTTCTAGCTGAAAAGATGGTGTGCCTTGTACATAATCTTCAGGCCCACTCAAAAACCAGGTATTTTAAGGGCTCCTGGGTGGCTCATTCGGTTAAACATCCGACTCCGGCTCAGGTTATCATCTCATGGTTTGTGAGTTCGAGCTCCTCACCTGGCTCTGTGCTGACAGCTCAGAGCTTGAAGCCTGCTTTGGATTCTGTGTCTCCCCCTCTCTCTGCCCCTCCCCTGCTCATACTCTGTCTCTCTCTCTCAAAAATAAATAAACGTTAAAAAATTTAAAAAAACAGGTATTTTCTTATTTTATCTCCCTCTTCTATCATTGAGTAAGAAGTAGCCAGGCAATACCTTCACACTTTGTATAGAAATCTTATCTAAGTCAAGTATTAGCAATGGTTTTTAGGCTGAATCCTAAACTGTTGGCCAAATTTGGCCATGTCTATTTATTTTTATATTGTCTATGATTTATTTTATAATACAATACTTAAGTAGATGTGGCAGAGAAGATATGACACTCAAAACTTTAAATATTTACTATCTCATCCTTTACAGAAAAGAACAAAAAATGTCAATCTTTAATCTAGGCCATAGTTTCTTACATACATTTTGTATTTTCAGTTTACTACAAGTTATACTTTCATTGAACATTTTGCCGCTACATAGCAAGTGTTTCCTTTCCTCTAGCTTCCAGCAATATTTTTCAGACTTTCCATTAAGCTTGATTGTCAGTCACCTCCAGGCCTATCATGGGCCAGGAACAGTCTTTTCAAGGTCCTTCCTGCTTCTATCTACTGTTCCATCCCAAACTCAATAAGACATGTGTCTGGAGTTCAATTACCCACTCCCAGTACCAAATTTCATTTCAGTCATCCTTGTTGCATACGTATTTACACCAGCACTTAGTGACGTAAAGCAATAATTATTTTAACTCTCTTGATTTCTCTAAGTCAGGGATTCAGGAACAGGAAGAGCTTGCTGAGTTATTCTGCCTTTGGGGTCCCTCACGTGGTAGCATGAGTCAGGCCAGGGGAATGTGGCCAGCCAACTCTGTTCCCTCATTTATTTCCAGGGCTTTTCCTTCTAGGCCCTTCACATTGGACAGGTCTAGATCTTCTCAGACCCTGGTAGTCTCAGGGCATTTGAAATGCATATTAAGGTTGAGGGCTTCTAGAGTAACTATTTTGGTAAATGATTTAGAAGTGGTCTTAGCTTTTTCTGAGCTAGCTCAGAAATCACACATCATGACTTCTGCTATATTCCATTGGTTACAAACAAATCACAAAGCTGCTCAGATTCCAATGGAGAAAAAATAAACACCACCTCTTAATGGGGAGTGGCAAGATAGGAGGTGTTATTGTGGCTCCCTTCAGCTAATAAATCTACCATATTTGGCCTGCCTATCAAATCTAAAAAGAAAATAATTATTTTCATCTAAAAACAATACTTCCCTCTAATTTCATATATGAAGTATTTTTTGGCACAAAGAGTGCCTATTTCATTAATTTGAAAAGTAGAAGTATTGTCTAATATTATTTATTGGTATAATATTAGATTTTATTTCCAGGCTTACATCCCACTATTAATATTGTCAAACTTGGAATATCAGACCTCATTTTGGGGCACAAAAAGAAAGTAGTAGATTATGTGGAATCTCTCACATTAAAGTATAGCTTATACAGCCCTGATGGCAAAACATGATCCTTTTTCAAGAAAGGTTAATCTACTTGATCAAAACAATAGTAGAACTACTTATGTATTAGTGTTAAATGATGGAAACACTGGCCTAAGAACTTAGATCCGTTAAATTAATAGCATCGATGGGGATGGGTATCACTGCTTGCTTCCCTTGAAATCCCATACATCACAACAAAAAGCTATATAATAAACATTTAACTGACATACACATGTAAATTATTTAACACAGCACCAAGGATATAAAAATCCATTACATAAATGTTGGCTAGGGTTATGATTATTAGTACGATAATGTTAGATGCAGTAGCAGTAATGATACTAATAGCGGAGGCAGTAATACCATGATATTTGAATAGATTAATATATAGTCAATCTAAATAAAGTCAGCTAATTTTAGATATTACCATAAATATTAAATTATCATAGTTTATGAAATGTTAACTTTTAGAAAATGTTTTGAACATTTTAATAAGTGTCCCACTAAAAATAAATCTTAAACAAAAATAAAAACAAACAGAAGGATGTGCAGAACTTTTCCATTTTTAAACAAATCTTTGCATACCCTTTGTTTTATGCACACGAATATACATATATGCTCAATGTGTAAAAGATTGTTTTGGGTATGACATTCTTTTGGGGATCTTCATGACCAATAAATGCTATGTTAAAAAATTTGTAATCACAGAATACTACCATTTTTCACAATACCTATGACAAAGATTTACACTGAAATTTTACTTATTTTACTTACTTATTTTACTTATTCAGCAATCTGGTGCAGTTTTATGTTTCCTCTTTTTATTGTCAGTATGTATGGTTTAATTCAAGCTATATTTAAATGTCTTTATTAATAATCTTTATTGTCTACACACAACATAGATTTTAATATCTCCATAGAGCAAAGATTTTTAGTGCCCTTACACAGAAAGTCTATTGGAATTTTCTGAATGAACTCAGTTGTTGAAGTTTCAAAGTATGTGTGTATTTCACAAGAAAAAATATAGCTGAAAATGGAATATTTTACAGCTTTCCAACAAAAGAACTAATGATTTAAATCTGCATCTCTAAGAAGCAATCCACTGATCATCCTTTCTCTAAAGTAAGATAGAAATCTGTGTAGAACTCTTTTAAGAAGCACTAAAGGGCTAACTACAGAGAATTAAATCAAATCATGTCTTTAAACAAATCCATACTAGTAGCTTAAGAAATTTACTGGAGTTATTAAATTTCAAACACCTGTGGGAAAGAGACAACAAAATCAAGATAAAATTAATTAAAATGATCTCACCTTGCATCCAGCTTCTATAAAGCCAAGCCAAGTTTGTAATTATAATGTAAAATTCTATTATCAAAAGCGATTTCCCCTTGAAAGTTCTGAGTAGATGTTTTTTAAAAGCCATCAAAGCAGAGAATTTTCAACTAGATTCCAATAATTATAACAATAATAATAACAATAATTAAAATAAATCTAGTACAAATGATAGGATGAGATTTCTTCAGGTAAACTTATTTTTGATTTTCTTATTTGTTTCAAGTTTTTTATTTAAATTCCAGTTAGTTAACATATATTGTAATTTTGGTTTCAGGAGTAGAATTTAGTGATTCATCATTTACATATAAGAATGAAACTGGTCCACCTTCTTATACCATACACAAAAACAAATTCAAAATAGATGAAAGACCTAAGCATGAGACAGGAAACTATCAAAATCCTAGAGGAGAACACAGACGTCTTTGACATCAGCCATTGCCACTTCTTACTAGACACATCTCTGGAAGCAGGTAAACTTATTTTTGTTTGTTTTTTGCTTATGTATTGATTTGACAAATGTGTTAAAGTTAAATGTCTACCAAGATTAGAAAGGTAGCAACTATGTGCTCATCTCATCTACAATCATAATTGTAACAGACTTTTAGACATACAGAGATGAAAGACCAATCCTTAGAAAGAGTTTTATGATAAACCTGATCAACTGCAAACCTCTGTAAATTGTATCTTTTTGTGCAAGCCTATTTTGGTTTATCTTATAAATTTTTGTTGTACTTCTACTCTGGACCAAGTACTGTGCCAGACTCTTTTGATAAATTAAAAACTGAATATAGTCCAACCTCTTGGAAAGCCCATAATTCAAGAGCTCAGGACATGTTTTCCAAATGTTTATGGGCACTAGACAGAGAACAATAATAACATGGCTTTCATCCAGAGACTAGGACAAATACACAGCCAGAAGTTGGGAAGGTGTATAAAAACTGTCATGTTGTTTAATTACAATTGTAATTTCTACAGTATTTTAAAAAATAGACTTTTAATTGAAGCACCAACTTCCTGATTGGAAGCACAGTGAGATTATTATTCCCAGACACACTGGCACTCAGTGCACAGAGAAAGCAGAATAATGTTCAATGTCTTTTCTCTCTGGAAACATCTGCCTGCACATTTGTGGTTCTTATAGAACCTCCTTTTTTACTCCTCTCTCTTTCCATTATAGATTATCTTCAGGGAATGTTAATTAAAGGAATGAAGTTTCATTACATTATCCCCAAATCCACATTGTTCTTACTTATTCTAATGACAGCGTCATCAGCTAAGGGGTCTGTGGCTCACTGAACAGGGCTGCTAATAGCGTGTGCCATGGATGTTGTTTTCTCACGAATAATGTGAAGTGTGGCATTCACTGAAAATTTCTTCCCTGAAAATCCTCTATTATGGTGAGGTCGGAGCCCCCCCCAGTTCACCAATTATGGGGGCAATTGCCACAATATAAAGGCTCTCTAAAAGGAGAGTTTTCTTTACCACTAGCTATATTTTTTAAACATTTATTTCTGAGAGAGAGAGACAGAGACAGAGAGAGAGCAAGTGAGGCAGGGGCAGAGATAGAGACACAGAAGATCTGAAGTGTGACCTGCACTGACAGCAGAGAGCCTGATGTGGGGCTCCAACTTATGAACCGTGAGATCATGACATGAGCCAAAATTGGACACTTAACTGACTGAGCCACCCGGGTGCTCCTGGACTGCTACAATTTTCAACATATTTTTGGAACGAAGAGATTTACTTGCATGCAAATTATACTTTCTGATTCTATTCTTCAGAGTGTTTTGGGAGACACAAATATTCGGTAGCATTTCTCTGAAATTGTAGCCTTTTATTTTAGTTAGAAAAAATTAAGCATCTTCTTAGATAACATTTTGTTCTTTATGCCACTTTTGTCATACAGTATAGATATCTGTAGTAATAGTAAAATTTCAAGTTATTCATTTAATTGTAAAAATAACTCCATTTTTGATCAGACCATCTGTCTGTGGGACAACTGTCATACAGCTAAAATATGGCTTCAAATTATTTGTCTGTGTACTAACGCTCTTTCCGGTGTACTTCAGAAATTCCTGTTTTTCTTATTCCTGTTGAGCCCTTATATGCAAAAAAAAAATCTCTGAAATGAATACTCTCTTATTGAATACATCTGTTTGCCATTCAGAGCATGAAATGCATCCCTAATAGTTGACAGTGGTACTTACTTACTCCACATAGCCAAGGGGTGTGAAGAACCATGAGCCATAGGAAAGAAAAGTCAGATAGTGTTGACTAAAACTACTAGAGTTCAAAAAGGTCAAGTGTTGAGATGTAGAGTTCTCTTGATACTGATTCCTTTTGATGAACAAAATTAGTACTTCACTTTTATACACAAGATCTTCATTTTTATGCAAATGAATTGGTACCATCTGCTCTGTTTACTCCTAAATACATGAGTACAGGTTTAATCTCTCATACGATGTGCTAGGGGCTAACACAGAGCTGCTCTAACAACTAGACTGATCAATAATAACCTAAAATATGTATTTGAATACTTTATGTTTCTCACACACACACACACACACACACACACCACACACAGAACTCAATTTGAATTTAAAGCATCATTGGATATATAAAGGATAGGTGCCCTTTTTATTTTTTTAATTAAAATTTTTTTGATGTTTGTTTATTTGTTGAGACACAGAGCATGAATGGGGGAGAGTAAAAGAGAGGGAGACATAGAATCTGAAGCCAGCCCCAGGCTCTGAGCTCTCAGAACAGAATCAGGCATGGGGCTCAAACCCAAGAACTGTGAGGTCATGACCTGAGCCAGAGTCAGATGCTTAAACCACTAAGCCACCCTGGTACACCATTAAATGCCCTTTTTAGATCATTAGACTGTGATTCCCTGAGTGATGGTTGGAATGGCTGAAAAGGAATATGGTCAATATGGGGGGAACCCCAATACAGCAGGAGTGATGAAAGAAGAAGACAGTCTTTGGTTAGCAGTCCCTAGAAACATTATATTTTTCCCAAAACACAGGAAAGAGAACAGTGACTGTGATGATTTTGAACAACCAACAACCTTGTGAACACACAAGGATGCTGGCTCCTGGAAAGAATAATAAGGGGAGGACAAGATGGCAGAAGAGCAGGGAGCTCTGTAATCCGAGCACGCCCGTATGGATTGAACTGAGAAGGACTGAAGGGATAAAACTTGGATTTGCAAGTGGGGGAAAGAAGAAACAGACGCCAGAAAGAAGACAACCTCAAAGATGCCTGAGTGAGTGACTGTGATCTGGGAAATTAGGGGACGGGCGGTCCCGGTGGTGCAGGGGAAGGAGT
>CM053575.1:33999505-34043215 GCA_028646485.1 Cryptoprocta ferox | reverse complement strand
AAAAAAAAGAATAATAAAAGGGCCTCTGTTGAGAAGCCAGAGTGAAGAGGGAGAAGTCTCTGCCAAGGTAAGCACCAGGAGCAGAAATTTAAAAATTACCAGAAGGTAAGGGTAAGCCCATGAATAAGAATGGAAACACGTAATGTCAGGGAAGAGGACTTAAGCATGGAAAATGGCATGATTAGCAAAAACAGCAAGGGAACAAATGGAAAGACACTGGCATTCTTCTCAAGCCTTCTTACGTGAAGTTAAGGATTTAAATTACCTTGAGCAGTGACAGCGAGATTCACTGTCCTCTAAATAAAATTGTCTATAGTTTTTAGTGGACCAAAAACTACATTGGGCCAGCTAAAATGAGGAAACTGTGTTGCTTTCTCATGTAAATTAAACTTTTGCTCATTCATTTATTCAGTATATATTGCTTAAAAGCCTACAAACACATCATCGAGATTCCAGTGTTTGTATGTTACATCAGCTAGAATTATCATGATTAATGCAACTTTGCCTCCTCTCCTAATGTTCAGTGTGAAACATCTAACTTTCCTTTCCTATACACAGTTGCACTGAGAGTTCAAGTATTAAAACACAGGTTGAGTCATAGCTAAAGGGCCACACCCTAATCATTTGAAATCTATCTTTTCATTGGTGGAAAATAATTCAGTCATCAAATCACGATATTAGAAATCATCAGCCCCCCAATTCATTAATTCCTAAATATTAATCATATGGCTTTCAATTACACAGAATAGAATATATATTTAATGCCCAGTAGATGACAAATAACTAAGTTGTTATGGCCTTTCAGAAGGCTGTAAGAATTAAAATATAATTTTTAAGAACTTACAGTGAAATAAGAATGAATTTCAATGTGTATAATTTAAACTACCCCAAGTTCTCTGTCACCAAATGCAATGATTTGTAAAAATTTAGTTGGAGATGTGACAGCACTACAATATGGTAAAATTAGATTTATGAAGTTTTTCCTACTATGTGGATATAAAACAAAAAGTACCTAAGTCCTTAGCTCATTAAAATTCTCATAAACCATATTAACTAGGGTACAAAGAGATCAATGGCATATGCTCAAGTGCAGGTAAAATAAAATGAAGATCTGTCCTAATAATCCTTGGCAATGAGACTAAATGAGTGTACTGTGAAAAGTTTCAGTTAGGGAAACAAATATTCATGGGCATTTTCATGGAAAAAATGTATATATATGGAATTGATGATCTAGTTGAGAGAAATTTGATTCTTGTGATATAGAACACAGTTAGGTAACGAAGGGTGAAGATGGCTGTGAAAAGAAACAACAGTTGACCAGCACAATTGGCATCTCCAAATAAAGTTCTATGCAGGACACCACCATGCACTAAGTAAAGACAGGATTAAAAGAAATTGAGAATTATTCTAATGTTGTGTTTCTATGATTCAATAAAATGAATGTTAATCAGATAATAAACTAATATCATTGTCTCATGATATATTATTGCTTCCTGGTTAACATAAGATGTGTACCCTAAATTTGTAACATCTATGCTATTCTATCGATAATGGAGATAACCTGAAAGAGAAGGCATATTATCAGACGTTAAAAAGACATAATTTCTTACTTGACTTTTCCAAATAAATACATTCTGCAGTTTTCTGTCTTTACTCAAATATGCTAGTATCTTTCACAAGGATATGCAGATATATAGGATATCAATTGTCAGAAATTAACACTCATTGAATATTTTGGTCTTTTCTAAGTAGAGTTTTTGTTCATCAGTCTGATGACAAAAGATGATGTTTCATCAATGAGAGGAATGGATCAGGATACTAAAAGAGCACTAAATTTATACCTGGCTCTTTGGGACTTTGAATCCAATAGTCCTCTTTAAGTATCTTTCAAAGAGAAATAAAATATTTCAATAAAGTTACAGACCTAGACTGTCATTCTGAGTCTCTATTTTTTAGAAGATGTTTTAAAAACTGTGACGCACCTAGGTGGCTCAGTTGGTTAGGCATCTGACTTTTGGTTTTGGTTTAGGTCATGATTTCATTGTTCTTAGGTTCAAGCTCTGCATTGGGTTACAAGCTGACAGTGCAGAGCCTGCTTGAGAGTTTCTCTCTTCCTCTCTCTGCCTCTCCCTGCTTTCTCTCTCTAAAAATAAATAACCTTTAAAAACATACACACACAAAAACAAAAAACAAAAAATGAAAACAAAAACAAAAACTATGCAAGTATAGACCTTCTTGGGGTGTTCCTTCTACTGAGCTCTCAGAGGGATATTTACCACATAGAGAAAGTAGAAACCCATCTTTCAAGTGTAGCCCATCTCTGATTTTTCCCTCTTTAACTACATTATAATAGCTGTGAATATCTAAATTATTACAATTTCCCAATTTTTATGTTATTCAAGAAAAATGTAGTCATTGACCAGGTAGAAACATAATTACTTCATTATGCAAAGAATATGGTATTGATAAGAAATAAAATGAGGTTTTTTTTTAAGGTCCATGGTAACATGGTAGAAGTTCAGGATTAGACCCCAAATGGAGGGCTTGGTTTGATATACCATAATCCTCATGTTTTGTTTGTTTGTTTTAATGCTTTAACAGTAGCAGTGGAAAAATTACATTTTCTCTTGCTAGATAAATTCTATCAATACCATATATATCCGTTGAGTATTATTGTAATATCCTTCATGTTTGAGTTTTATTTAATTTATTAACTATTTCTTTAATTTATTAACTATTAATTTCTTTAATTTATTAACTAATTTATAACTATGATTATTCCCCCTCTATGTGTGCTTTTAGAAGCTTCCCTATTTATCTATGACATACTCAGTACTGTAAATTATTCCATAGTCTTTTTTTTTTAAAGATCATATAAAATAATTTTTTTGTATTTAGCTCACAGTATATTTCATTTTCTCCTGTAAATGTGCCCCTATTCATATGTGGAAATATACTTGCTTATAAACTACTCAATTTTGGCCAAGGAAAAATATTCATTTAAAAGATTTCTATTTCCATGTCTCATTAGAAAAGAAGTGGAAGGTTTAAACAAGAAACACTGAAAGATATTTCCAAAAGGAATAAATTCACATACTAGAACTGCATTCACATCTATACAGAATAACTGAATGTTATTTTAATAAGCAAACCTGGAATCTTGTGATTGAAAAGTGTGGTTACTATGGTTAATTCATTTTCCAAATGGCTGTTTTGATGAATTATGGATGTGCGTTTTCACACCTGCACTACAGAAAAAATCTCTTACTAGCATCTTTCAACAAAATACATATGCACAGGGCAGCCACCAATAGACAAGTTCAGAAATTTAGCAGGATCATGTAACAGCCTAATGCCTTATGAGTCTATTCTGCCTGAGCCAAATAAACACAGTGTAAAGGTCACAGATTTTAGATTGTGAGGCATAGAATATTTGGTCTTGAAACATTTACAAGTTTGACTTTTCAGAGAAGTGTGTTTCCACATGGCTATACCATTAAAAACTAAAATATATTTTCATCCATTTTCTAATTGCTAAGTAATCCTTAAATTCCTGGTATACTATCACCCAAAAAGGTTAATATTACTTTATAAGGTCTGCAGCCACATCCAATATAGTGAGGAAATGTCCCTTCCTGAATTTTTTAGCACTCCTTGTTTGTACAAACTGTTAATGCAACATTGTGGAAATTGGTTAAATTAGCAGGTAAAATCAACAATACCTATTCATTTATCAGGTTCAATATGTTACTAGAAGTCCTATAATGTCCAGTTTTTTTTTTTATGATATCAGAAGTCTCCATCTTGTTATTACTTCTGAGTCCAGAGTAAGCATTAAGAGAAACTACTCACAGAGCTTGAACAGAGTATTTAGTTCATGGTCCTGGGGTGGGAATAAACCCGTATGGGTTTAGATAGAATGTGCTCATGGTTGATGTATGAAGTGACATATCTGATCTGGAGATGTATATCTATGTATTAAGTGAGACGAATCAAAAAAAATGGGAAGAGAAGTCATTAATATCAGAGGTCAAGAAGATCCTGAATTGATGAGAAAATGAACTAGAAGATGAAGTATAGCAAGAAGCTGAAGGCCGTTTCACATGGTATCATGATACAGACTGAGTCTACATGTTCAGGAACCACCATATGGCCATTCACACTTGCCTAGGGGAGTTCAGAGAGACCTCCTGTTCATAAGCCCCTGGGGTCTCTCTTCAATGTCCTTTTGTATACTTGGTGCCTTCTTTGTAGTTGATGCATAAGAAATTCCAGTTACACACAATATTTTCTTGCCATGAGAAAAACCTTCTATTTCTTCATAGACTCACCACTGTCTTAAGAAATAACCTTGAAACTCCAAAAGCTCCCTGAGATCTTCAGAGAAAAGAGTAATATACCCCCTAGGTGTTCACTTTCATTTTCATTCACTAGATCTGTGCACCTAATTATCCAGGTGATACTCTTCTACTATTGTCTACCACTTAGACATTCTACCTCACCTCTTCAGATCTCCCCATTTAATAAATTCTTCTCCACAGTAGAATAATGTCTACTACACAGTAAGGCCTGGCATATAAGAAGTTTTCCCAAATGGCAATTCTTTCTTCTGTTTTCCATATGGCACTTCCTGCTAAATTGACAGTAAAATAAGAAAAAAAAATAAAGAATTAGAAGGGAGCTATAGAGAATGGATGATATATGAAAAAGAATTATAAAAAAATAAAGAATAAGATATAAATAAAATATCAGTGTTAAAGAATATGCTATTGTGAAAAAGGAAACATGGATAATGAAGAATAATTGATAAATAAATAAAATTTAATTACTTTTCCTAAAACTGAAATAAAGAAAAGTATAATACCTAAGCTTTTCTTGCATAGGGAATCTTTGGAGGAAATTATTTGATTCATGATACATTTTATATATTGATTCATGATATATTTTACATAGAAAAAAAAAGCCTCAGCTTAAGATGTACTCTTCCAAAACACAGAAATAGATGTATCTGAGGAAACCCGAGTGTGAACACACAAAAGCACAGAGGGAAGACAAGACAAAGGTTAAGACCAGAGAAGTATTAAGAAACTAACTCCATGATTAAGATCAACTCTAATATTCATGATCTTGCAATGGTAGAAAAGACCTGAAAGACACGTTTTCAAGGAGACACACATGCAAAAATCTATGGAATTGGAGTAGGATAGAATTTTGGATCAAGGTCATTTCATCAAAGTAAAGATGCTTTTCATAGCATCCAGAGGAAATCTACAATTTAGCCTTTGCAGTTTTCCAAATCCAAGGTCTAGTCCCATTGACACCTGTTCCTTAATCTACTGCTAATCATAAATCACTAATTCAAAACTATTAAACTGTCAGCTGCCAGTTCCCTCTGTAGTGCATGACTAACAGACATTCAGTTTCCAAATCCTACTCATCTCACCACAGCTCAGAAATATGCATAGTAGGGAAGTCTTATTAAAAGCTCATTAATTAAATAGTGCCTTCCCTGGAAGACAGCTTAGAAGGAGAAATTGTTTTCCTTCAAAACCTAGAAAACAAAAGGAGGAAGTGTGGTTGTGAAGAAGATTGAAATGATAATGAGGAGGAGATGGTGAATATGGTAGAAGTGACTCCTCCTGGACACACAGTGGAGAATCTTAATGAGAGAATGGAATTCTTTCAATGTGCCAAATGTTAGGAAAAGTCACCCTCCTTGTGTGCAGTTGATCCAAGATATTTATTTTTTTAATTTTATTAATGCTTATTTCTGAGAGAGAGACAGAGAGACAGAGCAAATGGGGGAGGGGCAGAGAGAGACAGAGAGAGGGAGACACAGAATCTGAAGCAGGCTCCAGGTGCTAAAATGTCAGCATGGAGCCTGACCCAGGGCTCAAACTCATGAACTGTGAGATCATGACCCGAGGCAAAGTTGGACACTTAACCAACTGAGTCACCCAGACGCCCCAAGCCAGGATATTATAAATGGGATATCTGATAGCTTAATAATAAATGAAATATTCAACAAGTAGTTTTCTCAAAGTCCCTGAAAATATAGCTTATAATAATGTTGCAGAGGGGCGCCTGGGCGGCTCAGTCGGTTGAGCGTCTGACTTCGGCTCAGGTCATGATCTAACAGTTCGTGGGTTCAAGCCCCGCGTCAGGCTCTGTATTGGCAGCTCAGAGCCTGGAACCTGCTTCTAATTCTGTGTGTCCCTCTCTCTCTGCCCCTCCCCTGCTCATGATTTGTCTCTCTCTGTGTCTCAAAAATAAATAAATATTTAAAAAATTTAAAAAAAATAATGTTGCAGATTAAGTCCTGGTCTGCTCCACGTTACTCTCATTTGTCTTGGATAACGAGAGGATTTTCTTCTTTTACTCACAGCAGAATTCAAGAGAGTCTAGAAGTACTATGTGATACTTAAGGCCGGGCTTCGAGCTACCAGTCCTTTCTGTCTATACTTGAAGTCATGTGACAAAGCCTAATAGAGCATGAACAGAATGAGAAGTAAAGAATTGCACAATAAGGCCATCGTCTATAATAACCTGTTATGTATTAGACACCATTTAAAGAATTGAGAATACATAAACAAAGAGCATGAAGACCCTTCCTTCTTGGAGCTTACATCCTCTTGGAATATATAGATAATAAATAAATGAATATATAAAGTGAAAGATATCAATGAGAACATTAAAAAAATTTAAAAGCAGGTTAAGTGTGTAGAAGCAATAGATTGAGTGAATTGCCCAAAGACCTATTTTGGCCTTCTCTTTATTTTTGTAAATAAAGTTTTATTGGAACAGTCTGCCTGAATGTTTACGCTAGTACAGATAATCATTGGCTAAGTCCTGGTAAGACTATAACTTTGGCCTCTAGATGAAGATTATAATCAGCATCAACAACAGGATTATTTTTAATAAAACACTCACTGTCATTGCTTTTAGGAGCAAAGTTTGAGGCTTTTGTCAGGAGAAAGACAACTGTACTGCCTTATTTTAGATTTACATTTCATATTGGAATAACCAATATAAGAATTACATTTTCCTGTTATTTGTCAAAGGGGAAAAAATGAAAAAAAGAGCTTGATCCTACTGAGAAATTGATTGATTTTCTTACTTGGTTTTCACCTGTATAACATGTTGACAATTACCTTTTACTGACAGCTGAGAAAAGGTTACATTTACAACATTTGACCCAGGAGTGATTTACCCAAATGTTAGCATTTGGACACATTTCCAAGCAAGGTCTTAGATAACTGTATTTACCCTTCAAATACAAGTCATAGGCTCTAGTCTTTTGCTATCTTTTGTAACTAAACAGAATTCTTTTTCCCTTCTATGGTTATGTCATGTAAAATAATCAACAGAATTTTTTTTAACTTAGGAACACAAAATGCTTGAATTTCCTTAGGTGTTTTAAATTCATTTTTTTAATGAAGTAGTTGTGTTCATGCCTTTAAATTGCAAAAAAAAAAAAAAAAAAAAAAAGTGGGGGCACCTGGGTGGCTCAGCTGGTTAAGCATCTGACTCCTGATTTTGGCTCAAGTCATATTCTCATGGTTTGCGACTTCGAACTCCGCATCAGGCTCTGTGCTGACAGTGTGGAGCCTGCTTGGGATTCTCTCTCTTTCCCCCTCTCTCTCTGCTGTTTCCTACTCATGAACTCTCTCTCTCTCTCTCTCTCTCTCTCTCTCTTTCTCTCTCTCTCAAAATAAATATATAAACTTAAAAAAGTAAAATAAATTGCAAAAATGTAAGAAAAAAAGAAAAAAAACCCGAGAATAATTATTGCTTTTCCCCTATTTTTGTCCCTTTTTTGGGGGAACTGGGTGTTTTCCCAAATAAGCCAGTAAATGTTAAAGACTGAAGAAAGTGAATCATGCTGTCTGTCACTAAACAAAAGACAAATGGAAACTGGAATACAGATGTAGGACAATTGTCACTATCTCATTTCTATACCCCTTACTAAGAATGTAACAACTCTCTCACAGTAGACCACAGAACCACGGTGTCTCTCTGATTCCCACTCCAGGAAATGCAAAGGAATTTGCTGACGTCCTACGCCCTGACTCGCTGCTCCTTCTGATCAGGTATTGACATTATATTGCTCCAGTTTTGATATAAGTAATAACTAAATAAAGCAAATCTAGCAATTATCCACCTACTCAGATGGTAAGCACTGGGCCCAAACATAAGAAGAAATTAATTAACAATTACAAAGAAAACCAGTAAGAACATGTAGAAACCCAGTCAACAACTCTACTCTTCTCTCTTTCTGAGGGGGGCAAATGAATGAATCAGAGATATTGCTCCACCCACTATAATCTCTTTTAATTTTTTTAACGTTTATTTATTTTTGAGAGACAGAGAAAGACAGTGCGAGCAAGGGAGGGGCAGAGAGAGAGGGAGACACAGAAAACGAAGCAGGTTCCAGGCTCCATGCTGTTAGCACAGAGCCTGACATGCGGCTTAAACTCACAAATCATGAGATCATGACCTGAGCCTAAGTCAGATGTGGAACCAACTGAGCCAACCAGGTGCCCCTACACACTCTAATTTCTGATATTAACTTTTATGGAAATAAGTAACTGAGAAAATTAACTGGGTCTATCTAGCCTAAAATGATTGAGGAAATTCATAGAAATCAGGTATAACAATCATTATACTGTATTATACTATACCAATAATCAACCTCCAAATTTTAGGGGTTTAAAAAAATAAAGGTTTATACTTCACTCAAGCTACATGTCATTCCAAAACATGTAGGGCTCTGATACACCTCCTCATCATTTAGGGACTGAAGCTTGTGGGGCCTCGAGCTCTGGAATATCTTCAGTCTTCATGGAAGAGGGAAGGGAATATGGCATATTGCACTGCTGCTTCTAAAGATGTTTGTCCTGAAGTGATACTTATCACTTCTCACATTTCATTGCTCAAAGAAAGTCATGTGGTTCTGTCTAACGATAAAGGGGCTGATGATTCCATTTTACTATGGATCTAGAATGATAAGACCAGAAATACTGATAAACAATACTAATGACCACCACAGCATGAAAAATATCAAAGCACTGAAATATTTCCCAACTATTTTATCAGATAGACAGACATTATTCATGTCCTGTCATTCATAAAAGGAAAGTATTTATTGAGATAAAAATAATTCAAACCTAAAAGTAACATTTTCTCAAGTATCTGAGTATTTAGGAGAATGATGTTCAGTCTTTGCCGGACCTTTTTTTTTTTTTTTTTTTTGCACATGTAGCCAAAATAAGTTTATCTTTTATAGTTTCCAGGTCCCTTGGCATATAGTGCAGGATCCCACTATTCCCAAAGAGTCACTTTAGTCTATAGATAGATGCCAAGTTTTAGTTGTTAAAAAGAGGGACAGAAAATAGGGAGGTCTTACGTTGTCATCATGCTAACATCACTCAGTGCAGGCTGAAGTGACATTTTATGACATGGGGCACAAGCAGGAGATTGGACTAACCAAATATGATAAAATCATTTCTAAAATGTCCTTGATATAATTTATTTTTTTTGATCTAAGTTTTATATATTCATAGTTTTTAAATTCTTTTTATGAATAAAGCAATCATTCACTTTATCCTCTTCACATTTTTGTGTGTATAAAAACATTCTTTTACTTCTTTCTAATCGTTACTTTATTACTTACCTCCATGTCTCTAAATTACACATTTGTATATACAACTTTGAAATATTCCATTTAAGGCATTATTATTCTCCACTATTTCTTGCTACGGGAAGATGAAGATTAAATTTCTCTTTTTTTTTTCTACCTCTGGCCAGCAAATACACATACACACACACACACACACACACACACACACACACACAGAGTTAATCAGTGCACACACACAACTATACAATTCCCATTAAACCATTTTTCCAATAAAGTTATACCATGATTTTAGTTAGTTTTAAATTCAATGTTTATATAAAGTTGACTAAAGACTCTTCATAATTAAATTATGTAGCAAACTGATTTTCTTCAAATGTTTTTGTTATTCTGAAACTAAAAATTCACTTTTTAATTTTTTCCTTATGTTCTATAGAAATAACAGTTACTGATTCAACTCCAAACTCTTAAATTCTCCATATATATCTTGGCATATTGATACACATCAGGTGCACTATCAGTTTTATCTTTCTGGGTAATTCTTCCCTACAGCTTTCTGAGCTGCTCTAATGTAGACTGGTATCCATCTCACCTGATTCACAGCTGTTATCCTTAAATTCCTATTACCAGCATTCTGAAATTTCTTTTTATTCTTTCATGAATTGCACACCATTTCCTGTATCCCTTGGATTCTTCATTCACGGTTTCAATAGACAATATTTCCCAGTATCTTCCTGTTTTTAAATGTTTATTTGAGAGACAGAGATCAAGAGAGAAAGAGAGAGAGAAAGAGAGAGTGAGAGGGAGAGAGGAAGAGACAGATAGAGAGGGAGGAAAAGAATCCCAAGCAGGCTCCACGCTCTCAGCACAGAGTCCAAAGTGCAGCTCAGGCTCAGTCTCACAAACTGTGTGGTCATGACCTAAGCTGAAATCAAGAGTTGGATACTTAACAGACTGAGGCACCCCTCTCCAGTATCTTTCTAAGGAAAGTGCTAGAATGGCAAAATTTTTAGAGCATTTAGATATGAAGATGTCATTATTCTACATTTGAATGATAGTTTAACTAGATATAAAATTATAAGTTTGAAACAATTTTCTTTCAGAATTTTGAAAATACTGTTCTAATATATTTTTGTTTTTGATGTTGCTGTTGACAAGTCAAAAATCATTCTAATGTGTCTTTTGTTGGCTGGTTATTTGGTTCTTACTTATTTTGGTTTCATTACTAATTTACTTTTGGGGGTATATGTGTGATCTTTCAAACTAGAAATTAAAGCCATTGGGTAGCTCAGTCGGTGAAGCATTCAACTCTTGATTTCAACTCAGGTCATGATCTCATGGTTCATGAGTTCAAGCCCCGCATCCGGGCTTGAGATTCTCTCTCTCTTTGGACCTTCCCCTCTTGTGCATGCTTTTTCTCTCTCTCAATATATAAATAAACTTAAAAAATATAAAGTCCTTCAGTGTGCAAATATTTTTTTAAAAATTCACTAATTATTTCCATGTCTGTTTTTTTCTAGAATACCTATTATTTGAATATTAGCCATCTTAAAATATGTTTCTAATTATCTTAATTATTTTCTACAATTTTATATCTTTGTCCACCAGTATGTTTTTTGTTGTTGTCTGTTTTTCATTATCTCTATTTTTGTGGCTTTGTGTCATTTCAAAAAATTACTTTCACTGTACAGTGAAAATCTGGAAAAATTTACAGTGAGATATATGATTTTAATCCAGTATCTTTACCTAGAAACTACCAAGTAAGTTTTCAAAAGACCAAAAAGTTAAGTTTTGTATTCAGTGGTTGCTTCTTTCTAATAGTACTCGGTGAGTAATTTTATAACCACTTTTTAAAGCCTCTTCATCTACCCTTTTATTTTCTAAAGAACACTTAACATGAGATCTACTCTCTTAATAGGTATGACGATACATACACAATACAGTATTGTTATCTAAAGGTACAATGTGGTACATCAGATTTAAAGAACATATTCATCTTGCATAATGGAAATTTTATATATGTTGAGTAGCAGCTCCCCATTTCCCATTCCCCTCAGCCCCTGGAAACTGCCATTATACTATTTGCTTCTTTCTATAAGATTGACTATTTTTGCTATCTCATAGAAGTGGAATAATTTTATATTTGTTCTTACATGACTGGCTTAGTTTCTTGAATGGTTTTAGTTTTTCATAATTAAATCTAATTCCTTAGCAATGCCTACAACTAATTCTTATTTGTTTATTGCATGTAAAAGTCTTTTAAGTGTTTAAGGAAAGCAAAGATGTATATCCAAAATCATACTTGTCCAAGTACCTAATCTTATCATTTCTTGTGACTCTTTTTTTTTTTCTTTTAGAGATAAAAAAAAGTGCACAAGGGTAGGGGGTGGGGAAAGAGGGGCAGAAAGAGAGAGAGAGAATCACATGCAGACTCCATGCGCAGTGCAGGGCCTGATGCAGGGCTTGATCCCACAGTCCTCAGATCATTACCTGAGCCAAAATCAAGAGTTGGCTGCTCAACAACTGAGCCACACAGCCCTCTTGTGACTGTTTCTTATATATCACAGCTTCTAGGGCCTTTATTCTGTCCTAGACTAACTACTGACTGATAGCCTTCCACTTATGGTTTGCCAGCAACTATGAAAATCAATAATCTCAATGTGATATGACATATGGAAAACATAAAAATGATGAACTATTTTTGTAACTGATTGTTGTATCATATAGATCTCCACTCTCCAAAAGGTTAGTTACTTGGGTCCTGAATTTTATGCAATATAATTTTTATAGTACCATGATATCTAATAATTCTTTCATTTAGTCATTAATCAAATTATTTTAATGTTTATTTATTTATTTTGAGGGGGGGCAGAGAGGAAGGGGCAGTGAATCACAAGCAGGCTCTATGGTGTCAGTGTGGAGCTTGACATGGAGCTCAAACTCACGACTGTGAGATCATGACCTGAACTGAAATCAAGAGTCAGACACTTAACTGACTAAGCCACCCAGGTGCCCCTCAAATTATTCTATATCAGAAGTGTATGGCAATATGAAAATTTAAGAAGCTTGCTTTCAAAACCTGAAATAAAAATGAATAAAGCACGGAATTACTAATATAGTTAGCACTAAAAATGGTGCATAAGTATGTATTTTGAAAAGCTTGTCCATTGAGGCCTTCTTTCTCTCATTCAACTGAAAATCTACAACACAGCCTTGCTTCAAGCAGGGCAGCATATGTGGCAGGAGAGCCCCAACCCAGGGCAGACCAGCCTGAAGTGCAGCTGTGTGAAACAGAACCATTCTCAGGGGGCAAGGCCCATTTGCACCAAGGCTCCAGGCTGATCTTTAGTCTGAGATGCAATGTCACAAGTAGTGACAGGTAGTTTAGATCAAGAAACGTCACCAAGCAACAAACTCCTCATGTGCTTATGTGAGAAGAATGGACACTTAGCCCTATAAAGGCCAAAATAGCTCACAAATATTCTGTCATATTTTATCAGAATTATGTGGTGGTGGAGAACTCTCTTAGCACTTAAATAGAAGTGTAGAATGAAAATTAGGAATGACAAAACATTCAAAGTTCTAGAAAGACGTATACCAGCACAGGATTAAAGCATTCAGAGGAAATGTGTACATATGATTATTGTCAAGTAAATGGAGGGAATATATCATGGGAAATATAAAATCTGAGGGAATGAGATTGACTCATGCTTCTATATTCAGGACACACAAAAAGGAATAATAGATGGTGGAGAATAAAAGAATAGAGCAGTTGGAGTCATTTATTTCTTAGAAACAACTTTGTGCACCTTTACACTCCTTTATAATGTCCCTGCTCCATCCACATAGATGTACCAATCTATTTGCAACATGCAGCCGTCAGAGTCCAGTTTTTACCAATAATTATGGTCAAGTCATAACACTCATAACAAATCATAACAAGCATATAGCCCCAGTATGAAGAAATTATACACTCCTGATATTAATAATCAGTAATGTCACATCTAAAACTAAGTCCTCAAAAAAACAAATTCCAAATGTTTACAACACTGGGTTATATGGTTTTGTTAATTTATTTTTACTTTATCAAGAGATATTGAACACACTGTTAGTCTTGGTCATATATAGATATTTTCCAAATAGAGCATTCATTTATTTACAAAACAAAGACAAAAACAAAAAGTAAGTTATTTGTGGGTTGTTGTTGTTATGTTTAGAAAATAAGTATAGTCAACACATCTCATAGGACTAGGAAATCATAGACTAGAAAAATAATACCTGAATGTAAGAATGTAGGATGAGATAAAGGATTCATACTACATGGATGGGTGAGTTGTCTATTATTACAAATAAACCATCCTAATTGTGAAATAAAAATGTCTAATTTATTACATCCAGATTTCTTAAATGGATATTATCAGAAAATAACTAAGATGTATCATCATCAACTTAAAATATTCTATAAATCACTGAATTACATTGTCATTAAAATATGTTAAAATAAAATGAAGAAAATTTCATCAATAAGTAAACAAGGGGAATATAAGGGTTATTTTTTTCCCTGAATTCTTTCAATTGTTGTCTTCTCTTAAAAATCTCCAAGACATGGGACATTGTGTGGATTGTAGATGTAAATGTGAAAGGTAAACAGTGAAGAATTTACCAACTTTAAACAAGAACAAAGGAGCTCTTCATGATCTTAATGTAGGCAAATATTTTGTCACCACACAACCAAGTGATATGAAATTATTGAAAGAATATACCAAATTAAAATAAAGTACTTTTGTTTACCAAAATACATTGCCAATAAGGTGAAAAGACCAATGACATATTGGCAGAAGATTTTTTCAGCATGTTTAAATGCCAAAGGTCCTGTATCCAGATCCAGAATAATAAAGAACACTTACAAATTGGTAAGAAAAGATAGTTAATGCAAGTAGGAAAAAATTATCAATAGGCATGGCCAGGCATTTGCAAAAGAGAATCAAAGGTCAATAAAAATCTAAAAAGATTAATAATTGCAAGGAACTGTAATAAAAACAAAAAGGGATACCTTGAAATGTCAGTCAAAATAAAATTAAAAGGCTGACAACTAACAGTTTTCGTAACATTTTGATGAGTTTTTGATGAAGTAGGAATCTTATACCCTTCTGATGAGATTATAAATTCTTCAAGCATTATCTACTAGACAGGAATATACAAGTTCTTTATCCCATTTACTGGGTCACTGATAGAAACAGTATATCTAGTATTCAGCTGGAGACTGTTCAGAACACAACAATTAAGCTACATAAACAGCAGGTACAGACCTCCATTTTGCTTAGCCATGTTGCCCCAGTGCTTATCCCTCAGCTAATACTTGAGAGCTAATGGGAAGTTACTTTATGACCAGTTGAGAGAAGAGGGTCACAGGGCTGAGTTTGTTTCACAGATGGATCAGATGAACACGTGAGAGAAAGTTCAAACAGATGGCTGCTACGCTAAAAACATACTTAGGTTGATCCTGCAAAACAAAGGTGTAAGGAAATTCTCCCAATAGACAGAACTTTAGGCAATATAAAGAGAAGTGGCCCAAGGTAGGCATGTACAGAGACTTATGAAAAGTGGAAAATAGTTTAGCAGGGTACAAGGTCATTCAGCCTCTTCATGGCTTGACCACACTAGAGCTTGGCAAAATGAGCTATGAATAGAGTACCCTTGGTGTCATACATGAAGGCTACACATGAGTCTAATTACATGGAATCCCTCTCACAGAAGTTAATTTCACTACTGCTGCTGCTGGATATCTGACAAGTCAGCTGTGGAGATCAATGCTGAGGGACCAATAGTCATTTCTTAGAAGATTATCAGCTACCTACTGCAAGTTGATTTATTCAGACTCCTTACAACTTACAAAGGTCAGTCATAATCCTGACCAGAATTGACAAATATATCAGAAGTTGGTTTGCCTTTCTTGTCTTCAAGGCCTCATCCAAAACCTCCATCTGTGAACTTCCAAGAGTATCTGATTCACCTACATTGAATCCTGTGTAATATAATTATACAAAAAGGGCTCTTTATTGCAAAGAAGGTACCAACCATAACCATGGGATTCACTGGTCTTTCCGCATACCACAACAACAACTAGGTGCCGGTCTATTACAGTAGTGGGATAGCCTTATAAAGATGCAGGTGAAACATCAGCTTGACAATGACACCATCAAGAATAAGACATTATTTTATTTATATTCTCTAAACTAACAGCCCTTAGAGGACATTTGGACTCAATATATATAATTCATAATGAAGAAACCAAGGACTGGAAGTAGTAGTGGCACGGCTTCCCATCACTTCCAGTCATTCAGGGAATTTGTGTGTGTGTGTGTGCGTGTGTGTGCGTGTGTGTGTGTGTGTGTGTGTGTGTGTGTGTGTTCTTGGCTAGAAAACTCAAGTTCTCATGAAGGAATTCTTTCACCAGGGGAAATAGTAAGATTTTCATTAAACATAAGGTTATAGATATTGACTAGTCTTCAAGGCCTCATCCTTGTAAGTAAGTAAAGAAGTAGGCCAGCCAGAGAGAGAGAGAGAGAGAGAGAGAAATAAAAGAAATTATACCAATATAAAACAACAATTACCACTGACAAGGATAGTTAACCTTGATAATCATGAAGAGATAGGACTGCTGCTATAGTGGAGGTAGGGAGGAATATGTTTGTCTCTTTGATCCACCGAGGCATCTCTTTTTACTCCCATGTCCAGTTTTAACTGTAAGTTAACAAGTATAGCAATATGATGTAATAAACGTATGGAAACTAAGGTCTCTAACACTTCATAGATGAAGGGCTGGGTCACTCTACCAGGCAAGCCCCATAGACCAGAAGTGCTAGCCAAGGATGTGGCAGAGAGGAGTTAAGATCTTTAAGGAATGAAGGAGAAGATAAGCAATAGTCAGAACCTTGGAAGCAACTAACATACGGAGCTTGTGGTTCATACCACTAACCTTCCTCTTACAAAATTTTTAAGCAATTGTGATAAATCAGAATCAGATACTGTAATGGATGAAATGAACGTAAGGTGAGATTCAAATGCAAAGGGGGCACTGTGGTTAATGTAGTTAATGCTTCCATCTACATCTCCGTTTGTGTGCCATCCCCAGTTAGTGGGAGTGCTGGTTCCTATCAGTTCATAACCACTCCTTACTTTGGAGAATTGCTCTCAGCTGCCAGTACACAACTCTGTTGAGAGGTAGTCCCCTGATGTCCCATCTTCTTCACTACAGTCAGTTCAAGGAAAAGCTCACAGATAGTGATCAACAGATATACAACAAAATGTCAGCTCCCTGGCTTTGAGGGGAAAACTACTCTGCCATATGATTTGTGCTTCACATCCTCATATGGATGAGACCAATTAAGGCTTGACTTTACCTGAGATGACATTCTAGGTTGGCTTTCCCCTATTGCTATTCTGCTTCCCTCACTTTTCTGTAGGTTCTTCTGAAAAGCATTCCTTCAAGAAATCAGGTAGATCTGAATACTTGTTCTAGACTCTGCTTTTTAAAAACATGACATGAAATATTCTTTGACCCAACAATATGTTTTCTAGGATATGCCTATCAAAAAATGCATACATATTACTCCATATAACATGTACGTGAATGTTTATAACAGTATTGCTCATAAAATCCCCAAAATGAAAATAACCCGGAAGACCATCAGCTGTTTAATGGAAATGTATACTCTTCTATTTCCATCCTATTGCCATATATTTGAATACAGTGTGTGGCAGATCGTATTTTCCAAAGACAGCTGCAAAAATCTCTCCCATTTCAAAAGCCCTTCTTAAAATATGACCTTAGCATTCCTTCCATATAGTGGTGCTTTCTGTAAGTTCTTCCCTTAGGCTGTTTTTTTCTTTATTGTTGGCTTTAACAATAGGATATGGAGGAAGTCATGCTATGTGATTTCTGAGTCTAGATCATTAAAATGCCATGATTTCACCTTGATTTCTCTGGATACTCACTCTTGGAATTAAGCCATCCTGCCATGTTGAAGCCCAACTAGACTACACAGAGAGATGGCATGTAATGTTTCAGCCAACTTCCCAGTGGCAGTCCTAGCTGAAAATCAGAGTCAACTGCTGGACATGTGTGAAGAAGCCTCCAGATGGTTCCAGCCCCAGCCACTGAATCATGCCTGGCCTTCGAGTACTCCCTGTTGAGCTCCCACATATTGGCAAGGCAGAAATAAATTCCTTTTTGTGACCAGTCCACATTCCTGCCCCATACAGAATCAGTTAGAATAATAAAACTTTTGCTTTATGTAACTGGGGTTTTGTTTTGTTTTTTGTTGTTTGCTTTTACACGGTGCTAATAAATAGAATACAGTAGAGTTACACATAGTAAAAATTGGCAATAAAAATGAGTAAAAACATATAGTTGGGTCTCATCTACATAATACTGAGTGAAAAGTACATATAATGTTCAGTGAAGAAGATACAGAGTATATGCAATGGAAAATTCTATTACAAATATTAACAACAGGTGAAACTAATTTATGCTATTAGAAATAGCATAGTAGTTACCTTTGGGGAAATGGGTAGTGATTTGAGCAGACACAAGGGGGACTTCTGGGATATTGGTAAAATTCTACTACTTGACTTAAGCAGTGATTACACAAGTATGTTTCCTTTGAGACAATTCATCAAACTGTAAGAACTAATATATTCTTAAAATTGTGTATGAATTATATCAATTAAAATAAATGTTATCTTAGTAAAGGCATGGATTGAACTGCAATTTCTTAACATTTTAGATTATTTATCTATGCTATTTTAGTCTTCAATTTTGTGTATATCACTTTCTTAGGTATTTTGAGCTTCATATATTTTCTTCCAAAATAAATAATTGCCTAGTACATTTTTATCTGGCTATATATGACACATTTCTTCAGTAAGTATGAAGTATAGGGAATTATTTGTAAATACTAAAATATTTAATATTTATGATTCAAGAGTTATCATTTTTAAATGTTTCAGCACTCTAGCTCTAGAATTCTAAAACAGGTTTCTAAAATGTATTATTTAAAATTGATATATCATTTATTGTACATTTCCTGAGCCCTGAATTAAAACCAGGCACTAATTACTTATAGATAATTAACTATTATGTTAAAAGATAAATGGTGTTTAGGAGCTCTATGAGAGGTCTAAGAGCAAAATGGTAAAACTGTGTAGTATATATCAGGCTTAAAGTAAGGAAAAAGATATCCATGCAAATAGTTTTTTTATATCTGCAAAATCTATGAAAGTTTTCTGTTGAATGTGATATGACCTCTTGTTAAGAAAAAATAATCCCACATGGTCTCCTCTGTCCTAGAGATAGTTCCTTAAGATTGTGTGTTTTAACTTGTCAAGAATCACCTCAGACCAATACCCATACTATTCTTTGAAACAAGTAGTCATTTCGATTCTTTTTTAAAGATACCTATTCATTTTAAATAAAACAGCCATTTGTGATCAGATCAACTGAATATAAATTTAAATAGTGAGACCTGACAAGGTTAGGGTCATGACATATGAAAAAATAAGTAATGAAATTAGAATCTGTTGAACTGAGACTGCAGACTTTTACCAAACTAAGACCATCTAAGGCAGAAGTTACAGAAATTAACAATAGATGAATTTGAAAATAAATATTTCCCAGATATAACACAGTTGATTAAATAGAAAACACAATCTTTCTTAAAGAGAGTTTGTTTGTTACACAATCCAATGTGTGATCTGATTTTTATAAAATATGCTTAGATGACACTATAAATATATTCATGAGGCAGAACAAAGAATTAATTAATTGAAATTAAACAAGTTGATTGCAAGTACAGATTACTGAACATTAAGAATTGCCATGCTTATTGTAAAATAAATTTCTGGGTCTTGAAATATACTAAGGAATAATCAAGGGAAGATTAAATCTTTTAATATGGTGCTTCTTGGTGACGCATTTCATTAGAAACAATCTGTCCTTTCTTTGCATCAATTGTTATTGTCATGATATAGGATATTACAGGGCCCAAGACTTCAGTCTTTTACTGAGTATTCTGTTTGTTTGTTTATTTATTTATTTATTTACTTATTTATTTTGAGAGAGAGGGAGCATAAGGGAGGGAGGGGCAGAGAAGGAGAGAGAGAATTCCAAGCAGGCTCTGTGCAGTCAGCACAGAACCCAATGTGGGGCTCAACCCCACAAACTGTGAGATCATAACCTGAGCTAAAATTAAGAATCTGAGCTCAACTGACTGAGCCGCCCAGGTGCCCCACTGAGTATTTTTAAACATTCTTGGATAAGTTGTTAATCGACATCTTAGGGATTTTGAGACTTATATACCAAATTTTTTTTATCTTCATGTATTACATGCTTAAGACATTTTTTAAAAAGCAGGCTTTGAGATCCAGTTTGGAATAATGAGAAGACTTTAAGATTTGGAATCAATCATCCTAGGTTTGAAGAGGAACTCTAAATTACCAACTAAGCAAACTTAAGAAATTTATTTAATCTCTCTGAAGTGTAATTCCTTCCTCTGAAAAATCTAATACATAGTATTTATTCCAAAAGTTTGCTGTCAGTATCAAAACAATACAATGAATTTAAACTAAGTACTTATGTACTGGTTAAAAAAGACTAAAAACTCTATGATATTCTAGTGCACTAAATTTCTAAATATAGATTATTATTCAATTGAATCAAAGTCCAATTCTGTTTCTGCAGAGTAGCATTCTGATACTAGAAAATAAAAGCCATATTCTTTGATTTCCAAAAATATATACTATTTACTTAATTTCCTTCTATATCATAATAAATATGATAAAATTAATATTAAAGGGATGTTTTGTCAGTGTCTCAAATCTTGTATAGTGTGTAGAAACTGAAGTATCAACAACTAGGTTGTATTATTATCTCATTTGAAAAATGTCTATCCCATCGCTGTTATAGAATCAAAGAAATTGAGCTAGAAGAGACTTAACATTGATCAATTTCAGCCATTCTTCTTTGAAAATGTTAGAATGTAGGGGCACCTGGGTGGCTCAACTCAGTTAAGTGTCCGACTTCAGCTCAGGTCATGATCCAGTACTTTGTGGTTTCAAGCCCTGAATTGGTCTCTATGCTGACAGCTCAGAGCCTGGAGCCTGCTTCAGATTCTGTGTCTCCCTCTCTCTCTCTTCCCTCCCCCACTGTTGCTCTGTTTCTCTCTCTCTCAAAATTAAATAAATACTTAAAAACAAAAGTCAAAGAAAATGTTAGAATGCCTCCAAAAATTTTAAATAAAACATATTAATGGATATTCTTTGGACAGTCAAACTAATACTCTTCCTATTCTTTCTGTAGTAAATACAGACCATGACATTATAATTATGTTATCTATCTTCAGACAGGCTGGTATAGCACACTTTTCTTACAGGTTCTTTTCTAAAATTAGAAAAGGTCAATGATATTTCCCAGAATTACAAAGAAACTTTAAAGGCTTTTCTAATTTCAAAGACTGGACTCTTCCTAATAAAAGATTTGGTCATCAATTATAATAGAAACAAAGTATGTTGCTACGTCTTTTTGCTTCTTTAAAAAAATTTTTTACATTTATTTATTTTTGAGAGACAGAGACAGAGCCTGAGTGGGGGATGGGCAGAGACAGAAGGAGACACAGAATCTGAAGCAGGTTCCAGGCTTTGAGCAAGCTGTCAGCCCAGAGCCCGATGTAGGGCTCAAACCCATGAATCATAAGATCATGACCTGAACTGAAGTTGGACACTCAACCAACTGAACCACTCAGATACCCCTCTTTTTGCTTCTTTTTTAATGTTTTCCTTTAGAGTCTGGAATTATCGTTGCAGATATATTAAGGTTCTAGGAAATAGATAAGAACAGGTCAGAATATAGTTTAAAATATTTTTAGCCTGGGGATGCCTGGGTAGCTCATTCATTGAACAGCTGACTCTTGATTTCAGGTCAAGTAATGATCTCATGGTTCCTGGGATCAAGCCCTGCATCAGGCTCTGTGCTGGGTGTGGAGCCTGCCTGGGATTCTCTTTCTCCTTCTCTCTCTGACCCTCCCCTGCGTGTATGTGTACTCTTTCTCTCTTTCTACCTCCCTCTCTCTCCCTCTCAAAATAAATAAATAAACTTAAAAAAATTTAGTTTATCTGTATTGGCTTCAAGGGGGAATAAAAAGACAATCTGTGATCCTCACTCTTAACAGAGTATAGAGAACAACATCCACCTAAATATAGAAGAATGTCTCGGCCTCAGAATTCCATTTTAGAACATTCACATTGTGATATGGGATGGACAACATTTAAATCTAATTCACACCTTAAAATTAATAACAAAAAATTCTCTTAGATGTGAAAAAAAAGGAAAAGGTAAATGAAGGGATATTTTACAAAAATTTCATTCTTTTTCTACATTCCAAACCTTGAAATTGGAGAAGAGATGCTTCCGTTGCCAGATTTCCCCAAAGAAAAACAAAGCTTGTAGTTCTTGTTACCATTAGGTCACACACACACACACACAAGATTTGTTTGAAATAATTTGATAATTGATGCGGAGGAAGAGGCCTATGTGTGTGAACAAAGCAATCTAGGTATTAGGGGAAATCCAAGGCTTTGTTTTATATCATTAATTTTTTTAATAAAGTACGATTGCTGGGGCACCAGGGTGGTTCAGTCAGTTAAGCGTCCGACTTTGGCTCATGTCATGATCTCAGGGTTCATGAGTTTGAGCCCTGCATAGGACTCTGTGCTGACAGCTCGAAGCCTGGAGCCTCTTTCAGATTCTGTGTCTCCCTCTCTCTCTGCCCCACTCCCACTTGCTCTCTATTTCTCAAAATAATAAAACACTGAAAAAAAATTTAAAGTACCATTACTTAACTTTGAATAGATGTGATTGGACACCATATCTTTACATGATTAGAAATCTTCAGTTCTATGTCAGTTATTGATTTCCTGCCTCTCAGCTCCATATCTACCCTTTCTACCCTGTTTTATGTTAGTGTAACTGGACCTTGTAAGCATTTCTGCTTTGTCAGTTACCATAATATTAGGCTTTTTTTAAAGTTTATTTTTATTTATTTTGAGAAATAGAGAACAAGTGGGAGAAGGACAGAAAGAGAAAGAGAGAGAGAATCCCAAGCAGCATCTCTGGGTTGTCAGTGCAGAGCCAGATGCAGGACTTGAACTTATGGACTGTTAGTTAGATCATGACCTGAGCCAAAATCAAGAGTCAGATAATTAACTGAATGAGCCACCCTGGTGCCTCACATAATATTAGGCTTTTGAAGGGTCACCATAAGTGGAAGGATTTTTTTTTTTTTACCTAGTTTAGATCTTTTCTGACAGTTTCCTGGCTAGTAATGTGCAGGAGATCATGTGGTGCCCAACCCCAGAAAGTTTTACCTGAAGCAAAGCAAGTACCTTTTCCACAAGTTTTACATGGCACACCAGGAAATGATTTCCCAGCTGCAGCCCATGGCATCTCAGAGAATTTACCACCCAGTGGGCCTCAGATACAACCTCTCCAATTAAGTAAATATATTAAGCTTGTTGTAGGATGGGTCCCCTTCTAACTGGCTACTTCTCTGAAGTCTCTCGCTTCACTTTAAATGTAGTAGCTGCTCTCTACGTCAGCCATTCCTATATTTTTTTAGTTCTTTTTGCCTCTCTTACAAATTTATCTCCTCTTTAATGTTGATAATTCTTCATGTAAAAATTCCCCTGCTTCAATTATTGGTGTGCTGTCTCCTGACTCAACTCTGATAGATATATGTCCCTGAAATCTTCTGTTTTTCAAAAGCTCCTTTTGCCTTATTTCACAAAGGTTAAAATCAAAGGCGTGGGAATCAGATTGCCTGAGTTTGAATTCTGGTTCTGCTACTCAATCTCTTGGTGATGTTTGAGGAAAGTTACATTACCTCGCTAAGCCTCTGATTCCTTGTCTCCAAAATGGAGGTGACAGAAACACTACTTGCCTCATAGGGTTGTTGTGAGGATGAAGTAAATTAATTCATGCAAGGCAAACAGGAGACAATCAATTAATGTCAACTATTATTATAATTATTCCTTTACTCCCTCTTCATGGAGTTATAGACACAGAAAAATATACATATTCTTTCTTAATTTTGTCTAGTATATAAAAAGCAAAATAGAATGTCTAACTTAAATATTCCTCTTTAACAGGTAGCCTTTCCTAACCATATTTCATCTTCCTACTCCTTTGTGTTATAAATGACTTTATCCTTGTAATAATCATGCTGCACAGTAAACAGTTTCTTTGAAAATCTATCTTCTAGCCTAAAATAGAGTCAGATGTTACAGCTAGCTCATGCCTCACACCTAATAAACACTTATGGAAAGTTTAAGGAAGACAAGAGGTAAAGAATGTATATTTTTTTCTATCATTCCCTTCAATTTTCAAGACACAAAACTAACCTGAAATGTAAGACTGATCCCATCACCTCCAATCTGAGAAACTATTTTATTTCCTGTTACACAGAAAGAAGAGAGAGAAGTATAAACCTAATAGGGTCAGGTGCCTAAGGAGGTTGGGCAGAGATCTGATATTGCTTAACAGTTAAAGATCTATGAGCTCTGATGATGCATGCTGACTACAGTAAACAATACCCTCTATCCCAAAACACCTCTCTTTCCTTTTCCTTAATTAGTTTGTTAATGAGCTAATGCTTCCAATGGACTGTGAAATTAAAACAATGTGCTTTCTACTGTGATCTCTAAACATTTTCACTGGACATAAAATGTGTTTCACCCTCAATGGGATTTTCTTTTCTCTATTTATAAACAAATAAAAAAGACAGCATCAAAGAGGTGCAGGTGTCTGGTGGGTAAATAAGTAAACACTCCCAGCATGTGGAACAATTAAATAATCTCAAACAAAATGGGATCAGAGGCAGATGCACACACCACAGGAACAAGGCTTTATAGGCAAAGGGAAAAACTCCAAATGAATCTGCAACAGAGGCCCTCGGCTCAGGGGGCCAGCCAATTTTGCATCTGTCCCTTTGGCAATGAAGAGAGCTCTGGACACTCTCAGGATGCACTTGGGACAGATCTCTTCAGGCACTTCTGAGAGAAGAATGATAGAGTTTAACACTGCCAAGTAATCAGATAATGCTGAAGTGGACTAACAAATGCAGACTCTCCCAGAAAAACCAGAACACAATATTCCTCAACAGGCACCATGCTTTCTTGCTCTGTGCCCTGTTCCTGCTTCCTGGAATCTTGTTTTCTTGCTTCTAATGCCCACCCCAAATTAAACATTTTAAGGTTTAAATAATATTTATTCTAAAATCTTTAAAGGTCATTTACTTCATGAAGCATTACCTATTCACTTTAGCCCTTTGTGCATTAAAATAGCACACTTGCTTTAAAAACAACAACAGCAAAACTTTCTAACAAAACTTATTAGACAATTAAGTGAGCTTTTTGGAAAAACATTTGTTGAATTTAACTTGAAGGCAGACCATCTATAAAAATTACAGATGAAATATAATGAGAAAAAAAGAAATAACACCAGTTTGGGAGGGAGACAATTCATATATCGTGTTTTGGTGATGAGACAATTTACATGGAGAAAGGTGATTTGAACCTTAAAGGATGGAAAGGATTTCAACAGGCAAGATAATGATCAGATGTTCCAGATAGGAGGGGACCCAGCAAGAAATACAGAGACAGACAAGCGAAATCATACTAGATTTAGGGCATTAGAATTGAACCATTTTGATCCTAGTGTGGGGTAGGCTTGAATAAATAAATGGAATAAGTTAAGGCTAAACAAGGAGATTAAATCAAGAGATAGAAGAAAATTGAATATTAAGCATGAGCTTTGGACTTAGTCTACTAAATATTTTAAGACCACTAAGGGTTTCTAAGATTTGAAGACATTAATATGATTCTGCACTTACCTTTAAAGTTTCAAAAAAAAGTTTTACATTTTCTTGGAAAAAATACATAGATATTTTAAGAAAGAAGTGGTGAAAAGAAACATTCTTATACATGTAGTTTAAAAAGCAATTGGGGGATGCCTGGGTGGCTCAGTTGGTTAAGAGGCCGATTTCAGCTCAGGTCATGATCTCATGATTCGTGGATTCGAGCCCCGCGTCAGGCTCCGTCCTGACAGCTCGGAGCCTGGAGCCTGCTTCTGATTCTGTGTCTCCCTCTCTCTCTGACCCTCCCCCACTCACGCTGTGTCTCTCTCTCTCTCAAAAATAAATAAACATTAAAAAAAATTAAAAATAAATAAAAAGCAATTGGACTGCATTGTCAAATTTTAGAAAGTATGTCTAAAATAGCTAATGCAAAGCAACCATTGTGCACATGGAAAAAGTGGCATTGCTCAGACTTCCACAAAATATAATTAAGTGTAAAGAAATCTATAATGACTCATTTGAACAGTTGAGGAGAACTTGAAAACAGCTAAGTCATTGAAAAAATAAACATAACAATGATTCTGTGTCTCCTTCTCTCTCTGTTCTTCCCCTACTTGCTCTCTCTCTCTCAAAACTAAATAAAGATTAAAAAATAAAAAAGTTAAAGTTCATTTAGAACAGCAGTTTTTGTAATCCCACTGTCATATGAAACTTAAACTCTGTAAGATAAGACATTATATAGACCTCAGAACAGAAAAGAGAATGTCTCACAGGAGGGAAATGATTTATAGCACTTGAATGTATTCATATAGCATGTATTGAGTGTACTGTGGGAAAAGAGAGAAACAGGATATATTCCCTAATTTAGAGTATATTGCAATTGTTGATGACAAAAACATAAAGATAGATCTTTGGGGTATGTGACAGATAGCCAATGGTGAGTAATCATTTAGGCATGTGCTGGGTTCTTGAGGGCCTTTGAAAATACAATGTTGGAAACTTCCCCTAATCGGATTGAGAGTTCAGGGAAGCCTTCCTGGAAGGAACGGTTGATATACTTAGTTTCAGAGGACAAGTGGGAATTAGCGGGGAAGAAAAGATTTAAAGTCATCCCAGGCTGAGAATGGTCAAATATACAGAAGTAGGAAATAGCATGGTATGAGATACAATAGTTGGGGTGTAATCTTATAGCATCACCTGAAGGGCAGGACAGGCCAATGGATAAGATGGTAGATCCTAGAATGAAGCAAATCTGAATTCACATCTGAGCTCTATTCTTTATATTTTAAACCAAAAATCATAGCAGTGCTGTCTAGGAAGTGGCAATTGAGAGTCCACCCATGCCTTGTTTTCTGTGGAAAACTTTAAAGCAAATTTGTGCCCCTGGAGAGAGCCAACTCTCTGCAAAGATGGTTGGGAGGGGCATTCATCTCAGAGAAGTCTGCAAAGGAGACTGTTTACCAGGAAACTTACTTCTAGAAAATGTTTAAAGGAACTGCATTTGAGAGAGAGGCAAAAAGGAAACAAACAAAAAAAACAAAACAAAAATAAAACACATGTAAAAGATTAAAAGGATGAGTATTTAGTGATGATTTACTTAAGAGACAATGATATTCCTCTAAATCAGTCATTCTTTTGACAGAGTCATTGGCTAATAATAATAGCACTTACTTATTGATTGATTTCTCAATAATTAAATGTATTGAGGCAGCTGGGTGGCTCAGTGGGTTAAACATCTGACTTTTGATTTTGGCTCAGGTCATGATCTCAGTTTGTGAGTTCGAACACCATATCAGGCTTGACACTGATAATGCAGAGCCTGCTTGGGATTCTTTCTCTCCCCATCTCTCTACTCTGCCACTCAAGCTTGTGCTGTCTCAAAATAAATAAATAAAAACTTAAAATTTAAAAAATAACAATAATGGAGGGGGAAAGGAGAAGGGGGGTGATGGTCATGGTGGAGGTCACTTGTGGGGAAGAGCACTGGGTGTTATATTGGAAACCAACCTGACAATAAACTATAAAGTTAAAAAAAATAACAATAATGAAATATTATATATATTTTTTAAGCAATGCGTTTGAATCATTTTATAAAAACCACACTGTAATTGCATTTTATGATGTGAAGGTTTAGATTATGATACACAATAAAAATTAGTATTATTACTTTATGGGGCCATTTTGACTTCCATATAAAATTATATTTCTTAGATACATTATTTACCATATTTACAAAATTATTTGCTTTTTGCATGTTACAAGTAGTTATATATTTTTTGGATTTTTCTTTAAATACATTTATCTCCCCTTATTAATCTGCATATAGAGGCAGAGGAGAGAGAGAAATGAGGAAAGGAAATAAACCAGAAGAGGTAAATACTAAAATAAGATAGTATTTACTAATTTACTATAGAAGCAAACCAAATTTAAGAGAATTCCTAACTGGTATGTTGTTGCTGATACGTGTGATGGTGACACAGTTTGGGTGGGATCTTATCTCCTCTTTCTTAATATGTCTTATCTTTTAGTTGAACCAGTCAGGTAAGAAAACTACCTATTACTACTCTGTACATTATATTAGTATTACCATTTCAAAGCCTGTTTATATTTATTTTTCTTTTCCCATAGCTATCCAAGTAGATTATTCAGGATAGATAATTAGATAATTTTTGTCAGTAGAAGGTGGGAAAAAAAAAAAAAAACAGAATCACAGAGAGTATAAAAGCAGCCAACTAGCACCAGAAAATCAACTTCATAACTCCTATGTCACTGATTTTTCTACTATGAAGATACAGAATTATTCTATACATTTTTTTTCTCCCTTCTTTCCTTTTTTTTCTTGTTGTTTAGGGTTTATCAGTCTGTCCATGTTTCTCTTTAATTTTGTATTGGGGCACCTGGGTGTGGCTCAGTAGGTTAAGCGTCTGACTTCAGCTCAGGTCATAATCTCATGGTTTGTGGGTTTGAGGCTCATGTCAGGCTCTGTGCTGACAGCTGGGAGCCTGGAACCTGTTTCAAATTCTGTGTCTCCCTCTCTCTCTGCCCTCTACTCCCCCCCCCCCCACTGCTTGTGCACGCTCTCTCTCTTTCTTGCTCTCTCTCTCAAAAATAAAATAAACATTAACAAAATCTTTTACATTCAATTTTGTGTTTTTTATATTATCATTCTGTTTACTCTCAGTTATTTATCTTAATAATATGTATAGGATGTACGCATATAAATTGTATCAAGATTGCTTTTTCGCAACAGAACCAACTTTCAAGTGTTTTTATTAGTGACATGTATAAAAATAACTTTACTGTACTTTAATTAGTGAAGGGAGGTATACCTCATGCAGTCCACTGCATATAAGATATTCTTGGCTGAGTGTTTTAGCTCCTGGATAGGTATAGCATTTATTCAACTTAAGGATATGGTTCAAAGTGTGACTCTAAGACTACAGCTCAGTGGAGGGGGGCTCAGCCTGAAACTCAAAGGACCTCTTAGTAGTGAGATTGTTTTTCATCAGTGAGAGAAGGGCTTTCTCGTTTATAGGGGCATGTGTACTGGAAGAGGGATGCATGGGCAAATATTCACAGCCTGAAATCAAGGCCAGTATGGACAATTGGTCAGGATCATTCAATTCAACTCAAAGAGAATATATTGCCTTCTGGAAGGCACATAAAGGTAAAGTAAACTATCTTTTGAGATAAGGCATCTATTATATGATGATAACCATTTAATAGTCACAAACCACCCTCTTAAAAAACTGTCATATTTGGTCCTGGAAACCACACTCAACTTCCTTGGTATTGTTTTCCTCTGTCAGCATTTGAAATGGTGTGTTCATTCATTTTCTCTTTAATCAGTCTCTTCCACATGCTCCTTCAATATATTCTCTACTCTTTTTGTCAAATGGTAGGCTGTATTGTGTTTTTTTTTCTATTATGAAGGATGACCAAAGCATTGGATTAGGATGTCACCATGTACTTCCAAATGTTTACCCATCTTTGAAATATGTTTACTACAACACATCATCAATAATGTGTTTAAAATATTGGCTATGATTACTACTAACCAATAGATAATTGAACAATAATATCCAGTGATGACTGCAGTTGTCTTGTGGGAAAGGGGGCTCCTATTCCAAAATTCCGAAGGAAATTAGTTTATGTTTAAAGCAAAGAGTACATATTTTACTATTCTACTAAGGAGGTTTCATATTGAAAAACTGATAAATTAATCAGATCAAAATGTTCTGTTTAATTCCTAGCATATCTCTTTGTTTTATTAGCTAGATATTTTTACTCCTACCATCTTTATCAATTATCCATTACTGCATATCATACCAACCCAAAACATCATGGTTTACAATAATGATAATATTTTGCTTATAAATCTACAGATTGGGCAGGTCTCAGGAGAACAGTTTTTCCCCCATAAAAAAGAATATCAGCTATGGTAGCTTGAATGTTGAGAATGAAATCGCCTGGAGCCTTGGTCACTCATATGTCTGGTAGTTGATGCTGGTTGTTGATAGAACTTCAACTGGGGCTGTAAACAAAACATCTAGAAGTGTCTTTTTGATGTACCTACTTGGCTTCATAACAACTTGGTAGCTGGATTAGTCCTGAGACATCTTAAGAGGCCAGGCATAAATTTTATTACCCTTTTTGAGGCTTAACCTTAGCAGTTAATTTTATTGTGGTCACAGGCCTACCCATATGAAAAGGAAAGAAAGAAACACCTCATCAATCAATGGAAGAATGTCAATATTACATTTTAAGAGGCATATGTAGGATAAAATATATTTTCAAGGACTTCACTGGGAAATATATTTACTACAGTCTGCCCTCTGGCCACAACAGTTTATCACCTCTACACATGCAAAATTCCCTCATCCTTTCTCCTCAGGATATCTCACAAAGTATCAGCTATGATGGCATTAGGCTTAGGCTGGAAGTACAACATCTTACCATGAAAATATGTTCAAGGGCAGTTGAGGCTCTTTGAATCTTATTCCTTGATTATGGCCCCTCAAGTTCAACTTCCTTTCTTAGAGTTAGGCCCTCATTTTGATGTTTAAAAATGATAAAGTAGCTATTGAATTTACTTCAAAATAAAATATATTCTAGTATCTGAAAGTCACAGGTATGTAAATTTCATGCTTTCCTCGAAACACCCATTGATTCCAAGGCATTAGTATATAATTGATTCACAGCCTGAAAAACTGAACACCCTACACTGATGTGTAGCCACAAAATAAATTTTCACAGAACTGTCTGTCTTCTTGAATTTTTATGAGATTGATTGTGCTTCTTTACGGAGGGTTATTCACTCTGCAGTCAGTATTCTCTGTATTTCCCACTACCATCTGTGCTCACCCTTATGGAAATACTTACATAATCCAGTGATGGAGAAAAAAAAAGAGGCTTCTATAATGTAACATTGAAATACAGTGGTGTGTCTTCCAAAACATATAATACCACAATTTTGGACCTTTCAGATGTTGATTGTCACTAAATACTAACACAAGTAAATTTTTTCTAACTAACTGCGGTATAGTTTTGTAAATCAATATTTACAAGACAGTCTGCCACACAGAATAACAAAGAGTTAGGAAGATCTATTGGATGTGGAGTCTCATTGCCACACTGATCATCTCAAAATACCATACACACATAGGCACTCTTCCTTCCTACACTCTGACCGAACACCATAAGTCACAATGTAGTGATATTAAGGTGACAATATCAGTTGTCTTCAGAAATCAGGACACATTTGAGAGGGATAGGATAGGGCACTATTAGTAAATGGGAAAAAAATGTAAAGCAGAATAATCCTGAGTACACTGGGACATGTGCATAAGCGAAAATGAGTATACTTTGAATTTGAACGAAAGTTAGAATCCTAATTCTGCCCCTTATCTCATACTGCGGGAAACGGAGCACTGTCGCGACCACAGGTGCATACCCACTCAGAGTCTGAGATCTCTGAGAAAACTCGAGATTGTAGGGTTGAAAACAACCCAGGAGGACTTGAGTGAAATGCCTTTAGAATGTGGCCTGTTCCTCAGTACACAGATAAGGATGCTTTGCTTAAGGGAAGCCAGCAGTAAATAGCACAGTGCATTCACTCCCCTCTTTGTATTTCATTCTGCAAAAAAAGACTCCTATCATATCTTGCTTTTCTGCTGAGACCACTTCTGGATGGCGTTTACTTAACGCAGCTGTACCAGGTGCACATTGTTGCCATACTTCACTAAGCTTTTGTAACTAATCATTGTTGGTTCATATCTCTGTGAGGGTATATATGAAAATGCATAATAAAGTTCTGGGTCTCAGGCTGTCGGCTTGGGGTCCCCTGTGCCCTGCTCTACTGTTGTCTCTTTTTCTCAGTTCCTTTGCCACCCCGGGTCCCAGACCCTTTGAGTTCAACATCGTACAATTCACTTAACCTCTTAGACTTTCAGTTTTCTTACCTAAAAATGTAGAATAATCAGACAACTCATTACTTCTATTAAATTATATAAATAAAATAAGCACTATCTGGCACAAGTAGGATTCTCAGTGAATGGCTATTATTGTATTCTTATTTTCTAGAATACTATCTGGCACATGATAGATCCATAATGAATATTTGTTTGGTGAATAAATTAAGAAAAGAATTAATACATACATAAATCAATGAGATGAAAAAGTAACAGTATTAAATGAAGTCATATAATACTCCTGGTGATCCTACTACATGTCATAATAGGATTGGAAAATATAAAAATGCATGTCCTGGGACATAGTCAACATGGATTCAGAGAAACCATAAAATATGGGAAAAAATTACTTTTAATACTGTTTACCAGAAAATTAATCTGTATGCATCTGGAACATAGGAACACTTGTGATTTATGTTTCTATCCATTTAATTTAATCATGTAAAGTATCTTTCTTTTTTCAGTTATAGAACACTTTCTAAATTTCCCTGTTTTGTTATTGAAGGTTGCATTAGTGAGGAAAGGAGAGGTTACGTTGCATTATATATATATATTTTATGTTTATTTATTATTGAGACAGAGAGAAACAGAGCATGAGTAAGGGAGGGTCAGAGAGAGAGGGAGACACAGAATCTGCAGCAGGCTCCAGGCTCTGAGCTGTCAGCACAGAGCCCGACATGGGGCTCAAACCCACGAACTATGAGATCATGACCTAAGCCGAAGTCAGACACTTAACCGACTGAGCCACCCATGCACTCCATACATTGCATTATAAATAACAAGCTATAAGTACAATTCTTTTAATGCATTCACAAACATCATTGTGGTTATAGAATATGTAATAATCAATTGCACCCCTTGACAAATTTCTCAACATTAACTTTTCAGGCCAGGAGAGAATGAAATGACATATTTAAAATACTGAAAGTAAATTACTGTTGGGGCACCTGGAGGCCTCAGTTGGTTAAGCATCTGACTCTTGATTTGGGGTTAAGTCATGATCTCATGGTCATGAGATCAAGCCCCACATTGGGCTCTGTGCTGGGCCTGGAAACTTCTTGGGATTCTCTTTCTCCCTCTGCCCCACCCCATTCATGTATTCTCTCTCTCTCTCTCTCTCTCTCTCTCTCTCTCACAAAAAAAAAAAAAAAGTAAGTAAATCATTGTTAACCACAGATTCCACACCCAGCAAAACTGTCCTTCAGAAACAAATGAGGGATAAGGACGTTTGGGAACAGAACTGAGGCAGTTTATTACCACCAGACCTGCCTTACAGGAGATGCAAAAGGAAGTTCTTTAAATATAAGTAAAATATCCATACCCCAAGTTCATTGGCTGAACAAGGCCAGTGGCTTTGGTCTGCAAACTATCAGCTGTCTGTCTTTTTCTTCACTAGAGCACCACTTGGCTGCACAAATTTCAAGTGTTTTCACCAGCCTTTCTAGTCAAATGGGGCCAGAATATACTCTCCACTCCAGCTAAGGTAATGTCACAGCACCCCCCTGCCTGAATGGAAAGAGGAGGAGGCACTCTAAGATACTTTTAATTTCCCAAACAGTCTCTCTAGTTGGAAGGGGCTGGGAGCTACCCTCAGCCTTGGTTATGAATTAGCCCTCCTAATGCATGTATGCCTAGTACTGGCTTTGTTCTGAGGGTGACCAGCTCTGCCTGCCCAGCTCTCAGCTTGAGCACTGCAAGGCTGCGCAGCCTCCAGGAGTGGTCATGAGCCCTGCTGATCAGGTATAGCTGAAGACATTCTTCACAGGGGGTGGGGCTATGACTCAGCACCTTACTACGGCATGGGCAAACAGAGTTCTTGGGCCAGCAAAACTCCTTGATTCAGGATCCAAATCAGGTTGATGTATACCCTGCGAAGTTCCCTGATCAGTCTGTCCTTGATTTGATTTTGCTGATGAGCAAAACTGCTGTTTGGGACTACTACTTGGACACTGCAGCTATGAACCTAGTCTGCAGAGACCTATGTACTGGTTGTTACAAGCCCCTCCCTGGCTTCTCTGTTGTTATCAGAGTCCCAGTGAAATCTGCCCCACAGATTCCCCTGCAATTCCCATGATGAAATATCAAAGTAGGGGCTCCCACAAAATGATCCACAATGCTGAAAGTTGGGATGTGGAAGTGTCCCCTGAGTTCTATTTTCCCACTAAAGGGACTGGAGACCTCTCCACATGGTGCTGCTGCACTGGCCTGAGGGAGGAGCAATGTGGTCAATGTGCAGCTGTTCTCTTAGCCTTCTCCTGTGATCTGTCTCAGTCTCTGAGGTGTAAGAGGATGCTTCAGCCTCATCCCCATGCTCTGGGATTCTCATAGTTGTGCTTTGTTTTTGCATAGATGTCTGTTGGTCTTGTGAGGAGGAACAAAGTCAGGAACAACCTATACCCATTTTGGTAATGACAGTCAGCCTCATTACTCTTTAATATTACCCCATAACATTTTTTCTGTTCTTTAGAATAGTATATTTATGAATTGTACAATATTCTATTATGTTAAGGTACCTAAATTAGTTTCCTGGCACCGCAATAACAAATTTTACCAAACTTGGTGGTTTAAGACAAGAGAAATTTATTCCTCACAGTTATAAAAGACAGAGTCTGAAATCAAACTTTTAGGAAAGTTAAAGAGAGAAGTTGAATCCTTCTTTACCATTCAATTCTAAGCATTTAAAATTTAGGTCATGGTGTTTCTGGATCATTTTTTAGCATGTTTCTATCCATCAAGTTCATCAGAAGCTGGCCATAGGGTGAGGACTTGAATGATAGCAATTTACTGAGGGAGTGCTCTCATAAGAAACTTACAAGAGTAAGTAAGTACAAGAGTAAGTAAGCTCTCCTTACAAGAGTAAGGAAGGAGGAGAGCAGAGAAGAATCTAAGCAGAGGCATTATTTTAGGCAAAATCTTAGACTCAGCTTCATCATGCTTGGGATTTCTAGGGCTCAATTCTGCCATACATTTGGTCTCTCTCCATTGGGGACATATGCACTAAGTTTTATTACTTCTGCACTAGAACCTCTCCAGATTAGTTTGAACTCAAGCACTTCTAGACCTTTGTATATATAGAAAAATGTAAATGAAGAGTAGTCCTGTGAGGACAGTCACAGCTGCTGTCGTCCACCCTTAACATCTTTCCAATGCACTTCCATCTCCCATCTCACATTAAGTACACTGTGTCCTGCCAAGACTTTTTCAAGATAACATGTACTTATAATTCTGAAGGCAAAATTTACAGTAGGTAGTTAAAAAGATGAGCTATCCCTGACTACTGTAGTTTATACTGAAATTGCAACTTATACTCATTATCTACCAACTGGTGATAATGGTAGATATCCATTATCCATTCACCCTATCCAGTCACCAATGGTGACTCCATTCACCCTACCATGGCTCTTCTGTTGTCAAAGAAGTGAGAAGCATTTCAACTGCTGAGTATATTCCCAAATTAAAGTTGTAAGAGGAGATGTGTTGAAGAATGTTTATAGTAGGGGGAAAAAGGAGAAAGTAAGAAAAGATTTAAAAATAGGAGAAAAGAAAAAAGATAAAAGTAACAAAAAGACTGAAAATGTTCTTAGATGAAAAAAATAACATGGTATATTTATGCAATGAAATACGTTATGCCAGAAAAAGTTAATTGCTACATACAATAACATGAATACAGTGACCTAATGATGAGTGAGGAAAATATACAATGGCTTTTAAAAAAATTTAACATTCATTTATTTTTGAGAGACAGAGAGAGACAGAATGAGCAGGAGAGAGAGACACAGAATCCGAAGCAGGCTCCAGGCTCTGAGCTGTCAGCACAAAGCCTGACTCAGGACTTGAACTCACAAATTGTGAGATCATGACCTGAGCTGAAGTTGGACACTTAACCTACTGAGCCACCCAGGAGCCCCTACCAATGGCTTTTTTATAAAGTTCAAAAGCACATAAAACAAAAAATTCATTATTTAGACATAAAATGTATACATGTGTGAAAAATACACAGACAGAATAGTGCTTTCATCTGTGGAGGAGAAAGGGACTTAGGATAGGAAAGGCCTATATAAATATGTAGGAGTAAGTAAGGGATTGAATGGTGAGTTTAGTAATAGTCATTATATTAGCAAAGTAAACACATAAATGTGGGCCAAAGATAACTGTGTATCAACTACCATGGATTATCACTAATCTATCTGCACACCTGAATTCCAATTAAAAATAAAAGTTTCAAGATTGCCTGATTTGAATGTACAGCTAAGATTGAAAGCTACTGTATTAGATGATCTGCAAAAGTTTCCTCTTTTAACAAGCTAAGGCAAAAAAATACAGGGAAGATGATTTCATTTCTGAAAGTACAGGTATGGGATATTTGAGGGAATGAGCTTTTTTTAAATAAACAAATGTTTTAAACATTTTATTTTGATGTATACTAAAAGTCTGAAACAAAACATACCAAATTTAAATTTGATCTCATAATATTCATTCAAATACTAACTAAACTCCTTCAATAGGAGTAGAATGATTTTAACAGTCCTGTAATGCAGAAATGGCTCCACAAAGTCATATAACACAAGTAGGTCAGTTATATACCAAAGGGAAAGTATGTAGAAATGCAAAATTTCATTTGAAAGAGTGAAAAATCAAGGGATTTCTTAACAAACCCTAAGCCCCATTTTAATCTCCTTATTTCAACAATGCAAGAACCTGTTTGTTTATTCACATGGACACTTTGACCACTTTAACACAAAGAAGAACCATAGTATAATAATGAACCTGACATGAAGATAAATGACGCCAATTAGCTTCCTCATTAGTTTTAACTAAGATTACTTCTTTAGTCATGACTGATTTATTTCCGTTTCACTTCACTAGAGCCTCAGGAACTTGCCTGCCGATTAAAGCCAGGTAAAGAGAGTTCATTTAAAATCTAGACAGTCGTCTGCTATTTTCCCTTGGATCAATCTGTGAATGGCACTCAAGAGTGGATTCACATACATGTACTTTTGCCATTATTCCTAGAGAATGATGATCAGCAACTATGAAACACAACATTCACAAAATATAGTAATAAGTGTGTAATGTGTGTCTATATTGCATGTGATGAAGAAAAAAAAACTACACATTTTCAACAAGTGTCTGAAGAATTCTTGAAAAATCCTGGTTTGAATTTATGTTTTTGACAGTCTCACTCTGTTTCACTTTGTCATTATACCACAGAGGGTGGGGATTAAGAATGGGGCCAGGCACATTGGTGGAATAAACTAAAAGCATTCATCGCATGTTTAGGATTCTTCCTAGGTGCCTGGAATTGGCAAGCTGTGAATAAATATGAAACTATGTTCTTGGGGAGCCTGGGTGGCTCAGTTGGTTAAGCATCCGGTTGGTTATAATCCTATGGTTCATGGAGCTCTGTGCTGAGAGCACACTTAGGATTTCTCTTTCTCCCTGTCTCTCTCCCCTTCCCCCACTTGCGCATGTGGGCTCTCTCTCTCTCTCTCTGAAAATAAATAAATAAACACTAAAAAAAGGAAAGAAAGAAAAAGCAACTGTGTTCTTCAGGTTACAAAAAGGCAGACCAGCCACAGAGATATTTGCCTTTCCTTAGGCAAAGGAAGTCTTCCTTAGGTGAAGATTAACAACATTTCTTGATGGAGACTCAGCCTACAGAAGCCTCTAATTCCCCTGTGAGAAACTGTGTGTGTCCGTGCCCAGAGTTTATTCCAGGGAGAAATTGCCCAATTTCCCTGCCTCACACCTCCCCCAGGGTTCATGTAGTATGGGATCCATGGGATGAAGTACTTTCAAACAGTAACATTAGAAAAGAGACAGATGCTTTCAGCAGGAAATCCAAGATCCTGAAAACTCTCTTTGTATACTAAGTGGAGGAAAAATGACTTACTCATCTGATTATCAACTGATTATTCATTCAAAAGCCATAAAAGCAGAAACGTACACCATGCACCACCTGATTTTTTTTTCTGTCAGAACTCAAGAAACTTTAGCACCTGACTCAGTTCTATAGTTAAAGAAACATTGAAACAGAGAGGGAAGACCATAAAACACAAACCAAAAAACAGTAACAACAAAAAATCCACTGATACTTAGAGCTTAACCATGTAAAATCAAAGTAAACATTTACACCAGGAGGTCACCTTTGAAATAGAACTGAAAGAAGAGTCATGTCTAAAATTGGACATCTCTCTAAGGAATTCTGGTTTCTTTTAATGTAACGGATTAGAAAAGACAATTGTGGGGTTAGAGGCACTCATTTCTACTGGAACAATATTGTATCCAGGCCATCTCATTGGAAAGGGTTTGAAGAAATAAGTGTTCTAAAATGTTGAGTCTAAAGTAATATTTCCAATTAAATTTCAATACTGTATGTTTTAACCTCAATTCTTTTATTATATTTATGTCTTCTTTAGCTATGGAAATTATTGATTCTGAAAGCCATAATATAATTTATTTTTTTACTTTATTTATTGTATTATGAAATATCATTTCAAAATAATGATGCTTTTGAGAATATTAAGTGATTCATATAGTTGTATGTGATGTTTATTTGTACCATCCACAATGGTATATTTAGTAGAAAATAAAGTCTATCAAATTCTCTAAACTATAATTATTAATAAGAAAAGGAAGAAAGGAAGGAGAAACCAAAGGCAGAAAATGAAGAAGGCCATAATCCTGTCTTAAAGTAACATACTTCCTAATGAGAAGCACAGATTTATGCATGACTAAGTATTGCATGAGGCAGAATGCAGTTAGGGGATGGCAGAAATATAGACACCACCAATGGAAGTAATAAAGAAAAAAACAGATGATCGTGACTTGGGAGATGAGGAAAGTTTCCACAGCATAGGGGCTTAGCATGACACAATGAGAAGTATGTCAAAGGGCAACAATAATGGAGAAGTCATTCTAGACTAAAAAGATTCATGTTACTATAACCTAAGCCAAATTAAGTAATTAAAAGACTAAATATAATGGGATAGTATATCACTTTTATCTTGATATCAAGCATGAATTATAGTTAGATTATGTTAGCAACGCCTTCACTTAATTGGATATCCATATGATGATTGTACTTAATTTCCAATAACTGAGATGAGAGAATACATTTTGCAGATAGAATTCTTGGAAATAATTTGATATTACTTCATCTGATTTTTTGTGTCTGTTTATCTATTGCTACCTCTAAAATTTTTGTTTTTTAATTTTCTCTATTAAAAATATTATTCAAGTTTGCAGAACCTAACATTTATTTCTTAGAACCCAAATTTTGTAAGAGAAATTACATCATACTTTGAAATTATGAAGTCATAGACGGGATGCTGGGAAGGGTATAAAAGTGCCTCCAGCAATATCCAAAAGTGTATACCTAAGATTTACATATTATAAAAAAAGGTAATGATTTTAAGGCACAGATATTATTGATTTACAATGAACTCTATAATTTACAAGACTCAATAATAGGTAGAAAACAAATGTGTGCTAGGTATATAATTTCTACTTCCAAGGAATATAAGACCTATATATGAAAGTGATTCAACCAAAATGGCAAATTAGAGACCATTCCATTATCCCCAAAGTACAATGTAGTTTTCTAAAATCATCTAATCTTTAACAAATATATATCTAGCACAAAAGGTATGAAACTTTATGTAAAACAACAGCATTCCAATTTACTTCATGAAAATTAAAACTAAAGCAACAGACATATCTTCTTTTTTTTCTTTCTTTCTTTTTTTAAAGTCAATTTATTTATTTATTTTGAGAGAGAGAGAGAGAGAGAGAGAGAGAGAGAGAGAACAAGCAGGAGAAAGAGAGAGGCAGAGGGAGAGAGAGAATCCCAAGCAGGTTCCACACTCAGTGCAGAGCCCAATGGGAGGAGTTGGATTCATGAACCAAGAGATCATGACCTTAGCTGAAATCAACAGTTGGGTGTTCAACAGACTGAGCTACCCAGGTTCCCCTCATCTTTTTTTCTAAATTACACTTCCATTAATAGGTTATTTACACATACTCTGGTATGGATTATAGAATGATGTTAGGCATTTATTCTTTATTCTTTCTTCCACATATCTGTGAATGTACACCCACTTCTGTAGATACTTCTCTGAAATGATTTTGGTTGTATGTTATGGATTATCTGCCCACAAATACTTAGACAAATGGAGGTGTAGGTGGCTTCATAAACCAAAAATTAATAATAAGGGAACTAACTTTCAGACAGTGGTTTACTAATTTATTGGAAACCTAGATTCTTTTTTTTCCTTTTACCATTTTTAATATATTGACTTAATCTTCAACATTTCATGTTAATTAGTAACAACTAAGCATTCAGTATTCTCATCCAGGGAAAGGAAGCAGGCATAGAAAGCAAAGAGGAAGAGCCCTGATGACTGCTTCTGTCCTATTCTTTCCTTTCTTCTTCCTTTCCTTCTCCTCCTCCTCCTTTTAAGCAGTAAACCTAGAGCTTTTCCAGAAGCCACACCTACACAATAAGTGTAATTTTTGCCCTTTTGACAAAAATTATGCCAAGTGGTTATAGCTACTTATATAGGGGACTTGGAAATCAGGTCTTTAGCTGGGCACATTACTAACTGAAAAAAAAAAATCTGGGTAATGTAAGCAACAAAGGAAAACAGGGATCCTTGGTAGGCCCAAAACATAATACCCAAGCCAATAACCTGAGTATTACCATTGACTCCACCATGTTTTCATAAATGGGGAGATATACCATGTTTATGGATCAAAATAGTTTATGTCATTAATATGTGAATTCTTCTCAACGTGACCTATAAATATGACCCTAACCTAATTTGAATTGGGTTGTAGAAGTTATCAACCCGATTCTAAAATTTATGTGGAAATGAAGGAATTAAAATTTCCCAAAATTATAACAATACAAAACAAAACAAACAAGGTTGGATGACTCACACTACCTCATTTTAAGAGTATCAAGTAACTGTGAGACTAGTGAAGAATATTGTCACAAATCAATGAAAACAATATAAAGTATAACAACGTAACCTCAATATATAATGAACTGATTTTTGACAAGGATATCAAGGTTGACAAGAAAGAAGAATGTTTTAAATAATGATGCTTGGACAACTGGACATGAATGTGCAAAAAAAGGGCAATCTATTTTGTATGAAATAAAAAAAATTAACCAAAAATGGATGAAAAACCTAAATATAAGAGCTAAAACTCAGACTTCTAGAAGTAAACACAGAAAAAAATGTCAAGATCTTGTTAGGGAAAGATTTCTTAGATATGACATCAAATGACAATCTACAAAAGAAAAATATTCATAAATTGAACTTCACCAAATGTATAATTTCTGCTCTTTGAAAGCATGTTAAGAAAATGAGAAAATATGGCACAGACTAGGAGAAAGTATTTCTAAATCATATATTTCATAAAGGACTTATTTCCAGAACAAAAAACAAAGTCTCACTTACCTTCTCCAGCTTCTTTCCTGCCACAGGAGGTCTTTTGTATCACTCTCTAGAAGAGATAGATACAGTGGGGTCAAAATTTCATTCATAGAACTTGGACAATTGAGAAAAGTAGTATTAATTTAACCATTAGTTTAATAAGCTTCACCAAGCTATAACCTAGAAGACATTTCAAGTTGACCCCTACTTACTTCTCCAGCCTTATTTCTCACTATTCCTCCATCAGACTACATGTGAAGAATTGCCATCCTAAAATGAATTCAACAGCAATTTTAGTTCTGAATGCAAAATTGACCCATGAGACAGGGTTTGCAGTACTTAAATTCTCAACAGAGCTAGGTACCAATTTAATGTTATTTGTGGATCTTCCATTTCATTTAAGCCTCTTTGGTCCTTTTGATACCAAGCACATATCATCAAATTTAGCTAATTGTTGCAACAGCATCCTGCAGACAGACATCTGACTGATTGTCTGAAATGACTAACAGTTTGGGATTTTATATATGCAATTTACTGCCAAGAATAGGTAATAAGCTCGAAGAGCTATTAAGATGCAAAGAAGGGATGCATCAAAAAAAAAATCACAAGCTGTTCACAATCACAAGTGAAAGTATAATTACCATACATTATAAGGGAAAGAGAACTAACACTGAGTAAGCACCTACTACATATTAACCATCTTCCTGTTTAATTTGTGAATATTATCTCATCCACAGAACAGCTACTTAATGTAAGCAGTACAATCTTCATTTCACGTTAAAAATTTTATTGAGATAAAACTAATATACTATATAATATAACATTCACCCTTTTAAAGAGTGAAATTCAGTGACTTGTAGCGTATTTACCAAGTTACCCAACCATCATTACTATCTAATTTCAGAATAGTTCATCTCTCCCAAAAGAAACCCCATACATATTATAGTGGTCACTCCCCATTTCTCCCTCTGCCTCCATCCCAAGCTCCCAATAATCACTAATCTACTTTCTTTCCCTCTGAATTGGCCAACCCTGGACTTTTCATATAAATGGAGTAATGCAGTATGTGGCCTTTTGTGATAAGACCTCTTCCACTTAGCACAATGTACTCAAGGTACATATATTTTCGTGTCATGAATCAATACATAATTCTTTTTGTAACTGAATAATACTTCACTATGCAGCTATAATTGTTTACTCAAAAATCAGTTGATGGACATTTTTTGGCTATTTTGAATGATGTCACTATGAACATTCGTGTTCAAGTTTCTTTGAGAATATGATGTGTTTTGTTTTATTTTCTCTTGGGTATATGTGTAGGAGTGGAATTGCTGGGTTATAGATAACATTTTACAAAAGTCTTTTAATTTTATTCTTCCTTCATAGGTAGATATAGATATAGTTAGATGCAGATAAAAGTAATATCACATTCTTTTTTTAAGTATATTTATTTTGAGAGATCAGGAGAGAGCACAAGTGGGAAAGGGGCAATGAGAGAGTGAGAGAGAGAATCCAAAGCAGGCTCTGCACTGCCAGCACAGAACCCAAAGCAGGGATCGAACTTACTATCGCGTGAGATCATGACCTGAGCCAAAATCAAGAGGTGGATGCTTAACTGTGAGCCACTCAGGTGTCCTCCATCACATTATTATATAAATGGTAGCATTGCACACATATACATTTTTTCCATTCACTTTTTTCATTTGAAATATATTCTGAAAAACAAAACAAAAAATATATATGCTGAGTATCAGGATATAAATATTCCTCACTTCTTTTTACAGCCCCATGATCAGGATGTGCCATGATCAATTTAACTGGTAAACTATCCATAGACACTGGGCTGTTTTTTGGTCTCTTGCTATTACAAATTGACATGGAATAAGTCATGTTATGTATATATTTTTTCATATTTTTGAACATATATCTTTGGAATAAATATTTAGAAATGAAGTCTCTGGGAGAGTGGGCAAGATGGCAGAGAAGCAGGGAGCTCTGTAATCCACGCACGCCTGCATGGACTGAACTGAGAAGGACTGAAGGGATAAAACTCGGATTTGCAAGTGGGGGAAAGAAGAAACAGACGCCAGAAAGAAGACAACCTCAAAGATGCCTGAGTGAGTGACTGTGATCTGGGAAATTAGGGGACGGGCGGGTCCCGGTGGTGCAGGGGAAGGAGCCCCCGAGCCCAACACAGGGAGAGCGCGCTGTGCCCCGGAGAGACCAGGGGAAGAGAAAGAGAGACGGAAAAC